>AP025063.1:2175188-2425738 GCA_036186865.1 Eustoma russellianum
CTCATATTCGCCGTGACAGTACCATGTATGGTAATTGTGGACGAAGTCTTGTTTCAATAAGTGAACCCTCACGTCACCGGGATCCTTATATTTACGGTTCTTGCATTTCTTGCACGGACATCTAATCTGCGTTCCACTTTCATTACTCGTCGCAAAATCTATAAATTCTTCGAGACCTTCAACAAATCTAAAACACCACTCCCCGTTGTTTACTCTCTGGTACATCCACTTTCTATCGCTTCTCCTCGGATCCATTTTCTCGCTACACCTTCAAACTAACAGCAGCTATCTTTTTTCGTTGGTAGAAAAAATCAAAATTCCACACTTCTGTATTTTCGTTCAAAATTGATGATTGATGTGTTTGAAATGAGAGAAGAATGGGAGAAGAGAAGAAGAAATAAAATGGTTTTATCGTTCTCAGCCTGCAATGTTACCGACGTAATAGCGACGAGATAGCGACCAAACACGTCGTACGGAGTGAAGAGACGTTTTGCGTCACAATGTAATCGGTATTTCGTTGGTAAAAGCATATCAAACGACGTGTTTCGTCGCTGGTCGTCGGTAAATCGTCGGTATGTGTGTTTGTTTGTTCGCTAATTCGTCGCTATGTCGTCGCTGATTTCACTATATAAACAGTATCAGCGTGCCCACAACAACATATAAAACAAATATTTTATAATCCAAAATGGTTCGTACTAAAGCGCAAGCACGACGTGATGGACGTGGTGGTAGAGCGGCAACACCGCCAACTGAAATGCCTTCTTCTTCAACAGTTCCTCCCCCACCAGAGCCCTCTGAGCCTCACCGGGATCGCCTCATTGGCGATCTCCAAGTAGAAGTACGACATCTGTGGAAAATGTTAGATGAGGTGAGGGAGCATGTCACGCTTCAGGAAGAACGTCTCGACTACATAGATAAAAGGCAGATGCGGATTAAATCTAAATCTGCACAGTTGAGATGCCAACTGAAGGCGTGTGCGGAGAGTATAGCTTCTCTCTGTTCGGATGACGAACAGTGAGTGGCTACTCTTCGCTATTTAGCTTTTTTTCAATATTTCTTATTATATTTTGTAATTTTTAATTTTATATTAATGAAGTTTGTTTTTTTAATATCGTATTTGTTTTCTTAATAATTATAACACGTGTTTAATCTCTTACGAAACCTGACGACGCATCTGTATACGCGAAATGTGGTTCAGAAAAATTTCTTCCGACTAATTCACCGACTAAACATCAACTATATACCGACGAAACCTAATACAACGACGAAAATCTACTAACTATATCTTCGACGAAACTTAATAGAACGATAAAAACCTACTAACTGTATCGTTGAAACCTAACTATATCTTCGATGAAACTTAATAGAACGACAAAAACCTACCAACCGTATCGACGAAAAAACAAAAAAACTGAATACAATGAGAAGAACGGGGCTGCGCGCGAATTTTTTTTGAATTTACCGACGTTTTACCGACGGAACAGCGACGGATAACGTCTCTTCACATTATTCGACGCGTTTCGTCGCTACTCCGTCGCCAAGTTGTCGCTATTCGGCAGTGCCAGTTCAGTTCCCAACGGTTGCATCGTACGATAAATATACGTCGCAAATTCGTCGCTACGTCGTCGCTATAACAGCCGAAAGGTCATCACTGCACATTCCTAACAGTTTACAAATTCGTCGCTATGTCGTCGCTCATTTTACTATTTATACTCCAAACATCCGCACATATACATACACACATAGAAGGTTATAAATAATCAAAATATGCCGCGTCGTTTTAAAAGAACCCCAAGGCGTGGTGGACGGGCAAACAGTGCCCCTCCAGAAGGGCCTCCTCCTCAACCACCATCGGTTGAGCGAGAGGGTTCTGTATCTGTCTATGGCCCACCGCCGCATCAGGATGATCAAGAACAAATGCCGGTGCAGGACGCCGACTTCCGTATGCTGATGGCAAACATGCATCAGCAGTCGCGGCAACTGCACTACATGACTAGAAGGCTGCGGAAGATGAAATTTAGATATTACAAGCTCAAGCGCCTTCTCAAAGAGTTTGCAGAGAATGTCGCGGCCACTCTTTCGTCCGATGACGAAGAGTGAACGGCACATCTCCGCATCTCTTTTTAGATTTTTTTTTATTTTTTCGTTTGATAATGTAACTTCTTATTATTAAATGAATGAGTATTTTTCCCAATTACCGCTTTCTTTTTCCTTAATCAATACACGTGTTTAATTCTCGATGTATCTGCGACGACACAACGACAATTCGAATTAAGAACGGAAAGTAAAACAAAACATTTGCCACATGCGGGTTTCATTGACAAAAAAAACGACGATACACAACGCCAAGAACTTAGTAAACGACGAATTTATTTTATTTGGGCTGTTTTTAGCGACACAATTGCGACGACATAGCGACGAAGCGTTACAAACTAAATAGCGACGAATAAAAACACGCAGAATAGCGACGAGACACTGACAAATCACCGACGTAATTCACCTGACTGACTATTTTTCTTTTAGCGACAACGAATTTCATCGTACTTTCGTCGCAATTAGCGACTACATTATTTTTGTCGCAGAGTCGTCGCTATTACCGACGAAACAACGACTATACGTTGTTCGTCGGTGATTTTTTCGTCGGCAAACCACAATTTTTTTGTGGTGTTATTGTAAAGGAAAAAAGAAGTATCGGCATGCCCAAACTGACTTGGGAGGAACGGATTTGACATGACTTACTAGATTTGCACCTCTCTGATAACATGGTCCATGATAGGAGCTCATGGAGACGGAGTATTAAGGTTAACGAGGTTTAAGTAGGATGTAGAGGATATAAAGGGACTTGAACACTCTATTAACATTAGGTTGACTTTGCATTTTTTGTGTTTGTCTTTTTCTTTCATTATTTGTTTGTTCATTATGTGTATATGCAAGTACATATATAGCCGGAGGTCTCGTTGGAAGTGAACTCTCTATCTTTTGGGATGGAGGTATTGTTCGTCTGCCTAGCACCCTCCCTAGACCCTAGCGATAGTTTTTGTTTTTGTTGGGATATGCTGGGTGTACGTTGTTGTTGTATACTATGATAGTATAGTAGAAATTTCCTGTAATTTGTAGTGTGAGTGTTCATGTTTGCCTGTCCAAGAACATGTGATCCAGTTTGCTGAGTATTGGGGCAATGGCTTGAAAATTTCTGTATCATCTGAGCCCATCATATGTACTAGTTTATTAGGCCATATTTGTTCTCTCTTTTATTCAAAACTAAATGTCCAATATTGCACATTGTCAACCTTACAGCTCAAAGGTGAGTTTTACCAATAGATAGAGGAAAGAAATTCAGCATTACCTGATCGTGTTTGGGCCAAATAGAGCATTAAATCTCATGATTCTTTGTATGTCTTATTTTTTTATCCGTTTTAGTGTGACCATGTCATGTGTTATAATCGTCAGATGTATTGTGATCTCTGCACATTTGCATATATAGTATAAAGTGCGTTACTAGTGCACTAAGCTCCCGCAGAGTCTGAAAATGAGACAGATTGCTTTGCGATCTGATGTACACAGTCTTATCCTACGCTTTGTACAGAAGGTTGTTTCGGCCCTCGCATCTATAATATGATTATATTAAATTGGTTAGAAGATGAACTACTGTTAATTGGCGTCTTCAGCGTCTAGAAAATATCAAGGCTAAATTCAATCTTTCACATGGAATACGTCGCATTTGACACTATCTTAACAAGTATTGTATTTGATTCTATTTTATATTTTTATTCATGTATTATTATGGGTTAAAATAATTTTGGCAAGAAATCCTAGCATGCATAACTTCAAGATAACAATCACTTTAGCCTGCTTTTTTTAACTTTTTTTTTAAAAGTTATCATTCATCTAGTTTCAAAAAAAAGTTAAAATCATCTAATTGTTTGATTATACTAAATTGTTGAATGGACAGACTCGTATATATCTAAAACCTTAAAACAATAATGGATAACACCTTATGTTCATATAAAACATGTATCTTTCTCATATTAGCCAACATAGAACAACAATTCTTAACATAAATACACAGACAAAGACATTTTTCATTTTCTGGAGTTCCTGTTTGACATATTTTAGAATCTGTCCTAAACGTCATGACGCTACCTGTCGACACCAAAAAAATTAAATATACGTATATGTGTCTACACACACATACATATATATATGTATGTGTGTGTATATAATAAGACGGCGGCTTAAGGATATATTTTTCACATAGGGTAGAATAATATGCTTTGGGTGGATGTTGAATATACAATGTAATGGGAGGTGATGGATATAACTTTTCCTTGTCATAGCAGATTTCTGTGCATAAACTTTTGACACACATATTTAGAAACTTATTATACTTTGAAATGCATTACGATCATGTTGTGTCTTAAACTTGAAGAGCTATTTATTTATATTGTGTTTGTGTCTTCAAGTATTTATTTCGATTTACAATGGACTTAAAGACACATTTTTTTTTTACTTTGGAGTATGATAGAATAGAGAGAAAAATGACTCAATAAATTGAATGCATTTATTATATTGTGAAATAGCAGTTGATTGACACATCATGACCCAATTTTCATTACGTCATTAGGAAACAATCTCTGTGTGTTCCTAACACGTGAATATGATTGAGTACATATGAACCCTCATACCCGTCATAGACGGGAGCCTTTAAGACAATAGGGTAATGTTATTGTTGTTGTCTTCCTGAATTGTCTCATAGTAACTAATAAAACCCTATGCAATCTTACCATAATCCTTAATAGAATAAATTTGGACTTCTTCTTGGAGTTGTGTTTGACAACTATACGTAAAACCTCTGGGTCCAGCATGCTTTATGCAACTAGATGAGAAAGGAGCAAGTGGAAATTGAAGAAAAGATACGTAGATAGTACGTCTCAAATTATCTAGTTTTGTAGATGTGGTTAATGTTATTTTGATGTTGATAAATTGACAGAGAAGTCAAAAGACGGACTTGAAGAGAAAAAAGAGGCTCATAAATTAGTTAATTAGACTTTAATAATTTAAATTTTCCCATAAAATAAATGTCTAAGTTAAGTTTGGTTAGAACAATGCAACCACCCTTTATTTGGAAAACCAAATTAATATTTAGTGAGAACGATAGGCCTTTGAAACGCGTGCTTGGATTTTATACAATATCTGATTTAAACATGCGGGGGGAGGGGGGGAAGTGACCTTTCACAATGGATGCAAAACTTGATGTTGACGCGGTGTCTGTCATTTCTGGTCCCACATAAAATGTAGAGATATAAATAAGGAACATGATAGATTCAGATAAAGAGCGTGTATTATATATCTAGGTACAATGTTACAGAGCCTAAGCAAATGGAATTCTCGAAAAATGCTTCCAGAAGGAGTTGAACTTCTAACATTTTTTTTTAAGTGATTACCCTTTGTTTATTTCCATGTGGACGGAAAACTTGATATTTGAATACAAGTATGAAAAACGCGTGAGCAAAATTATCAAATCTGTCTAAATCATATAGTGGGAAGGAAGACGCTGATAAATCGAACGTGGCATTGATCCAAACGGCTTACTTGATTTTTAGAAAGGTTTAATCTCAACCAGTAAGAGTCATTGTCACACTTAGTCCCAAAGATAGTATAGAGATATAAATCAGGTATCCAACGGCCCGCTAGCAGGAGCTTCGTCATTTACACAGTAGTCTGCATAAGGAGCCCCTGCACTGCAGGCAAGTCTACTGGCCAAGGAGCTCCCACACTATATACTGTCTGGGAAGGGGATCTCTTGGCATTGGCAAGAATTGAACCCCTGACTTCTCTTTCGAGAACTCCTGCTTGAAACCAGTTGGGCTATGTCTTGGAGACGGGTTACTTGATTTTTAGGCAGTTATGTGCGGTTGCTATTAAAGATTTTGATTAGACATTTGGGGGGAGGGGGACGGGGAGGGGGGGGGGGCTTTTAACAATTTAATAGGTAGCCTTTTGTCATTTGTCTGTCTTAGTTTTCGCTTTCTCCTAAAAAGTTTGAAGTTCGCAGTATTATTAATGTTCTTTTCATGCATGATTGAGGTGCTGTTAGCTTTCTATTGGACGTGGATTTCATGTGGGCATACTACAAGTCCTTTTCTTGTTAGATTTTATGATTTCTCCCTTTCACGACATAATCCAGTTGATACTCGGATTGAGATTTGTTCAAAGAGGTCAAATATTCGATTCCAAAGACACACACAGTATGAGTGTTCCTATGCTGCTAGGGCGAAGGCCTGATTTGCGGAAGGACACCTTGTATGGATCACTATATAAGATCTCACACAATCTAGGAGGACGTTGTGCTTCTGATTTGCATACTCCACATATGTTTCTTGGGGCTGAGACGGTTGAGTCCCGAGATAAGGAATTTCACATTTCTCCAAGATTTTGTGCTTTCTCCTTCTCATATAGTTTGCTATATAATTATTCTGATTTTCTTGTTGAACTCACCTTTTGATGCAATGGATTCGTTACCTTCTATTGGTCATCCAAAAATATCATCCATTAATCCAAAGCATTAGATGTTTACTTTATCCACCCATCCAAAAATATCACCTAGCCATTAAAGTGTTAAAGATTATAGTCTAATCAACCAAAGAGCCGGAGGTCTAAATGGAAACGAACTCTTTATTTATTGGTATTGAGGTATTATTTATCTGACTATCACCTTTTTTCCCAGCAATAACCTTTGCTTACTTTGAGATATTATTATATACAGTTGTTATTGTTATAGTCTAATCTACCAAATACATTGAAATGTTTACATTTACTTAGGAAAATTGTCAAATTGAATTTATTTTTTCTCTTTCCAAGACTCGTTTGCCTCAGACGGGATCTCTTGACCCTCCCAGTGGAGCGGTAACAAAGGACCCCTCTGCCACGTGACAGCAGGGGGATGGTGAGACTGGGTTCGGATGACCCCATCCATACCTCACCACCTCTCTGCTGCCACGTGACAGACGGTTCCGAAGGGAGGTGAGGGACGCAGCGGTAAGGGGATCCGACCCCGGTTTGCCCATCCCAACACCGGCCAAGCCATACAACCACCCCCCAATTTCCTTCGTTTAATTCAGAGAAACCCTTGAAAACTTTTGAATGAGCTTTAAAGGGTCAAAAGTGTACCATTCTTGTTTCTTTCATGGAGCTCAGGACACTAGGCTGAAAGAAAAATAAAAAAGAATTCAAAACATTAATTATTGTTAGTACAACTTGAGTTCTACTCGACTTAGGCGTATACGGATCCGATAAAATATTTTCAATTATATTGCATATGTTAATATTATTATGTAAATACTTATAGCAAAAGTGGGGCGACGCCAACTGCCACACATTATTGTTATTTTTAAACACAACTTGAATCGATCATCTACAATGTTAAACTGTGTTAATTATTAAAAAAATATACACCACCCTGACAGGAATAGGATTGTCGTCCAAGAGCTAACAAGACAGCATTGTCGTCTTGATTGTTTCAGAAAATTTTTTCAATCATATAAATTACAATATTTTATGAAATCCCTCAGCCCAAATGAGTAATGAGTAGAGATGTAGAGATTCGTACTTAGCAAGGACCGCCAGTATTTATGCTTCTCCTTTTTTAACAATCCAAATGATACTTATTATGATTTTCTTTTTGCATCAAACATGTGACTGAATTGGACAGGATTTACTCCCTTTTTCTTTTTCTTTTTTACTTTTCTTTTTTTTCTTTATATTACCAGTAAAGACACGGAAATAATAAACGAGAATGATCAAATTCTGACCAACGGTGAATGAAAAATAACAGTTTTACCACTAATAAGGGAGATTAGGCCCTTAAGAGCACATCTAAAGCTTGTGGAATTAATGGAGTTTTGAAGATTATTGGTCCAGTCTTGTTTTGGAAAATCTTAGATCAATCATCAACTATTCGTTCTTCTAACTGTTCGTGATTAGTTTTTTGGTATTGTATAAGGAAATTTTTTGAATTTTTGGAGATTGACACCAGAATCATTGAGAAATATGAGTAAGTCATCACCATAAGATAAGTGAGAAGAAGTATGTGATGTTCTGATCAATGAACTAGATAATGTAGTAGCCACCAGGAATCCAAAGACAAATTCTTGTATTGTCTTAAATACCATACATCATCTTTTATGATTGTCCACCAATATCTGAAAAGTTGTCATTATATCCATTGGTCCTGCAGCATTTTAAGTATCTAGTTTCCTCGTTGTTGGTATTCTAGTAAGCATTAGATTGCCATCATCATCATCTAGGAGTTTAGCAATGTAGCAATTATGATATCTGAATCAGAAATGGTTTTTTTTTTTTGTCATATATATGTGTGTGTGCGTGTGTGTGTGTCTAATGGGTTCATGAACCTTATCGGCCTGAATGATCTGCTCGTCGACACCCTTTCTGTAATCACCTAAGTTTTTTTTTGCTCACCAGAACTTTCTGATTGGACAAGGCAGGAAATAGAAAGGTTACAATGGTTGTTGTTATGAAAGAATAAAGACCAAGGACAAAATAGGAAAAAAGGTAATATACTTTCATTTCACCATCGTTTTTGTTTTATTCTTTTGTTATACTGGCATTTCACTACTCTTGATTATATCAACGGCCAATATGTTTAATGGGAAGGCACCTGGAAATTGGAACTCGAGGCAGCTTCGTTAAAGTATAAGAAAACATCAACCAACAACAACCACACCCAGTATATCCTAACGATAAAAAAAAACTATCGCTAAAGCTTGAGAAATATGAGGGACAGACAAACAATACTTCCATATCAAGGAATGAAGAACTTACTTTCAATGAGACCCGACTCTATATGTGTTAAAGTATAAGAAAGTTATGGCTAATAGCTTGAATCCTTTGCTAGTAAAATGAATATATGAACCTCGTGAACAATCCAATACTGGATTACTATGTGGACGTATAACATACTTATTGAAGGAAAACGAACTTTAGTTAGATGTCAATTTAATTATCATTTTTAGGAGAGTATTTGGATTTTGTACTTCATATATATACTATCACATCATATCTCTATTATTATGTCACTTATCCAGATACATATAGAGCCGGAAGTCTCACTGGAAGCAGACTCTCTATCCCTTGGGACATAGGTATTGTTTGCCTACCAAGTACCCTCTCCAGACCCTAGCGATAGCGTTTGCTGTCGTTAAAATATACTAGGTACGGATGATTATGATGACACACACACATACACACATATTCTCGGTTTTCTAAAAATATTGTCACAATTACATGACAAACAATTTTAGGATCAATCATTTGATAAATCTTGTAAAAAGTATTTTATGGTAATATATAAACTCTATCATTATTGTCAAAATGTTTTTCTTCTCTCTTTTATATTAATTACAATAATAATCTTAAAAAATATTACAACAATTTTGACTATTAATGTACTTTTATTTTATGTAAGGTGACCAAGTTTGTTGAAAAATCTAATATAAAAAGTAGGACAATAATTTAGACTGAGAAGAAGCTATAAACAATGATCTTAGACCTAAAAAAATAAAGTATAAAAACTTGACGTGATTAATTTGGACAATAACAGATTGTGTTCCCTATCATACCTAGGTGGTAGTTAATTATTTAGTCAGGTTGTTATTGTGGCTTTCAGTTTCGAATTAAAGTCATTTGACATCTTAATAAAGCAACCACTTTTTTTTTTTTTTTAATAGCTTTTCCACTTGATCTAACATGATTTTTTATTTCATAAAAATAACCTCCTCCTCCTTTCGAACCACACAAACATATTCTTTTATCTCCCATGTTTCTAAAAAAGGTTACTTAATTAGTCTTAGTGTCATACACTGTTGGAACCTTTAACCTATTAGTTAACAATCAATTAACAATCAATCGCGTTCAGGACATACCTCAGTTGGTACTCGGGTTGAGAAATTATGTTTCAAAAGATGCAGGTTTGATCCGGAGCACACGCAACATAGGTGTATTACTGTTGTCTGGGCCAGTAATGGCTATGCCATTGTATCTGGACCAATTGGGAGTAAAAGGTTACTGGTTCGGCTTGTAGTATGCACCTTTATATAGGCTTTGGCCATGCCTTACTAATCTTGAAGGCCGCTGAGTACCTGATTTACATCCGCCCCAAGCCTGATTATGACATTTTTTGTGTTTAGAACGATTAAAAATCAACCGTTAAAACTCGACTACTTATATATTAAATCTAAATGCAAAACTCATTGGCCACAAGATATAACATATTATGTCGGAAAAGCACCAATCTCCACCGTCCAACGTTTCTCATTCACGTATCCAAGTGGAGTAAATAATTTTATATCTTGGTAATGATAATTACCGAAATCATGTCGTAAGCTATAAAAAAGTTTCGAAAATTAATATAACCAATAGATACATAGTTAAGTTGTTGTGACACGCTTGAACTTAAACTTGAAGAATACTGGTACAGATATCTACCATTATCCACTCAATTTATCAACTGTGACATGGAAAAGAGAAACAATATGTTCACTGGGAAAAAATGGAGAAACAGAAAGATAAAAAAAGATGTTTCCGGTGCACTAAGCTCCTACATTTGTGCAAGGTTTGGGAGGAGTTGGATCGCTTTGTAATCAGATGTACACAGTCTTACCCTACACTTTGTGCAAGAGACTGTTTCTGTGGCTCGAATCCGTAACCTCAAAGTAAGATATGCTAGGTATTGTAAAATAGTCCATGTGACTCGAGGTGTGATTGTTATTTTTCTTGACTCACTTTTTAAAGATAAAGAAATTTAATTTTTAAGATAAATAAAATGGGATCGTTGATCGAAGGTTGCACCATCCTTACTATTAACAATCATATCCAGTATATTTCAGCGAAAACAAAAACTATTGCTAGGATCTAGAGAGAGTGAGAGACAACCAAACAATACCTTCATCCTAAAAGATAGAGAATTTGCTTCTAGTAAGACCATCGACTCTATATGTACTGCATAGATAACACAATAAAAAAAGCATTTGCATACCAATTTATAAACATAAAATACATTTGAGTTTTCAAAAAATGCAAATGCACTGTAATTTTCAGACTTAATTCAAATAATAAAGATTACTTGCACAAAATTAGACTGGTCCAACTTTTGGTGTAGAAGATTAGGGGTGTCAAACGGGTCGTATATCGTGTTTCTTGTTTTTCGGATTTCGTGTATCAAAGTGCCGTACCCATACCTTACCCGTTTGCTTTGCGTGTATAGATGTAGATACCCAAACCCGTACATGTCAGGTTTCGTGTTGTGTATCGGGTATACCCACGAATTTGACAAGTACAAATATTTCAAGTCGTGTATAGGTCATTTCATGTATTTTTCAGGTATTTTCAGGTTTCGTGTATTTTCAGGTTTCATGTACTTAAACGACTACTGATACAATGTATGAAACAACAATACGTACACAACCAAAGGTTAAAGATTAAAATGAGTGAGGTCCTCTAAACTCAAATCACTTGACTACGCAATAATAGATTAAAGAAATGGGATTTGGAAATGGAGGAAGGGAGAAACCGAATAGGATTACTTAGTAGCACAGTAGTCTTTTTTTGGATTTTTTTTATTTTATTAATTATAAATTTTATTTAAAATTATTTTTTAAATTTCGTGTATAAACGGGTACCCGCGGGTATACCCAGACACGACCCGCCGTTGGCGGGTATCTTTCAGGTCTTATCCGATTTGTACACGAAATCCACTAAGATGATACCCATACCCGCAAAAATTCGTGTCAGGTTCGGATCCTGTTTCATGTCGTGTCTAAAATTGCCACCCCTATAGAAGATGCCATCTGCCGTAAATCATCAGCTCAGATGACAGAGGTAGCTGCAACCAAATTTCTAACCATTTTCATTTACTTGTGCGCTTAATTATAATAGAAATGCGGATATTCTTCTGCATGTCCCAATTATTTGTCCCAATATCCCTATCCCAGTATAAGATAATTTTTCCAAATCCAAAAAAGGGTGGGAATTTGATGTAAATTGGTATCCTGTTTATCATTAGAAACAGCCTTTTGCATAGATCGTAGGATAATGCTGCGTACATTAAATTGTAAAGCGATTTGGTTACTCTCTGGACATTACACAAACACAAAAGTCTAGTACACATGATACGGTTTGTTTTTATCGTGGGTTTCTGGGGGTCGTGTCCAACTGCTATGAAATCTGCAATTGCACAATTATTGGTCCAGAAGAGAATTCCATTACCTCCATAAGTTACGTATGTAGTTTAAATTTTTGATGAAGTTATAAGTCCATACATGTCTGCTTAAAAGCTCAACATGAATCAAATATGCACGATAGGTTATGCATGAAATATCATCAGCTGAAAGAGGCATGTTATCTAGTTTTAAGTTTGAGCTTAGTGTTTAATCATAAAATCTTGTGAACAGTGAATAAGAGTAAATCAAGTTCAAGTGAATACTTGTAAATAGAATTAGACTTGTATATAAAATATGACTACCTGTAATTTTTATTGATAAACATTTAATATCGACTTAACTTTATTGTTTTGTGATATCAAAATTGAGCCAAATGATTTGTGATTTATATAGTATCTCAGGGCGTTGATACTTTATGATCTTGAGATTACGAGTCTGAGTCACGGAAACAGCTTCTTGCACAAAGTGTAAGGTAAAGCTGTGTACATCAGATCGCGAAATGATACGGTCCCTTTCTAGACATACTGTGGTTGTGCAGCGATACTACGTTTCTGTGTAATTTACTTATTCTTCTAATACAAAAAAGTCAGAGCCTCATATTTATGTTAAGATAACTTAAACTATAATATCTTATGCGAAAATGTAAGTTGTTTTCCTACGTAGTACATCTTATTCATTTATTATATTCAATTAAAAAAATCATGGAATATGAAAGTTAACCAATAATGGAGCTTACCATTATCATAAGAGGACACTGCAATATTCAAGTGAAACCAAGAAAGTTGGAGGAAACAGACGAAAGACTACTAGTGTTCAAGTGGTAACATCAAAAGTCAGCTCCACTAAGGCTACCCGTTGGTCAAATGGAAGTGGTGGGCCCAAAACAATCACCGACAAAGTTGTAGACACTCTTTCAGGAGGCCCTCTTTTAATCGGGATAGGATCACCTCATCGCAAGAAGGATGCGATGACGCGTGACTGATCACAAAGGGAGTGAGGAAAGTTGGGGTGAGGAGATCCCAACCCCTTTTAATCTTGGATGAAAAAGTGATCTTTTGACTTAGGTCGTTGTGATCGGACTATATTATGGATTTCTGATTACATTCTTCCTTTTTCGAACTTAGGTTATAGAAGAAGGAACCGAGAAGGAGGTATCATCAACAACTGGTTTTATTACGGAACAGCTCATGATGTTCGTATCGATTTATTATGCGTCTAACAACTGGTTTTATTACGGAACAGCTCATGATGTTCGTATCGATTTATTATGCGTCTCTGCATCGAGTATTGGATAAACCTCATACAATAACTGTCCTAGCTCCTGGAACAATCACAATGATTATGGACCTACTATCCGAAATTTAATGCGTAATCTCAGCATTTAATGTGTACTCCTGAATAATCTAAATTTTCTATTATTCAACTATTTCATTTACCAAGTCAATATTAGCCACAATCTAGTATGAAGGAATTCTGTAGAGGATTTAAAGAAAAAAATTTAATAGTTTTTTACGTGAAAGGCTCAAGATTTGGTGTCCAAAAGGTTTTTGAACATAAAACACACTCCGGTATAAGTAACTGATGGTATAACCTAAAGACCTACACTACAACTGTCAAAATTCAAATCAAAAACCTTAAATACAATCTTCCCTTCAAATAACAATTGAGCTATTATATGGAGACATCCCTCTTTTAATCTTGAAAACAGGAAATGGCCCGAGAGGTAGTAAGTTAATTAGTTTTATTTTTTTTTACGATTTTTCTTTTTTTCTTTTTTGGTTAAATCTAACATCAGATAAAATTGGAACGATACAGAGAACCCCTGCGCAAGGATGACACGCACTAAATCGAGAAATGAATCTAAATATCAGTATCGTAGGAATAGCACGAAAGTTAACCGTACTTCCTAAAGCCTCCTTCATTTTTCCATCGTATGTCTGGTATTTCACTTTCAATAATTTTTGTTGTAAAAGTGTATAAAGTATATACTTGTAATGTATCTGTTATCACGACTCAAAATTAAAATCGATTATAACTACGTATCTCTTTACATATTCACAAGTCATTAACACAAATTCTCTACTCATCTTATTAATGCATGTCGAGTATAACGCAAATATAGCACAATTATGGCTATTCAACGAACCGAACAGTTCGCGAACTCTCGAATTCGGTTCGTATTCATTTGTTAATGGTCGGTAAACAAGCCGAATTCGAATACCTGTTTGGATTTGTTTACTAAAACGAGTTGAACTATTCGCGAACTGTTCAGTTTGTTTAAACAGTTAAAGGGTTATCAAGCCGAACTCGAACCAATTTTAAAGTTCGTTTAGCTAAATAAACTGAGTCGAACAGTTTGTTTAGCTAAATGAATCCAAATTTAAAAACCTAGTATTTGATTTGGCTCGGTTCGTTAAAAACCCTAAGCACAATTACAGATAAATGGATCGGATAATTAAAGAAGTGCTTCAAGTATTAACATTTATCTGATTGAATATGATAAGTTGAGTGAATATGATAAGTTGATATTTCAAACTGGTTTAGAGATAAGAATCATTCACTCAAACGAGAACAATGGTTTGGATCATACATTATAATCCGAAGGAAAAAGAAATCTTGTCCAATCTAGTCAAATGACATGCTTCCTTTTGATTTTAGAATATGATGAAATAAAGCAAAATGACTTACAAAATTGTCTATGCTTCTTATATTGTGAAGCAGCAGTTGATCGATTCATCTTGACGTAATTTTCATTATAAATAATCGAAAAACAACATTTGTGTGTTTCTAACACATAGACGAAAAAATATCTATCTAACCCACTTATTATAAGGGCCTTCCTCCAATAAAATTTCACGTTTTACAATTTAAGATTGGTGACAAGTGGCTCCTACAAAAACTTTTTATGACATCACTTCAAACGTCTAGTCATTTGTACAAGTTGTCCACGTAATGTTTCTATTATAAACTCTGCATTTGAGGTGGCCAACATGGCACGTCCTGCCTATTTCTGGTGGCTTCTATTGTATTTTCATGAAATATTAAGCAAAGTTTCCTATGTGCACGACACTTTTCCTTCTATCATGAGTTTCTAACATCTTTTCTACGATGGGTTCGTTTCGCAAGTGGCTTAACAATGTACATATAATTGGAGCAAAAAGCAAAATCACTCCTGGTGGCTTCTATCGTTTTTACTTGTGGGATATGTAAATCAAGAATCTAGTGGTTTTCTATATTAGGTGAGAATTAACACAGTAACTCACACAAAGTGTCCTCCGCAAACCAGACATTCGTCTTAGTAGTAATGAAACACACACACTGTTCGTGCCTAAGGAATCGAATTATTGACCTTTTAAGTAAATCTCAACCTAAATATCAAGTTAACTATGACACGAATATGTTTTTCTCTTTCCTTCACTTTGGCGGAAATTGATGCAAGTCGCTCGACGGGTCAAAGTATTATCACACCATCATATCTTTTTCTCTTGCCTGTAAGAAAGAACATAGCGTCATAAAGCCCCAAAGGGATGGGACAGGATCACCTCACTGCAATAGGATGCGGTGACGCGTGACCTCGCGACACGTGACAGTAAGGGGGCACCATCCTCCTTGTTGCTACGTGTCTCGTGATCGCAAAGGGGGTGAGAAAAGTTGGGGTGAGGAGATCCCAATCTCACGGGGATATTTCCACCTCGGAGGCTCTCCGACACCTAATTAAATGAACACATGACACGTATAGAGGAAGAAACGAATGAAAGTTGAAACCCTTTAACTTACTTAGAGAACTCCTACTTATAACTTAGGATAAAGGTATTTGTGTTATAATAGTTTGTAAAGTTAATGGGATGAAGAATGAAGGTGGATTGGTGTTAGAATAAGCAAGAATAGCTTGACTCTTGACATGGATTGATCCATGTATCAATTGGATAGATCCATGTGGCTTGAAAATAAAGTTGAGTATTCTGCCGGACATCGATCGATGACATCGATCGATCGATGTCACATAGATTGATCACATCGATCCATCGATGTACCCTGGGTGCAGAGTTGAAACTTTCTGTCCAACATAGATCGATCGAAGTGACTTCGATCGATTGATGTGACATATCGAAGTAGACATGATAAAAGTTGGAGCTTACTGTGAGACATCGATCGATGTCCCAGCAGAAGTGACTTTTCTTGTAAAATCACAACTTATGCACCAAGGGACATACCTAATCACCATGCAACGGTCTTGAACGTCTGAATGGAGTTTGAAAGCTTATAAATAGGCTATTAAAACATATTTTTCGAGACATCTTGCAACCAAGTTCATACTTGCATTCTATATTCTTCTTCCTACATTTTTTCACTCTTGTTTTGAAAGTTCATTGAATCTCAATCCTATTTGCTTAGGATTGGAGATTGTTGGTTGTTGTATACTAGGAGGAAATTTGATTACAACCCTGCACCAACTAGTGGGGGCAAATATTCCTTACGGAAAGTGATTTTCACACCTCAAATCAAGCTTCTTCTAAATCATCTTCTCTTGTTCTTTGTCTTGTTTCCTTATTTCATAACAATTTGTAATGTCGTTTATGCCCTCAACTTTATGGGTTTTACTTGATGAATAAGTTCATAAATGAACTTTGAAGATCAGTACATGACAGCTTCGTTTCACACGTAAAGAGACATGATATAAGGATACATGTATGTCCAATTATTAAGAGACAATACATAGTTTTCTAAGTGTAAAATGTATAGCTGCCTTCAAAATATTTTGCTTTAAAATTCTCATAGTTCACCGCACCTTTCGGAGCAAAATGGCTTTCGGTGTCGCGAGCATTATAGGTCTTGGAAGCTTCTAACCACTGTTGATTTTGACTGGATGAGTACTCCGTCCATGAGGAATGATAGTTTACAGAAACGCAAGAAAATTGGAATCAAGTTTGTCTTAGAGCAAAGCCCATATCATGGTCTTAAGGATTTCTACGGCCTTAGCTCCAAAAAACATTGTAGAAGATGCAAGTCAAGAGTACAATGAAATCCTAAATTATGTGAAGATTTATGCAGTGACACACCCAAGTTGTCTCTCGCAAACTAGACATTTGGCCTACCAGCAGTAGAACACTTGTTACACAATATTATGAGGAAGATGACAAACAAACACGAAACAAATGCCGAGACGTGATGTGAATCACTGTCCTTAAAAGCAATTTCGCCTCCACCGGTGAGCAAGGTGAACTACAAGCGAATGCTTCCCAGGATTTAACGGCTTCCCTTTTTCCTTTGCTCTAGGAGAAAGAGAATAAACTTGCAAATTGAAGAGTCTAAAGTAGAGGAGAAGAAGAAGAAAACTGCTGAAGAATTTCTGCACTTTAGAAAATCACAAGGGGAAAAACTTCTATATTTGCAAATAGTTAAGCCTTGTATATATAGGCTTTAGGGTAGTAGAAAACAACATTTTAAACTAGTTTCAGCAGTTTTCTAACCTCTCAAGCCCGTTGAATAACGTTCACAATCGAAGGGAGATAAACCTTGGATTAAAAGTTGCATCACACAGTGAAAAGTTCTGTCTGTTGGACATCGATCGATCACATCGATCGATCGATGTCACTTCGATCGATCGATGTGATCGATCGAAGTCTGACAGAGACTTCACTTTCTTTACTGTCCTACATCGATCGATCGATGTCACTTCGATCGATCGATGTGATAGATCGAAGTTGGACAGTAAACTTCAGAAAGCCTCAGATCCATGTCGATCTCTAACGTCGATCGATCGATGTACATCGATCGATCGAAGTGAGAGATCGATGTCCAACAGAGGCTCTTTCAGCTTTATCCACTTCACATTAATCTCCCGAACGATCTCATACGTGTTCTATATAAGTTTGGAGCACACGAAAAGGAACTTTAACGTCCTTTTTCCAACAATCCCCCACATGATCCAAACTTATATACAAACTCTCTTGAACGTTAAACAACTAACCTCTCTACTTTTAACGAAGACAAAGACACTTAATGGACAATAACTTTCGTCTTGAATTGCCACTTAGTTCAAGAAGAAGCATATAAACGGAAATAAGATGACAAAAGTCTTGAATCTTATTTCACTATTGTTTATATAAACTTACAACTGACATGTCCTTGACTAGCTTCAAGCAAGTTCGCGGTTTGGTGCGATATCGGCCATGCACCCAGTCCCAGGATTTCATAAGAGCTCTAGTGAGTTGTTCCAAACTCTCATAGGAAGCGGCACCACCTCCACTCTTATATAGGTGATGTTCATCAAGTGTGTACTGCGCACACCATCATACAACATGACTATGAACTTCATTAAGAGATTCTAAAAATCTCACCCTCCACAATTTGCAGTAAGTACTATCTTTAACAACACCATAGGAAGGGACTAATGATAGTACTTGTAGAACTTTTATATAACTTGTTTTTACCACATTGAACCCCGTTCGTAGGATCTCTACTAATAGTGGGTTGGGTTGCCGTCATACAAAGTTCACAACAATGGAACCAGTCCCATTCCTCTCGATGCTTGTTGGACTAACTTCTTATTTAGTTCTTTAGTCAAGGGATCTGCCAGATTTATCTCGGATCTTACAAACTCCAAGTTAATCACCCCTGAACTAATCAAATCCCGCACAATATTGTGTCTCAATCTGATATGCCGGCTCTTTCCATTATAGATCTTATTCTTTGCTCGAGCGATTGCTACCTGAGAATCACAACGTATAGAAACAGAAGGCATTGGGTTATGCCACAAAGGAATATCAAGCAATAAATTCCTTAACCATTCAGCTTCAGATGCAGCAAGTTCTAAAGCTATAAATTCTGATTCCATAGTTGATTTTGTTATACATGTTTGTTTAGAAGATTTCCATGATATGGCTCCACCATCTAAAGTGAACACATAACCATTTGTTGAATTAATCTCATCATTATCAGACACCCAATTAGCATCACAGAAACCTTCTAAAACTGCTGGAAAATCATTATACATAAGACAAAGATCCATTGTTCCTTTGATATATCTCATTAATCTTTTTAAAGCCATCCAATGTTCACTACTTGGATTATGAGTATATCTTGCTAGCCTATTCACTGCATAAGCTATATCAGGTCTTGTGCAGTTCATTAAATACATAACACTTCCAATGATTCTAGCATACTCAACTTGTGAAACACTATCACTTCTATTCTTCTTTAAGTGAACTGCTGAATCATACGGCGTACTTACGGGCTTAACATCAAATAAATTAAATCGTTTCAACATTTTCTCAACATAGTGAGATTGTGACAAAGCATAACCCCCACAATTCTCGACTAACTTTAAACCAAGTATTAAATCAGCCTTACCCATATCTTTCATATCAAAAACGGATGATAAGAATGATTTAGTACTATTCACAACATCCATGTTATTCCCGAAAATCAACATGTCATCAACATATAAGCATACAATAACACAACCAGAATTTTCTACTTTGCTATAAATACAACGATCACGTTCATTCACAACATAACCGTTGGAAATCATAGCATTATCAAACTTTTCATGCCACTGCTTAGGGGCTTGTTTAAGGCCATACAAAGACTTCTTAAGTCTACATACCTTATGTTCTTGACCTTGAACAATCATACCCTCCGGTTGAAGCATATATATCTCTTCATCTAGATCACCATTCAAAAAGGCCGTCTTAACATCCATTTGGTGTATCACTAACTTGTTAATGGAAGCTAAAGCCACTAACACTCTAATAGACGTTATCCTCGCTACCGGTGAATATGTATCGAAATAGTCTATACCCTCTTGTTGGGTAAACCCCTTGGCAACTAGCCTCGCCTTGAATTTGTCTATAGACCCATCAGCTTTTAGTTTCTTTCTAAACACTCATTTACAACTTATAGGCTTACATCCTCTTGGCAACTCTACTAGTTCCCAAGTATTATTACTAAGAATTGACTCAAGCTCACTATTAATGGCTTCTTTCCAAAACTTAACATCTATGGAACACATAGCCTCTTTATACGTCTTCAGATCTTCTTCCAAAATAAAAGCAGAGATAAAATCATCTCCAAAAGACTTTTCAACCCTTTGCCTTTTGCTTCTTCTAGGCATAGAAACAATTTCATCTTTAGCTCTACTGCTAGACTCACCAAGATCACAACTAGATCTAGTTTCCTTGTCTTTTTTTCATTGGAAACTCATGTTCAAAAAATTCTGCATCCTTAGACTCTAAAATCACACCATTATCTAAGGTCATAAATCTATATGCAGCACTATTCAATGCATATCCTACAAAAACACAATCTCTAGTTTTAGAACCAATTTTATTCCTTTTGAACTCAGGAATTCCAACTTTGGCCAAGCACCCCCACACTTTCAAATAATTCAAGTTGGGTGCATAGCCTTTCCAGAGTTCATATGGCGTCAAACTGGTTTTCTTATGAGGAATTCTATTAAGAATATAGCATGCTAAAATAATAGCCTCACCCCACATGTTACTAGGCAATCCGGAACTTAAGAGCATCATATTCATCATATCCTTAAGTGTCCTATTCTTTCTTTCAGCAATGCCATTGGATTGAGGAGTATATGGAGGTGTAAACTCATGTATAATACCATTATCTTCGCAAAACTTTTGTAAAGATAAGGTACTATACTCACCTCCTCTATCCGATCTTACCTTTTTAATCCTTTTGTCTAGTTGGTTCTCAACTTCATTTTTATATTTGATAAACATACTTTCCGCCTCATCCTTGTTACTAAGCAAGTAAACCTTAATAAACCTAGAAAAATCATCTATGAAGGTAATGTAGTACCGTTTACCACCTTTACTCATCACACTTTTAAAGAATCCTAAATCACTGTGAATCAATTCCAATTTCTCGGTTGTTCTATTTACCGACTTGAAGGGTTTCTTATGATGTTTCCCTTCAACACAATAATGACACTTGGTTAAACTATTCTCATTATTTAACTCAATTAAATTGGTATTCTTCAACCTTCTAATTGCATCTGCATTAACGTGACCTAGTCTAGCATGCCATAAATCAAAGGAATCAACTATATACACAGAACTAGATGCAATCTTATTACTCAAACATACAGCATCAAGTACAAATAAACCACCCGAAGAAAAACCTTTCCCAATAAACTCCCCACTCCTAGATAACACCAGTTTATCGGAATCAAAAACAAGCTTAATATTAGCCTTGTTCAGAAGTGCTCCAGAAATCAGATTCCTCCGAATGGTAGGAACATGTAGCACATTGCTCAACTCCAGCCTTTTACCCGAAGTCAACTTGAGGAGCACTTTCCCTTTCCCGATAACTCGGGTCGCTCATGCATCCCCAAGGAAAACTTGGTCTCCACTATCTATCTCTTGATATTCAAGAAATAGATCTCTGCTGGTTGTAATATGTCTGGTGGCTCCAGTGTCCACCACCCATTCTGTTGCACCTCCGACAAGGTTTACCTCGTCGACGACGACTGCAGCGATTGTTTCATTCTGAGTGTCTGAACGTCCTTCAACAAGATTAGCTTGTCCGCTTGACTGTCCTTTTCGCTTGTTGCAGAAGAACGCCTTGTGACCTAGCTTTCCACAAACCCAACATGCACCCTTTGGCTTTGCTTTGAATTGTCTCAAAGATTTGACTTTACCTGTAGCCTTATTAGACTGGAACTTTGGTTTCTTCGCTACGTGTTCGACGACGTTGGCTTTGACTTGACCTTCATCTCCGCTCGCATCTTCAAGCCTGTTGTTATTCTCTATACGGATATGCTTGATAACACTATCCATAGAGAGTTTCGTATCATCATGCTTGCCCCTCTTCTTGTAATTGTTCCACGAGGAAGGAAGCTTTTCGATTAAAGCAGCAGCTTGGAAGGTTTCATCAATCTTGATCCCTTCCTGTTCAATATTATCCACCAGTTGTTGAAACTGATGAATCTTATCGTTGATCGATATGTGGTCAACCATTTGAAACTTGAGAAACTCGCTGACCACATATTTCCTTTTTCCTGCATCTTCAGAACCATATTTGTTCTGAAGAGCTTTCCAAATTTCTTTCGCTGATTGAAATTTGACATAAATATCAAACAGCGAATTAGAAAGAAAGTGAAGAATATGTCCTCTGCATGTAACATTGTCTGCATCAAACTTGCGTGCTTCTCCATCATCAGTAGGTCTCTCCTTTGTCAGAACGTAGGAGACAGACAGCATCTCAAGGAAGAAGAGAACCTTTGCAGACCATCTTTTAAAGAACTTTCCATCAAAAGGCTCCAGTTTTGACATATCGGAAACAACAGATTGTTTGGATGCCATCTCAAAATTGCTTTTAAGATTGTTACACAATATTATGAGGAAGATGACAAACAAACACGAAACAAATGCCGAGACGTGATGTGAATCACTGTCCTTAAAAGCAATTTCGCCTCCACCGGTGAGCAAGGTGAACTACAAGCGAATGCTTCCCAGGATTTAACGGCTTCCCTTTTTCCTTTGCTCTAGGAGAAAGAGAATAAACTTGCAAATTGAAGAGTCTAAAGTAGAGGAGAAGAAGAAGAAAACTGCTGAAGAATTTTTGCACTTTAGAAAATCACAAGGGGAAAAACTTCTATATTTGCAAATAGTTAAGCCTTGTATATATAGGCTTTAGGGTAGTAGAAAACAACATTTTAAACTAGTTTCAGCAGTTTTCTAACCTCTCAAGCCCGTTGAATAACGTTCACAATCGAAGGGAGATAAACCTTGGATTAAAAGTTGCATCACACAGTGAAAAGTTCTGTCTGTTGGACATCGATCGATCACATCGATCGATCGATGTCACTTCGATCGATCGATGTGATCGATCGAAGTCTGACAGAGACTTCACTTTCTTTACTGTCTTACATCGATCGATCACATCGATCGATCGATGTCACTTCGATCGATCGATGTGATCGATCGAAGTCTGACAGAGACTTCACTTGCTTTACTGTCTTACATCGATCGATCACATCGATCGATCGATGTCACTTCGATCGATCGATGTGATAGATCGAAGTTGGACAGTAAACTTCAGCAAGCCTCAGATCCATGTCGATCTCTAACGTCGATCGATCGATGTACATCGATCGATCGAAGTGAGAGATCGATGTCCAACAGAGGCTCTTTCAGCTTTATCCACTTCACATTAATCTCCCGAACGATCTCATACGTGTTCTATATAAGTTTGGAGCACACAAAAAGGAACTTTAACGTCCTTTTTCCAACAACACTCACATTGTGTGTCACTAGAATTGAACTCTTGACCTCTTGAAGCAAATTCCAACACGAATACCAACTGAGCTATGCCCTAATACGGAATCAAGTTTGTCTTATTTTGTAGTTTCGTTCCACTCACGCTTATGGCTTACAAGTGCCAAGTTAGCAATTTCCATAAATATGCTAGGGGAAGATAGAAGTCCCTTGCTTTTATGAAAAAAATTATTGTTCCCCGAGACATTCCTTTTGAAAATCTACCTGTGTTTTATAGGCGGGTGATAAGTCAAAAATATACATCTGTTAGTCAACGAACAGTCAATGGCAAATTTAGGTTTGGGACGACCAACTTCTGCAGATCGGCAGAAATACACCTCTGCTCGTCTATATTACATATCAGCAAGATATTGCTTTATCAAGGATTTCACCTTAGTCCCGGGCTTCAGCCTCGTCTTCTATTTAAAAGAGACACTAAAATACTTCAGCCACATCAGAGCAGGACTCCAAATCCATCTTTACACCTCGGCTCACCCTTTCCAGGGATCAAGAGCAAACTCAGTTTTATTGGGCGTCAAATCACATGGCAGATGCACAGTGTAAAGAAGGGGTGCACATCAGACTTTTCAACCTGCACAAGTTAAGGTCCCATCAGCAGACCTACTGGTCGCATCAGCAGACCTACTGATTCCACCAGCATAACTACAAAGATATGACTCTTCTGCACAAGAGAACGTCCCCTCTGCCGTCAGAAGTAAAGAACGAGGAATAACAATAAAAGCAAGATAACGGACACATGGAGTGGGGGGGGGGGACTTCAGCCAACTGAACTCCATCTACAACTTTGAGAGCCTTTTCTTCTAAAGAAAGGACTTCGTCTTCTTAACTCTCAGGGTGAGATTTCTGACAATACACCTCAACTATCCTTCAAATAGCCTTACTTTCAAAGAGATCGAAAACCAGGTTTATTTTAAATTTTTATTCCAGCATAAAATGCTTACAAATACACCCATAACTGACTTGAGCGTCGGAGGGTTTTACCGATTCTTTTAACGGATATAGACGAAAAGCTAACGGCATACCACAAGGATAATCTCTGATCCACCCGGTGAAGGTTTCGGCTTCATCAGCGGGGTATGAGGAGGTCGGGTGTACGCGCAACCACACCAATGTGTTAGAAACATAAATAAGTTGTTTTCTAATGATTCATAATGAAAATTGCTTCAAACTGTGTCAATCATTTGCTACTTCACAATATAAAAAACGCAACCAATTTAATGAGTCATTTTGCTTTATTATATCATATTCCAACGAAATTCACACGTCAAAGGAATCAATTCAAGTTTGGAATGCTTTCGATCATTTATGTGTATATCTATAAAAGTTTTATAGGAAACGTCTAAAACAGTTAATTTTCGTTTGTCTCATCCATTTCTCGTTTAATTTCAATATTTTCTTTAAATTCATGCCCCCTTCCCATGCATAAAGTATTTGAACCGGTGAGACTTTTTTTTCTTTCAAAACTATACAAATACAAAACGAAAAAGACAGTGTCAAATATGAGAAAGAAACAAATATGTAATAAAAACAACTTTGGGAAAAACCACATGCAATATTTAGAGAGAATTGCATATATTCATCAAGATTGCAGCGCCGATGTAGCTACTGAATTTAGTATTTAAGTTTTGCGAGATAGTACTTTGATCAATTATTTGAGTGACAAATTTTGATATTCGTCCCATTATAATCCATTTATAGAATTTTCCTATAGAAGATTATACAGTACGCACACGTCCTACTTTATCTGATCATCCTTATTTGTCGCAATTGAAATAAAGGGGCAAAACAAAAGACCATAATTATATGCACACACAAACGTATACATATACATACATATGTACTGCATATGTATTTTAAATGTATTCATATATACATATACACACAACCATGCATACACACAGACACATGCACACCCACATATTCGTCATACTTTTCTATATTAACTGAGTTAATGTAGTGTTACCAATAAAAATTAAGAGGGTGTTTGGTTGGAGGGTTTCTCATTAAAGGTATGTGTTTGGTGGAATTCAAACCTATAAAAGTTGTTTGTTTGGACAAATAGGAGGTATGAGTTTCAGATTAATATCTAAGTATTTGGTAATGGATATTGTTTTTTTTTGATATACTAGCCTCACTTATCTATCAATATGGAAGAATGGGGGTATGGCCGGTCAACACCGATCAGCCACCGTCACCGGTCCACCGCCGCTGCCGGTCGGTCAATTTCTGGCCGGTCAAATTTTTTGGCCAATTTTTCCTCCGTCCATATTCGATACTCATTTCAATTCCGATATGTTCCAAACAACATCAATGTCAATCATACCCGTTACCACTTCAATACCAAACAACTATCATTTTTACGTCCAAACTCATATACTCTAAATTTATATACTGTCATACCCATTTTGATTCTGATTCCGATACCCAAGTGCGAACCAAACGCCAACTAAATATGTAAAAGAAATCAATGTTTGTTTGTTTTATGTTTTATTGTTTTTCTTTTGATCCATTGTGGAAGTGAAACAAATGGGAACAATGATTGGTGCAAATATGACCCTACAAGGCCCATGGGCCGATGCCTCTAGCATCAGAAAACACTTTGCAGAGTTGACTCTGGTAGGGAAAGTGGTAGCACACCCATTATTGGAGGTGGAATTTATGTCACGTTTGTCATATTAGTTTGGAATGATATTTTCATTAAGAGATATGGTGATATTTTCACTTATTCTTTTTTATATCTTGTGACTCTTGCTATGTAATTATTGTGTCCATGCATCTAACTTGGTTGACATGTACATACTATGCTTTTGATTCACATGACATATTCTTTAAAGTTGATTTGAAGATTTTTAAAGATGAAGTTTCTAACGCATGAGTATAGTCGCGTACATTCGACTCTTCCATATCCTACTATAGACAGGAGTCTTTAAAGCAATAAAGTACTGTTGTTGTTGTTGTAAAGATGAAGTTCAAACGTAAATCTTAAAATAGTCGATAGTAACTATAAGGTATCATAATGCTTGCTCATTAATCATAAAGAGCCGAACAAACGATTTTGAATATCTTATTCTAAATATATTCGTTTCACTGACGTGTCAGTCACTATTATCTGTGTATATCTTATTAGTTAACAATCAAATACTATAATTGAAACTGTATGATTTAAATTAGAACTATAATATCGTTCCAAGGGCTTTCCACTTCGTTCATATACGTTCCAGTGTGGGGTTAGTATCCCCTCACCCCAAATCTCTCATCCCACGCGTCATCGAGCGACACGTGGCAGCAGGGATGGGTGGTGAGGCTAGATACGGGTGACCCTCATCTAGCATCACCATCCACCCATGATGCCACGTGTCGCGTGGTGACGCGTGGGGTGAGAGAAAAATGGGTGAGGTGATCTCATCCCTCCAGTGTGGGCACAACTTATGCTTCTCCTCAAAGTTCTCATCATCTTAGTTGTTGTTGTTGTTATTATTATTATTATTATTATTATTCAGTAAAAAAGATGATATAAACCAACAGTAGGAGAAAGATGCCACGTTTTTTTTTTCTCTTTGTTCTTTCAAATTTTTTCCTTTACTAAAATACTGAATTTAAGAAAATCTCGATCTATCTTGTAGTTTAGTTAGGCACCTTAAACAGCTATTCCACCCCCTTCGTTCACGTTCCAATGTTGTCAAAACTACCACAACAACAATCATACCCAGTATATGCTAATGATAGCAAAACTGTCGCTAAAATCTGGAGAGGGTGAGAGGCAGACAAACAATACCTCCATCCTAAGAGATAGAGAGTTTGGTTCCAGTGAGACCCTCGGCTCTATATGTAGCACAATAATAAGAATATGTATCAGTAAAGGGATTTTATTAAACATAAATAAAAACTATTCATAACAAATGGTAAACATAAAAAAAGTTCTCGGTGCATTGGGTTACTGCGTTTGCGTCGGACGCAGGAAGAGACCGTATCGCTTTGCAATCTGATGTACGCAGACTTACTCTACGAGGAAACCCAATTCACTTTCGACCTCATATATCAAGATTGGTCTAATTTGGCTAAGAACACATTTGTTAATTCATCAAAATTCACCCTTATATGGGTGGCTTTCCACTTTTTAAGAATATAGACAAGCACGGTACAAGAAAGTATGCTTTAGATAAAATGGATAAAACTGCCCTTGAGGCAAAAACTTTATCCCAGAAAACCATTTCTAACACGAAACATCATCTTGGAGAACTATTTCACGTTTATAAATTTCGAAAAAGTAAGATTTCTAATAGTTTTGAAGTACTTTTAGTGGCTCCATTACCCCAAAACTGATATTGCACTTCTATTGCTATATCTATGTAAAGTATTTAGTATTATCTAAATTTCAGAAATAAATCAAATTTGGCAGACAAGAGTTAATGTGACGTTTCTTCATAATAATAGATGTATTTATTTACGTGAACAAATTTGAGAGAAAATTGTGGATGTACAGTATTCAAAGAATCGGTTATCCAAAGTGCGTGAACTCAGCTTGTTTAACATAGTGAGAGGCAACGATTTGTTGCTTGATTGAATTGAGGAAAAGGGATAGAAAGGAAATTACATGTTTATGTTAGCTTTCTCGGGGGCAAAAGACCAATAGCCTTGGCCTTTTGGGTCTTCATCGTTCTAGCTCTAAAGAACTTCATGGATGATGCAAATTAAGAATTCAACGGCCTCCTAGTTTAGCAAGGATACAATGGCCTCGCCATTACTGGCCTAGACAGCAATATTGTACCCATGTTACGTGTGTTCTGCTTCGAACCTGTGTCTTTCTGGAGCAATGTCCTAACCCAAATACCAAATGAACTATGCATATGTTAGCTTTCTCGATTACTACAAAAAGAAGGGGTAGCAAATATGATAAATGGGGATGAGATCTCCTCACCCCACTTTTCCTCACCCCACTCATGACCACGCGACACGTGGCATCAAGGTGGGGTGGTGAGGCTAAGATGCGGGTGACTCTCATCTAGCCTCACCACCCCCCTTGCTGCCACGTGTCATACGGTGACGCGTGCGATGAGGAAAAGTGTGTGAGGGGATCCTATCCCTGATAAATGTTGCTTGATATAAAAGAGTAAAACAAAAGAAAAGACAATGATAAGTGTAATTGTACGTACATTTTCATCTTCATATGACAAAGTGATAACTCCATCATGATATATCGATCAACCTTGTCTGTCTTTCACTGTTTTCCTTTAATTATCACATTAAACCACATGAATTTTACTCAGAATTCATCTTACTTTCTTGTGCTAAAAAAACGATTTTTCATATTAATTCTGAAAAGAAGAAAAGCTGAAAAACAATCAAAAACTAAGAGTGAAACAATATTTTCAGCTTAGACTACTAATTAATTATCCTGGATTAAGCTTAAACATGTAGCTCCATGGATCTGCAGTCAAATCTGCAGACAAGTCTAATTTGGTCAAAAAAAGGACATCCCAAATAGGGCTGTTCAACGAACCGAACAATTCACGAACTGTTTGAATTCGGTTCGTGTTCAGTTCGTATTCGCTCGGCAATTGTCTATAAACGAGCTGAATTCGAATAACTGTTTAAGTTCGTTAACTTAAACGAGCCAAACTATTCGTGAACTATTCGGCTCGTTTAAACAGTGATAGTGTTATCGAGCCGAACTCGAACCAATCTTAAAGTTTGTTTAGCTAAATGAACCGATCCGAACAGTTCGCTTAGCTAAATGAATCCGTATTCGAAAACCTAGTATTGGGTACGTCTTAGTTCGTTAACACCCTTAATCCCAAACATAAACATTAGTGGCTATTTAACCGCTTTTTGTAATTTGTAATGAACTCCTATTACCTAACACACATATAAAACTGGATATTCATTTAAACTTTGGGTTAAGGAATCAGCTTTAGAACATTCTACCAGATTATGTATTTATAAATTCAATGACTCAAAACAAATGATTCTAGTTGGTGGAGTGCCAAAGAAAAAACCCTTCAAATATATGATAATTTCTCTCTCTAGATTATTAGCTAATTACACGTAACTGAATTTTTTTATTATTAAGATATAATAAGACAAATCAGTTCTTATGATTGCCTGGGGATCACGTTGGTGATAATTGATGTTGGTGATTACCACTTGTGGTCCAAGAGATGGAACCAACCCTTGAGCCTGGGGCTTCCCCATGTTGTTTCTGTCAATTCTTTTTGAAGTTTTAACTATTCTGTATGTATTTATTTATAGATGTATATATCAATCAATCACACTTGGTATATTTCAATGACAGCAAAAGCTATCGTTAGGATCTAGGGTGGATGAGCGGTAGACAAACGATACATCTATACTCAAGGATATAGAGTTTGCTTCTAGTGAAACATTCGGTTCTATATGTACCTACATAAATGACATAATAATGTAAAATATATAATAGTATATGGAGTTCTCTTTCATTTTGGGCAACTTGTACATTGATTTTGTTCAATTAATGATGTTAGCCTTGTAGACTACCCCCACCCTCAAGGTTTCCTCACCAACTACCTTCACATTAGCTTATGTTGATTTATACACCTCCATGTGACCTACCCTCTCCCTACCCCCTGCATATGGGGGCCATGCATGAGGGAGGGAGTAACTGTCTGAAACAATTTGGGCAGGGACGTTGATATCTTCAATTTTGAAATTGATTATTTGTTTGTTATAAAACTAGCACAAGAAATTGATAAATCAACACAAAAAGAAGAATATCAAACATTTGAGTGGTTTGATAATTTGACATGAAGTTCATACTAAAAAGAGATCAAAGACCCCTTGATATCCTTGTGGGGGATGGTTAAACAAACCAAAAGTGCAACACTAAACAATAAGCAATAGAAAAACTTAAAAGACGTTTTCAGTTTAGTAGGTTCTTGTGTTTACGCAGGGTTCGGAAAGGGTATCGAGTATAGTCAATGGGAGAAGATGTTTTATTCATGTGTCATGTTTGTTGAATAAACAAGTTTTGGAAGTGAGTGTTTGTGCATGAAAATGATCCTACATAAAAGAATAAATAAATAGATAAGTAAAATATCTAAAGAACACCATGAATTAAACATAAACTAAGAAGTCACACTTTCTTACATGAGGAGTTATCACATGCTATGCAGTGGAGAGTGTAAAGTGTGCGAGATTGAATACACTATATAACGACTCGTTAAAGTGAGTTTGTGTGTGCAAATGTACAAAAGCAAAGCAAGAAAACGATCTAAAAACTAATGAAATATATGTTATTTTGCCGCTAGCAATAAACACAAACTAGGAAGTAACTACCACAACAAACAACAACCATATCTAATATATCCTAACGACACCAAAACTATCGTTAGGATCTATAGACTAGGAAGTAACTCGTTTGCATAAAAAAATTACCGCATCCTATACCATGAGTATGCAAATGTCTGATTAAGCTAAACTAAGTGAATTATTCTACTTGTCAAGTTCTCTAAGTAAAATGAAATTGAACTAAACTAAGGAAGGATTATAACAATTATTAAGCATTCAAGTCTTGATGACAATGGTAGGAACCCTTTGCAATTGAGCATCCAAAACCATCCAATTACTGAATATAGAATAAGAGAGTAGTAGAAAATAGAAACGGACTTCAACTGCACTAAAGTGCGAATCTAATTACAAGAGAAAATCCCTAATCTAGAGGGTAGGAGGACGAAAATAAAACTCTCTGAAATGCAAAATATAAAACTCTACACTAAAATTATGGAAAAGATAGATCCAACAACAAAAACATTACTCAATTGTCTTAGAGACTCACGCCTATGGAAAGGTATGAGGGATCGGATGTACGCAACTATACCCATGTGTGTATTAGAAACACATAGAGGTCGTTTCCTGATGACCCGTAAAATATATATATTCTTAGTGGACTCTCGTTAGACACGCCTGTAGAAAGTGGCGGAAATTTTTTACTCGTATCGGAGATGATTCGAAAAGAGAAAACGTTGTTAACGTCTTACACGAACGCAGTTTGTTGGGAGAAATAACATTCTCAGAATCCTACACAAATCAAACGACATTAGATGTCTCGGTGCTAGTGCTTCAGAGAGAACCTCTCAATGCTCAAGTCAGCAGTGGGTGTAGTCATAGCTGTATGCTGGAAATATAGAGAAACATGTGTTGTTTTACTGGTTAGGACTGTGAATTATTTGCACGGTGGATTGAACTTTTTTTTCTTTAGGGGACGTTTTTTTGTCTTTTATATGTCTTGGACAACCAATGCATGTTGATAAACTATATAGGTGCGCCACGTGTGTTGTCTCATTAGCTAGTTGGTTTGCATAGTTATGGCGTGGCACCATGTGTCATGTTGCATGGCAACATTGATTTACTACTAAAGCCCATAATTTATGCATGTCATTCGTGGTGCAGGCAACATCTTCTGAAACAGGTTTGATTAAATGTTCCACCAAGTAAAATGTTGATGTAACCAGTTTAATGCAAGAGCATCGCTCCTTTCTCTTTTCTTTCTTCTTTTTAAATATATATATTTCAAAAATCATAGGAATTTTGCCCAAGTTAATTTCCTCTTTTCTTTTTTCTTTTGAAAATATATGTATCACAAAAATCATAGGAATTTTGCCCAAGTTAATTTCGTATATCAAGGTTGATAAATTTTGATAGTTAAGATTCTTCTCCCCGAACATTGCATGCATGAATTTACCAAGATAACTGAATCCCAAATAATATGGGCACCCATTGATTTTTTCTTGAAGGTTGTAGCCTTACTTCTGTATGATTTATAATGTTTTAAAATGTGTCTTTGCGGTTACTAAATTAGTAATATAATTCAGGTCTCATCTGCACATTCTGCAGTCAAGGCAGTTGGTAGTTTTTTCAGGTAAAGTAAGTTGAACGTTGTATTATTAAATTCGCCACTAAAACAGCTGAATTTCTCCAATAACAAAGAAAGACACATGACATCCATGCCTTTTTAATTGACTAGGACTGCGCAACCTGGTCCCATACACGTTCAATATAATCATAAATTTCTCCCACACTCACCCCCTTCCACACTCTTACCTCCTCCAAGAAATTAACTTATATGCCTCCGGCGTATATCTCAGTCGTTATTCGGGTTAAGTTTTGCTCCAAGAAAACAAGAGTTCGAATCCAGTTACATGTACAGTGTGGGCGTTCTACTGCTACTAGGCCGAATGCCTGGTTTACGGAGACACCTTGCATGAGTCATTGTGCAACCTAAAAAGATGCTGGACTTCTGATTTGCATCCTCTTCCATGCTCCTTGTGCTATATTTGTTTGTCTTAAAAAGACTGTTTATATTTTTTGTTTATGTCTATTTCAAAATGTTTGTTTCGATCCTATAAATGCTAAAAGAATAGTGGATAAATAAGTGAGATGTCCTCACTAAATGTATACATTTGTAAGACTAAATGTCGTTTTTTATAGCAAATTAGAAAGTATAAGCACTAAACAATGTTTCGGTTAACATTTTGTTCCCCAAATTAGAGATTTATGCAGAAAGTTTACAAATTTTAGTCGAAACTTGCATGCATATCTCTCTAACTAAATATTTCACCGTAGTATATAACCATAAAAGCAATTGAAAGCCTCATTGTAGAGGGAAACATGAGTAAAGACAAGCCCAAACTGATTTGGGATAAGCAGATAAGACACGACCTACTAGATTTATACCGCTCTGAGGACATGGTCCAGGATAGGAGTTCATGGATACATAAGATTAAGGTTAACGAGGTACATGCCATATATAGGGACACTTTAGAGTATATTTAGGGACATAAATAGGCGTAGATACTATCTACGCTTTAGGTTGACTTTCCACTTGGTTGCGTATGTTATACCGTTATACAGTTGTTCTACAATACATATACATATACACGTGATGTGTATTTTAATATCGAAAGTCTTTTTTTCCCTTGAATTTCCTCACTAGCACACTAGCACAGTATATCTCTATTATTATGTCATTTATGCAGGTACATATAGAGCCGGGGATCTCACTGGAAGCAGGCTCTCTATTTCTTGGGATAGAGGTATTGTCTGCCTATCACTTATCCTCTCCAGACCCTAATGATAGCTTTTGATGTCGTTGGGAGATACTGGATCCGGATGATGATGATGATATAACAAGAAAATTTCTTAATGATATCTAGATTAAACAGTTAGAACTGAGACCACAAATACAAAAAGATATTAGATTCAAACCTATGCAAGTGTACAGTTCTATCCACTTAATATTATGGTTCACTTTGTAACTAGTGGTTTTTACACTTAACATAGTGTTTTATTTCGTTTATTCCACATATTAGAGTGATTTATTCTCTATCATTTGGTGAAATACATATATATATATATATGTATTTAATATGTCCAATGGAGTCAAGGACACACTCTTTTTTGGTTTTGAATATGATGGAATAAAACAAAATGACTCACTATATTCGATGTGCTTCTTATATTGTGAAGTAGCAGTTGATCGACACAGCTTGACGCATCATTATGGGTCATCAGGAAACAATCTCTATATGTTTTCAACACATGGGTATGGTTGCGTACATTTGACCCCCATACCTCGCTATAGGCGGCAGCTTCTATGCCAATGGGGTAATGCTGTTATTATATCCAGAATAGCAATGGAAAATAGTCGCATGCTTCATTAAGTTTTACCAAGTACAATGCATCATCCCTTCTGCCCAAATGTTTTAAAGATTCTGAACCCGCAATGTCCTCTCAGTTAACCTGAGAGTGCACATAATTCTACATTTCTCCCTAAATGCATGCACTGTTAAGACATAATACAAGGATATCACATGATGATCAAGAATTTCGAACCATTTAATCTTGATCCTTTCCATGTTTTGCAAATCACTTTTGAGTATGAGAAATTTTATTGAAAGACTCGAAATAGCAGTTTCAACATCAGATTTTTAATTGATTGAGTTTTTGACTATACAGGTGAAGATCATCCTCGAGATGTTGAACAAAATAAATGATAGTTATGCATGTGATAACATGTGTATGAGAACATGCACAACATGGGAGATCTTTAAGGAGCAACTTGGTCTTGTCATTGCTAATCATCAGCCGACCATTTTTGTAATGCTCTTGTACCCAACAACAACAACCGCCATACTTAGTACTATCTCAACGAAAGTACAAGCTATTTCTAGAGTTTGGGAAATCTAAGAGGCACGAAAACAATACTTCCATCCTAAGGAATATAGAGTTTTCTTCTAGTGAGACTCCCTGCTCTATAAGTACCTATATAGATGGCACAATAATAGAAACGTGATGTGCTGTGATTCCGATATTTGTTTTATTTGTTTTATAATCTTCAAGAACTTACAAGGTCCAGCAGCCAACTTGCACCAGAAAATTCATTGCCAAATTCTTTTCTAGAACCATTCTTCTTGTTAATTAGTTTTATAAGGCAGAAAGCATCAATCTTGCTTGCTTGTATTTTAGATGGTTTTATAGTACGATGGTAGTTACTTCATATATCTAAATAAGAAAGTATTTGAAAAATGACTCAACTGGTAAGTTCTTTTTTGTATTTATTAATTTGTTCATCATTGGTATCTCTTTGGTTTTTGAGAATACAATGGTGATAAATTTTTCCATAAAAACAGCTTTCTTTTTTGAAAATGTATTGAACGAGGAAAAACAAGATAAGAAATCCAAAAATACAGACCATAACATTATTTTTTTTTGGAATGATGAAAGTAGTGTCTTATGATTAATGTAAAAATAATGTTAAAATACTAAATGTGTGTGTTATATATATAAATACATATATATACACGTATACACACATATGTGTGTGTGTGTATATTCTTATATATAAATATACATATATATATATATATATTTATATATGTAGTTTATAAGTATATTAATAGTAATTCATCAATCAGATATTAGATTCATGTCTTGGCCAAGTTTCTTGTTGAAGATTTTATTGGTGCCAGAGCAATAGTGTGTGTGTGTGTATATATATCTATATATAGTGTGTGTTTATGTGTGTGTTCTATATTATATATATATATATATATATATATATATATATATATATGAGAAGACAAGAGAGCAACATCAACAAAACACCTCTCCTCTTTGTGGATCTTCTGCTTCGTTTTGGAGGGTAAAGCCATGACCTAATGATTGGCTTTTCATGATCTTTGAACGTCGGAATCGAGAAGGTATTTAGTTAATTTCAAGAGAATATAAATGACGGTTAAACATTTTCGATAAATCAGAAATTTTGTTGGATTATGTATTAACCACGACACTCCAATTTTATATAACTAAAGGTAAAAAAAAGCCCACATGCCATAGTCCGATTGATATTTGAGTTCGAATCTAGGGGACACGTCCAGTGTGGATGTTTCACTACGGCTAGGCCGAATGCCTAGTTTACGGAGGGTACTTTGTGTGGGTCACTGCGTAAGCTTTCACCCAACCTAGAAGGCTGCTAATGGGTTACTGGGTAACTGTTGGACTCCTGATTTACTTAATCCACGATGCTCTTTGGAACTGGAGCGAGAGATTTCGCCTTTTGTTCAAAGTTATAAAAAAAAAGTTTCATAAAGGTCTGCCGACAATATTAAGAAATTGATTGGCAATAGTATTTTTGTCTATCTTATTACTGATGATTAGCTCGTGATATATAGAATCACAGGATTTGTCTGGTTGAAAACCACAATATACTTTAAAATCTTAATTGTTTATTTTAAAATGATAAAAGAAAACGACAACGAAATATAAGAATACTTATAAATATTCAAAAAGTGAATTGGCTACTTATTGTAAAATAAAGAATAATGATGTCAACAAATTTGTATTTATTGCTACTAAACACATGACAACCTCGACTGATTCAATTATTAATGATGTATTGTTGAAATTTGGCTTACATGAGGTAAAGCTTATATCCACTTAAAATCTTATGGCAATGGGTGGTGATACCTCATCATTATATAACCAATGCATTTTATTTCAAAGTATTTGATGTGATACAATATTCTCAACCGTCATGACATATTTCCTTTTAAAAGAAATAAGATGTTATGACCTTTATTTCAAAGTATTTGACGTGGGACAATATTCTCAACCGTCATGATATATTTCCCTTTTAAAAGAAATAAGATGTTATGACCTTTACACAGAGAAAAAAAAGAAAGAAAAAAGGTTATGCTTATGATCCACCAGATTATATGTGCTGTGTTCGGCGTGTGTCCGTATCATTTAAACGCAAAAGATGATGGGTCTCAAAAAAGGGACAGGATCCCTTCACTGCAAATAGGGTGCGGTGACGCATGACCGCGCGACACGTGGCAGCAAGAGGGGATGGTGAGGCTAGATGAAGGTCATCTGCATCTAACATCACCACCCTCTTTTGCTGTCACGTGTCGCGTGGTCACAAAGGAGTAAAGAAAATGGGATTAGGAGATCCCAATCCCTCAAAAAAGTGAAAACAAATCCCCGTTTCTTCTTTTTCCATCGGTTCTGCATCATTCAATTTCAGGCAAAAATTTTATCTCTTATTAATGTCCGATAAATCTATAATATTGAGTTGAAAACCTACCAACACAGAAAGGTTCCGATTCGAAAAAAAGTCAAACCGATAAGACTTTTCATTGTAACTATTTAATAAAGTCATTATACCTATCATCTCTCAAAGTTTCATGCTCTGAAACAGGACGCAAGGGGTTAAAAACTGAAAGATTTCAATTATGACATTTTGAATTCGAGTAGTTATGCACTATTAGCCAATGATCCAGTTGATTATGTAGAGTACTTTGAGAACTCTAGCCGAGAGATAAAGAATTCTTGCCCCTTGTATTCTAGCTTGATCTTAGCCTTGAACTATATGCGCGGATGTCTTTCTTTCTTTGCAAAGCAAACATACATAGTCAAACAATGGAAGGAAAAAGGATCAAAGCGCATTCGAACTCCCTTTTCCTTTTTGATTCGTTCTACTTCTTAGATGTCCGAATTCTCGACTGAATAAAAAAGACTTTACCAGTTCTGTTGTGTCTAAAGCATATGATAGTGGGTATAACATATCCCATTGGATGATTCACATTTAAACCTAAATTACATAGTACTGTAGTGGATGCTACCTCTGTACTCATGACAAGGTCTGGAACCCTAATGATGAATTAAAATTAATATTTTACATCTGTAATTTATTTAAACTATAAAATGTGACTATTGTAATATTTTTTGAATTTGGAAGTGTGTAACATACAAATGAGCCAAAGTATTTAAGCTGATTTGGGTTTTCGATAATATAACTTTAAATTTTCATATTTTTTTAACGTAAAATTTTAGTAGTTTTCTTAATAGAAAATTTTGATATTTAGTGTTACTAGATTTGTGATGACACGTTGTTGTGCCTTTATTATTTTTGTTTGCAAAGTTATTGTGCCTTTATTGTGATATTACGGATATCAAATGAAGCCATGGGATTGAGAAAGTAATTTTAATATATATATATATATATATATATATATTTTGGTTTAGTATGCAACTAATCTGACTAAAACTTGTGAAGGCGATGGATTATAGAAATGGTTAAAGATACATATGGAGATATATACGATCATGACTCATCAACGAACACATCGTAAGCTTCAGAATAGTGAAGTAAATCCTGTATATTTATATATAACCCCAATTTACTGATTTTTATATTGGAACTTCTCAATTTATTAATTATTATGTAATGGTTAGTTATTGATTTATAACATATGTATGTATTGAGACACATACACACAGTTTGTGTGTATTATTAGGGGGAATAGATTCTAAATCCCCCCCCCCACACACACACATATATATCTGTGTATGTGTTTGTGATGGTGGACCTTAGAGCAACTTGTAAGATTGTTACGTTATGACGATGATGTCACGTGTTCGAGTCACGAAAATAGCCTTTTGCACAAAGTATAGGGTAATGCTGCATATATCAGATCGCAAAGCGATTCGGGCCCTTCCTGGATCCTACATAAACGCAGGTCACGGGTTCAAGTCACGGAAACAGTCTTTTGCACAAAGTGTAGTGTAAGACTGCGTACATCAGATCGCAAAGCGATTCGGCCCCATCCGGGATCCTACGCAAACGTGGGAGCCTAGTGCAGCGGGAGCGCCATATATATATATATATATATATATATATATATATATATATATATATATATATATATATATATATATATATATATATATATATACTTGTGTGTGTGTGTGTATGCCGCTCACCTTCTCCACACCCTAACGATAGTTTTTGCTGCTATTAGGATATATTAGGTATGATTGATTGATTGATTGGTGTATATATATAATACATATAGATACACATAAATGTGTGCGGGTGTGTGTATATATAAGATTATGGTGGCCAATTATGTTGCTAACTCGATTAGTCTTATTGCTGTCCCATTCCAAATAATAATACACTTTTAAGATTGCCTCCGTTAGTAGTTTACATAAAATATGTACTTTGAATTTACAATCTAAACCATTAAATGAGATAAATTATAAGAATAACCGGAAAAAAATGAAAGAAAAACACTTGAGAGGGCATTAATCAATGATCAAATTTTTTAGGTACTAAGTAGTTGATTAATGATTAAGATTCCCTTCAACTTTACTGAACTATAGTCTCTTAATAATTAAAATTTTTCAATCATTTCCATCGTATAATATATCCTCAGGTTCTTTTGGACTGGAAATATTCAAAAATCAATTTTTATTGGTGCATCAATTAATATGCAATTAATGAATAATATGGCCTATGATTGAGTATCTAAACTTTGTCTCCCAATGATACTTAAGATCTGCAACCTCCAACCGTTAATTCGCCGCGCCGAAAAGTGGTCAAGGATCATCATCATCATCATCATCATCATCAAGGATCAAGGATTATTGACCGAATCAATAAGCACCACAACCCACCTTAGCTAAGAACGAAAGTGAAACGGTCGCAGGACATGGCCTAATGGTTTAGGTATCGGAGGCTCGAGAGATTAGCAAGAGTTCGATTCTTATTCTAAGCAAGATTTTCGACTCTCTTTCCAGGTAATCGTATGATATTAGAGCTACACTGCTTGCGGTGGGCTCCTTGTGGTTGTCTGAGCTGTCCAAACTCTGTCATACCGGACCTTAGACATCTGACTTTTATCTTTATCGCGCCGTAAGACAGACTGATATGGATCCGATTGGATTTCTGGTCATAAACCTTTTCTCAAAAGGGACGGAAATATATCCGTTCATTTTATGGAGATTTATTAAACAAAAGAAGAAATGCATCTTTTTTTCTTGGGGCACTTTGGGCAGAGGAAGAAGAAAAACTCAAACGGAAAACCTTATTTAGGTGAATTAAATTATTAAAAATTTAGGTGGACATCCTTATCTGTCACCGAAAGACGAGAATACTTTTCTCGTTCAGAAAGGAAGATTAGTTACTTACTTTTAGTTTAATATGAAAAAAAATAGACATCTGATGGTTATTTATTAACCAATGTGATATATACGAAAAAGAAAAATAGTCTAATAAGTAACTATTATTAGTTATTTATTAACCAATATTGACATGTATAGCACAACAAAGGACATGTTCTTATTATTTTATATATTTTATTGTCTAATAGATAGGCGTAGACAGTATCTACGCTTTAGGTTAACTTTCCACTTGGTGGCATATGTTATACCGTTGTTTTACATTACATGTACATGTATACGTGATGTGTATTTTAATATCGAAAGACCTTTCTTTGTATTTCTTGAATGTGCTCACTAACACACTAGCACAACGTATCTTTATTATCGTGTCATTTATGCAGGTAGAGCCGGGGGTCTCACTGGAAGCAGACTCTCTATCCCTTGGGATAGGGGTATTGTCTGCCTACCACTTACCCTCCCCAGACCCTAACGATAGCTTTTGCTGTCGTTGGGATATACTGGGTCATGATGATGATGATGTTTGTGTGACACGAAAAATGTCCCTTTCAGATAGGGCACCGGGATATTGATAAACTTTCTCTTTCCTAGAGGATTCTGATGGTTTTTTTTCTTTATTTTTTTTGGGGCTTTTCCTGGCTTTGATGCGTACAAGTATTTTGGAGCAAAATGTCATTTCTTGGTCTTGAGAAATTCTACCGTCTTAATCTCAATGACTGCAAATCAGAAGCTCAGCGGTTCCTAAATTGGGTGAGGACTCATGCAGAGTGACACGCAAGGTGTCCCCTTGCAAACTAGGAGTTCGGCTAGCAGTAGTTGAACACCCACAGTGTGCGTGTCTCTAGAATCGAACCCTTGAACTCTTGGAGCAAATCTCAATCCGAGTACCAACTGAGTTATGCCCTGAGAGCATGCGTACAAGTATCTTGATATGTGATAGACCATGAGCGGATCGTCGGTCTACGGTTAAATCGTAATAGCATAATACTGCACTTCAGCGGGTTAGCACTCAAGAATGGTTGCCCGACCTCAGCAGCAGCTCGGAAGGGCAACATGACTCCCATATAACATCGAGGAATCTATTAAGGTTTGCACCTCGGCATCAATTGTAGTATATGCTACATGTCGGACTACATTTAGGCAATGCTTAGCCATACATTTCGGTAAGGCCAAGTCACGCACTTCGGCAGGGCTCAGCTGTGTACCACAGCAGTTCTTGCACTTCAGCAGAAGACATCTGTGTAACACAGCAAAATGAACCCAATACGATAATACTTCGTGGGACCCTCAAACGGAGATACTTCTCCAATATATCGACTACAACTGTTGAGCCTTCCTGAACACGTCAAGGTCACAACAGCCGGTCTATCATTTACATCAACTAGACCGGCCTATTAATCACACCAGCAGACCTATTATGTCTTAGGCTCTCTGCCTTAAACAAAGCTTCTTCCCCAAGCTATCATCAGAGTTTTGGGTTGAGAAAGAAATCTATAAAGGTAAGGAGACCAAGACAAAGAACGGGACCAGACTTGATAACATACACATACCCCTCGCTCTTCGGCAAACACTGTGAGAACATTTCAACTCATCCCTTTACATTATAATCTCATTGAGACATGGCCCAAACTGACTTGAGCGTCGGAGGGTTTTTCCTGGAGCCAACCCCCCGGGACCTCTGACCTATGCTACATTGTGCAGGATATTTAGCGTTATTTCAGCTACATATTATCAATTCCAGTTGACAGATTCTTTGTGTTAACTGACAAATTTAATCGAGGTCATCTTGACCCTTGGTGAAAATCCGGTTTCATCATTTGGCGCTAGAAGGAGGGCCCTTTTAGTCCTATAACACAGAAAACAACCACTCAATTTTCTCTAACGATTATTCAGAGGCCTTTCTAACCATCTTAGGAAGCTATTGAGAGAAAGATGAGTAACAGAGATAGTCAAGGGACCAAACAACACATGACATCTGGAAGGAGTCAAAAATCTTCTCAACAACAAACTGATCAATGCTCAACAGAGCCGGGGGAATCTTCAACTCCCTTGGCTTTCACATATGAAGAGCACATGCGAGCCATTCGCTACGTGGCTCAAAACTCGGAGGTTTTTCAAGCAGTAGTAAAGGAGATGAAGGGAAAAACGCCTGCAGAAAAGTCCAGCGGAACCCGTTTCGATAACTCCCATCCACTAGATCACATGGAGTATTCTCCTATTCGGCCTGGTTATTGTTCCAGGCGTGAGGAAAGGCCTATGCCCAAAAGGAAGTGGCCAGAACAACAGCCTAGCCACCAAACCTCGAGATATAATCAAAAAGTTCTCCTGCCTTTCAAACATGGCAGGAAAGTGGGAAACAAGGGCAAAGCACCGTTGCAGGAAAGGTGCTCTGTTAAGATTCGGCTGGGGAGCCGAGGTGAGGAAAGGAATTCTCTGATGGCCTCTAAGACTTATATCCTTTCTTATATGAGGAAAAGATCCCTGTCAAAAGAACCCCCGCCCCTCGCTGGACCAATCCGTAAAAGAAACCATCAACTGTACTGCCTCTATCACCACGATATTGGGCATCATACGGAAGGTTGTAGACAGCTTGGGCAAGAAATTGAACACCTTATTGAGCTGGGTCACCTGCAACGCTTCTATAATCCCAGGTCTAGACTTCACAACAGGCTAGACTTTGGTAAACCCCCTCCGGTGGAGGGTTGTAGACCCGGATATCACCAGGATTATCTAGGAGACACCGATTCGGATTTCGATGAAGGAGGAACCCGGATTTTTGAGCATATAAGGCTGATCTAATGACCGTTTTGAATCGCAGTCTGTTTCTTCTTCATCCGAAATCTCCCAGTCCTATATTATCAGAGGATCAATCTCTTATATTTAATTGTGCCTTTTTAAGTCACCATATGGTGCATAATTCATGGCTGTCTATCACCCACGATAGAAGTGGGGGCATACCCAGCAGGTCTGAAAGGCTGAGCAGGTCTCAGAAGGATGGGACAGGTTTCCCGATATTCTTACCAGCAGGTCTGGAAGGTTGAGCAGGTCTCAACATCATTCTTACCCAGCAGGTCTGGAAGGCTGAGCAGGTCTCAGTAGGATGGGACAGGTTTCCCGATATTCTTACCCAGCAGGTCTGGAAGGTTGAGCAGGTCTCAACATCATTCTTACAAGCAGGTCTGGAAGGCTGAGCAGGTCTCAACATCATTCTTACCAGCAGGTCTGGAAGGCTGAGCAGGTCTCAGCAGGATGGGACAGGTTTCCCGATATTCTCACCCAGCAGGTCTGGAAGGTTGAGCAAGTCTCAACATCTTTCTTACCCAGCAGGTCTGGAAGGCTGAGTAGGACTCAGTGGGATGGGACATGTTTCCCGATATTCTTACCCAGCATGTCTGGAAGGTTGAGCAGGTCTCAACATCATTCTTACCCAGCAGGTCTGGAAGGCTGAGCAGGTCTCAGCAGGATGGGACAGGTTTCCCGATATTCTTCCCCAGCAGGTCTGGGTGGCTGAGCAGGACTCAGCAGAACAAAACAAGTTCCCTACATTTCTTCCCCAGCAGGTCTGGGTGGCTGAGCAGGACTCAGCGGAACAAAACAAGTTCCCTACATTTCTTCCCCAGCAGGTCTGGGTGGCTGAGCAGGACTCAACGGAACAAAACAAGTTCCCTACATTTCTTCCCCAGCAGGTCATGGTGGCTAAGCAGGACTCAGCGGAACAAGACAAGTTTCCTACATTTCTTCCCCAGCAGGTCTGGGTGGCTGAGCAGGACTCGGCGGAACAAAACCAGTTTCCTACATTTCTTCCCCAGCAGGTTTGGGAGGCTGAGCAGGACACAGCGGAACAAAACAAGTTCCCTATATTTCTTCCTCAGCTGGTCTGAGTGGCTGAGCAGGACTCAGCGGAACAAGACAAGTTCCCTAGATTTCTTCCCCAGCAGGTCTGGGTGGCTTAGCAGGACTCAGCGGAATAAGACAAGTTCCCTACATTTCTTCTCCAGCAGGTCTGGGTGGCTGAGCATGACTCAACGGAACAAAACAAGTTCCCTATATTTCTTTCCCATCAGGTCTGGGTGGCTGAGCAGGACTCATCGGAACAAAACAAGTTCCCTACATTTCTTTCCCAGCAGGTCTGGGTGGCTGAGCAGGACTCAGCAGAACAAGACAAGTTCCCTACATTTCTTCCCCAGCAGGTCTGGGTGGCTGAGCAGGACTCAGGAACAAGACAAGTTCCCTACATTTCTTCCCCAGCAGGTGTGGGTGTCTGAGCAGGACTCAGCGGAACAAAACAAGTTCCCTACATTTCTTCCCCAGCAGGTCTGGGTGGCTGAGCAGGACTCAGCGGAACAAAACAAGTTCCCTACATTTCTTCCCCAGCAGGTATGGGTGGCTGAGCAGGACTCAGCAGAACAAGACAAGTTCCCTACATTTATTCCCCATCAGGTCTGGGTGGCTGAGCAGGACTCGGCGGAACAAAAGAAGTTCCTTACATTTCTTTTCCAGCAGGTATGGGTGGCTGAGCAGGACTCAGCGGAACATGATAAGTTCTCTATATGCCCACCTTGAAAAAGTGAAAAAGTTTGGCATGAGTTTTGCCAAAATTTCAACTCAGCCAAACTGAGAAGCCAAGCGTAAAAGCAGAAGCTTGATACTTTAATACGAGAGATACACCTACGGCGAAGACAAATACTTGCAAACTAGGCAAGTAACGCGGAAGACAAATACTTGCAAACTGAGCAAGTCAGGCCGAAGATAAATACTTCCAAACTGAGCAAGTCAGACTGAAGGCAAAAGCTTACAAACTGTAACCATGGGGCAAGTGAAAAGCAAATAAAAAGAACTGCGCAGACTAGAAGGCCAACACTCGCCATCTAAGGAAAAAGAGCAAGATTAAGCTTCAAAATATTGAAAAGCTAAAACAAATGAGAAGGAAGAAAAACAGACTTTCATTGAATATGGAATCTATTACAACTACAAGTTGTTTACAAGGGGAAATCCTATTCGACTACAAAATCTTCTCCTATACTTCGAAAACTCGGCAATCTGGATACAGCCTCGGACTTGGACTACGAAGAGCAGCGAAAGATCCTGATTCAGGTCCAGGTAGACTTCTTGGCAATCATCCCCTCTATGGTTACATGGCAGAGGAAAAGTTTTGCGGTATTGTTGCCGCCCTTGCTTCACCGCTACCATGCCTTGAAAATGGCCTGGGAAGAATGTAATCGCAATTGTCTCTTGCTTCACTGGAAGAAAAGAAATTTGTGCGATTACAAAACGGCAAAGCGGAACCTTTGCTGGAAAGGGATATGTCGAAGGAGAATCCCTGCCATGAAATGACAGAGGCTCTAAAACAAAAGATACGACGATAACTGAAAAAGGATTACAGGAAAGGAACGATCCCTGAGAAGAAAGATGGTTCCCATCAGAATCAAATTCTTTACAAAAAGACAGAGTCTCACAGGTATTTTCCAGATTCTTGAGACATAAAAGGGCAAACATATTTCGGAAATACATACATATGGGAGAAGGACCGGGTTGAAAGGAAGAAAGGTAGGAGACGCCGACATAAACATCAAGGATAAGGGACTCAAGCGAAGGATGAAGAAGGAGGAGGTAGAAGCATCTCTATTTATAGGCCGGGGAAAGAATAAAAGTCACATTTTCGTTTTAAATTTGAAATTCGAAAAGGCGGAGATTCACGTATCTCCCCCACTCGGGAAACGGAATCGACAAAGAAGCAATAATGGAGCATCGGAACCACCACTTGCGTAGAAAGCAGGCGAAAAAAGATAAACATGTGATTAAAGGGATTGGCCATGACATAAAGACAAGATTTGTATGCCTTCGCAGTTCAGCTCAGTCACACAAAATCTGGGGACAAATGATAGACCATGACCGGATCTTCGGTCTACGCTTAAATCGTAATAGCCCAATACTGCAGTTCAGCGGGTTAGCACTCAAGAATGGTTGCCCGACCTCAGCAGCAGCTCGGAAGGGCAACATGACGCCCATATAACATCGAGGAATCTATTAAGGTTTGCACCTCGGCATCAACTGTAGTATATGCTGCACGTCGGACTACATTTAGGAAATGCTTAGCCATACATTTCGGTAAGGCCAAGGCACGCACTTCGTCAGGGCTCAGCTGTGTACCACAACAGTTCTTGCACTTCAGCAGAAGACAGCTGTGTACCACAGCAAAATGAACCCAATACGATAATACTTCGTGGGACCCTCAAACAGAGATACTTCTCCAATATATCGACTACAGCTGTTTAGTCTTCCTGAACACGCCAAGGTCACAACAGCCGGTCTATCATTTACATCAACTAGGCCGGCCTATTAATCACATCAGCAGACCTATTATGTCTTAGGCTCTCTGCCATAAACAAAGCTTCTTTCCCAAGCTATCATCAGAGTTTTGGGTTGAGAAATAAATCTATAAAGGTAAGGAGACCAAGACAAAGAACGGGGCCAGACATGATAACATACACATACCCCTCGCTCTTCGGCAAACACTGTGAGAACATCTCAACTCATCCCTTTACATTATAATCTCATTGAGATATGACCCAAACTGACTTGAGCGTCGGAGGGTTTTTCCCGGGGCCAACCCCCTGGACCTCTGACCTGTGTTACATTGTGCAGGATATTTGGCGTTATTCCAGCTACATATTATTAATTCTAGTTGACAGATTCTTTGTGTTGACTGACGAAATTTAATCGAGGTCATCTTGACACTTGGTGAAAATCCGGTTTCATCAATATGGTATATGCAAACATTGATGGTTAATATTGATGCGTTGAAACCTACAGTTCAAATAAATCATATATACAATTGAATTACATATATGTGTAAATATGCTTACACACTGATACATGGTAAATACACTGGCGTTCACTAAACATTTTTCAGAATCACATATTGGCCCCTAAAATTATCTTTGTTATATTTTGACCGTTCCGATAATTTTTCAGGTAAGTTACCTCGAATTGAGGGGTATTTTTGTCTTTTTAAGTCATTAATGATCATAATCATATGAAAATAAGCTTAATGGCTAAAATATTTCTCTGCAATTAGTTTAATGGCTAAAACATTTATTAGTCCAATAAAGAAGTATGTAATCAATTATTCTTGCTAAAGAGTTATGTTAATTAGCTTAACACCAATGCTTTTTATTAATTTCACCCAAAAAAATTAAGTAATCAATTAAATAATTTTTTGAACCAATTAAAAAAATTGAAATTTGAAATTAAATTTCGTTTAGACAGCGAAACCATATATTATAAAATTCAATTACATCATTTGGTTCGAATAGTCCATATTTTAAATTAGAAAATATTTTTGAGTGTTCTAATTGAAAGCAAAAAAATATCTCTGGTCTTTTATAACGTTTTGGTCACTATTCTTTTAAATATGTAACATTAAGACCACTGAGGACTTAAATGACAAAAATATCTCTCAATTCTGACTTATTTGCGAGAAATATTTGCCGAAGTGACCTTAATTTACATGTTGAAAATAAAAATGGCCAACATGTTACAAAAATAAGTTTGGTGGCCGAAATGTGATCCTGAAAATTGTTTTGTAGTACACAGTGTTCTGTGCCGCACAGATATGTCCGTATATATATCTAGAAAATCACATTACTCTTTCGGTTGTAAAATATAAGTCTATTTTGGCTAGGACGGTAAATGAACCAAGCCATTCAGTTGTTTGGCTCGAGCTCGAGCTCGATCTCGGTTCGGATAAAAGGTTAATGAACAGAGCTTGAACACCATTTTTCTGTTCAAACTCGGTAAGTGGCACCGTTCATTTAAGGTGTTCGGCTCGTTAATGTTGTTCATCAGTTAAACGAACCAAGCTTGAACACTTAAATATGTTCGTTTAAATAAACGAACAAGCTCGGCTCGTTCACTAAATTAAATGAACCAAGCTTGAACAATGCAATGTTCGGCTCGTTCGGCTTGTTTACCGCCCTAATTTTACATTATGAACATAATGTAAATTGTATTCAATTAAAAAATCAATGTGAACTTATATTTTAGAATAGAGAAAATACTATATTTTAAGCATAAAAAAAAAGGCATTATAAACCCAAAAAATTCTTTTGGCCCTCGATGAGACGTGGTCTTTCGCAGGAAAAAGAAATTTACACCGTGTTTCTTCCCTTGTTGTCAGAAATGCATTTACAGAGAAAAGGGAAAACATCGTTGTTCCTAGTGTATTAGTCTCTTGTGTTTGTGTAACATTCAAAGAGAAAACAGATTGTTTTGCGATCTGTTATACGCAATCTTATCTTAAACTTTATAAGAGGTGCAGTGAAATAAATGGATGCAAGACAGCGGGAAGGGCAAATCCGTCACCTCGATCTGACAAGCAGAGAATTGGGTGGACATATTTCTAGGGTTAGGATGTTCTCACCCTAAATCACTCACTCCATACATCATCGCGACGCGTGACAATAGGGGTGGGTGATGAAGCTAGATACATGTCACCCTCATCTAGCTTCACCACGCATCCCTGTTGCCACGTGTCGCACGGTGACGCATAGGGTGAAGAGAAAGTGAGTGAGGTGATCTCATATCTCCATGTTGGATAGCCATTATCGTAGGAAGTTCACGTCAACTTCTCGATGCAATCCATTGGATGAATTCACAGATTATTTATTATTAAAAAATTGCATTTGGTTGGAGTTTGGTAATATTAAAATGATGATTTTAGGTTGCTGGAATCCAAAAGTAAAAATGTTATATGTAAAGTCTACTGATGTTATAAACGTATCATATATTTGAGGTCTTCCTATTAGTTTCCTAAAAATGAAACAAGAACATAAACCCCGTGTCTAATCCAATTCCATTTTAAACTCAATATAGTGTAAAATGTGAATAAATCATAAAGTTTAGGTCTAAAGCAAGATGCAATGTTTAAACTTTTTGGATAACAGGTGTTTATGATGCACTAGAGTTCCGCGTTTGTACATGATCTAAAGAGAGACCGGATTGTTTTACGATCTTATGTATGCAACCTTATTATACACTTTGTGTGAGAGACTGTTTTCGCAGCTCGAACACGTAACCTTAAGATCACAAATCAACAACTTTACCAGTTGTTCCACGTCCCTCCCTCTTCGGATAATAGGTGTATTTAACAAATTAAATTACATATGGTCCTTCGAAGTCTAAAATGACTACGAGAACAGCTATATATCCATGTATAGGGGTGTATGAAATATATTAAATTTGTTCAAGTAAGATACCGGCTTATGACCTTACAAAAAAATGGGAAATGGTTTATCATATAAAGTTGATTATCAAACTGGTAAGATTAATATTTTATGACTTTGATGTCACGGTTCGAGCCACAAAAATCGCCTCTTGCATAAAGTTTAAGGTAAAGTTGCGTATATCAGATCACAAAGCGATCCGACCCTTTCTCAAATTTTGTACAAATGCAGGAGCCTAGTGCCTCTTACACAAAGTTTAGGTAAAGCTGCGTACATCAGATCATAAAGCAATCCGGCCCTTCCATACTCTACACAAACGCGGAAGCCTACTGCACCAGGAACGCTCTTTAGTTATATTCAGATTTGAAATTTATTCATTTACGATTCATCGTCATTTTTCTTTTGAAGAATAAGATTCATCATCATAGAATTCAATATTCAAGTTGGTAGCTAAAAACTATGAGATATTACCGGTCAAATATATCTTGAATGAAAATACCTACTCTTTGTATGCTAATATTAAAGATTTTAATTGAAATCAACATTTTAAGACACCGCACTAAATATTGAGAAATTTTCTTCTGGATGTGTTCTTTGTTCCGTTGTTATGCCTCACCACCCTCAACAACCGCAGGGGTATTAAGTTACGATTAGAATCTCATCACTCCAAATCTCTCACTCCATGCGTCACCGCGTGACATGTGGCAGCAGGGGTAGGTGGTGAGACTAGATGCGGATCACCCTCATATAGCCTCACCATCCACTCTTGCTGTAACATGTCGTGCAGTGACGCGTGGGATGAAGGAAAAGTGGGTGAGATGATCTCATCTCATTAAGTTTCGGGAGTAACAGCCTTAACACTCCCCTTTTCACTGTACCTAAGCGTGGGTTTCATGCAAGAACATTTATTAAGACTGGAATAACTTTGATGAGGGAGTGACTTCTCTCCCACCTGTACCAGAGGCCCTTTAGCCAGGTGGGATGTAAATCGAGGGATGTGCTCTACCGGCAGCCCTGCAAAGAGAGAGGACACACGAGACTCAGCCAGCCTAGAGGCAACCCTTGTAATATTTCAACAAGAATTGTCTCCACACGGACTCGAACTCGGGACGTCGGGGTTCTAGCCCCAATCACCTTTGCCACTTACCACTGGACTATGCCCCTGGAGGCAAGACTGGAATAACTTAATATATGGTATAGTTGCATACATCCGATCTCCCATACTCTATTATAGGCGGGAGTGTGTAAGACAATGGAGTAATATTGTTGTTGTGATAAAGAAATCTAACGGTTCAAAGAATGTGACTTAAGATTGCAGTAACTCGTGCTAAAGTCATTTCTTGCACTACGTCGTGCTCGTGCTCCCTTGTTTAAAAAAGAAAAAAAAAAAAAAAGAGAATTGAATTCAGAATTTTAGAGACATCTACTACTTCGACTCCGTCTAAAATATTGTGAATGTTAGTAGATTAAAAGATGTGTTTTGCTAAACATGTCTCCATAGATTGTGTTGAGAATTTATCATATATTAGTTAGTTTAAAAAAATACATATGTTATATAAGAGTGAAATATCACCACATATTGCCGATGATTTTGGATAGATATGAGTTCATGGAATAAGTAAAGAATAACTAGTGTCACAATAGGATGATGTTGTATAAAAACTTAGATATTAACAAAACGATTGATCATTACGAAACACTCACACAGATACATATATATATATATGTATATATATATATGCATATATATGTATGTATATATATATATACATATATATATGTATATATATATATATGTATATGTATATATATATGATTGATTAGAAGTAACTACTCATAGTTTCTTCTAGAGTTCTATAAAACATGTGAACCAAAATTTTTGAATAGTGTTAGAGCCAATTACATTCCATGTGAGCTCACACATTCTCTTGTCCATAGTGGACATTTATTAGCATTCTTTCTCACTTGAGTATGCATGTTTATGTCTCACTCACTGATTCGATGTAGTATACATGTGTGTCAATCCATGTTGTCATGTACAAACGTGTTGAGAATTTATCCTAAATTGGTTTAGTTTGAAAAAATACATGAGTTATATGAAAACGAGTTACCACCACTCATTTCCTTTAAAGTATTAGATGAATATTATTATTATTATTATTATTATTATTATTATTATTATTATTATTATTATTGATCTTCGTCCTAATGGTATGTTTATTGGAGGGAGGCGTGTGGGACACCAGACTATGACCAAGATTTAGGTTAAGCTCATCTGACTGACCCGCCACATGTTTGGCAAAATGCCTCTAAAGAGGGGAAGACGCGGGATTGAAGCTTTGAGCAATGGACCATTAGCTTTCCGCCCATATCCCCACACACTAAATCACTCATAGTATCAGATCACGTCTGCAGTACGCCTCCATAACATAGATCATTTGGTACTCGGATTAGAAATTACTTCAACAGATACATGGTTTGATTCTAAGAGTACGTGTAATGTGAATGCTTTATTGCTGTCTTGACCAAAAGACCCACTTTGCAGTAGACCCCTTGTATAAGCTCATTGTGTATGACCTCATCTAATTTAGAAGGCCGCTAAATTCTTGATTTACATCCTCACGATTCTCCTTAAGGCTGAGGCGATGGAACTCTTTTGCCTTTGCTCCAAGATCACGTCTGCAGCACTAATGATGATAACTTTCCCTTTTGAATTGGTCAAATGACAAACCTCAACTTTGGTTACTCTCTAAGTCTAGATATAACGGTACCTAAGTTTTTAACTACCTTGGCCTCACTTTTCCTGATATTGCACCGTTTTTGTTTTTTATAATACGTCCCATTTTGCAATCCGAATTCCCCAACGTACCATGCATAGTCTAGTTGTTACATTTGGTGATACTAACATACTATATCTTTTATAGGTTAATATTTCGAATCTTATTAGATTATTTAAAAAATTTCCTTCAGTTTACTAATTCATATGTCAAGGTAGATCAAAGATTTCTGAGTCATTGAATCGATGAACTCCTCATTTTGAACACACCACTCGATTTGCAAATTGGCCTTTAGCAAAAAGAGTTTTTGTAGTAAGAAGATGTTCGTCTTAGATGGGGTGTAAAAGTATGAGAACTTATCGGCTAGAACTATATATATATATATATATATATATATATATATATATATATATATATAATGGTTCATAAATTTAAACTATGGAAACAAAATCAAGAGCCGTATGGAATGTTGAAGTGGTTGGCTTCTCTCAGCCTCCGGTTTTCGAATCCAATGTGGGTATGAATAGGGGTGAGCAAAAAACTGGAAACCGTAAAACCGGACTGAAACCGAACCGAAAATGTGGGTTTTAAACCGAACTGGAACTGTATAACTTTAACGGTTTGGTTCCTGAACCGGATTTCTGGTTCACGGTTCCAATTCGGTTTCTGATTTCCATAAACCGTTAGAACCGGAACCGAACCGTATAAATATGTATACTATATGATGTCATGTATAAATTGTGTCTAAACTGTGCTTTTGACACAATTTTAGACATAGAGACTTGTGATAATGGTTAAACCGTGATGATGAGACTATGTAAATGGTCAAATTGTTAAGGCAAAAGATACGCCTTAAGGAAAAAAGAAAAATAACCGTGTATAAGGTTCTTGTTTTCGGACCATCAACTAATTATTAGCAATATTTTCGTACTAATCATACATACCGTGCTATCACATGACAAAGAAATCTAAGCATATCAGTTAGATACCTTGTATATTGTTACGAAGTTGTAAGTTCAGTTAATAATTACATAAAGTGGGGTATACACATATATATTCGCATATACACATGAATACACATATATATCCACAAAACCATAATAAAAATATTAGTAAAATTAAAGGTGCATTCTTATCAGTTAAGTGACAAATTAAAGTACATCAATTTTGGATTGAAAAAAGAAAGGAAAAATGTATGTTTTCCTTTTTTTTAAAAAAAAAAACTGTTTTTTTTGCTTTGGCGGTTCCGCGGTTCTGAACCGGAACCGAACCGTATTAAACGGTTCCACAGGTTTACGGTTCTATAGGTTTACGGTTCCAATTCGGTTCCAAAAAATTATGATAAACGGTTTCCGATTCTAACGGTTCTGAAACCGTCAGAACCGGAACCGAACCGTTGATCACCCCTAGGTATGAATACAATCACTATACGTTAAATCTGTACTTAGGAAAAAAAAAATATTGCAATTATGATCGGAGCCATATCGAAATAACAATTAATGTATGCATTCTACCAATAGATTTACCTTAAACTTTTTGTCATATACATTTCTACCATATAGAAATATAACATTTCTCCCAAAATCCTGACAATATTTATACAAGTTATTACTTTATGTTAAGGCCTCATAACAAGCATTCAATAAATATCATCTTTAATATTGTTAATGATTTATCGTGAAAAAACCATTGAATTAAAATTTGAAAAGGACATAATTCAAACATTGGTTGAAATCCAATTCCAACTTTAATTAGTAACTGAATCTCTGATTTAAATCACGATATAACCGTCTTCCCAGAAGATTTATAGTTCAGTTCCGAAGATGTTAAATATAAAGTTAGCCCGTATAAGAAAAAAATATACATAAAGTAAGCCAATACAGTAAACGCTATTTAAACCGATGTGAAGTAGTGTATGAACTGTGACATATATCATTTCTTTTAAGAACCTTCAAAAAAGCCGTAACTTTGAAAAATATTACTGCCTCCTAGAAAGTATTAACTCTGATGTATATACAAAGTTTGTACCCAAACCAGTAAAGGTCTCTGCCATCCTCAGTTCCGTAGGAAAGTTTTAGAATGTAAATCAGGTTCCCAAGGCGCACTATTAGAAGTTTGGCATAGCACAGAAATAGCACAAAGAGTGCATTGGTACCGAAGGAACAACCGACAGGCTGACATTGCAGCCTATCAGGTCATTCTGCTGCTCAATAATGCTCCCACACTATGCAGCTAGCCTGGAAAAGGTTCAAACATTCTTGCCTTCCGCAAGGTTCGAATCTCCGTTGTTCCTTTCGAAACCCCTTACCTGAAACCATTGTGATATGCCTTGGGGACCTCTGATGTCTATACAAGTGTCTACACACACAAAAACATGCAGACACCTGTAGACGTACAATATGTATATGTGTGTGTCTATGTATATATTACACTTTGTGTATAGAAATCTCTCTATATCATACATATATATACACACACATCCATGTATGTGTAAATATATGTATATGCAATGTATGCGAAGTACATAAGCATATGCATTGTCTACTGTGCACCGTGATGATGAAATAGTGAAAAAAGACAGAGAAGTTTTCAGAACATAGTTCAGTTGATTCTTCATTTGAAACATTACAGCTAGAAGATCATAGATTTGTACCGAGGCACGTTCACGGTATGTGCAATATCGTTATCTGGGTCAGTAATGATTTATATCATTGTATTCGGTCCAATTAGATTAAATAATCGTTGGTCCAGTTTGTAGTAGATATCTTGTATGTGTTTCTTACCATGCCTTACAAATCTAAAATATTATCAAGTCCTGGTCTATATCCTCCGCACGGCTCCATAAGACTCGACAATAAAAAAACACTCGAGGTCAGAGTTTGAACCTTTGAAAGCGTCGTGTCCAAAAATGAAGGTGGTCTAGTGTCCCAGTTGGTCTAATACAAATGCTCATATATTATGTTGAACACGTGGGCTTGGGCATGTCTGAAATGGACCTCCTTCCCCTCTTTTCCTTCTCTATATATACTCCCAATTCTCTCCCTTCTTTCCCTCAAAATCAAACTCCTCTCTCTCCCTCTCCCCCCCCTCCCCCACATCCCCTTCACTCCACTCTCCTCAACCTTCATACAACAAGAAAAAGCTCAAAACTTTACCATAAACCAACACACAAAGAATCAAGTTCCATGGCTTCTGTTGCAACTCCTACAAATTCTTGGTTAAAACCCAAGTTATATCCTTCATCATCATCATCAAGAGGAGACTTGAGCTCCAGCTCTTCGAATTTGTCATTTGGCAAAATCAACAGAAAAAACAAAATCAACTCTGCTTTACAAACGCCTTCTTTACTGCAATTCCCCAAACAAACAACCTCATCTCCATCAACATCTTCATCCTATGAAACACTTACAATACCTTCCTCCACATTTCCGTCACAATCACCCCCACAATTGAACTTTCTACAAAGGGCAGCTGCTGCTGCTTTGGATGCGGTCGAAACCGCTCTAAACGCACGCGAACTCGAGCACCCCTTACCCAAAACAGCTGATCCCAGAGTACAAATTGCCGGAAATTTTGCTCCTGTACCGGAACAGCCCGTCCGGCATAATCTCCCCGTCACCGGGAAAATCCCTGATTCAATCAAAGGAGTCTATGTCCGAAACGGGGCTAATCCTCGTTTTGAGCCGGCAGCCGGACACCACTTTTTCGATGGGGACGGCATGATCCATGCCGTCCAGTTCAAGAACGGGTCCGCCAGCTACAGCTGTCGGTTCACCGAGACCCAGAGGCTCGTTCAAGAACAAGCCTTTGGACGTCCGGTGTTTCCTAAGGCTATTGGGGAATTACATGGACACTCTGGAATAGCAAAACTTATGCTATTCTACGCTCGCGGGCTTTGTGGGATTCTTGATCATACACAAGGGATGGGAGTGGCGAACGCCGGTTTGGTTTATTTCAATAACCGCTTGCTCGCTATGTCTGAGGATGATTTGCCTTATCATGTAAGAATCACACCTTCAGGTGATTTGAAAACGGTTGAAAGATATGACTTTGATGGTGGATTGAAATCCACTATGATTGCTCACCCAAAATTGGACCCTGTCTCTGGTGAGATGTTTGCCTTGAGCTATGATGTGATCCAAAAGCCTTATCTTAAGTACTTCAGGTTTTCGAAAGACGGGGAGAAATCGGAAGATGTTGACATCCCAGTTTCGGAGCCAACGATGATGCATGATTTCGCAATCACGGAGAATTTTGTGGTGATCCCAGATCAACAGGTGGTGTTTAAGATGTCAGAAATGATTCGTGGCGGCTCCCCTGTTGTTCATGACAAGAACAAAGTGGCAAGATTTGGTGTTCTTCACAAGTATGCTAAAGACAGTTCTGGAATCAAGTGGGTGGAAGTGCCTGATTGCTTCTGTTTCCATTTGTGGAATGCTTGGGAAGAGCCTGAAACTGATGAAATTGTTGTGATTGGATCATGCATGACACCTCCTGATTCGATTTTCAATGAATGTGATGAGGGATTGGAAAGTGTTCTATCCGAAATTCGACTGAACTTAAAGACAGGCAAATCCACCAGGAGGGCAATCATATCAAATCCTGATGATCAAGTGAATCTTGAAGCAGGGATGGTGAATAGAAACAAACTAGGAAGAAAGACTCGGTTCGCCTATTTGGCTATCGCGGAGCCGTGGCCTAAAGTGTCTGGCTTTGCCAAGGTAGACTTGTTCACTGGTGAAGTGAAGAAGTTTTTCTATGGAGATGAAAAGTATGGTGGTGAACCTCTGTTTCTCCTCAAGGACTCGAGTTCGGATCGCGAAGATGATGGACATATCCTAGCATTTGTCCATGATGAAGAGACATGGACATCAGAACTCAAAATTGTAAATGCTGTGACTTTAGAGGAAGAGGCCTCAGTGAAGCTGCCATCTAGAGTGCCCTATGGTTTTCATGGAACCTTCATCAGTGCCAAAGATTTAGGAAACCAAGCGTGAAAATATTGCCGTTTGCACAGTTCAGATTTTAGGTTTTAACACTCAGAAAAGAGAGATTTACCTGAGGGATTGCTGGAGATGCATCCCCGGAATCTCGCATCAACAACAGACGAGAACCTTTTGATGAGGTCCCTCTGTTTTTGTTCTTAAGTTTTGCCTTTTCTTGTTTTTGTGAGACTTTGAGAAAGACCAGCTTGTAGCTTTGGATGTAGTTAGTATTGAAGCTCAGCTGGCTTTTTTTGCTTGTTCTTTCACATATTAAAGAAAGTGAAAGTGAAATAAGCATATAGTTGTAACATAAGATGGTGGAGATGTGTTGTACATACTACTACATAACCCCTCATCTCTTTGTTACTACTCTGTTTTCTTCCTTGTGTAAGTCATCAATGAATAAACCTAGTTCTAGGTGTAGCATAGAATTGTAGTATAAGATGGGGACAATGTGTTGTCCATAAATCCTCATCACTCTGTTTTGTACTCTGTTTCTTCCTTGTTGTCTATGCAATCCATGGAATAAAAACTTGTCTACTTTTGGATGTTCAATCATATGTTCCTCTCATATTCCTTCTTCGTTCTTATCTCCCACATGGATACACGCTTCAAACTGTTTGAACCCGGCGCAAATACAACAACATTATCTATTGCTTTAGAGGCTCTCGTCATAGGCGGAGTATGGGAGGTTGGATGTATCTAACCATATCCATGTGTTAGAAATACGCAGAGGTTGTTTCTCGATGAACCATAACGAAAATTGCGTCAAAATGTTATTTGAATCAACAATTATATGTATGCTATATGTGTTCACGATCTTGGTTAAAACAAGTGTATGAATCTTTTGAATATGAAAATAATGCAAAAGCCTTTGGCACACTTTCTGATGCAGTCTGTGGAGTCGTTTGTTTTAGATTTATCCGAATTAGGTAGTCCAAATCTTATTAATTTGTTGTATCAAAATGAATATGATACGAAGATTTTTGACTTTCTGACTTGTTGATTTATTGTATTAAATTTTACGCAGATTGGCACAGACATGATTGAAATTATAGTTATAGTTCAACTTCAAATGACTCTGGTCTTTGACAGGAAACATGTGTAATCGGAAAACAACCTCTGTGTATTTCTAACACATGGATATGTTTGTGCACATTCCACTCCCTATACTCCGTCATACACAGAAGTCTCTAAGACAATGGGTTAATGTTTTTGTTGTTACGCTACTCTGCAGAACTTGAGGCATATCACACTATTGTCGCATAGTTGTGAACCCAACTTCTTGACTAAACTCGATCTTCAAAGCCAGCAAATCAAGGAGCCAATCAGCTTCCTTTAATTAATGGGAAAAGTGATGTAGTAATTTGCAAGTATTGGTTTCTCAACATATTTTTTAGGATATGCCGTGCCGACAGTGGCGGAGCCAGGAGTGCCTTCTTGGAGGGGCACTGACAGGCTTCGCAATAGGAATACCACCGGTCACCGTTTCAGACCGAAAAAACCGACAAAATCTTCTAGACATATTTTTGTATTATAACATAAAATACATGAAAGAAAACACATCTACCAACCAATGTACAAAAAAAATAAACAGTATACTACAAACAATATGCAGATCATAATTATCAAATGAATATAGCAATATACATCAATACATACCTTTTATTTGCATATTGCAGAACGAGAAAGATTTGCCAAGGGATGCAAAAAGGTTCTTCGAGATGCCATTGATTGAAATAGTTGCATAATATCTTCATCTTCAATGGTGCTAAAAATTTCATGTTCCAAGTAACACAATAAACAATCCGATAGTACGTCATCCCCCAACTAGTTGCGTAGATCAGTCTTAACGATATCATTGCAGAAAAATTAGAAACAAACAACTGTCACAAAAGTTAGTGTTTAACAATGGGCATTTGGAAAAGCATATTACCTTTTACAGTTTACTGTCTGAATGCTGAATCAATGAACCAATTACATACGGTATACATAGTTGCCTAGAAATTGTAAAATAGTTTTCACACCAGCAACAACCAACACTAAGGATTTAAATGCAACCTAAAGGTATGTGTAGCTCAAAACTTTAAAATGACTTTAGAGCAACCAAATAAAATCATAAAAGCTGTGTAATTGTAGCATCTTCCCCAACGGAGTGGCACAACCTTATACCGTTTTTAAATTAATATATATCAACTATCGAGCATCAACCCTCCCAGGATTCGTAAGATTAGCAACCAATTAAAAAAAGAAACTTTCATCTTCATAAGCAAAATAATGCAAAAAAGTCTACTAATTTTCAACGATTACCTTACATGCAAAAAAAGACTACTAGTTTTCCAAATCTTGAATTTTTTTAATATATTTAAGAGACCGAACTTCTGGTAAGTTTTAGACACATTTTAGTCACTCAGCAGAGAATTACCGAAGACTAAACACTATGTGACCACGTAACAAAGGGTTAGTATTCTGTCAAGTAAGGGCACACTTTGATCTGAATGACCAAAAATACAAATACACCTACCTATCTATAGGATTTTTCCACCGATGTTGGGGGACACGTGCCCCCAGGCCCCCCCTTCCCTCCGCCCCTGCGTGCCGACAATTAGTCCACTTATTTATAGTAATATAAAGTTAAAGAGTAACATGAAAAGAAGTTGGAAGAACACGAAACCGAAATCACCATGTCATACTAAGCTTTGAAATATATCATAAACCACATGATGCAACATTAGTCTTCCTATAATTGCAGCCATGCCCTTATCTCCTTTGTTTATATAATAAGTATTGAGAATATAGTTCTAAATCGTTCACTTTGGGGAAAAAAAATAAGAGTTATATAAGAATGAGGTACCACCATCCATTGTTTAAAGGTTTTGAGTGGATATGAGTCTCATCTCATGTAAGTACAACTTTCAAAATGGTATCAGAGCGAGTTTAAAATGTTGATTCACACCTTGTCAGGCCCATGGTTGACCATTTATTTGTCTCTCCTCACCCAAGTCCAGATGTTCATGTCTGGCTTGTGGTTTTTGATTGAGGGTTTATGTCAAGCCATGTTGTCATGTGAGGACGTTGATTGAGAATATAGTTTCACATCGCCCACTTTGAGAAAAAAATATAAGAGTTATATAAGAATGACGTACCACCACTCATTGCCTTAAGGTTTTAAGCAGATATAAGTCTCACTTCATGTAAGCCCAAGTTTTAACAATAAGACTATATCATTTGCGCAGGGTCTGGGGAGGGGTGGATCGCTTAGCGACCTGATGTACTCAGCCTTACCCTACATCTAGTGCAAGAGGTTGTTTTCACAGCTTCGAATCCGTGATATCAAGACCACAAACCAACAACTTTACTATTTGCTTCAAGCCCCACCCTCAATTTGAGGAAGAAGTAATATAATGAAATCAAATAACAAGAGATTGATGCAAGTTCTTTTTAGACCAGCAAGATCATTTGGGAATCTTTAAGCTATTTTATCATTGTCTTAGTAGACTCGAAACATTTCTAAAAGCAGTATCAGCAGCAATCACGCAAAGAAAAAGTAGGACGTGAAAGATTGCCATTGGCTAAAATAGAGTTTAATTTGTTGGATTTACGATTAAGCCAGCCAAGTGTCTATGAAGTTGACTCCTCATATTTGATTATGCCTGCAATTATTTGATTCTAGAAAGTATCCTCTAGTTCTCAGTCAATGCATTATGCTAAATTACATGAATTTAAAATCAAAGCCGATGCGTAACTAAGTTACTGTTTTTAAAGTAATTTTATATATATAGACAAATAGAAATCGGTTTTTGAACAAATCGGAATCATTTTTGGATGATAGTTTTGTATCCGAATAAAGTTATTCAGAAGGTAAATGTGAGTAAAATACAAAAGGAAAGTGGCGAGTCAAAGTTTTCTTGTGTTGTTTTTAGTGGTTACAAGAATCTCAATCTTTTGGCCCTTGTGTTATACAGGTTAAAGAGAGTCATTTGGTGTCTTTAGAATTTGGACATTTATATATAAATCCAAGAATGGAGTATCAATATTAAACCGGAAGAAAACCTGGATCTATAGATGCAGTTGTTGTGGTTGTCATATGAAAATTTCCAAAACATGACGTCAAAATCCTTATTCTATTTATAATATATAATATTGTCCATCATCATAATTAGATATTAACATTTTGAGAATCTATACTTTAAGAGCCCATATTTTATGTAATATTAACTTTTTGAGTATGTACACCTTTTGTAAACAATTGATGATGTTTTTGAGAATAAGAAAGTTGGATACTTCACATAGCTTCACAAAACATAGAGAAACTAAAATGTTAGAGAAAATTTAGTCGAGTCAATGTAGTTACTATGTAATCAATAATAAATATAATTAATGATGTTTTCTTGTATGGTTATATTCATCACCGTCAATATGTGAATCCTTCTTTTGTGTGTATATATTATTCGTTAACGAGGAACTACTAATATGTGTGATAGTTATTATTTATCACCTTAACTCCTAATAAAAGTTATACTACATCGTGAGAGTTCGAATCATATCATTAGTATTGTTTTAGATATAAATCATCGTGGTTTTGTCATATACTTTAAACTTTCAAAAAAATATATATTTAGACACATCTGTCGTTATATACACTATACAAAAACCTAGCAGCGTAGGCCTGTTGGCGATTCAACTCGTTTGGAGCCTCCTCGCCGGAGAAGTGATTTCTTATGCCTCAAACAGTCTTGTTATGAACTCTTCAACGTTAAGGAAAGAGGAAAAGGGGACAAGAAAAAGAAAAAGGGACAAAATATGATGCCTCCAATCACGTACTGTCACGATTACAAGAAACTCTTTTTTTTTTAAAAAAAATATTAAACATATTTTCTTTTTGTACACGTGGCAACGCATGATTGGAGGCCTCATATTTTGTCTTACTTTCTGCATCTCCAGATCTCAACCGAAAGAAAATGACATAAAACAGTGGGCGTGAAGGCTTTTTTAGGTGAAGACAACCGCAGCAATTTGACCAACGGTGTGGACTACGTGTAGTGGTCCACTCCAAGCAGCATCACTTATTATGTTCGGTAATCCCCGGCAATCTTGCACTCAAACTCCGGTTCAGACGGAAGAGACTAAAAACGAAGCAAAATATTAGGTCTTCGATCACACGTCGTCACGTGTATAAAAATAGTTTTTAAAAAAAAATTCCAAACACCCCGTTCTTTAAAAAACTGATTTTGTACACGTGGCGACGCGTAATTCCAGAATTCATATTTTATTTCATCTTTGGCCTCCTCATATCTAAACCGCTCAAACTCGCCATCTTTTACAAATTAGTCCACCGACCACGTTTCATTCAACACGCTTTTACCCACATCCCACGGCAAAATCTTTTTCCATGCAACCTTTTCTTTTTTTCTTTTCCTCTTAACGGGCCGAAATGATTTCTGATGCGACGTTCTTTTCGTGATTACCAGCTACTATATTGTTTTCCTATTTATTCATAAATACACTTAGTTTCTTATAATCGAGATTCTAATTATGCCATCAAAAATGTTTTACGTATTAGAATTCTGGTGTTCAAGTCATTTGAACACCGTAATATATATAATCTACTTAGATCACTATAATAAAGTTCAGGTGGTAGATTTTCGAAAATGAGTGTGTGGTTATGATGATCTTTTTATTTGATAATTAGGTAATAGGAAGCAATTTTTAGCCACAATGTATAGTACGGAGCATACTCATTTTTTCTCCTCTCTTGTTTCATTGTGCGTGGAAAAAATGCTTTTTATACCATGAAAGGAAAATGACTCACTAAATTATTACGCTTTTTATATTGTGAAGTACCAGTTGATTGACACAGTTTGACGCATCATTATGGGTCATCGAAAAACAACCTCTATGTGTCTCTAACATGAGTATGTTTGTGTATATCTGACCCCCTCGTACGCCGTCATAAGTGGGAGCTTCTAAGATACTGGGGTAATGTTGTTGTTGTTGTTAATATAGATAATAACATTTAAAAGCAAAACTGAAGACATAGAGGTAAAACAACCAAAACATATACTACGTTAACTGAACGACGACAGTTATCCATTTTAAATGCATGAAGCAAAACCCTAGTTGGGTGACGTTATCACTATGTTGTCGTACAAACCATCGGACATAGAGGGCTGATCAAAGAGGATCTCAGTTGTTAATTGCTTGTATAAAGTTGTCCATAGGTAAGAGTCTCATCGCCTTAGAGACTCTTACCTATGACGGGGTATGGAAAGTCGGATGTACACAACCATACTCATGTGTTAAAAACACACAGAAGTTGTTTCCGATGGCCCATAATGAAAATTGCGTCAATCTGTTCGGTCAACTGCTACTTCACAATATAAGAAACACAATCAATTTAGTGAATCATTTTGCTTTGTGCCATCATATTTCGAAATTAATAAAGAGTGTAACATTGATTCTATTAGAAATAGAAACTTAATTCTTCACCATGAGAAACTAGAAATTACTCATTTAGAAAATTACGATGGATTCATATGCACAACCATCTTTTATGTACTACATATGAAAATATCAACCTGAAAATGACCGTAAAACTTAACCTTCTCCTGGTGACATCATTACTTCAATGGTAAAGTAGCACCTTCTCCTATAGTTATGAGCATTGGTGAAGTCAGGAACTTTATCTAAGAATGAAAATGATCCAAAAACGATAATTGTTGGGGAAAAACCTATGCAATTCAACAAGAGTAGAAGCTCCAACGCTTTACTTTATAGAAAAACCTTCGACGATCAAGTCTGTTACAATTATTTCTATATTTGGAAGTGTTTAAACTGTAGTATTTAGAGAAACATGTCTCATTTGTTGAAATTTTGTGTCTCAGATAGAGTTATGCTCATTAGAATGACCATGCCTTTAAAAAGGCGTCATGTCTCCTTTTTATATGGTTTGGGTTGCCAATACGTGTCGAAGAGTTACAGAAGAGTGCCAAGTGTCATGTCCTGCTCGTTCATGACCGTCATGTGTCACCATGTGTCTAGTTGTATAGCTAATTTGTTCACATAACACGCGTCTGCTCTGGCAGAGGCCTGCTTAACCGAGTTGAGTAGGATGACTTTAGGAACTAGGGCTCCAGCTGACCTGCTAGGGTGAGACGAGGTCCGTGCTATCACTGATGTGGCAGTTGAGGCTAAGGTGACGCCTGCGGCTGATGCGGTCAACCTTCGATAATTGTGATGTTGGCTGGTGCTGATCTGAGCTTCTCGTCAGCGTTGAGGGGACGTCCTGCTTCTTCTGGACTGCGCCAACTTGACTATATATTTAGAACCCAAACAGATGATACAAACCATAGGCGACATGCGTCCCTGCAGGATCAAATGATGTTGACTACGCAGAGCCGGATTGGTTATATTTTTCGTTTTTCAGGGTGATGATTTCGTCCTCATCAACCATAAAATAAAAAGTACATCGCAAAGTATTTAATAAGAATACGTATATGAATTTTCTAATTTGCAATAGCTCGCAAAAAAAGATTCTAATGATGAGGGAAAAGGATGTGATAAATAAGAATGAGATTATAATTTCTTTAACCACATCAAGATAGAGTTGTCACCGTGTCATATACGTCATAATGCTATTGAAACCATTGGATCAATGTTAGCATATATGTGGTAACAAAGCAGCTTCGCATTAGGATACTTATGTATTATTTCGGTGACTTTGACGTCACGAGTTCGAACATCTTAAACAAAATATAAAATAAGACTGTGTATATAATAATCACGAAGCGATCCGGCTTTTTATCAAACTCTGCATAAACACGGCAGCCCAGAACGTCCTTTTATCTATTATTTCGGTGAAAGAATTGTACGATATGTCATTTGTGTTCTTTGGGAATGATGACAATTAAATTTTTTTTAATGGAAAGCCCCCTTCTATTGCCCTTTTCTTACTGCCACTTTCTTTTCTTTTACTTGGCCAGTGACAATCTCCCTCTCTATAACTATTATACTTGTCTCTATAACTATTATACTTGTGTTACACTTGTGTATAAAAATTATTATCGAGCTTTCATAGGGAAAGATTATTGGTTTAGAAACGAATATTCATCTGCATGTAAATCAAATTGATGGAATGACGACAAATTTTGGCATTCTCTTCACTAGTAGAAGATAAAACCAAATCAAATTATTTTTACCCAATTTGAGGTTAAAAAAATTAGATATTATCGAGTTAGGTTTCTCGGATTGTGAAGTATACTGATAATGAAGGCCGTGACCATCAATTAGTCACTTCAAAATCTTTGATTCTATGGCTTTCTTTCATAAAGAACACAACTTTATCATCTTTCAGAAATGTATATTCAATTCCACTCTTAAAATATATATTATGTTGCTATCCATCTTGGATTTAGCACATGCGACATGCAATCTTCAAAAAGGCTCATTTTTGTTTGGTATTGTACCTGGTCTTGCCTAGCTCCAAAAGTGGGAGTTAAAATATATATTATCAGTAAAAACAAAAACAAAACCAAGAATAAGTTTTCTATCCCACCTTCAGTAAGCTTAAAAAAGTTATTACAGTTATTACAGTGAGCTTAAAAAATAATGTGTTTCTCATATTGTGAAATATCTCTTGATCGATAAAGGTTGACGCAATTTTCATTTGACTGCGTTTCTTATATTGTGAAGTATCAGTTGATCGATACAGCTTGAAATAATTTTTATTATGGGTCATCGTAAAACAACTTATATTTGTCTATAGCGCATGAGTATGGTTACGTACATCCGACTCTCCATACCTTACCATATGCGGAAGACTCTAAAACAATAGAGTATTCTTGTTGTTATAGAACATATATTTCATTCCATACTCATATAACATTAATCTTCCATTTATATTTCTTATGTGGACGGAGTTTTTAAAGTTCATAGATTCTGAGTCTAATTTCACCAAATGCAGGTTTCTTTCATATCCCGACTTGTAAGTGATGTAACACAAACAAACAAAAACCCCCCACACACCTAGAAAGATTTCGTGATAACCAGCGGATCGAATTCCGCCGTCAATACCATGAATTCAGTGGTCATAAGACTCCATGTTTGGGGGGAATTGGGTATGAATTTTATGCCGAGGATGATCAAGTCACGCACTCCAAGTCATCAAGCAGTAGTGGCCGACCCTGAAAGTTGCAACATACATTCTCGGTGTACTAAGCTCCTGTATTTGTGTAAGATTCGAGAAGAAATCGGATTGCTTCGCGATCTGATGTACGCAGCCTTATCATACATTTTTTTTTGTACGAGGCTGTTTCCACATCTCGAACCCGTAATCTCAAAGTCACAAAGCAGACCTTATCAGTTTTTCCAAATCTTGCCCTCCAAGTATGTATGAAGATGAAGACATGTGTCTGCGACGTGGAAGCCTAGAGAATTAATGCGTGGTAATGCAACGCCTTATGGGATGGGCCAAATCCTGCCAAGAGAATTCTATGCAAGTCTCAATTGACTGTTGTTCTTCTATCACATGCCTGTGTTCTAGAAGACTTTCGACTTGCTCTATGAAATTATAAAACATATTTTTGGTTTCTATTTCTGTTATACTAGGGTTTTTTTTTAAGTCATCGGAAGATATATTATTAAAATATAAGTGTAAAGTAGAAAACGATGTCGCGAGAAAAATTAAGAGACGTAGGTTTGGTAGAACAAATGAGTACTGCATGACTATGTCTCAAAATTTCTGCAGAAGAAAATGAGATAATTCACTAAGTCAGAGTCTGCTACATGCTCAATCAATTGAAGTTGATGAAGATCAACATGAAAATATAACTCTAAAAGACAGGATGCCATGTTGTTGAGAATATTGTCCCACGTTGGTCACATTAAAAAAAATATATGAGTTATATCGAGGATGAAGTACCACCATCTGTTGCCTTTAGATTTTGATTGGATATGAACCTCACCTTTGTTGGAATATGTTAGAGTTTTGATGATTTGCACAAGTTGACACTTGGAACGCTTGATTAGGCGCCTAATGTGAAGTGTTTGAAGGTCAGCACACTTCGAACGCCTACATTAGACGCTTCATGTGAAGTGTCTGGATAATCGTGCACTTCGAACGCCTATATTAGGCGCTTCATGTGAAGTGTCTGGATATCTGTACACTTCGAACGCCTACATAAGGCGCTTCATGTGCCTGTGTGCTTACACAGTGCACTTTGAACGCCTGATTAGGCGCTTCATGTGTTCTACTAAATCAGAAGTACTTTCCCCCCAAAATGGGCACTAACATCAAGCTGCTTTCTGATAAAAGTCAGAAGTACTTCGAACAAGCATGAAGGCTGAGATTAGGCGCTTCATGTAACATCGAACGCATTCAACTGCCCACATAAGGCGATTCATGTGAGATTGAACGCCTGTTCAAAATCTCATGAAGCGCTCCATGCCACATTGAACGCTTGTTTATTAATCACTTAAAGCGCTTTGTGTGACTTATATACAAATGTCTTATACTATGCTTGTTAAGGTCACTTGACATTTTGTACCCTCCTCTTTTAGTGCTATTTTCACATGCTCTCTCTCATTCTTGAAAATGTCATATTTCCTCTTTTAGCTTTCAACAAGAAGCTTCTCCAAAAAAGTTGCTACAAGCTAAGAGAAGATCTTCAATGAAGAAGACATGCCATCAAAACAAGACAAAACCCATTATTGACTATGCAGAAGATTTCAAACGGGAAGAAATTTCAAAGGAAACAAAAGAAGGGTTTTCATCTCTTTCAAACAACTTTCTACCATTCAAGCTCTCAAATTTCTCTCAAAGTTTCAAGCTCTCAAAATAGTTGTAATCTTGTACATTTTACTTTATCGTTGAGAGTTGTGTTGTAAAAGAATAAAAAGAGTCTTCTTCTTAGTGAGTGAAGATTATGAGATGCTGTGTAGATTGTTGGTCAAAAAGCTATGGTGCTTCTTGTTTGAGAAATCTATACCTTGGAGGGTTAGTTGATAGTGTTGTGGTGCACTATACTCCCTACAAGAATTCTTTGAGGGCAAAGAAGTTCTTTGGAGGCTAGACTTCACGGGGTTAGGTTTCTTGGTTGTGGTCTAGGCGTGTGGCCTAGTTTTTATCCTGTTGGATTTTGTTTCTTTGATTGTTGTTTCCCCATAGAAATAACAACCCCCCTATTCAAAATCCTTCTTGTGAAAAATCAAAAAGGTAGAGGAGTAGAGTCTTTTGACTTGAACCTCTATATATCTTTGTGTTCTTTACGCTTCCGCAAAGTTTCATTCTTTTAAAGAACACACCCAAGTATTGGTTGCATTCAAAAACAAAAATTATCCAAGAAACTATCTATACTTGGTAAACACACTATTCAACCCCTCTACTAGTGTGTTTCAAGGGACCTAACAATTGGTATCAGAGCAAAATCTTGAGTATTTGAGTTCAAATAGCAAGATTTGATCTTTTAGTATGGATCCCTTTAGTTATGATGATGCTAGTTCCCCTAGTGGCGATGCCTCAAGAAGAATGAGGCAAGAAACACTTCTCCCTTCTATTTCTAGTGTCCATGTCAAAGTCCCTATGTTTGATCCTTTAAATTACCCACTATAAAAGTCCAACATAGAAACATATTTACGTTCTTGTGGGTATCGTATTTGGAGAGAATTATCAAAAGGTTCCACTATTCCTTTTGATGTTGATGATCCTACTCCGAAAGAGGAGTTGCAATTTGCAATAAATAGCGAAGCTCTTGCTATTTTGAATAGCTCTCTTTCACCAAATGAGAGAGCTCAAATACAAGGAGTTCAATCCGCCCATGAAGCTTGGACTAAGTTGGAGATGATCCATGAAGGAACATCTAAAGTGAGGAAGGCCAAGAGGAGACAACTTATTAAACAATTTTACAATTTCAATGTCCCCAAAGGCGAGAAGATAGAGGAGTTTATCCAAAGATATACCAAGCTTGTCAACTTACTCACGACGATTTGGCAAAAAGATTGAACAAGAGGATCTCAACTATTGCTTTCTAAATAGCTTAGGAAGAGAATGGAATGCTAATTTAACGACCATTGAGGAGTCCAAGGATTTGGAAACCATCACTTTGAATGAGCTCTACGGGAATCTCATCACTTGTGAGATTCATCTTGATGCACAACAGAAAAATGACCCCATCCGCAACTCATCAAAAGCCCTTGCGTGCTAGTCGGAGGACTCGGATGATGAAGTCAGACTTCTTGTTAGAAGGTTTCGACGTTTTGCTCAAAAGAATGAAGATGAAGCCAAGAGGTTCACCAAAAAAAATTCTCCAAAGACAAAGTGAAGGACCAAGACAACAAATGCTACAAGTGTGAGAAGTTTGGTCACTTCATGAAAGATTGTCGGGTGAAGGAGCCGCAACTCAAAGACAAGAAGGCCATCTACCAAAGGAAGAATGCCTTACAAGCGGAAGTAGCCCATTGGAAGAGCATTCTTTCCGGGTATGAGAGCGACAACGGCGACCATGATGATCTCGCTCTCACGGGGGTTGTTCATGATGATCTTGATAAAGAGTTCTATGCACTAATGGCCATTGACGATGACATGGAGGTATGGAATATTTCATCTCACTATAGATTAATAGATGAAAGAGATGATTTAGTGCAAGAAAATGTTTTTTTAGATTTGAAATATAAACGTGTCAAAAAGGACTTTAGAGCATGTTTAAATGAGTATAATGACACGTTAGAAAATCACATTGCATTACAACTTGAGCATGATATATTTTTGACCATGCATGTGACTGCACTACAAGAGAAGTATGATTTGATGAAATCATGCGCTCAAGCCCTTGATAAAAAGAAAATTGATTCAAGGGTAGGTGCTACAAATGTAGACATTCTCAAGGATGCATCTAGGCCAAATATGAAAGCTAAAATCAAACCTAGTGCCATGTATGCATCTAAGAAGGATAGATCAAGGGAAAAAGCACAAGTTGTCAAGGAATCTAAAACCTCCTTGAAGAAACAATGGCACATGCCTAAAGGAAAGGCAAACGCACCAAAGGTATCAAAACCTTTGGTTGAAATCGAGAAACAAAAACCTTCTTTGATTCCAAAGAAGGTCGTTCCTAAAAAGGAATCACCAAATGTGCCAACGCACAAGCATACACATTCTCACAAACATACTCCTACATGTTTTTATTGCAATAGAAAAGGTCATGTAGAAAGAGTATGTAGAGCTAAAAATAATAAGAATCTTGTGTGGGTGCCAAAAGGCGAAATGAAGGTAACTAACCTTCAAGGATCCAAAACAAAAAGGGTACCAATATCATATGGTTCATTTGCAGGCCCTAGCACTCAATGGAGAAAGCGAAGACAAGAATGTCAAATAGGTCGTGGACAGTGGGTGTTCTAACCATATGACGGGAGACAAAAGTCTCTTCCATAGACTCACTATGCAAGATGGATGAGTTGTCCACTTTGGAGGTAGCAAAGGCCAAATCAAAAGACATGTATTGTGGGTAACTATTCCTTCTCTCTTAGTGATGTCTTATATGTTGTAGGATTAAAGTTTAACTTGATAAGTGTTAGTCAATTATGTGATGCTAATTATGAGGTATCGTTTTTGTAAACAAAGTGTGTTATGAAAAAGGATAATACTATCTTATTTGAGGCTTTGCGTTTCAAAAATATTTACAAACTTAGCATCAATGATTTGGTATCTCAAAATGTATCTTGCCTAGTTGCTAAAAATGATTTGACGCAACTATGGCATAAACGTCTCGGACATGTATGTTTCAACACATTTAAGTTTATTTGAGAAAACAATAAAGTCCGAGGCCTTCCGAAAATGAGTTTCGAAAACCATGATTTTTGTGAAACTTGTCAAAAGGCAAAGCTTGTGAAAACAAGCTTTAAACCAAAAACAAATATATCCACCTCCAAATCCCTACAATTACTACATATGGATTTGTATGGGGATGTTGGAACAAAGAGTTTGGGTGGTAAACATTATACCTTCGTAGTAGTAGATGACTATACTCGTTATACATGTTTCTTGCTAAGAAAAATGATGCATGTAGTGAGTTTATGAATTTAAGTAAACGATTGGAAAATCACATGGGTGACACTATTAAGACCATCCGAAGTGATTGCGGTGGTGAGTTTGATGGTGAGTTTGAAAGATTTTGTGAATCCAAAGCATATTCACATGATCTTTCGGCACCTAGAACTCCACAACAAAATGGTGTAGCTGAACGAAAGAATAGAAATCTACAAGAAATGTGTAGAGCGATATAAAATGAGTTCAGTTTGCCCAAATATTTTTTGGCCGAAGCGGTAAATGCCGCTTGCCATGTGATTAGTCGTGTATATTTGAGATCATACCTAAATGTGACACCTTATGAGCTTTGGAATGAAAAAGTTCCCAACATTGGGTATTTCAAAGTATTTGGTTGCAAGTGTTTCATACTTAATACCAATGACACTTTGGACAAACTTGACCTCAAATCAGATGAAGTTATCTTTTTAGGTTATGCCTCAAATAATAAAGCATTTTGTGTTTTCAACAAAAGGAGTCAAAAGGTGGAAGAATCAATCCATGTTAAGTTTAATGAGTCACTTAATGACGAACCTAAACTTAATGAGGATTGTGAAGAAAATGAAGATGTGACTCCTCAAGAAGGAATTCTTGAGGACATTCCTACGGTTGCTCATCAACAAGAGATTGTTGATGAGTCTCCAAATGGAAACATCTTCATTGACTTGAGAGTAGAACCTATTGAAGGTACTCCTCCACCTAGTGTGCATGAACTTAGTGAGTCAACTAGAAATATTTCTCATACTCATATTATTGATACACAAAATGTAGAAAATGCATCGCATGTTCTGGAAAATGAGAATCATTTAAATGATGATGTTTCGTCACTTCCGGAAAGTGATCATGAGGAAGTTGGAGGAGATGTCTCCAACCTTCCTAGATCATTCAAGCATAAAAGTTCTCACCCACACGAGTTGGTCATAGGTGATTTGAATAGGGGTATCACCATACGAAGGCAATATAGAGAGAATGCATTCGTCTCTCTTATAGAGCCTAAAAATGTCAAAGATGCACTTCTTGATGAAAATTGGAGCTTGGCTATGCAATAAGAGTTAAACCAATTTGAAAGAAATGATGTTTGGGAGTTGGTTCCCAAACCACATGATCATCCTATTCTTGGTACGAAATGGGTATTTCGTAACAAGATGGATGATCAAGGGAATGTCACTAGAAACAAAGCTAGATTAGTTGCTTAAGGATATCGTCAAGAAGAAGGTATCAATTTTGATGAGACATTTGCACCCGTAGTACGGCTTGAAGCTATTAGAATGTTATTGGCATATGCTTGCTATAGAAATTTTAAACTTTACCAAATGGATGTTAAATCCGCCTTCTTACATGGTGTTATTCAAGAAAAAGTGTATGTTAGACAACCTCCTGGTTTTGAATGTCATGATTCACCACAACATGTTTTCAAACTTAAAAAGGCTCTTTATGGTCTCAAACAAGCTCCAAGAGCTTGGTACGAGAGGTTAAGTACTTTTCTTCTTAATAAAAGATTCTCAAGGGGTGAAGTTGACACTACTTTGTTCATAAAAGAACAAGGTAGAAATCAATTAATTGTACAAGTATATGTTGATGATATTATTTTTGGTGCTATTAACAATTGTCTTTGTGAGCAATTTTCTAGTTTAATGCAAGATGAATTCGAGATGAGCATGATGGGAGAACTAAATTACTTCCTTGGATTACAAATCAAGCAAACCGAAGATGGCGTATATATTTCAAACAAATACCCAAAGGACTTGCTCAAGAAGTACAATTTTGGCGAAGGAAGAGAAGTAAACACACCAATGAGCACAAGTGCCAAGCTTGACAAGGATGAGAAAGGAAAGCATGTCGAGGTAACCTTGTATCGTGGCATTATAGGTAGTCTACTTTACTTAACTGCGAGTAGGCCTGATATTTTACATGCAGTGTGCTTATGTGCTAGATTTCAAAGTGATCCTTGCGGTAAAACGTATTCTTAGATACCTTAGATGTACTTTGAAATTTGGGCATTTTATCCTAAAAATGCATGTTTTGATTTAGGAGGATATTGTAACTCCGATTATGCGGGGAGTCTTGTTGATAGAAAGAGTACATCCGGACTTGTCAGTTTCTTGGAGATTGTCTTGTTTCTTGGTTCTCTGAGAAACAAAACAGTGTTTCTCTTTCTATGGTGGAATCTAAATATGTGTCGATTGCCTCTTGTTGTGCATAATTGTTGTGGATGACAACACTTTAAATGATTATAACATTCACTTCTCAAAAGTGCCTATTTTGTGTGATAACACGTCTGCTATCAACATTGCACAAAACCCCATCCAATATAGTCGGACTAAGCATATTGAAGTGAGATATCATTTTATCCGTGATTGTGTACAAAAAAACTTGGTTAGTGTGGAATTTGTTCCTACATATGACCAATTAGCAGACATATTCACGAAACCCTTGCCTAGTGATGTATTTGCATCAATAAGAAGTAGGTTGAGGTTTCTTAACATGGGCTAATAGTAACCGATCTTAAGTTTTGAGCAAGAAATTTTTTGAAATTTTCAAAGTTAGTACACATAAGACGCTTCATCACAGTTAGTTCAGGCGTTCAATGTCACATTAATCGCCTGATGCTAAGGATGTCACTCGTTCGAAGTGACATCAGACGCTTTATGTTCCTTAATACATGCGTTCAAAGTGGCATTAAGCGCCTTATACAAAGTATTTCACTTGTTCGAAGTGACTTTAAGCGCTTAATCCACTCATCCACACCCGTTCCATGTGACTTCAAGCGCTTCATCTTATTCTATGAAGTCGTTCGAAGTCGCATTAGGCTCCTAAACCCTATTTCTTCATCATCAATCCAAGCTCTCTTCAACTTTTCGCACCAATCAATAGACATCAATTCCTGCCGACATTTCCCCTTTCTCTCTCCTCCACGAACATCTCCCACGTTTTCCCACTTTCTCCATTTCCCAAGCCCTTCTCCTTTATCTTCCTCCTTCTATTCCACCTTATTTCTCATCTATTCATCTTCCTCCATTAACTACCTCCATTACCTCCCACTATATCCACTTCTTTCATTAAATTGAAACCACATCTCTTTATCTTCCAATTCTTTAAAATCCACTCCCCTTCTTCACTTTTCTTCACAAAACATGAAGAGAAAACACTCCTTAATTCCAACTCCTTTTCTAAATCAAGCCTCATCATTCTACAATGGCGTCTGCTGGATCATCTCGAAATGTTCCTACCGGCTATAGAAAAAAGAGACCTGCTGGGATCAGAGAACCAAACGAGCTGAAAGTCATCCGGAAAGCTCTCACCAAGGAGAATTTTCCATGGATGAAAAGAAAATTCGATAAGGATGTTACTCAATCTCCTCATCACACTGCCATGGGTATTCATCTCTCTTTACACTCTCACATTCTGTATGAAGAATGGAAGAGCAAAAATAGGCCTGTGGTGCCGTTAAAATTGGTTCAGATTGAGGACTTTACCGCAGCCCACAATGCGAACCAAGTCATTGCTCTTCTTAAAAAATAAGGATGGACTCATTTGTGACTAAGGTTAGATATGAAATCCTACTTTAAAACCCTTACCCGCAAATTCTATGCAAATATATGGATTACCCCTGCCACTGAAACCTCTTCCTTCTCTTTACACACAGTGATAAATGGTACTCCTCTTAGTTTTTCCATCCAGGACATCTCTACAATCTTAGGTGTTAGAAATGAAGGATTAAGTGATTTTTCTGTGTTCGATTGGAGCGACAAATATGGCATTAGTGAGCAAGATGTCAAATTCCATCTTCAATACTTTCCAACCAAAAAGACTCAAAATATGCCATTAGTGAATCAAATTTTACTTGACGTCGTTACTTACTGTGTGAATGGGAAAGCAACTAGAAATTCAAGTAATATGGATTTCTATGTTACTGTATTCTGCAAGAAACACAATTAAATTTTTGATGGATTCTGGTTGAGGTAATGATGTCTGCCCTTAGGAAGGGGTCCAAAGCTTTGCCTTTCGCAAACATTGTGACAATGTTGATCAAATCCAAAGGCATTAAAATTTCTGACGGATCTCTGACGAACGTAGCCAACAATGATTACTATGACAACTCCAATATAGCTCAGGCAGTTGACTCTCAACGAAGAAAAAGTACCCTTCATCCTGACCTTTCTGATGAAGTTGATAAAGGTCATCAGGAAGGTGAAGGTATAAGTACCGATGCAGAGATGCTTGCACGAATCTAGTCCTTGGAACAATCTGTTCAGCAATTGCAAATCAGAGATGCGCGACATGAATATCGATTTGGAGCCCTCGAAGCAGCCATTCTCAATCAATTTTCATGGGCCTACATTCCTCCTGATTTTGATGATTTAGGGGGAGAACATGCTACTGGAGGTGCAGAGGCTGGCGTTGGTAGAAGTGGACAAGCTGGCGGAAGTGGTCAGCAAATGAGTGGTTTTACGGAGTTTCCAACAAGCAGATTTGGCTTTGGTGATTTTATTCCTGGTGCAAGTGATTCTAGATCTGGAAATGATCAGATGAACGATTAAAAAGTTCTGATGGCTAACAAAGTGTTGGTTCTACCTGATCGCTAACAAATTGTCGTTTCTACCTTATGTTCTTTTGTCTCTTTGAAATTAAAATCCTCTTGACTTTTGTTGATGGTATTATATTTGAAACTTGGTGTAAATTCAATTTGTGCTATGTTATATGCATCACAAATGTTGATTTCTTGTGTCTCTACTAAAAGAGTAAGTTATGCATAATGTGAAGGGGAGCATAAGTTAAGGGGAGCTAACTTTAAAAGTTATGCATATTGTGAAATCATCAAAAAGAGAGAGAATGTTGGAATATGTTAGAGTTTTGATGATTTGCACAAGTTGACACTTGGAACGCTTGATTAGGCGCCTAATGTGAAGTGTTTGAAGGTCAGTACACTTCGAACGCCTACATTAGGCGCTTCATGTGAAGTGTCTAGATAACCGTGCATTTCGAACGCCTATATTAGGTGCTTCATGTGAAGTGTCTGGATATCCATACACTTCGAATGCCTACATAAGGCACTTCACGTGCCTATGTGCTTACACAATGCACTTTGAACGCCTGATTAGGTGCTTCATGTGTTCTACTAAGTCAAAAGTACTTTTCCTCCAAAATGGACATGTACATCAAGCTGCTTTCTGATAAAAGTGAGAAGTATTTCGAACAAGCATGAAAGCTGAGATTAGGCACTTCATGTGACATCGAACGCATTCAACTGCCCACACAAGGCGCTTCATGTGAGATTGAACGCCTGTTCAAAATCTCATGAAGCGCTCCATGTCACATTGAACGCTTGTTTATTAATCACTTAAAGCGCTTTATGTGACTTATGTACAAATGTCTTATACTATGCTTATTAACGTTATTGACATTTTGTACCCTCCTCTTTTAGTGCTATTTTAACAGGCTCTCTCTCATTCTTGAAGAAGTCATATTTCCTCTTTTAGCTTTTAACAAGAAGCTTCTCCAAGAAAGTTGCTACAAGCCAAGAGAAGATCTTCAATGAAGAAGACATGCCATCACAAGAAGACAAAGCCCATTATTGGCTCTGCAGAAGATTTCAAACGGGAAGAAATTTCAAAGGAAATAAAAGAAGGGTTTTCATCTCTTTCAAACAACTTTCTACCATTCAAGCTCTCAAATTTCTCTCAAAGTTTCAAGCTCTCAAAATATTTGTAAGATTAAGGTTAAGGAGGGGTAGACAGGATATATGACACCTTAGAGCATACTTAGAGGATTATATAGTATTTACACTTTAGTTTGAATTTGCATATTTTGTTTTGGTCCTTTTCCTTCAATTATTTGTGTATATTCACTATTATGACTATTTTAATATCGAAAGACTTTTGTATATGCTTAAGTTGACTTTGCACTTGTTTGTTTATGTTCTGCTGTTGTTTTATATTATTTGTACATATACACATATACACGTTATGAGTATTTTAAAATCGACAGCATCCTATTTGTATTTCCTGAATTACCTCACTAACACACTAGCACAGCATATCTCTATTATTGTGCCATTTATGTAGGTTCATATAGATCCGGGGGTCTCAATGGAAGCAAACTTTTTATCCTTTGGGATAGAGGTATTGTTTGCCTGCCGCTTAACCTCCCTAGACCCTAGTGATAGCTTTTGCTGTCATTGGGAAATACTGGGTACAATTGCTTGATTGATTGATTTTTGAGAGTTGTGTTGTAAAGGAAGAAGAAGAGTCTTCTTCTTAGTGAGTGAAGATATTGAGAGGCTGTGTAGATTGTTGGTCAAGAAGCTAGGATGCTTCTTGTTTGAGAAATCTAGACCTTGGAGGGTTAGTTGATAGTGTTGTGGTGCACTATACTCCCTACAAGAATTCTTTGAGGGCAAAGAATTTCTTTGGAGGCTAGACTTCAAGGGGTTAGGTTTTTTGGTTGTGGTCTACGCGTGTGGCCTAGTTTTTATCCTGTTGGATTTTGTTTCTTTGATTGTTGTTTCCCCATAGAAATAACAATCCCCATATTCAAAATCCTTCTTGTGAAAAATCAAGGAGGAGTAGAGTCTTTTGACTTGAACCTCTATATATCTTTGTGTTCTTTACGCTTCAACAAAGTTTCATTCTTTTAAAGAACACACCCAAGTATTGGTTGCACTCAAAAACGAAAATTATCCAAGAAAATATCCATACTTGGTAAACATACTATTCAACCCTCCTTCTAGTGTGTTTCAAGGGACCTAACAACCTTATGTATACCCAAGTTTTAACATGATATGAGAGCAATGTTTAAAATGTGAACTCATACCTTGCCTGACCTATGGTTGGCCATTTATTGTTTCCCTGCACCCAAGTACAGATGTTCATGTCTGGCTTGTAGTTTGTGATTCAGAACGGATTCTAAGACGCGTGTGTATGTCAAGCCAAGTTGGCACTTGAGAGCGGGTGTTGAGAATATTGTCTCACATTGGTCATTTTAAGAAAAATATATGAGTTATATGAGGATGAAGTACCATCACTCGTTGCATTAAGATTTTGATTGAATATAAACCTCAGCTTATGTAAACTCAAGTTTTAACACATGTTGATCAGTTAAAGAGTTACATACTAACATGTGACGGGAGGCTATATTGCGGATGAGATCTGAGGAGGAAGAATATGAGGTAGAATATGAGGCCTCCAATCACGCGACGCCATGTGTACAAAATGGCCCGCTGTTTACTTTTTTTCTTTTTTAAAAAAAGTCATTTTGTACACGTGGCGTCGCGTGATTGGAGGCCTCATATTCTACCTCATATTCTTCCTCCTCAGATCTCATCCGGGCTATATTGTATGCTTGCTTAATCGCATGCTACATAAGAAAACTGGAAAAACTCCCTTTGGATTGTGGAAATGTTATATGACTAATGTGAATTATCTTACTGTGGGAGAGTGCCGAACCAAAGTAGGCATTCGTGAATTTAAAAGAGAGAAAACTAGAGTGAAAACTGTTGAAAACTGTTAATATTGTTTTCATTAGATATACTCAAAATAGTACAGCTTATAAATGCCTTATGATTGATACAAAAATTATTATTATGAAAGCTAAAGATGGTGAATTTTTAGGACATATTTTTCCCATGAAAAGTTTACAGTTTAATGCTCGTAGATTTATTAGTGCCCAACTTACTAAGCATGTTGATGATAATGTGGAAATAGGATTGAGTGAAAGACAAAGAACTGAGAAAGCTTTTAGGTATGATTTCATTACTGCAATCGTTATTGAACATGATTCTTTAATGGCCATTATTTATGTACCAAATATAGTCCATACCAAATATACTCAAATATTCTCCATAATTGTATCACAATTTCATAGCATAACTAGAGGATCATCCATAATTGTATCATAATTTCATAGCATAATTAGAGGATCATTAGAAGATTCATTCTTGTATTTATATCAAATCATTGTATGAATGAAAGGCAACTGCTTTAGCAGTCACCAACATTAAAAATTTCATCTCTATCACTCTTGAAATGGAGAAAAGTCAATACTCATCTTGGGCTGAACTCTTCAAAATCCACTGCCATGCCTATCAGGTTCTTGATCACATCATCTCACCTTCCTCAGATGCATCAACGGCCAAAGACAAAGCCGTTCCTCAGGATGCAGAACTATGGAGTTGTCTTGATTCCATTGTCTTACAATGGATCTATAGTACTATCTCTACTGATTTATTGCACACTATTCTTGCTCCAGATTTAATTGCTAAGAATTCTTGGGAAAGTCTGCAGAACATATTTCAGGATAACAAATACTCTCGTACAGTCTATCTTGAAAATCAATTTTCGAATACTCGCCTTGATAATTTCTCTAACATCTCTTATTGTCAAGAATTGGAAATGCTCGCAGATCAATTATCTAACGTTGGTTCTCCTGTCTCTGATCAACGTCTTGTTCTCCAACTAATCAGTGGTTTGAATGAGAATTGTGACGGTGTTGCCACTATTATTCAACAAAGTAATCCCTTACCCACCTTCTATGAAGCCCGCTCCCGCCTCATTCTTGAAGAAACCAGAAAAGCCAAACAAACTGCCTCTGCCGCAAAGACTGCTGACACCGTCCTAAACATCAGCACCATACCACCCGATCCCTCCACTGACACCGTCTGGCCTCCTTCGTCCTTTTCTCACCCTCATCGCCCCACCTATCGCGGCTCCCTCAACCGCGGTCGCGGTCGCAATCGTGGCCATGGCCGCTCCAACCGTCCACCCTGGCTACCTCCTTTTAAATCCTGGTAATCCTATCCACCACCCTGGCGTTGGACTCCTTAACCCTGGTTTAACCCCCCATGTCCCTATCCCACCACCCCGCCCTCTCTTTCCCATACCACTTAACCCGGCCTTTTAGGCCCCGTCCAAATCAAGCCCACGCTGCCACTCACTACTCTTTCCCCTACACACCTACTGATATTGACCAAGCCATGCACACATTGACTCTTAATACCCCCGACCCCACTTGGTATATGGACACTGGCGTCACTTCCCACGTGACCTCAAACTCAGGTTTGCTCTCGTCTTATCATTATAAGCAGCATTCAAATTCGATTATGGTTGGCAGTGGTCATTCTATTCCTGTTCACGGTATTGGTCATACATGTTTCTCCCACCCTCTACCCCTTTTTCACTTATCTAATATTCTTCATGCTCCTCAACTTGTCAAAAATCTTATCTCTGTTCGTCGTTTTACTACTGACAATAATGTTACAATTGAGTTTGATGCTTCTGGTTTTTCTGTGAAGGATCGTTTTACGGGCGCACGACTCCTGAGATGCAATAGTTTCGGTGATCTTTATCCTCTCACTTTGCTGCCCTCTTCCCATCCATCATCCGCTCTTGTTTCTATTTTCGAAGATCTATGGCATAACAGACTAGGCCATCCTGGTCTCCCAGTTTTTCAAATTTTTTGCAATAAGAAACTTATCAGTTACACTACTCCGTGTAATAAATCTCTTTGTCAATCATATGTACTCGACAAACAAGTTAAATCGCCCTTTTTTGATTCTATCAATTTTACAACTATGCCATTTGATATTTTACACAGTGATGTATGGATTTCTCCTGTTCTGAGTTCAACAGGACATAAATATTATGTATTGTTTGCTGATGACTACTCTAACTTCTTGTGGACATTTTCTATGGGTCACAAATCACATGTGTTTTCTCATTTTCTTACCCTCCACAAATACATTCAAACGCAATTTGGTATTCCTGTTAAATGCTTGCAGTGCGATAATGGCCGTGAATACAATAATTCTCAATTCCACAGCTTCTGTCATAACACTGGTGTGACTTTTCGCTTATATTGTCCACATACATCTTCTCAAAATGTTAAAGCTGAACGCACAATCGGCACCATTAACAATATCATTCGCACCCTGCTCATTCACTCCTCTTTCCCACCATCCTCTTGGCATCATGCACTTGCTATGACCACTTATTTACTAAACATTCTCCCTAGCAAAAATCTTTCTAATTTCTCTCTAACTCAGATACTCTGTAACAAAGATCCCTCCTACTCACATCTTCGCGTTTTTGGCTGCCTATGTTATCCTCTTCTACCGTCTACTACTATTCACAAACTAAATGCTCGCTCCACACCATGTGTTTTTCTATGATATCCGCCTAATCACCGGGGTTACAATTTTTTTATGAAATCTGTACATGCAAACATTTCATCTCCCGAAATGTACTATTTGATGAACACACTTTTCCCTACTCTACACTATCTCCATCCTCCACTAATAAATACAACTTTCTCCATGATGATTACTCGCCTCTACTCCACAATCCCCTTCTCCGTCCGTCTTATGAAACCGACACCACCACCCCCTTGCCTCCCAGTCCTCCCCCTGCCCTCTTCCCCCCACTCATACGCCCCCTCCCATAATTCATAACCCTCCTTCCCCCTAATGTTTCCCAACAATTGACCGCCCCCTCTACACGGTCCATCATCATTCGCAGTATGCACGGTATCGTCAAGCCCAACCGCCCTCTAAATCTTCATGTCATGTCTTCCTCGTCTCCTCTTCCCCGTACCCCGGCTGACGCCCTTCACGATCCTGATTGGAAAGCTTTTATGCATGACGAATTTGACGCTCTTATTAAAAATAAGACGTGGGTCTTAGTCCCCTGTCCACCAAATGTTAATATCTTACGTTCCATGTGGATTTTCCGTCATAAAACTCGTTTTGATGGCTCTTTTGAGCGGCATAAAGCCCGTCTTGTAGGTGATGGATGCTCACAACAACTTGGCATTGACTGCATTGAGACTTTCAGTCTCGTGGTTAAACCCGCTACTATTCGCACAGTTCTTCATCTGGCTCTTTCAAAATCTTGGTCCATTCATCAACTTGATGTCAAAAATGCGTTCTTACATGGAACGTTACAGGAAACTGTTTACATGCATCAGCCAATGGGTTTCCATGATCCGACATATCCTGATTATGTTTGCCTGCTTAAGAAGTCTCTTTATGGTTTAAAACAAGCTCCCCGTGCCTGGCATCAACGTTTTGATGACTATGCTAGTTCTGTTGGCTTTGTTCACAGTTGCTGTGATCATTCCTTATTTATCTATCACCACGGTTCCGATATGGCCTATCTTCTTCTTTATGTGGATGACATTATTCTCACTACATCCTCTGATACTCTTCGACGCCATCTCATGGCTCTTCTTGTCTCTGAATTTGCCATGAAAGATTTAGGCCAACTGAGTTATTTTCTCGGTATTGCAATCACTCGCACATCAGATGGTCTATTTATACAACAACAAAAATATGCCAGGAAATTCTTGATCGAGCCGGCATGTCTAATTGTAAATCTATTTCTACTCCAATTGATACCTCTGCTGAGCTCAGTAGCACTTCAGGCAACTTGTATGATAATCCCACTCTCTATCGCAGCTTGGCAGGTGCCCTTCAGTATCTCACGTTCACATGGCCGGACATCACTTATGCAGTCCAACATATTTGTCTTCATATGCATGCTCCTCGTGACATTCACATGACCGCCATTAAGCGCATTTTGCGATATCTCAAAGGGACTCTACACTTTGGTCTTCACCTCTCTAAATCACTTCATACCGATCTCGTATGCTACACTGATGCAGATTGGGGCGGTTGTCCCGACACTCGTCGCTCTACTTCTAGATACTGTATTTTCTTCGGTGATTATCTCATTTCTTGGTCCTCCAAGCGCCAACCGATGCTATCTCGCTCAAGTGCCGAAGACGAATATCGCGGTGTGGCAAATGTGGTTGCTGAATCTTGTTGGCTTCGTAATCTACTTCTTGAGCTTCATTGTCCTCTTACCAAGGCCACTCTTGTTTATTGTGACAACGTAAGTGCTGTTTATCTCTCAAGTAATCCTGTTCAACGTCAACGCACTAAACACATTGAAATGGATATACATTTTGTTTGTGAAAAGGTCACCCAAGGTCATATTCGAGTTCATCATGTTCCTTCTCGTCATCAAATTGCAGATATCTTCACCAAAGGACTGCCACGGATTCTGCTTGATGATTTTCACAAAAGTCTCAACGTCTGCGAACCTCTCGTTTCGACTGCGGGGGTTGTAATGGCCGAATATACTGCATTAATTATGTACCAAATATAGTCCATACCAAATATACTCAAATATTCTCCATAATTTCATAGCATAATTAGAGGATCATCCATAATTGTATCATAATTTCATAGCATAATTAGAGGATCATTAGAAGATTCATTCTTGAATTTATATCAAATGATTGTATGAATGAAAGGCAAGGAAATATTCATTCCTTTATTCTTCTGTCAGTCTATCTTCTCGATCGATTCATATAGCAAATCCAAAGCATCTTCCTTTAGTGTACAAGATCGAGTGTGTCGTGTATCCTAGAGAGTGATCATCATAGCAGTCCATCTACACTCTAATGGAGGAAAAACCACTTTTAAGGATATGATTATATCATGCACCGTCTTTCCATTTTCATCATATATACATAGGCATATTTAAGCTCAGCTCGAGATCACTCAAGAAACTACTTCAATTTGATCTAAATAAATTGTAGAAATATTTAAGTTTGGCTCGATAAGACACAAATATGCATATACAATTCAAATTTTATTAATCAAATCTTTACATTTCAAAGCACAATATATATTATGCATTTGGATGTTCGATAAGCTTGATAAGCATTCAAGTTTGACTCGTTTTATTTAATGATCTGCTGGATTTTGATTCAAGATTGTTTTATTTTCTTTTCGAACGAACCATGTCATGGCATCAGTATAGGTGTTTGATAAACTGTTTGGCTCATGGGCATTTCTCTACAGAACCATCGTAAGCCTGCGAGCTATTTAAGTTCTATTAAATTGATCATATTTAAATGTAGATGAGTTTCTTTTTTAGATGAATTTCAGATGTACTATAAATTCGATATTTTACTTCGTCCTGATTGATGGTGATCAAATTACGGCATTAAATTACATCAAATTTTCAGATGAGTTTTCAGATGTCTTATAATGATATATGAATAAAGGTGACCATTTGGAACGGAAAACCGTCGAACTGGGGGTTTCGAACTGAAAGCAAACGGGCATCCAGTTCCCACGGTTCTGATTAAATTGTGACCCTGCGGTTCTGTTACGATTCCCCCCCTATGGAATGGGAACCAACGGTTCTAAAAACCAGCCTTAATAGACTGCAATCAAATGGACGGTTTCAAGTGTAAAACTTAAAAAAAATAAAGTTTTATATATGTGCATATAATATAATAATAAAATAACATAAATATGAAAAAAATATGGGATAAGTGCATAACTATAAGGATAAGTGCATAAAAAGTTCGGATAACATGTAACTATAAAAATATAGTTATATGCTATATACTTCTATACATATGTACCTATATAACTACATAATTATGTACACATATCTCTATATAGTTACATACTCATATAATTATGTACTTATATACTTATATGATTGTACATATATACACACATAATGCATTTATATACTTATATAGTTATGTACTGTGTAGTTATATAAGTATATTAATACATATCTACATAAATATATTATTGTATTACTATATAAGTATATAACTATAAAATTATATAAGTATATTAATATAAAAGTATATAAATATATAACTAACAAGTATATAGCTTTACATGTTTATAACTATATAGTCATATAGTTCTATACCAAAAAAACTATATAGTTGCACCTACATATATACTAGTATAGTTATGTACCTGTATATATACTTATATCGTTATATACCTATATACTTATATACTCAATATACTATATGATTATATACTTTAGTTATATACCCATTATACTTATATAGTTATATAGTTATGATTATATAATTATATCTAAAATGCACTTGTATACAATTACATAGTCACAAACTTGTGTAGTTATACAGTTATATATGTGTACAGTATGTATAACTAGATAAATATGTTGTCGTATAAGTATATAGGTGTTAGTGTATGTGTCCTAGACCATGATTTAGATGTTTATGTTATACATTTATTATTAATAAATAGGTTTTATAATCATTATTGTCGGTTAGTATGTTACACAATTATGATGTATGTCCCTGGTTCATTATTGTTATAGAGATAAAATAATTTATAACCAGTATGAGTATTGATTTGATAATCATGAGATGATTGTGTGTATGGTGATAAAAATCAATCTTATAGATACTTGTTAGAGAACAATGTATTGGATAGACCCATCATGAGATTACTACATGGATTAACGTCATAAGTAAATCTCATGATAGTCATGTTTTAATCCTTAGACTTGAGATTGTCATAGTTTCCAACATACGGACTATTATATTTTGACATGATATCCATAACTGGATAATAATAAAGGTCATTATTGAATATGATAGAAATTATGTAGAGGATATTGAACAATCAAGATAGAATTTCTCCCTCTCTTTTGAGAGAGATATCTTTGGGCCCCTCGATTAGTGACACTGTGAAATGCATGGTCGTGCTTAAATGAATTGATAGTGTGATCAATATCATTTGTTTTATCAGTCTACTTGGAGATCGATTAATCATACGTTTGAACAATATAAGTATGACGCTCATCATGACTTATGTTCAAACTCGATATCGTGTGACAAAGGGATTAATACATGTACTATAATTATGCTAGTTGGACTGTACTCATATTAATTGGGTAGTCGTAATGCCTTGGTAGAGGCCAATTACGACTTGTTAGTTTAATAGAGATTTAACCGACTGCCAATTAATATGGGTCTATCGGGTCACACACAAGAATGCGTATGAGCTGATATTAATAATATTAATATTAGATATTAATTATTATTATTATTATTACTTTCCTTTTTTATATATGTACTTATATATATCATCGGATAATAACAATAGAATCCGTATCTGATATAGATTCTGATTGGTCTTATCTAATCCTAATAGAATCCGTATTTGATACGGATTATGATTGGAATTAACCAATCCGATCTGGAATCGGATTTTGATTTTTATATATATGTATATATCCTGGCGTATCTCATATCAGAGAGTACTCAAGAAAAACCAGAATAATGAATTCGTTTTTGGAGGAAAAATGAATTTCTCAGCTGCGCCATTTCAAGAGCTAGCACTCCAGAAGGAAGTATTTGTGCGGATACCGACAGAGGGTGTTCGTATCATCACACCTTCTTCATCTTCGAATTTCGAATCTACAGAGGTAAAGTTTTTTTTGAATTTTTTTCATCCAATTAAACTAACAACATAGATCCTTCGTAGGAAATCGGAGATCAAGTTTTGTTTTTCCGCTGCGTGTTTTGGCAGTGATCTTGTCGATTTCCTAACAATATGTACATAACTGAACAAGTATATAATCATATAAGTATGTTGCGTAGATAACTATGTAAGCATATAGATATACAACAACAACGACAATTATGTATCCCAATGACAGCAAAAGCTATCGCTAGGGTCTGAGGAGTATGAGAGGTAGACAAACAATAACTCCATTCCAAGGGATAGAGAGTTTGCTTCCAGTGAGACCCCCGACTCTATATGTAAGCATATCGATAGATTACAACATAATTATAAAACTGTATAGCTTTGTAAATATATACTTATATACCTGTGTAGTTTTGTACGCATATAGTTATGTACTTATATAACTATATGATTATATGATTGTATAGTTATATGTTTATATATTTATGTCGTTATATAGTTATACTCATATTCTTATATTCAATTCACTTATATAATTATATACTTATATACTATATAATTATATAGTTGTATAGTTATATTGTTATAAAAATTGATAAGTATAAATAAAATAGTTATATTCTTATATATCTACATAACTATATAGTTATATACTCATGTGCCTATATTTGTATTCAGCTATATAGATATTTCTTATGTATACTTATACATACATACATACATATATATATATATATATATATATATATATATATAATTCACTTATATATATGAGTATAATTGTGTACTCACATAGTTATACGTTCTATAATTGTATTCTTACATAGTTATGTGAGTACCTAAGTATATGAATATATAAATATATAAGTATACTTTTACATGAAAGTATATAACCATACAAGTATGAAATCATACAAGTATATAGCTGTATAAGTGTGTGTATGTGTGTATATAAACTATACAAGTATATGATCATATAAATATATTAGTGCATAACCATATAATATGATAATATATGTAGATAAGAAAACAACTATAACTATACTTATTATACACTACACACACACGCACACACTTACACATAAGTTTCTTTCGTATTTATGATTAATTAAAATTATCTAAAAAATATTAACAAAATTGTTAAATTATTGAATCGTCAATGTAACCGTTGTAAGAACCGTGCCAGAACTGCAAAACGACGATTTCAAACCGTGAAACGGCGATTCCAGAAACCACCAAGACCGTCTAGCACTTGATTCTGGTTCTGGTTCTGGTTCCGGTTCAACACGTTTAGGAACAATGAACGGGTGGTTCCTGAAACTGCCCAGCTCTATATATGGCTTTACATCTATTCTAATAAAGTCCTTATTCACATTTTGTTGAAGAAGTAAGTCTGCAGAAATAAACAAAGTGACCATCCGAGCTGAGGTGTCTAAGCTGAAGTGAACAAGTCCAGTAACTAGCTGAGCTGAGGTGCCTAGCTGAGCTAAAGGAAGAAGTGGAGTACCAAGCCTAAGTGTCATACCGAGGTGAGGATCAAAGATGGACAAGATAAAGGAATGCCGAGCTGAGGTGCTAAGCCGAAAGAAGGCAAAAGCAGCAGTACCGAACCAAGGTGCCTAGCGGAGGTGAGGTCAGAAGTACTTGAAGCTGAGATTAAGTGCTGAGCTAAACCAAGCAGTGCCGAGGTGATAGAAAACGGTGCCGAAATAAAATAAGGAAAGGCTAAGGTGATGAACTTAACTAAAGGAAAGAATACCAAAGCCGAGGTGACAAAGTAAAGACACAAAGATGCCAAGCTAAAGAGACAGGATGAAAGCATAAACAAATGGACTAAGCTGCACTGAGCAAACATAACAAAGATTAGCAGCAGCAACTGGGATAACACTGCCAAGCTGAAATACTTCGACATAAGAAACCTTGGAGGCAGCACTGAAGGAATAAACATAGGCACAGTGCAGCAAGAGTATTTATACGAATATACTATACATACATCCACTATCTCAATGGACCAATAAAAAACTGTAAATAAGAATATAACCGTTAGAAATAGCCGTTGATGGCTTAAGGTGTTGTACCTCTTCCAAGCCTTATAAAAAGCAAACGCATGTACATTTCAATGTGAAGTTCACGGATGAAGTTCTCCAAAAAAACTGAATAAAATTTTTACATATTCGGCCTCCTATTCAACTCTTTTATTTTACAATTGTTCTTACAAATTGTACAATGTATGCTCTTCCAAAATGCTTTAAACTCTTGCTTCCACTTCATACTCTATAGCTCTGAAAGTCCAACATGGTATCAGAGCCATGAGTGCAGAAGAAGAATAAGAAGCTGTGAAGAGAATACGCCTGGCCAAATATTTTCTCCTCTGTTTGAAAACTCTGTTTTTAGAAAACTCACCTGGCCGAGCTTTCATCAATTGCTAAAACACTTTCTTCAAAACTCTTCACTCTTCATCTTCATACTATTTTCAAATATATATCTTTGAGCTATGAAGAGCCATTGCCTTGTACATAAATCTTTATCTGCACACATTGTCTTTTAAAATATTTTATGTAGGTTTAAACCTTTAACTTTCAAATCATTTTTCAATAGGCTATGAAGGGCCTTAGCCTTAGTGCTGAAATCTTCAAACTTCAGACTATTTTAAAACTCTGTTTCCAACAACCTGTGAAGAGCCTTAGCTTTGTGCTGAAATCTTCTAACCTTCAAATCTTTTTCAATAGGCTGTGAAGGGCCTTAGCCTAGACCTGAAATCTTTAAGAGACTCTAGTCTCAGATCTTGCAAATTCGTATTTATTCATTACTGCACTGAAGCTTTTGAACGAGGAAAAGACATCCATATGCCTCTGTTGCTTGGTAGGAATATGCTGAAGTTTCTCTGGCTACAACCCTTAAGACGTCTTCTTTGTAGCTGACTGCGCAGCTGTTTTAACACTTGTAAATATATTTTTCGAAAACTCTGCTGAATTGGCTTTGAAGAACCTTGGCCGAAATGCTAGAATCTTAAAAGAAGGTCACAATACCTTAATATTAATCAACTTGTTATCCAGAAACAAGCCTGATGTACTATTCTTCAGAGATTGGCCTGAATGTCATATTTTCTAAGACACTGTAGATGTCCTTTACTTCAATATCGGCCTAAGTGCCATTTCTTAAAATTTTTTATATAAAGTTTCTTGAGGAGAGTCAAAATGCCATCTCTTCAAGAATCACCTTAACATTGAGTGTGCCATATTCCAAATATCTTCCAAAGCCATAAAGCTGAGGTCGTATTCCCAAATCTTCCTAAGATATGGAGCTTAGGTCCTATTACTCAAAACTCTTCCAAAGCCTTAGAGCTAAGGTTGTATTTTAAACTCTTCCAAAGCCATTGAGCTTCTGTCATACACTAACAATGGACTTCATGCCTTCAAAAGCCAAAGTACCATTTCTTCATGAGGCCAGAAGAGCCTTAGTTGCAGAACTAAAATATTTCGTGTAAGGCATCCATAGAGCCTTTGCCATAGTGCAGAAATCTATCTCTTGACTTGGCCTGAAGAGCCTTGGCAGTAATGCCGAAATCTTCTTGAATTGCTAAAACACCATGAAAGGCTTATTTTTGAACTCATACTGCTGCCATTAAAAGCTTCTTTGTTCTAACTCAAATGACATCAAATAATCTTTCAAAACATACGAAATATTCTTGACTATACATTTGAATCTCAAAACTATTTTTTTAATGTATCTTCTATCCTCTCTCTCTCTCTCTCTCTTCCTTTCTTCCCATTTTTTGAATGAAAAGAGAAGAAGACAATTATAGAGGAGAGAGAAGAAAAGAGTGATGTGATGGCACAAATGGGAGTGACTTGTCTTAATCATAGCAGGCACATTTGTCCACTTGCATACTTAACAATGTTTTTTTAAAAGCACAATATATATATATATATACATATATATATATATATATATATACATGTTTAACATGTCTAGGAAATTCAGACTGCTGAGCCATTCCACCTGAAAAATGATGTGCTGAAAATGCCAAGCAAAGCTGATGCAATGTTCAGCTCAATCCAACAACCATAACTACTGACCAAGCTGAGCTGACAATAGGTGTATAACTACATGCTGCTTACAACTTTTCATCTATGAAATCAGGTATATGTGATTAATTACTTAGGAAGGTAGATACTTTCTTATTTCTATTACTCTTATACTTGAAAAATTTTCATTGTTCTTAGTATGCTATTGCCTTGCCTACATTCATTCAAGAATAACCATGCATTTACTTACTCTGATATTAAAATTATTATTCTCAAAATAAGCTGAACTAAGATGAACTGCGTAGGATCACTATAATCGCAGTAACTTTATGATATATGAATTAAATTGTTGTGTTGAACTGAAATATACATTCATCTAATAGACCACTTGCTTTCTAAAACTACGCATAAAATCAAAAATCATGCATTCAAATAAATTCTCAATTAGAACTCACGAACCCATGTACTAAATGAATTTAGAATGTTCCATTAAGAATACCTACGTCTGTGCTGACATGAAAATCAATACATCTTATATAAAAAAAACTTAAAATTTTATTTGCATGCAATATCTCAGTGCATCATTATGATAACCTTTGCTACTTAAATGAGTTACATTCATGTTGCCCTGAATTATGATACGAACTTACATTTAAGTCATAGTATAATGATGAATGCACAATTATACTAATAAATATTTCCAAGTTTTTGTCTTGAGTATTTTCAGGAATTCACTGGAAGCTTCTAGCCGACCACGGTTAGAAGCAGACTGAAAAGAAGTCAAACTTGGTTGTATTCATGAATACATCAAGCTTGAGGAGGAGTACAATGTCAACCTTGGTTGCATAAATATACCAAGGTTGAGGGAGAATGTTGAAGAAGTAAGTCTGAAGAAATAAACAAAGTGACCAGCCGAGCTGAGGTGCCTAAGCCGAAGTTAACAAGTCCAATAACTAGCCGAGCTGAGGTGCCTAGCTGAGCTAAAGGAAGAAGTGGAGTACCGAGCCGAGGTGTTATACCAAGGTAAGGAACCAAAGATGGACAAGATTAAGGAATGCCGATCTGAGGTGCTAAGCCGAAGTAAGGCAGGAGCAGAAGTACCGAACTAAGGTGCCTAGCCGAGGTAAGCTCAGAAGTACTTGAGCTGAGATTAAGCGCTGAGCTAAACCAAGCAGTGCCGAGGTGATAGAAAGCTGTGTCAAAGTGAAATAAGGAAAGGCGGAGGTGATGAACTTAACTAAAGGAAAGAATACCAAAGCCGAGGTGACGAGGTGAAGGCACAAGGATACCAAGCTGAAGAGACGAGATGAAAGCATAAACAAATGGACTAAGCTGCACTGAGCAAACAGAACAAAGATTTAACAACAGCAACAGGGATAGCACTACCGAGCTAAAATACTTCGACATAAGAAACCTTGGAGCCTGCAATGAAGGAATAAATATAACACAGTGCAGCAAGAGTATTTATACGAATATACTGTATATACATCCACTATCTCAGTCGACCAATAAACAATTGTAAATAAAAATATAGCCGTTAGAAATAGCCGTTGATGGCTTGAGGTGTCGTACCTCTTCCAAGCCTTATAAAAGGCAAACACCTGTACATTTCAATATGAGGTTCAGCAGATGAAGTTCTCCAAAAAAAGGAACTCAAGTCTGAATAAAATTTTTACATATTCAGCCTCCAATTCATCTTTTCTATTTTATAATTGTTCTTACAAATTCTACAATGTGTGCTCTTCCAAAAATCCTTTAAACTCTTGCTTCCGCTTCATACTCTGCAACTCTGACCAACATATTTTTCCTTTTCTACTTTTTCATTATACAAAAGAAATTGCACAAAATGATGACACTATTTGAAAAAGATCATCATCCGGACCCAGTATATTCTAACGACAGCAAAAGCTACTGTTAGGGTCTGGGGGGTAAGTGGTAGGCAGACAATACCTCTATCCCAAGGGATAGAGAGTCTGCTTCCAGTGAGACCCCCGACTCTATATGTACCTGCATAAATGACATGATAATAGAGATATGTTGTGCTAGTGTGCTAGTGAGGAAATTCAAAAAATACAAAAAAAGTAGTTTTGATATTAAAATACACATCACGTGTATATGTACATGTAATGTAAAACAATGGTATAACATACGCAACCAAGTGAAAAGTCAAACTAAAGCGTAGATAGTGTCTACGCCTATCTATATCCCTAAATATACTCTAAACTGTCCCTATATATGACCTATACCTCATTAACCTTAATCTTATGTCTCCATGAACTCCTATCCTGGACCATGTCCTCAAAGAGGTGCAAGTCTAGTAGGTCGTGCCTTATCTGCTCATCCCAAGTCAGTTTGTACCTGCCTTTACTCTTGTTCCCCTCTACAATGAGGCTTTCAATTGCTCTGACCGACGTTGTTTTCTGTCTCCGCTTGACATGCCCAAACCATCTCATTCTGCCCTCCCTTATCTTATCTGCTATACTAGCCATGCCTAAACTTTCTCGAAACACCTCGTTTCTGATCCGGTCTAGCCTTGTATACCCACACATCCATCTTAACATCTTCATCTCTGCTACTTCCATCTTCTGTAATTGTGGCCTCTTGATGGTCCAGCAGTCTGTCCCATATAGCATTGTCGGTCGCACTGCCACCCTATAAAATTTTTCTTTTAATTTAGTTGGGAAATTTTTGTCACACAGCACCCCTGAGACTGCCATCCATCTACACCAGCCTGCTTGAACTCGATGTGCTATATCATTATCTATGTCGCCATTCTGCTGCACAAATGATCCTAGGTACTTAAACTTACTTACCTGTGGTACCACTTGACCATCAATCGCGAGCTGGCTATCCTAACTGTCTGCTACGCCGCTGAAGTCGTAGTGCAGATACTCGGTCTTAGAACGGCTAATCTTTAAGCCTTTTCTCTCTAAAACACCTCTCCACTGCTCTAGTCTCATACTCAGGGTATGTCTACTTTCTGCAACTAATACAATATCGTCAGCAAAAAGCATACACCACAGAACTGCCTCCTGTATCGGCTTTGACAACTCGTCAAGGATAACTGCAAAAAGAAATGGGCTCAGCGCAGACCCTTGATGGAGACCGACCTCCATCGGAAAGAAGTCTGTATTTCCCACAGGCGTACGAACGGTTATTTTTGTCCTAGCATACATATCTCTAATTATGTCTATATACTTCATAGGGATCCCTCTTGCATCCAGACTATCCCATATCAGGCTACGTGGCACACTATCAAACGCTTTTTCAAGATCGATAAAAACCATATGTAAATCGCGCTTCTTCTCCCTATACTTCTCCATTAATTTCATGAGAATGTGTATTGCTTCCGTAGTTGACCTTCCTGGCATAAAACCAAATTGGCTCACCGTAACCTGAGTTTCTCTCCTAATTCGAGTGTCGATTACTCTCTCCCATAACTTCATGGTATGGCTTAGTAACTTAATTCCTCTATAGTTCCCACAAAACTGTGCGTCTCCTTTGTTCTTATATAGGGGGACCACGACACTCTTTCTCCACTCATCTGACATCTTTCCTGATTTGTAAATACGATTAAACAGAGTAGTTAGACATACTCATATTAAAAAGCGTGTTTTAATAATTAAAATTACTATTTTGACACTATTTGAAAAAGATAGATACTCATATTAGAAAGCGTGTTTTAATAATTAAAATTGCTATTTCATCCGTTCTAAAATTATTTGCTGTCAATCATTTAATTCGTCAGACATCAAATTGAGACTAAAATTTTAAGTATTTAGTGGAAGAGTTTACCAAATTAGTTTTCATCACTTGGTCAAATTCCAACTAATAATATTTAAAATTCCTTGATAATGTACTTTTAAATGATGTTTGACTAACTATACTTTTTACTAGATGTAACACTATTCTTAAGACAAAACTAGTTTCATATTTAATATTTTATAATATCATTATTAATACGTTTTACATCAATTTTATTACATGATATGTTTAGTTCAAATAAATTCAAGCACGATTATAATGTGAAGCCAACAATAATAACTACAATTACGAGACCAATCTTGTCATTCATAAAATTACCATGCAAAAATGGACGCAATAATAAAGTGATGTACAACAAAAATAACATTACCTCATTGCCTTTGAGGCTCCCGCCTATGGTGAGGTATGAGGGTCGGATGTACGAAACCATACCCATATGTTAAAACACATATATGTTGTTTTCCGATGACCCATAATAAAAAATGCGTTAAGCTGTATCGATCAACTGCTACTTCACAATATAAAAAACAAATAATAAAGTGATGTAGAGGAACAAAAATGCTTGAAAGCAACTGTTGGCTGCTGAGGTTACAAGCTATCGTCGGAGACAAATCTGTCAACATGAAGAAATGGTCGCATGGCAATCAACGCTTTAAAATCTTGTCACGTTCTTCCTCTCTCTGTCCGTCTAATTCTTTTGACGTATATTCTGGAGCATAAATATCAATACGGTTTCCATTGCCCCAGTTTTAAGGAGCTTCGTAGAGTATGTAAACCAAGAGTTCAACAGCCTTCTAGTTTGTTAAAGTATTGTCAAGAACCCACACAATTTATCTACTACAAACTGGGCCAGCAACCCTCTAACTCAATTGGACCATATACATTGGCATAGCCATTACCGGAACAGATAGTAGTAAAGCATCTACGCTGCGGGTGTTCTGGTTCGAATCTGTACCTTTCTGGAACAATGTCCTGGCCTGACTATCAATTGAGCTATATTCTGAAGGCTTTTTTAACGTATATTGTTTGGAGATATTTATGTCTTTAGGCAAATTTTATCTAGGCTGCTTGACATTAAAGAAAATATTAATAGTTATGTTAATTGATTTCTCAGTTTGTAATGAAAACCCACTGTTTTATTAACTCAAAAATATTTAATGAAAGTTAGGTACTGTTCATGTAAAAAAATAATTATCACTTGCCCTCTATGAACCACCAACAGAGAAGAAAGAAGAAATTTTTTTCGTGATGAAGAAGATAAAAGAGAGACATTGTTTTTTAGGAAAATTTTTTTTTTGATGACTTTTACAATCTTCGGGCCGGAGTAAGGTTTTTCGGTGAAAATTGATGTGTTTGTGACACCATTTTTCTAGTTTATCTAAAATTGGTCGGAAACTTTTAGTCCAAAAACAATGAGATGTAAAATCGGAAAAAAAATACAAAAATTTGTCGTTTATTAAACCAAACTACTTAAAAGGAAAATGTAATTTTCTCTTGAATATATAATGGTAAATTTGCCAGGAAAGATATGTGTGTGGGGCAATGTATGAGTTTGTATATAGAATTGGAGTTCAGATCTGGAGAGGTTAAATGTGAGGTAAAATGTAAGGCCTCCAATCACGTACCGTCACGGTCTAAAAAACAGTTTATTTTTATAAAAGAAAAAAGATCATCACTTTTTTCTTTAAAAAACTGTTTTTTTACACGTGACGACGCGTGATTGGAAACCTCATATTTCATATCGTCTTTATCCTCTTCAGATCTGAACCGATAGAATTGTCCTCCTTTGGCCTGAGTTTCGCGTTTTGACGTAGTCGTTGTGCCACCATATATGCCATAGATATGTTCAAGGTTTCTCTTTTAGTAATACTGAAACTCGTAAAACTATTCAACCACGAAATTATTAGTCTCTCGTAGAGACATCTCTCTAAAAGAATTTAAATGATTGATGATACCAAGAAATTCACCTGTTAGTCCATAACGGTCAACGTCCAGCAAGAACATAAAAATGGCTAAATACTGTAGCTCGGCTCAGTAACAGGTCAAGTCAGAGACGAACATATAATTCAGTTCGGCCACAGAGTCAGCACTTTCCGGGGTTTACGAGTTTGTCTCAGCATGACAGCTTTATCTCGGCCTAGAGGACACGTCTCAGCCTAAGCTACTTCATCTCGGCACAATGGCTCCATCTCGGCCAAGGGATTCCACCTTGGCCCGAGTTGTATCTCGGTCAAAGAAGTGTCTCAGCAATGGTGATAAACTCTATATTAAATAGACGAACTTACACATGGTGAGGCAAAACTTTGTGCCCGGACTATATTCTCATTCCACCTGTACTCTTGTTAACATAGTCTCCTGTTGTTCTTCGGTATAAAAAAATAGTTATTATGTCTGTTTTATATTCATTAAACCATACATATACTATCATGTATACATACACACACGTCATATACATATATATTAATCTGATTCGAAGGTTTCAAATCGGGCAGAAAATCCAGCTGATTCCGTAGACTGCCACATGGCAGCCTTCAATTTCTTGAAGCATAAAAGTCATTCTCTGATCATGAGGACCCCACCGCTCTAGCCTCAAGGAGCATTGTGGAGGATGCAAATCATGAGCCCAGTGGCCTCCTAGATTGGGTGAGGACTTACACAGTGACACGCACAAAGTGTCTCCCGCAAACCAGGCCGAGCAGTAGTGGAACATCCACACTCTGCATGTCCTTAGATTCGAACTCTTGATATGTTGGAGCAAATCTCAACCCGAGTACTAACTGAGCTATGTAGACGGCAGCCTTCAATTTCTAATTGCATTGCATGGAGGCATGAAAAAAAATATTAATTTTAATAAGAAAACTCACTTTTATCGTATATTAGAAGAAAACTCACATCTGAACATGACGGTTTTGTCAAAATCATATTGTGTCATATAATACAGTTTTGACAAAACCGTCTTTTATCAATTTAACTTTTTGCACAAAGCGGTTTTTACAGAATCGTATCGTGCACAACTTTTTTTAAAAAAAAACTTAAGATTATCGTATTGATAGATAATGTTTATTTAAAAAAAAGTTTAGAGAATATTATGAAAATAGTATTTTGTTCCTAAATTATAGAGATTCACATCAATATTAAAGTAAATAAAATTATCACAGTTAATAATAATTGTACCTAGCTTTTTTTTTAAAAAAAAAACACAAGAATATCATACTGATAGATAATATTTACCAAAAAATGCATAACTCTTGTCTTTTTTGTCCCAAAAAAGAGAGAGTAAACAACAACATGTGCATAACAATCTTTTTGTCTATCTAAATTACATGCCTAAATTTTCTCTAGTAATGGTATAGTATAGTTATAATCTTTTTTTTTTCTTTTTGTCCATGATCATCATCGGCTGATGAAAATTCTTCTGAGATGTTGACAGACATTTTGAAAAATGCGAATTCACCTTATGTACTGTCGGTTAAAATAACAAATTAACAGTCCTTATTATAATCCATTATAATGGTTACAAGAAAAAATTTGTAAATTGTCCATGTGTGATATTCCTGTATCAGAAATGTCTAAGAACTCAAATTTTTGAGTTTGATAGACTTGCAAGTTTAATTGACAAATATCAGTGACATGTATAGTATGTCAAAAGAAAATCGATGATATATCCGTGACACTTTGATAATTAAATTTGGTCCTAACATAACATGCACACGTACATACATACATATATGTATATATATATATATATATATATATATATATATATATATAGTGCATGTGTCATTCGAATGAATGCATATACGCTCCATATTTGACTGCCTCTACGAACCCTCAAAAGAGCAACTTTTATGTGGGGGGAAACAGTCGAACAAATAAAAATCTGCTGCGCCATCAAGCTTGCAGATAGGTCAAGCCCATCACGTAATAGAATCTGTTGCAATCAAAATCATGGAAAATATTGATGCAAAATAAAGACGAGAAGCATGGACATAAAATAAATCCTGAAATAACTCAAGAAGATGATTGTCTCTTTCTTACAACATAAACCTGCAACGTGGCTTGTCTAAGACCAAAGGAAAGGGACTTGTTAATTGAATTTTATGGAGCATTGATTATTGAAAGAATATCAAGTGACATTTTCTCACTGAATATAATGAACTTTAGTGACAAAAGAAAAGACAATTTTTACTAAAAAGTTCTATTTTAGATTCTTGTGAAATAGACCCTCGTGTAGGGGATCATATCACTTGCACTCTTTTCCCTCACCCCACACGTTATCGCGCGATACCTGGCAGCAGAAGGTGATGAGCCCTCATCCAGCCTCATCAACCTCCCTGCTGTCACGTGTCGCGCGGTGACGCGTGGGATGAGGGAGAAAGGGTGAAAAGATCATAACCCCTTATGTAGATAGATTTTGTTACTGTTGAAAAGAAATAAATCTCAACATTGCTGCGCAGACCCTCGTCCAGCTTCACCACCTTCTCTGCTGTCACGTGTCGCGCGGGGACACGTGGGATAAAGAAGAAAGGGTGAAAAGATCCTAACCTCTTATGTAGATAGATTTTGTTACTGTTGAAAAGAAATAAATCTCAACATGGCTGCGCGGACCGATAGAGCGTCTTTCTTACAAAGAATTTTGTAATACTTGTGCAAATGAACCATAAGTCTTTGTTCCATATGTCCTGGATTAGTGTTATTTCATTAGCAACAGAATATTCATTTTTTTATGATGTAATGATGTTATATAAATTGTGTCATAATGATAATAGCCTACATATATTAATTTGGTTTGTAAAAAGAAATGTTTATGTTTAATTATGAGATATGTCAATGCCTTATATGCTCTTTGAAGACGTCGGTGGTCAAATACACCAGGATGTGGGAGCTTTTGTATAATACTCTTTGAATGCCTTATGCCCTTAGGTGTCCATCCAGGTGGCTATCTTGCTGCATTTGATTTTGGAATTTTACTGTGTTGTCCCCTAGTGAGACTTCCATGGTAGCCAAAAGAAGAAATCAACGTCATTCTATTGAAATTAGGTTACCTACGTGTATGGTAATGTATGGAAATAGAAAGGGGTGACATGTTTGCTTTATGCATTCTGGAAGATGTACATCAAATTTAGTACATTCTGATTATTAACCATTGACGACAATTTAGTGATATGTAGTTTGTACTGCTCCGTTATATGCATGTGCACGGTATGCATTGTAAAAAAAGTCGATCCCTAACCAGTAAAGGTTCTTGTCGCTCCTGGTCTCACAGAGTTTGTAGGGATGTAAATCAGGTTCCGAAGGCTCATTAGTAGAAGTTTGTCATAGTACAGGAACAACACAAGGAGCCTATTGGCACCGAAGGAACAACCAACAGGCTGGTATGTCAGCCTATCAGGTCATTTCACGGGCCAATAGTACTCCCACACTATGCAGCTAGCCTGGAGGTGGTTCGTACATTTTTGACTTCGGCAATGTTGGAACCTCTGGCATTCCTTTCGAAACCTCCTATCTGAAACCATTGGAATATGTCATGGGGATTCGTATGCATTGTAGCTTGTATGTGAATATATGGCACGTTGAAATGTGAGATACATTAAAGTTTGTAACGTAGATAATTTTGAATCATAATAGAACGTTTAAAGTATATCTATTAGTAAATAAATAATTTTAATATCATCTCGTCAAAGTGAACTCCATGTGTCTGAATTGATAATCTATTAGTAAATAAATAATCTATTAGATCGTTTAAAGTATATCTATTACTAATATATCTATTAGTAAATATGAAAGGTACAGATTGCATTGATAATGATAACATATGGATTCTTTATTCAGGAGCTACACATCATGTCACACATTGTCTTAATCTGTTTCTTTCATATAAGCCCATCGAGAATGTCTTAATCAACATGCCAAATAGCTCTTCTGTGTCTGCCACTCACATTGGCATTGTCATGATTAACACATGTCTGATTGTGCATAATGTTCTTTATGTGTCTGAATTCAATTTTAACTTACTATCCCTCAGTAAGCTCACACTTGACCCTTCTTTGTCTGTGAATTTTTTTTGGTACATCTTGTTTAATCCAGGATCAGTTGTCCAAGAGGATGATTGGCTCAGCTGAAAAAAGAAATGGACTCTACTATCTGAATGGAACTGTCAAATCTGCTGTGCAGTTTTCTAAGCCTTCTAATTATGTCTCTGTTAATAACCTTGTTGGTCTGCCTGACTCTCCATCCTTACTTTGACATTATAGGCTTGGACATTCATCTCTCTTAAGGATGAAGGAAGCTCACAAGCTTAATAGTTGTGTACTAGCTCATGAACTGATGTTTGTACAATTTGCCCCCTAGCCAAAATGAAAAGAAGTCCATTTCCAATGTCTGAGTCTGTATCTTCTAAGGCATTTCAGTTGATTCATGTTGATATCTGGGGACCTTATAGGCACCCCACTATGTATGGACAAAGATATTTCCTCATCATTGTTGATGTCTACACACGTTATACTTGGATTTATTTGCTCAAAAATAAATCAGAAGCTAGACTTGCCACTCAGAGTTTCTGTGAGTTTGTTTTTACCCAGTTTGAGACCAACATAAAAATTTTGAAGAGTGACAATGGGCAAGAGTTTAAAATGGATCCTTACTATATGAAAAAGGAGATTATTCATCAAACTTCATGTATAAACACTCCACAACAGAACGTGGTGGTTTAGAGAAAACATCAGCATATATTAAATGTTGCAAGGGCTTCAAGATTTCAAGCAAACTTGCCTATAGACTTCTGGCGGTTTTGTGTTCAATATGCTACTTACTTGGTTAACACCTTACCAACTCCTCTCTTGAAACATTCCTGTCCTTATACCATGTTGTATGGAACCAAACCTGATTACAAGAATCTTAAAGTATTTGGTTGCCTAGCCTTTGCTTCAGACACAAATCCTCACAAGGCCAAGTTTGCTCCCAGATTAATTTCTTTGATATACCTTGGTCTTCCGCACTCTACAAAAGGCTATATTCTATTCGATCTCACCAATAGAAAGGTTTTCATATCCAGAGTTGTTCAGTTTCATGAGCACACCTTTCCTTATTCTTTTGATCCCAGGCCACAAACTTGCTCCTCTAATATGCATCCATCACCCAATGTCCAGTTACCTACAATGTCCCTTCATCAGAATGTCCCAATATCAAATCCTCCTTCTGTTAATCCTCCATTATCAGAAAGTCATCATTCAGACTCAGAACTTCCGCCAAACTGTGAACTGCCTGGGACACCAAATACATCAAATGTTGAACAATCTGCTACATCTCCTAAAATTGTGTGTTAAACTCTGATGAGTACATACATAGTGCATCACCTAATGACATCTCACATCCTCAAGGCATTATAGAAATAATTCTGCCCATACAGACTCCTTTACAGTCTAATAGACAGAGACATCCACCAAGAGATCTGAATGACTATTATTGTAACCTGTTGCATTCACCTCATTCTTCTCCATTATTTCCTTTTCCATGTTCTAATCCATATCCTATTGAGACATACATGACATTTGATGCATTAGCTCCTAATCATAAGACATATGCTCTTAGTATCAGTTTGCAACAGGAACCTTTATCTTATCAGCAGGCTGCCATGTCATCTCATTGGCAAGAGGCAATGCAACAGGAACTTGCTGCATTAGAAGCCAACCATACCTGGTCTTTGGTGACTTTACCCCTTGGCAAGACTCTCATAGGCTGCAAATGGGTGTATAAAGTGAAACATAAGTCAGATGGCATTGAGAGATACAAAGCCAGGCTTATGGCAAAGGACTATACCCAACAGCCTGGAATTGATTATACTGAGACTTTTTCCGCTATTGCAAAAATGACCACTTTTAGGTTACTCCTGGCAGTAGCTGCAGTCAAACAATGGCATGTGCATCAACTGGATGTTAACAATGCCTTCTTACATGGTGACCTTGATCAAGAAATATATATGTCTATTCCAGAAGGCTACACCACTGTGCCCCCTTATATTGTTTGCAGGTTACACAAATCATTATATGGACTCAAACAAGCTAGTAGCCAGTGGAATGATAAGCTTACTGCTTTTCTACACAGCCAAGGTTATGTACAATCCAAAAATGATTATACAATGTTTATGAAATAGATAGTTAATTCCTTTTCAGTCCTTCTTATATATGTGGATGATATCATTGTGGCAAGTAATTCATTAGATGCCATCACTTCTCTTAAGGACATACTACATCAGACGTTTAAGATCAAAGACCTTGGATTTCTCAAGTATTTTTTGGGCTTGAAGGTTGCTAGGTCCCAGGGGGGATTTTCATATGCCAGAGAAAATATGCTGCAGAGCTAATAGAAGAAGCTGGTTTTTTGGGGGCCAAGCCAGCCTGTACTCCTATGGAATAACATGTTAAGCTTTCACACAATGATTCTCCCTTAGCTGGTGATGTATCTGGATATAGAAGGCTAATAGGCAAGTTATTGTATCTCACCATCACTAGGCCTGACATATCATTTGTTGTACAGCAACTTCGTCAGTTTCTTGACACTCCTACTGAGATGCATGTTCTATCTACACATAGACTTTTGAGGTACATTAAGGGCACGGTTGGTCAAGCATTGCTGCTTTCCAGCACAGAAGACCTGAGGCTCAAGGCATTTGTTGACTCTGACTGGGGAGGTTGTGTGGAGACAAGGAGGTCAGTTACAGGATACTGCATGTTTGTTGGAGACGCCTTAATATCATGGAAGGCAAAGAAACAAACTACTGTTTCTAAGTCATCATCTGAGGCTGAATACAGGGCCCTAGCATCAGCCACCTGTGAAGTTCAGTGGATATTGTATTTGATGAAGGACATGGGAGTTAGTCAAGATCAGCCTGTTGAAATTGTTTTGTGATAAAGTACAGTATATATAGTGGAGAATCATGTTTTTCATCAAAGGACCAAGCATATAGAAATTGATTGTCACATTGTTAGGGACAAATATTTAGAAGGGGTGATGAAACCCATGCCCATCAGAACACAGTACCAGCTGGCTGACCTTTTCACAAAGGCTCTGGACTCCAGAAGGTTGCACAACCTGACTTCAGCTTTAGGTGTACACAACATATTTCTGAAGTCAGGATTGAGGGGGGGCGTTGAAGATACAGCAAAGGAACTAGAGGACTCAAGCTGTAGCAGGGAGCCAACGTGCCAAAACTACCGTGCCAAGGATAGCGTGCCAAAACAGCGTGCCATCGTGCCAATGCAGTCAGCGTGCCAGGCATAGCGTGCTGTCGTGCTATTGTAATCAGCATATCGGGCAAAGCATGCCAGTGAGCAAAACATTTGCTGAAGTGAAGTATTATGGGAATCAAATGCTAACATAGCATACTGCACATTAGCAGCAACAATCACGTGTGGGAGCAGAGGTGTGGCCAGTCGTCGTAAGTCGGAGAGGTAAGCTGGTGCCATGTCGGATTAATGACAGTTAATTAATTACGCTATAGAAGGCTAGCTGCTTGACTCAATTGCATTTGTAGCACGTGTATAATTCGTTTTCTAGGAGATTCTATTGATGTTGTATATAAACCAATGCTGTTGTATACGAAAGGCATTTTGGAAATATCGAAATAAAAATTTTCAGAGACGATTCCTTCTTCTTTTTGTTTTCTCTAGTGCAAGTTCATGGCGCCAAATTTACAATTCAATTTTCTTCATCTTTGATTCATTGGATTGTGACTTTATGTGTTGATCATTAATTCTTGTAGAATTGATCATTGATCCTCCGCTAGTTCTTGATCTAGTTCGAAGATTTTATCACGTTTATTAAAGAATCCAATTAGCAAACAAACTCGAACAGAATAAAAGTCAAACTCAAAATATTTGTGAACTGTTTGGTTCGTTTAACATCTTTAAGTGTCCATAATAAACATCGTTACTCAATTTACATAATATTCAGGGATAAAAGAAAACTATGCCCATAATTAATAGCATCCTCATTAAACTTATGGGGCATGAAAAGTTGATATTGACATCTTAGTAAAGTCCTTATCAAACCCTAATGTTAAACTATTGTAGAGTAGTATGATAATTAAATGTCATATAAAACTAAGTAGCGCGATATAAAAGTCACAGCATGAACTTACAACACAAAGTGTTATAAGGTGACTACTAAATGGAAATAAATGCCATGCCTACGGGATTAAGTGACATGTAATATGAGTCACATCTTGATTTACAACTCATGGTAATTTAAAGTCAGCAATTATCAGCTTCTAAGATTTAGATTTAGTTGGTGTTTGGATTGAGATTTGCTCGAAAAGTGAACGATTATCAGAGACAACTATGTGTCAGTACAGTGGAGTCCCACCTCTGGAACTTCCACACAAAGTGCTACATAGTCAAGGCAAGGGCTCTCGATCGTTGTTGGTAAATATAGTGTTTTGTGAAAGGGTATTCTATGTTTTCTTTGTTCTGAGATTATGCCATAGATTATTTGATTATTATAAGGTTCTTTTATTATTTAATTAGAAAATAACAGAAGAATTGTAAACTTTTTGCATAACTATAACATTTGCGATTCCCACGTATGAAACTGTAAACAAAATGCTGTTCTTGCTTGTTTGTGGGTTTTTTATAAGTAAAACGGTTAACTAGTTTTTTTTTTTTTTCTTTTTCTAATTTCTGTTCTAGAACTGGAGCCAACCCGCCTAAAGTTAATCCTTTACAATGAGAATCTAGAAATGTTCTCCAAACGATTATCATGGAATAGGTGCACAATCTTCTATTTTTCGTATAAGGATATGTGCTTGAGAATTACTATGAAAATCGACATTCTCCTAATAACATGATTATTTGCATGGTAAAGGATCATCTAGTCTAGTAAAATACTACCGTTACAACCTCAAAATAATAATGTCGGCTCAATGTAAAAAAGAAAAAGTGTCTGAAGTTTCTAATAAATATAATATGTTTAGAGAGGGCGGGCCTTAAAGCAACTGGTAAGATTGCTGCTTTATGACCTTGAGGTCATGTGTTCGAGCCGCAGAAACAGCCACTTAAACAAAGTGTAGGATAAGGCTACCTACATCAGATCGCAAAACGATCCGGCCCCTCCTGGACCCTACGCAAATGCAGAAGTCTATTGTACCGGAACGCTCTTTATGCTAGAAAGCATGGGACAAATAATTAGTCAAGAAGACTAGAAAAATAAAATGATTCATATAGAGACGGAGGTCTTACTGGAAGCAAACTATCTATCTTTTGTGATGAAACTCTCCATCTTTTGTGATGGAGGTATTGTTTGTCTGCCTCTCATCTTTCCTAAAATCCAGCGATAACCTTGCTTTCATTGGAATATTAATGAGTGTGCTTGTAATTTTCATTTGACCGTTTTTTGGTTAAGACATGCATGCTTTGGTCATCCCATCTATATATTTCATTATCGAGCTTTCATTGAAGAAAATATGTTTAAAACAAAATATTCCATCTACAATCCAAAGCAACTTTCAGGATGAGGACAAAGTTTGGCACTCTCCACTAGTATAAGTTAAAAACAAATGAGACTATTCAAAATTAGGAGATTCTACACATAAAATAAAATAAAATAAAATTAGCGGATCCATTTTTAATTTTAACAAATTGTGGTTATAAAATTAGATATTATTAAGTTAGGTTTCTCGAATTGTGAATATGCTGATAACGAAGGCCGTGACCATCAACCAGTCACTTCGAATCTTTGATTCTATGGCATTCTTTGATAGAAAATACAATTTTATCATCTTCAAGAAATTAAATTCTTCCAATTTACTATTGAAAAAATAAAATGTTACAATCAAGGATGTATTTAACACATATTGCCAAGCAATCTTTCACAAAGACCCATTTTTGTTTGATATTGTGATCTTGACTTGCTCCAAAAGTGCCAGTTAAATATATACAAGTAACAAAATAACAAAACCAAGAATGATATTTCCATCCTACCATAAGCAAGCTAAAATAAAATATAATTCTTTTTTCTATACAAGTAATATTCCAACGAAAGCACAAGATATCGCTAGGTCTGGTAAGGGTGAGAGTAAGACAAACAATACCTTCAATCTAAGGGATAGAGAGTTTGATTCCACTGAGACCCACTGCTCTATATGTAATTGCATAGATGACATAATAATAGAAACATGGTGTGTAAGTGCGCTAGTGACATAATTTAGTAAACATAAATAGAAATGATTCTGATATTAAAATAGTCATAACCGTGTATATGCACCAAATAATGAAAGACAACGACAAAAATAAAAAAAAGTGCAGAGTCAATCTAAAGTGTAGAGAGTATCTAAACCCCTAAATATACTCTAATATATCGTGTCTAAACCTCCTTATCTTTAATTATCTATCTCTATTTAACCTCTTAAATATAATCTAACATGCAAACTAAAGTTATTCGGTTTAAATAGTGGATTGCTATCTGATTTCATTACTGCATGTGTTTGCCCAACAAATTTACGCAGAAAATGGATCATATTTCATTAATATATAATGTCAAAAGTTACATGAATGAAACAAATAATAAACGCTATACAATGGCATAATTTTCTGGCAAACTAGCGTAACTACATGTGACTGCCAACTCCTGTTGCTTCTCTCGCCAAGGATATTGTTGCAAATATGCCGAGGGGTTGGATAATGATCGATATTGTTATGCTGAACCTGGTTACTCTAATACCATATGGTATGAACAGTCTCCCGGAAGATATACCGCTATTCTGTATTTGAATGCGGATGACGCCGTAAAGTTCGCAAATTGGAGTGGATCCAATCTTCCCCCGACCCTTGATTGAAAAAGGCTGGCCTATCCATTGATCGCACCAAGTGACACCATACATTATGAACCAAGAACAATCTCGCAGCGCATGCAACACGTCATGTATAGTGTGTCCGCAAGTATCACAACTGCTGCTTGGTCGAATATGTATTTGATGCAAAAATGACCCAGTAAGCACCAAACCATGACATGCCTGCCACAAAAAAAAAAAATAGACGACCTGGTCCCTTCATAGCCCATATATGGCCCTATATGTCGTTCATCAGTGGATTCGTAGCTACCAATTGTGCAGCATATGTACTAGAGACTGTAAATTTCCCTGAAGCCGTGTACTTCCAACGGATGCCATCGGTAGTACCATCACTCTGTATATTTGATGATTGAAGACCAGCCCGTAGTATTGGGACTGTTGAACGAATGTGTTTCCAAATTGTGGATACATTTTATTTCGTATGCTCCTGTAATAAGTCATCATATTTATTTCGCAGAAGCCAAACCCATAGTAAGTCGGGCCTTGTCAAGAGTTGTCATCCCAGCTTAGCTAACATCGCTAGATTCACGTAGCGCAACTTTTGATTCCCAAGCCACCATGTCCCTTCGGCAAGCAAAGAGATTTCCAAGAGCACCAATGTAGTTTGCGAGATTCATCATCTTCCCCCCCAAAAAACTGTCGTGACAATTTTTCAATATTATCAAGGAGTGTAAAAGGTAGTCGAACCGTTTGCATCGCATAGATAGGTATCAAAGGTAATACACTACACATTTTATGGTTAATTATTTCAGAAAGAAAAAAAAAACAAGTCAAGGGAATCACGTCGAATTCACCACACATTTTATGGTTAATTGTTTTTATTTTGTTTATCAAATGCTAATGCATTTACACTTAAGCATCAGATTTCTACCTATTGTGCTTTGTGAGACCAAGGTTGCCACCAGTGGCATTAAAATGAAAAAGAAATATTTATAGAATAACCTCTGTACTTCCAGTGAAGCCTTAATGTTTGTAAGTGAGCTCGATGTTACAAAAATCAGTATGTTTTATAAATAATTCCCGGTACGTATGGATATGATCACTTACAATATAGCAGCAGGAGAAAAAAAAGACACTCACAGGTAGAAAATTTTGTTGGGAAATATTATGTCTAGGTACAAGACTTCCGAATACTGCAAAAGAAATTTTGCTTATGTTGTATGTTTTATCAATAAAATCTACAAGTTTTTAACCGATGTACGACCGGATGTCTTGCAATGGACTGTAATCTTCATCGATGTCGCCGTGAACCAAAGCGATTGAATCGTGTGAAAATACAAATGGTGGAAATCGTATCTTTTCCATCCAATCTTGCGTCAATATGTGCACGATTCGCTGGAGCCAATTTCAGTTGGTCATACATCAACTAATGCTATAATGATATATTGTTACATAAGATTTATAAATACAAAAAAATAAATAATTGATTAAAATAGAAGATACATATATATTCAGAACGGAGCAACTAATTGCTCCAATACCATTTTAAGATTTACGATGATTTCAAGATATATGGAGAAACTAATTGCTCCAATACCATTACGATGATTTCAAGATATTTACCGAGGATTCTAGCTATCGAAGGAAAACTGCAACTAAGGTTACATACAAGGAAATTAATCATCACAAGAAATATGTCCTAATAAATCCTGACATGGTCAAGCCGTTACTTTTTTTTCCCCCTCCTTTGAGACAGGTCAAGCCGTATTAGCCTACATCATTAATTCAGTGGCACGAGATTCCATGTTTGGGCATTTTCTTATAATTTTATACTCATGGTGATCAACTCATGCTCATCGACTTTTGCATTAGGTGGATCCCTTTTCATGATGTATGCGTAGAAAATTGCATGCACCATAGTTTTTATAAGCTTTTTTTTCTGAAATGTTAACGTATTTAGACAAACGCATCTGATCCTCACTAGTTAATGCTTTGTGTGACTATCGTCACAACCAATCGATCGCTTGTCTATAAAATGCGTTTCCAATGCATTAGGTTCGTTTGTATATGATCTGAGAAGAAACTGAATCACTTTGATATCTAATGTATGCAATCTTACTTAATACTTTTTTTGTATGAAGAACTATTTTTTCAGCTCGAACCTGTGACCTCAAGGTCACTTGTCTATCTTAAAGTAAAAACATTTTGTAACCACCCCTCAACCATTTTATTATATGACATCATTTTATTATGAAAATCCCTATATTACATCATTTTATCATGTCATTATTTACTCCTTATTTACTTTGGAAGTATCATAGAATATTTCTGATGAAGCCGGATCTTCACCAAGGGTCTAGACGACCTCAAATCATCAGTTAACTTGAAGAGCTGTTAACTGGGCTGAAAATTATAGCTGGAATAACCTCTAATATATCCTGCACAAGAAAGCACAGGTCAGAGGTCCCGAGGGATTGGCCCCGAAAAAAACCCTCCGACGCTCAATTCAGTTTGGGCCATATCTCACTGAGATTATAATTTAGATGATGAGTTTAGAATTTCTCACAGTATGGGCCGAAGAGCAAAGTGTATGAACTTGCTTTATGGTGTGAATATTTGAATTCCGGATCCCCTTTTTTTGTCTTGGTTGGCTTGCTTTTATAGACATTTTCCCGCCTTTAGCTTCTGATAGTGTATAGTGGATAAGACGTTTGCTTGGGGCAGAAAGCCTAGGGCACTGTAGGTCTGCTGATGTGACCAGTAGCCTGACTGATGTGACTAATAGGCCGGCTTGGTTGATGTAACTAATAAGCCGGCTGTTGTGACCTTGGCGTGTTCAGAAAAAATAACCAGCTGTAGTCACTATATTTGAATTGCACCCCTGTTTGAGGGTCCCACGAGGTAATGTCGTGCTGAGTTCCTTTGTTGAAGTACCCAAATGAACTCTGCCGAAGTGCAAGATCAAGTCTTGCCGAAGTGCATGACTAGGCCTTGCCTAACTGAAGTGGTCTGAAGTTAGTGCCGAGGTGCAAGCCTTGGCACATCCTTGGGTTATATAATAAGTGTCATGTTGCCCTGCTGAAGTGCAGCCAAGGCTGAACAGCCATGCTTGGGCGCTGAACTGCTGAATTGCAGTACTTGAGTACTGAGCTATTGGAACTGAATCGTTGACTGTTGTTGACTAACAGACGATTTAATTATGGTTTATCATTTGCCCCTAGATTTTGTGCGGCTGAGCTGAACTGCGAATGCGGACAAATCTTGTTCTAATGAACCTGTGACGTGGCGGATCTTCATTAATTGTGCGGTTATCCTTTTATTTGCGCAGTAATTCTCGCTTTTAATGTAAGCGCTAATTCCAACACCTTATCATTACTGTTTCGGCGGTTTCATTCCCCGAGGGTGGGAAACGCCTGAACTTCTGTCTTTTCGCATTTCAAACGAAAAGGTGAAACCTTTCACTTTCTCTCACTTATAAATAGGGACAACTCCCCCAATTCATTCTTTTCTTCTTCCTTTATTCTGCTTGCTTGATTATTCTGCTGCACTGTTGCACTGTTCTCCTTCTCTCCGTCTTCGACGCCTTCCTCCGACCTTACTCCAGCTCTTTCAACTTAAGTCTTCAATCTCTTGTAAGCTTTTCTCTATCTTAATCATGGCTTCTTCTTCTTTTATCTCAAAATCCATGGTGCCTTCTTCTTCGGTGCAAAACTCAATGTGCACCTTGAAAGCCACCGACCTCACTGAACTATGTCAGCATTATAGTGTTGACAGGAGTACTTTTGCTCTCATTCTTCCACTTCCTCATCAGACTGCTTATGATCCCCCAGCTGGATACGAAGCAGTTTATGAGGAGTATTTTAGATCTGATTTCAATCTACCCATTCCGGCACCCTTATTCCAAATACTGTTCTGTTACAAACTTAGGATTCCCCAAATAACACCTAACGGACTGAGAGTTATTCTTAGTTATTTGCTCTATCTAAGGGCAGTTGAGAAAAACTTCTCTCTTACAGTTTTTAGAGAGCTATTTGTATGTAAGCAGGAGGGTAGTTGATACTGTTTTGATAGGAGACCTCAAAATAGTGGAGGGTTTTTTGCCATAAACCTTCCTCTTTCTTCCAAAGATTGGAGGGGGAAATTCTTTTTCGTTAAGAGTATAGGATTACCTGAAGGAATCCTTTGGAACACTGGCGGTGTGAATAACAGGAGGCCGAGTGAGCAATTTTGCAATGAAGCCTCCCAACTGTTACACTTGCGCTTGGCCGTAGATTGGAAGAAAGTTGATAGCCACATTGTAGGGGTTGCTGTTCTGGAACATTTATGGACAGAACATAATTTTCGTCCCCTCATCCCCATTGCCTTGAGGATAGTTCGGGTATATAGCAACATTTTGAAAATCTTTGATTGATTTTGATATAGCATCTGTATTTTGACTATTTTTGTTCCTTGAATTTCGCAGAAATCATGGTATCTGGGACCCTTGAAAGGTTGAAGAACTTGGTCCCCGAGAAAAGAAAATGGACAGAATCTCAACCTTCCACTTCAGAACAGGCTTCTGCTAGCTCTTCGTCTGAAGTGCATACCCGTCCAGGTAAAATTTTTACCCTGCACTAGTCTTGGATATGTTTGATTTTTATGTAATCATTTGAATCTTTTCCTTTCCAGTTAGAACTTTTGACAATCCCCTCCAAGTTGAAGTCCAGGTTCCAGCTTCAACCTTAGCTCAACCTGGTGACGGGAGTGGGGGAATTGATGCCCCCATTTTAATTCCTTCATCTCCTGCTGCTGAAGAGGAGAATGTGCCTCGTCCAAGGTGGGTTTCCGATGAGGCCGTACCCACCTTTGACCTTTTAGGAGAGACCCCTGAGGTAAACGCTTCTGGAGAAGAGCCTTTCGGGGTGAAATCATTGGAGGGAGAGCCTTCCAAAAGGAATGCACTTGAAGGTGAACCTTCCGGGGTAAACGCATCTGAAGGAGGGTCCTCTGAAAAGAATGCAACGGAGGGAGAGCCTTCTCCCCGAAGGCAACGGGGTAAAGGACGATGGAGTTCACCTTTGCCAATACTGCCACAGATCCTGAAATAGCTAGGAAATTGACAGAAATGTCAATACTTCCTAGGGATTGGCAGTCATATAGCAGTCTGGACTGGACTACTGCTATAAACTTATTTGCAAGGAATATGGCCCTGGTATGATTTCCCACTACTTTCCATCTTTTAACTTGATCCTTTATGTTTTTCCTGACCAGCCTGACTTTTGCAGTATCGGGTCCAAGAATATCACATTTTCAAACGAGCTGAAGAGCTCCATGCCGGATTCCCCAAGCTCTCTGAGACCAATGCCCACCTCAAAAATGCTTATGACGAGTTAGCTGAGGTGGCAAAACCTAACAGCACGAAATTGACCAGGCTGAAGGCTGAGGTGAACAATCTGAAGTCTCAAGTTGCCACACTTACTGAAGACAATTCCAAGCTTCAGATGGTAAAGCAGGACTCAGATTCCAAGCTAGCCTCACTTATGGAAGAGAACTCCATACTTCAAGCTGGGAAACAAGATTCTGACGCTAAGCTGGCTGATGTCAAATCCCAAGTGATTGAGCTGAAGGAAACATTAGCCAGCACTGAGCTAGTCTCTTCCAAAACCCAGGCTGAACTGGAGTTCTACCAAAAGAAACTCAGTACTTTTGATCAGGAACTGTCCAACAGCAGGGCTGAGCTGAACCAGCAACTGGAGGCAGAGAAGAAAGGTAAGGCTGATCTCCTCCAACAGTTTGAACTTCAAGCTGAGCAGATAAAGAAGAACGACGTTGCTGAGTTCAGACAATCTAAGCTTTTTATCGGAAATTTCTTGAAGATTCAAGGCTCAGCAATTGCTTTTGGGCAAACTTGGGTAATTGATGCTTGTTCTGAGGTCTGCCCCAGCCTGGACAAGAACCATCCTCGAATTGCTGAGCTGTACAACCCTGAGGCTGAGAGCTTACTTGAAAATCAAATTGCTCAGTTCCAAAGTAGGGTTGATCTTAGAGAGGATGAAGATGTTGTAAAGTAGAATAGGACTTCTCTTGTAAATTTTTATAGTTGTAATAGATACTTTTTAATGAGAATCCAATTTTCTTCAACTAGTGCTCTTCAACTTATTTTTCTTGGATTTGCTTTATGTATGTGAAGCTTTACTTGTTCCATTTCCATAGTTGACACATTTGTCTTCAGACTTGAAAACTTTTCTTGCTATATCTTCAAAGTTTGCAAGTATTTGTCTTCGGCTTAAGAAACTTCACTGCTCTATTTTTATAGTTTGCAAGTATTTGTCTTCGGCTTAAGAAACTTCACTTGCTGTATTTTTATAGTTTGCAAGTATTTGGCTTCAGCTTCCATTCTTGGCGTTACCAAAAATGATAAGTCATTCAACTGAACTGCAGCTCTGCTGTGCTTTGAGATATAGGGCCTATCCCGATATTATGTTTCGTTGGCCTTCTCAGCCCTGCCGAGCTAGAAGATAGAAAAAATTGTCTCATTATTGAGTCCTTCTCAACCCTCTCAGTCCTGCTGAGTTAGAATATAGAGAAACTTAACCCATCGTTGAGACCTGCTCAACCTCTCAGTCCTGCTGAGGTAAAGATATAGAGGAACTTAACCCATTGTTGAGACCTGCTCAACCTCTCAGTCCTGCTGAGGTAAAGATATAGGGGAGCTTAACCCTTTGTTGAGACCTGCTCAACCTCTCAGTCCAGCTGAGGTAAAGATATAGGGGAACTTAACCCCTTTTTTTGAGACCTGCTCAACCTCTCAGTCCTGCTGAGGTAAATATATAGGGGAACTCAACCCATTGTTGAGACCTGCTCAACCTCTCAGTCCTGCTGAAGTAAATATATAGGGGAACTCAACCCATTGTTGAGACCTGCTCAACCTCTCAGTCCTGCTGAGGTAAAGATATAGGGGAACTCAACCCATTGTTGAGACCTGCTCAACCTCTCAGTCCTGCTGAGGTAAAGATATAGGGGAGCTTAACCCTTTGTTGAAACCTGCTCAACCTCTCAGTCCTGCTGAGGTAAAGATATAGGGGAACTTAACCCATTGTTGAGACCTGCTCAACCTCTCAGTCCTGCTGAGGTAAAGATATAGGGGAGCTTAACCCATTGTTGAGACCTGCTCAACCTCTCAGTCCTGCTGAGGTAAAGATATAGGGTAGCTTAACCCATTGTTAAGACCTGCTCAACCTCTCAGTTCTGCTGAGGTAAAGATATAGGGGAGCTTAACCCTTTGTTGAGATCTGCTCAACCTCTCAGTCTTGCTGAGGTAAAGATATAGGGGAACTTAACCCCTTTTGTTGAGACCTGCTCAACCTCTCAGTCCTGCTGAGGAAAAGATATAGGGGAACTTAACCCATTGTTGAGACCTGCTCAACCTCTAAGTCCTGCTGAGGTAAAGATATAGGGGAACTTAACCCCTTTTGTTGAGACCTGCTCAACCTCTCAGTCCTGCTGAGGTAGAATATCGGGAAACATGTCCCATCTTGTTGAGACCTGCTCAACCTCTCAGACCTGCTGAGGTAGAATATCGGGAAACCTGTCCCATCTTGTTGAGACTCAACCTCTCAGACCTGCTGAGGTAGAATATCAGGAAACCTATCCCATCTTGTTGAGACCTCCTCAACCTCTCAGACCTGCTGAGGTAGAATATCGGAAAGCCTGTCCTATCTTGTTGAGACATGCTCAACCTCTCAGACCTGCTGAGATAGAATATCGGGAAACCTGTCCCATCTTGTTGAGACATGCTCAATCTCTCAGACCTGCTGAGGTAGAATATCGGGAAACCTGTCCCATCTTGTTGAGACATGCTCAACCTCTCAGACCTGCTGAGGTAGAATATCGGGAAACCTATCCCATCTTGTTGAGACATGCTCAACCTCTCACACCTGCTGAGGTAGAATATTGGAAAACATGTCCCATCTTGTTGAGACCTGCTCAACCTCTCAGACCTGCTGAGGTAGAATATCGGGAAACCTGTCCTATCTTGTTGAGACCTGCTCAACCTCTCAGACCTGCTGAGGTAGAATATCGGGAAACCTGTCCCATTTTGTTGAGACCTGCTCAACCTCTCAGACCTACTGAGGTAGAATATCGGGAAACCTGTCCCATCTTGTTGAGACCTGCTCAACCTCTCAGACCTGCTGAGATAGAATATCGGGGAACCTGTCCCATCTTTTTGAGACCTGGTCAACCTCTCAGACCTGCTGAGGTATGCCCCCACTTTCGTTGTTGGTTATAGGTAGGCATAAATTATTGCTTCATGCACCATACGGTGACTTAACTTTCCTGGCTGAATGCCAAATAAGAATACTCAGCTGAACATAAGAAATCGATGCTTAGATAATATAAAGCTGAGCCAAAAGATACCGGATGAGCACAAGAAGAAATAAACCCTAATTCGATTGAATCATGGACTTTTGTTGTTATGTCAGCCTTATATGCTCAGAAACCCGTAATCCCCTTTCATCAGGATCTAAATCCTCATCACTTGGCAACCCATGATGAGACCCAGGTTTACAACTCTCATCCGGAGGGGGTTTACCAAATTCTAACCGGTTGTGGAGCCTAGACCTCGGATTATAGAAACGTTGCAGGTGACACAGCTCAATAAGACGCTCAATCTCTTGCCCGAGCTGCCTACAGTCTTCTGTATCATATCCAATATCATGATGATAAAGGCAGTACAGTCGGTGGTTTCTTTTGTGAATCGGTCCAGCCAGGGGTTGGGGTTTTTTTGCCAGAGATTTTTTCCTCATGTAGAAAAGGATATGGGCTTTTGAAGCAAGCAGAGAGTTTCTTTCCTTTCCTCGGCCTCCTAACCGAATCTTGACAGAGCACCTTTCCTGCAACGGTGCTTTGTCTTTATTGTCAACTTTTCTGCCATGTTTGAATGGCAATGAGGCTTTCTGAGTACATTTTAAGCTCTGGTGGCTAGGCTTTTGTTTTGGACGCCTTGCCTCGGCCATAAATCCGGCCTGATGCCTGGAGTAATAGCCAGGTCGAGTAGGGGAGTACTCCAGGTGTTCCTGTGGGTGAGAGTTACTGGAATGAGACCCACTAGACCTTGCTGCAGAGGCCTTCCCTTTCATTTCCCTCACTACAGCTTGGAAAACACCTGGGTTTTGAGCCACATAGCGTATGGCTCGAATATGCTCTTCATATGTGAAGGCAACGATGGAAGTTGAAGATTCTCCCGGCTCCGTAGAGCATTATTCAGTCTGCTGTTGAGAAGATCTTTGGCTCCTCTTAGATGTCGTAGGTCGCTTGGACCCTTGTCTATCTCTTTTGTCCATCTTTCTCTTGATAGCTTGCTAAGGTAATTAGAAAAGATCTGAGTAATTGTTTTCTGGATTAAGGGACTAAGGGGCCCTCCTTCTAGCGCCAAATGATGAAGTCGGATCTTCACCAAGGGTCTAGGGGACCTCAAATTAGCTCCGTCAGTTAACTTGAAGAGTTGTTAACTGAGCTGAAAATTATAGCTGGAATAACCTCTAATATATCATGCACAAGAAAGCACAGGTCAGAGGTTCCGGGGGGTTGGCCTCGGAAAAAACCCTCCTACACTTAAGTCAGTTTGGGTCATATCTCACTGAGATTATAATTTAGATGATGAGTTTAGAATTTCTCACAGTATGGGCCGAAGAGCAAAGTGTATGAACTTGCTTTAGGGTGTGAATATTTGAATTCCGGATCCCCTTTCTTTGTCTTGGTTGGCTTTCTTTTATAGACCTTTTCCCGTCTTTAGCTTCTGAGAGTGTATAGTGGATAAGACGTTTTTTTGGGGCAGAAAGCCTAGAGCGCTGTAGGTCTGCTGATGTGACCAGTAGCCTGACTGATGTGACTAATAGGCCGGTTTGGTTGATGTAACTAATAAGCCGGCTGTTGTGACCTTGGCGTGTTCAAAAAAAATAACCAGTTGTAGTCACTATATTTGAATTGCACTCCTGTTTGAGGGTCCCATGAGGTAATGTCGTGCTGGGTTCCTTTGTTGAAGTACCCAACTGAACTCTGCCGAAATGCAAGATCAAGTCTTGCCGAAGTGCATGACTAGGCCTTGCCTAGCTGAAGTGGTCTGAAGTTAGTGCCGAGGTGCAAGCCTTGGCACATCCTTGGGTTATATAATAAGTGTCATGTTGCCCTGCTGAAGTGTAGCCAAGGCTGAACAGCCATACTTGGGCACTGAACTGCTGAACTGCAGTACTTGAGTACTGAGCTATCGGAACTGAATCGTTGACTATTGTTGACTAACAGACAATTTAATTATGGTTTATCAATTTCTTTGTTTACTCTCCAAGTATCATAAAATAGTCATGCAGGTATAAAGAGTTCCTGGCTTTGAGCTCAAAAGGAGGGTCGACCAAAGACTACGTGCAAACCTAGAGAACTAACGCGTGGGATGAAACGCCATACTAATGGACTGAATCCTAACTACCACTTATTTTATGAACGGCTCAATTGACTTTTGCTCTTCCTTCCATCAAATATCTATGATATGAGTTTTGTCTACTATGATCATGTGGGGAAAAACACTTTATTTGCATATACCCCGCCATGTTTTGTGCGATTTTCTAATAATATAATCAAATTGCTTCTGTAACACCATGTTCTATATTGGAAAGAAAATGAAAAAAAAAATATGTTACACAAGTAGCGGCTTTAAGACTAAATGTCAACTTAGACAAATAATTTTTTCAGATCAGAAAGGACAACGTCTGAAAAGATAAGACTTAGTATTGTCATGCAAATAGTAACGTTATCCGACCTAAATTATAAGGTATTGTATAGTTGTCTCAGAGCCAACTACAAGACATATCAAATGTTATACTGAGGGATCCTGATTTGGGGTGTGATGCGGATTAAATTGAGAGAGTTCAATGATGTGTAAAATTATTAATTTATAGGTATTATTTAGAATCTCAAATACGGTTAGGGTGGGTTTAAGATAAGTTTTAGAGTGCTAGTATTATGTTTTTGGTTTTTTTTTACTTTAAGGTTTTTTTGGTGCATAAAAATGGAGCACCTGCGTGGCCGTTTTTAAGAAGACTGTTGATGAATAAAAATATTTTTCATATAAATTGTGAGTTGCAAGAGTTATCCTTATGTTTTGATCTTTGATCAAATAGATTCCGCATTTACACAAAGAGCGGGTGTCGCGGTACCGAGTTGTCCCTAAAAAGGTTGCGAATTGATGCCTAAGATTCTTCCAAAAAGGTTCTAGGATTATGCCAATTCAACAACTTTTGAAAGATTTAGCTCAAGAGCCAAGCATAAGTTGTACATGCTTGAAGGTTCCGAGGAGGTCTTGATCAATATTCCACAATTAAGGAAGGTTTAGGATCGAACAATGAAAAAGATCGTTTCTTGCGTAGCTCAAGCACGCATCAAAGCCCTCGGTCCGTTTGCTCGCCTAGCATGATGTCATCTTGTAATGTTCCAGAAATTGGTCTTAGACTCGTCTTCCATGATTATCTTGTAATTTTTAAAACATTGGTCTTAAACGGAGTTAGTATAAATTTGGTAGCACTAAATATTAACTTTCGACTTTCATCATGCATGGCTAGCCTTAACCCATATTTTATCTTATATCTCAAGCCCATATGTATGCAAAGTGCATTTGTTTCCTTTCTTCGGGAGCAAAAAGTTAATACTCCTAGTTCCATGGCCTCCATCGTCCAAGTTCTAAAGAGCTTCCTGAAGTATGCAAATTAGAAGTTCAACGGCCTTCTAGATTGGCAAGGCAATGACAGGAATCCACAAAAGATGTTTATTGCAAACTGGACCATCAACCCTCTAACTCAATTGGGTCGGATACAATGACATAGCCATTACTGGCCCAGGCAACACTAAAACACACACAATACGTGTGTCCAGGTTCAAACCTGCGTCTTTCTGGAACAATGTCCTAACCCGAATATCAACTGAGCTATGGCCTGGAGTAGCATTTGTTTCCTTTCTTTCCATTATGACAAGTGTTTACATCAGATCCTCTTCAGAAGGCTCGAATAACCTTCATTCTGACTAATAGGCCTCAAACTGATGCATGAAATCACAAGAAAATTTTCACCAGAAAAAAAAATAAGAAAAATAAAACGAAACAACATGGTTTATATGTTCAAGTCGCTTCAAATAAAATATTGTAATTAAGCTAATTACCATGTAGAAGATGACGAAACAATAAATTGATATAAAGTGACAAAATACGTAAAAATGCTTGAAAACAACACTCGGCTGCAAGAAAACGGCTTCATAGAACGTGTCGTCTGACCACATAAACAAATGGGAGCATGAAAATCAAATACCTAAAATTTTTGTCACCTTCTTCCTCTCTGTCTCCGTCCAATTATTTTGACGTATATTCTTTGATATTTGTGTCTTATATTTATCTTAGGTTGTTTATTATTCATAAAATATAATTAATTTTATCAATCTACTGCTCAGTTTGTACTAGACAAGCTCAACGACGAATATTTGATAAAAGTTAGGCTGTCCATGCAAAATAATTGTTACTTTGATTACATATAAGAGTACAGGTTGAAGCTTAAGAACTTGCAACTACTCTCACTTGGTTATACGAATTTATTAGTGTAGTAAGGAAGGCTGATTTGAACAAAAAATGATAAGTCAAGGTAAAGTCCAGCCGAACTTAACTAAAGAAGGCCGACCTGAACAGAGAAGCATAAGTCCAGGCCGACCTAAACAAAAAAAGGATAAGTCCAACCGAGCTGAACTAAAGAAGAACCGACCTGAATAAAGAGTGAAGTATGCTAGTCAAGCTGAGATGGATAAGGACGAGCTAAGGAGGACTGACCTAAACCAAGTCCTAAGTATGGTGGCCGAGCTGAACTAAAACAGGAAGACAATAATGACTGATCTGAAGAAAGACGGACCAAGGTGAAAGGAGAGCTGAAGATAAGCAAAGCAAAGCAGAAGGAAGTGTTGAGCGGAGGTACACAAGCGAAGCACTAACAAGGCAGCAATGATAAGTCTGAACTGTTACACTTAGTCGTTATAAATATTGTTTCAGAAAACTCCTTACTGTACATAGCTGAACAGAACATGTAACTAGCTGTTACCTTATACATCAGGATTTACTTTAGATAAACAGTAACCACTATGCAAGTGGTAAAATAGATTGGTTAGGCATAAAAAAACATTCCTATAAATAGAGAATCACCATGTGAATTTCAATTTAAATTGAATGAATGTAAATTCTTTTCATATTCAATAATTAGCTCACAATAAGTATGGTCCAGTTGCATACGTGATCAATAATTTTACAATTCATAGCTTAATCGTTAAGGACTCGAATTAGGTTATATATTTTGCACTTCTTAATATCAAGCACGGTTTGAAGCTATAACTTTTGTTTTAGTATGGATTGTTTCATTATCCTGGAAGGAGAAATATTAGTTCCACTATGAATTCAATTGTGTATTATTTTTGGAGGAAAAACCCAATCCCTCACCTTGAGACTTCCAGTGATTCAGTCCCATAGGTTACGTGGAGATGCAAATCAAGAGCTCAGCGGACTCCTAAATTAGTAAAGTATTATACTGCAAACTGGGCCAGCAATTTTTTAACACATTTAGGTTAGAGTAAACAGAGGTAACTATTTTTTGGAAAATTACAAAGCTTAGTCGATAGGTTTCTTTTACTTGGTTGGAATAATACAGACATTTTGTTCGTTACATTGATTGTATAACATCATATACATGCATAATAAAATAAGATTCAAAGTTATAAGTTTCTTGATAGAATTCGGAATGAAAATACGATCTTTTGCAATTAGAAAAATAATATCATTAAACAACAACAACATTACTTCACTGTCTTAGAAGTTTCTATTTATAGCAAGTATAAAGAGATCGAATGTACAAAACCATACTGATACGTTATAAATATAATATGATTCGAAGTTTCCAAATGGAACAAAAGGTCTAGCTGATTCTGCTCCTTCAATGTTTAACTGAAATGAATGCGACATCAACATGCATGGAGATGCGCTCCACGTTTGACTGCCGTTACAATCTCCAAAAGGGCAAGTTTTAAGGGGAAAAAATAATATACAAATATATATATATATATATATATATATATATATATATATATATATATATATATATTGTGTCACCTAGCTTGCATATAGGTCCAGCCACCACAAAATAGAATCTATGGCAATCAAAAGAAATAAAATTTGTCTTCAAAATGAAGACGAGAAGCATGGACATAAAACAAATGCAAAAAAGAACTCAAAATTGATGATGCACTCTTTCTTACAACATAATAAAGCTGCAACGTGGCTTAAACCAAAGACCAAAGGAAAGGGACCTTATACTTGAATTTATGGAGCATTGAATACTGAAAGAATATTAAGGCATACTTTTTGCTTTAAATATGAATGAATTTTACAAAAGGAAATATCACAAACAACATTACCACATTGTCTTAGAGGCTACCGTCTATGACGGGCTACAGAGATTCGGATGTACGCGAGCATACCTATGTGTTAGAAACACACGGAGGTTGTTTTCCGATGATCCATAATGATGCGTCAAACTGTGTCGATCAACTGTTACTTCACAATATAAAATGCGGCCGATTTAGTGAGTCATTTTGCTTCATTCCATCATATTACAAAAGAAAGTATCAATTTTGCAAAAAGTTCTATTATAGATACTTGTAAAATAGACCTATATAGTTGGATTTAGTGCCAACTGTCAAGAATAGGCATAATTTGGAAGAACATTTTAGAAGAAATTTTCTGTGTATTATTCTTGTATATCAAACATGTACAAATGGTCCTATAAATATTGCTACTTCCGTATGTTTTACAAGAAAACAATCAATCACTTCCTCTAATTCCTCCCTAGAATATCAATCATGGTCAATCTACATTTAAACCGTATATTTTTACATCAATCAGTCTATTTTACATTAATAGTCACAATTACTCCCTTTTATTTTCTCTTTTATGGTAAGATTCTCTACACTCCCCCTCAAGTTGAATCGTGGGTTCACCAACGTTCAACTTGCACAGTGATGTCTCGAAAACTCGACCACAAACAGCTTTAGTAAGGATGTCGGCAAGTTGATCTTTAGATCTCACAAACTGTAACTCAATGACTCCACCTTCCAATTTCTCCTTGATAAAGTGACGATCAATCTCCATATGTTTGGTTCGATCAGCCTGAACTGGATTTCCATATATGCTAAACAAAGCCAACATCAAACTTATTTTAGAATCTGATAAACTTATCTTGTCTAGGAATGAGGAGTTTATTGGCAAGGGTTTTTGTAATGGAGAGATGCTTGTACTTGACGCTATTTGTATTCCTAATAATAAAGATGCATCTAGTTCCGTTTATTATGTTGAGTCTCTTGATATATGGCATGCTAGACTAGGACATGCAAACATAGGAGCTATAAAGAAACTCAAGAATATGAACATGATCTCATATGATGATGATAATTTTGACAAGTGTGAACATTGTGTTGAGGTTAAATATCATAAGAGACCATTTAAGAAAGTGGATAGAGTTTCTCAAAAACTTGGCTTGATCCAAAGTGACTTAGGTGGTTTTACACCTTACAAGTTATGGAAAGGCTACGCTCCCAACCTAAATTATATTAAAGTGTGGGGGTGTTTAGCGAAAGTTGTTATTCCCAATTTTAAGAGAAGTAAAATCGCACCAAAGACAAATGATTGTGTATTCGTTGGATATGCCCATAATAGTGCAGCATATAGATCATGACTATAGATAATAGTTCTATATTGGAATCTAAGGATGCTGAATTCTTTGAGCATATATTTCCTATGAATAGACAATCCGATGTTGTTTCCAGGTTTGAGGTATGCGAGTCTAGTAAGTCCGTAGTTGAACAAGAGATAGATTTTCCTAGAAGAAGTAAGAGACAAAGGATTGAGAAGTCATTTGGAAGTGATTTCATAACGGCGTTTATTTTAGAGCGTGATCCCAAAACTCATGGAGATGACATAAAGTCAATATATTCTAAGTTTTGGAAAGAAGCCATTAATAGTGAACTTGAATCCATTTTAAGTAACAATACTAGGGAGTTAGTCGACTTGCCTAAAGGATGTAAACCTATCAGTTGTAAGTGGGTCTTTAGGAAGAAACTAAAAGTGGATGGAACAATTGATAAATTTAAAGCAGGCTTGTCTCTAAAGGATTCACACAACAAGAGGGAATATATTTCTTTGATACTTACTCTCTGGTTGCTAGAATCACTACTATTACAGTATTAGCAGCACTTGCTTCCATTTATAAGCTTGTTATTCACCAAATGGATGTAAAAACAATATTTTTAAATAGAGACTTAGAAGAGGAAATATACATGAAACAACCGGAGGGTATGATAGTGAAAGGCCAATAACATAAAGTGTGTAGGCTTAAGAAATCCTTGTATGGTCATAAGCAAGCACCTAAACAATGGCACGAAAAATTTGATAATGCAATGGTATCAAATGGCTATATTGTAAATGAGAGTGATCATTGTGTGTATAGCAAGTTTAACGACTGTGATGGTGTTATTATTTGTCTTTATGTTGATGATATGTTAATTTTTGGTACCAACATAAATGCTGTAAATGATACAAAATCATTTTTGTCTTCCGTTTTTGACATGAAAGACATGGAAAAAACAGACTTAATTCTAGGTCTTAAGTTAGTGGAAAAATGTGGGAGTTTCTTACTTTCTCAAGAACACTATGTGGAGAAAATGTTGAGAAAGTTTAGTCACTTTGATGTAAAACCGGTTAGTTTCCCTTATGATTCACGTGTGACACTGACTAAGAATAAGTTTGAAAGTGTGTCTCAATGTGAGTATGCTAGAATAATTGGTAGTGTAATGTATTTGATGAATTGCATTAGGCCTGATTTTGCATATGTCGTGAATAGACTTGCAAGATATACTCATAATCCCAATGAAAAACATTGGTGTGCATTGAGACGATTATTGAGATATCTTAAAGGTACAATGAATTTAGGATTCGTGTTTAGTGGTTCACCCGCTGTTTTCAAAGGATATTGTGATGCTAATTGGGTGATTGACAATGACGAGATAAACTCCACTAGTGGATATGTGTTTACATTGGGTGGTGGAGCCATTTCTTAGAAGTCGTGTAAACAAACATGTAGTGCTAAATCAACCATGAAATCTGAGTTTATTGCATTAGAATTGGCAAGTACAGAAGCTGAGTGGTTAAGGAATTTACTTGTTGATATTCCTTTGTGGTCTAAATCCATGCCTTCTGTTTCTATCCATTGTGATTCTCAGGCTGCAATGCACGTGCAAGGAACAAAATCTATAATGGGAAGAGACAGCACATCCGTCTAAGGCACAACATCGTGTGTGAGTTGATTAGTTCAGGGATAGTAAACTTGGAGTCTGTAAGAACCAAGTTTAACCTTGTTGACCCCTTAACTAAAGAACTAAATAAAAAATTAGTATATGAAACATCGAGGGGATGGGACTTATTCTATCTGTAGAGAATTCTTGAGTTCAATGTGGTAAAAACAAGTCATGAAAGAGTTCTATATTGCACTATCAAAGTGTTCCTCCCTAAGGTGTTGATAGTGCTCACTGTAAAGATTTGAGGGTGAGATTTCGAGAATCTCTTAATGAATATTCATAGCCATGTTATATGGCGGTGTGAATAGTGCACACATGAAAAAATTTCACCTATATAAGCTTGGAAGTGGTGCCGCTTCCTGCGAGAGTCTGGAAAAATCTTTAGAGTTTATGAATCCCGAGATAGGTGCATGGCCGATATCGCACCAAACCGCGAACTTGAAGAAGTAGATAATGATATGTTTTCTTGTTGTTCATATAAACAATAGTGGAGTAAGATTCAAGACAAAGTTCATCTTACTTCCGTTTATATAACTCAAGTTGTACTACCGGCGATTCAAGACCACAAATCATCGTATCCGTTATGTGTCATTATCTTCGATTGAAAATGGAGAGATCAGTTGTTTAACGTTCTGGAATTGTTGACATATAAGTTTGGATCATATGGGGATTGTTGGAAAAGTACGTTAAGTACTTTACTATGTGCTCCAAACTTATATAGAACTTATATGTTGTCGTTTGGGAGATTGAGATGATGTTATGAACACTTTAAACTTGAAATAGGTCATTTGGATCGATCCATGTTCAGGCTGGATCGAACCAAGTGAAAGTTGGAATAGAGTTAAGTGTTCTGGAGGACTTTGATCGATCTATGTAAGGGACATCGATCGATCGATGTATACATCAATCGATCGATGTAGTGTGTTGCAACTCTGGAAGCTTTCTGTCCAACATAGATCGATCACATGGATCGATCTATGTGAGGCAGAATGAAAATAAAATGTTTATGTCCAACTTCGATCGATCACATCGATCGATCTGTGTGATCGATCGATGTGCCAACGGACAGAACTTTTCACTTTCAATTGCACCTTTTGGTCCAGGTTCATATCCCTTCACCCATGAACGGTAAAATAATGACATTGAGGGTTGAAAAAAATGCTAAAACAAGTTTCTAAAGAGGTCTTTAACACAACTCAAGGTCTATATATATTAGACCTTGGTATTTTCAACATATACTACACATTTTTGCAAAAACTAACGATAACTTTTGCACCCTTTCTCTTCTACTATCTCTATCTTCCATATCTTCTAAAAGCAAGTTCAATCTTACTCTCCTAGAGCAAAGGAAAGGAAGAAAGCCGTTATATCTTGGGAAGCATTAGTCTCGTTGTCTACCTTGCTCACCGGTAGAGGCTAAATTGCTTTAAAGACAGAATTATCCTGAAACTCGTCTCGGCTTTAGTTTTCTGCTGTTTTCTGCTGTTTATTTGTTTGTATTGCCATTATTCCCAACAACAACCTCATCTGTAGATGCGTGTATTAAATAAAAACAGACCTCACCATATCAAGGCAACAAATTTTACTTGCAGAGCTGCTCAACAGCAGTCACAATCTGGGCAGGTTGAACCACAGTCCAATTTTCCAGTGAGCCCGCCTAAGGAGTGGGCACGTCCTGTGAGGAGAGACAAACAATCGGTGCATCCAAATAATCATGGAAATTCTCATTTATCGAAGCAGTCAGACTCGCCCCTATCCCTCCTGTCTTCATGCATTCTTCCACCGAGTACGCGATGTGTTGTCTTGACAGAATTTCCAATGGTATAGAGATCAAATAGTTTTAATGATCTGATATAAATAACTTCAGGATCATATCCTTTATTGACCAGGGTTATGGCAGCTTGCATAACATGGTACCTCATCCGGGAGTAGGTAAGGACTGTGACGTGTTCCCCTGGCCTCACCATTTCTGCCTCTTCAAGCAAGCATACATATTCTTCATCTGGAATTCTCTCCTTCAGGTTGTAGAGAAGAACATATTCAAACAATACCACATGATTTTCACTACGGATGGCAGCCTTTATCAAGCCCTTCGCATTGTATGGGGTTGAGCAAGCAACCATTTGAATTCCAGGAATTGATTGAAAGTAAGGCTCCAGCCTCTACGCCCAACACCTCCTGGGCCACAAATGACAGTAGGAATAGTAAACTGGCCACCGGAGGTGTAATGTAGCATGCCACAGTTGTCAGATATCTGATTAAAGGCTAACAGAAGAAATCCCGTGTTCATGCCCTCAATAACAGGCCGAAGGCTAGTCCATAGCAGCACCAATGGCCATGCCAGTGAAAGAATTGTCTGCAATGGGTGTGTCAAGTACCCTGAGATCTCCATATTTCTTTGCGAGGTCCTTAGTGACCTTGTATGAATCACCATAGTGACCAACATCTTCACCCATGACGCAGACTCAGAGAATCTCTCTCCATTTCTTCCTCCAGCCCTTCCCTTAGAGCTTCAAATAATAACACTTCATGCCTGCAGAAGCGCGACTTGACCATATAGCAATTATAATGGAAAAAGAAAATAAGTAAACCAAGTGGACACAAGTCTACCCCGTAGGTTTGAGAATAGTCTACCCCGTAGGTTTGAGTAAAACCTTTGGCTACAAGTCGTGCTTTGTGTCGTTCAATACTCCCATCAGCTTTGTATTTAATGGTAAACACTCACTTGCACCCTACGGTTTTCTTATCTGCTGGTAGACTGCTTACCTCCCAAGTTTCACTTTTCTTTAGTGCATTCATCTCAACCATCATAGTCTCCTTCCTGACTTTGTAGCAACTGCCTCTTCTACATTTTGCGGAAGTTTTTCTGAGCATATGGTGGTTAGGAACCCTTTTACTATGCCAGTAAGCTTACTTCTCTGGACCGGATATTTAGAGGCGCGGGCAATTTTAGTGGGCGAATACCTCTCTGGTGGGATTCCTCTAGTTTTCCTTGGTGGCAGTACGCGTCCCTGTTCTCCTGTTATAATATCAGTATGGTCCAACTCAAGTTGTCCAGGAACTTCAGGCAATAGGTTAGACATGTGATTATCAGTTATAGTAGGAAGACTTTCAGGGGTATTTTCGGGGTTTAAAAGATTACCAGTGTCATATGTAGACTCATTTGCCTGTTGCAGTCCATTCACCTCGGGACCACCTTTGTCGAGTACTGGCGCTGCGTTTGTATTATCGTAGGGAGCTGTACCACAGTCGGAGCCATCTACTTGCCGTGTTGGCTCAGTCAGTGGCTAGTATAGGCTAGACAACTAATCGAGTGGATCACCATCATTACCTGTTATCTCCCCCTGAGACCGAGATTGGGTGGCAAAGAAGAATTCGGTTTCAACAAAGACACAATTCATGGTGATATGAATACGTTGGGTTCGAGGATTGTAACAGCGATAGCCCTTTTGTGTAGAGGCATATCCGACAAAGACGCATTTCTCGGCACAGGAATCAAATTTAGTGCGGTGAGTTTTAAGGACATGTATAAAGACAGTACACCCAAAGACTTTTGGGGGTAAGGTTGACATGGACGGAATTGCGGTTTGACTGGCTAGGATTTGTAGTGGGGTCTGGTGGTTTAGAATAGTGGTGGGTAGGCGATTACAAAGATAGATGGCAGTGGACACAGCCTCCGGCCAAAACCCCGAGGGATGGCGGAGTCGAGCATCATTGCACGTGTCATTTCTAGGATAGTATGATTTTTTCGTTCAACCACACCATTTTGTTCAGGTGTGTCTGGACAGGATGTCTGATGCACAATACCCTTGTCGGAAAAGAAACTTTTTAGTGCCCCATCAAGATATTCCCCACCAATATCGAATCGTAGTATTTCGATAGTGGAGTTGTACTGAGTTTTGACCATGTTATAAAATTCAACAAATTTGCTAGCAACATCAGATTTATTTTTGAGAATATATAGCCACGTCATTCTGGAATAATCATCAACAAATAGAACAAAATAGCGAAAACCCGTAGGTGTAGGGTATGGAGATGGTCCCCAGACATCTGAGTGAATAAGAGAAAAAATACGACTCACACGAGTATTATTAGAGCGATACGTCGCTCGAGGCAGTTTGGTGCGGAGGCAAGCGTCACAAGTAACAGTAGGCATATTATTGAAAAATAAATTTGGAAAAAGTTTTTGAAGATAACCAAATGATGGATGTCCAAGTCGACGGTGCCATAACCACAACTGACGAGAGACCGTGTCGGTGGCAAGATTAGACTTACCCTGTTGTGCCACTGCATCTACATAATACAAGCCACCGCGCTCAGTACCACGTCCAATGATCTCCCAAGTATGAATGTCCTGCAACACACAAAACGAGGGATACATAAGAACTATGCAATCTTATTGTTTGGTGAGTTGGCTAATAGACAGTAATTTAGTTGAAAGAGAAGGCACGAACAAACAGTGTTTAAGAGTGACATCGGGTGTGATCTGTATAGAACCACCACCACATACTGGGATGGTTTCTCCGCTTGTTGTTTCAACATGAGTTTTATGGGGAGATGTTTGGGTGGTAAAGTCATTTGGGTCAAACGTCATTGTATCGGTTGCACCACAGTCGAAAATCCATGTGGTCTGGTGGGATTGACGGGGTTGGGTACCTTTTGGGGGGTTAATAGGACTGGATTGAATATTGTTGGAAGTGTAAGGTGCAGAACAGTCTTGGTAGGAAACTACGGGGGTGTCTGTTGAGTTGACGAAAACCTGGGGGTACCTGCGAAAATGTCAGGGACTGGGGGTTGTTTTTAGCAGGCGGAGTTATCGAGGGGACCATACTAACATTATCAGCAAAATCAGGGGTGCGGACTGTAATTTTATCAGGGATTAATGGAATAATTTTGGTAAATAAAAGGTTTGGGGGTTAGGGTTACAGCCCAACCCCCTTTTACCTATACCTTCGTCATTCTCTGTTTGAGAACATTCTGGATGTCCGCCGCTGGTCCCTTTGTGGCATGTTCCCTCCTCTGATCCTTGAACCATGGCAGCCTTGCTTCCTGTTCCTGCGATTGGAGCCTTTTTCCCTTCCCACCATTCAGGATACCCTAATATCTGAAAGCAACTTTCTTTCAAATGACCCTTCTTTCCACAGTAGTCACAAAGAAGATGGCTTTTATCTATTTTTGGGGTCTGACGAGGTGGATGTGGCCCTCCTTGCTGCAACCCTTTGTCTCCTCCAGAGTTTCTCCCACGGCCCCTTCCTTGTGAGGGTTTTTACGGCCAAACCTTGTCCAAGCCCCTGTGAGGATGCGAAATCTGAGGGGCCATGTTTGGTTAATCCGGACCAAACCTCTGCGTGTTTGATCTCAAAGAACGCAGCCTCAACGTTTGGTAATGGCGTTCTTTTCAGCAGTTCTTTTTTCTCTGTCTCGTATTTTTCACTGATAGCAGTGAGAAATTGATAGAGCCGAAACTCTTGCATTTTTTGGTTGTATGAACTTATGTCTTCTGGACATTTCATAGGATTCGTGTCTAGGGTATCAATTGAAACCCAAACGTTTTGAAGGCTATTCCAGCATGCCTCCAATGAGTTCTCCCCTTGTCTGATACTGTTGGCCTTTCGGTGCAAGTCAAACACTTGCAGAGAATCTCCGCCCGAACTGTAGGTTAAAGCTAGCCCATCCCATAGGGCTTTGGCCGTCGGATAACGTGAGACGTTGTTTATCATGCTTGGATCCACATTTTGAAGGATTCATGTAAAAACCGAGTTATCATCTTGTTCCCACCTTGGGAAATCTGGGTCTGTTAGGTTTGGCGGGGGTGGAACCCCCGTAAGGTGTGAGCTTCGTCCCCTTCCTAGAATAGCTCGATAAATAACCCGTGACCATAAAGCAAAATTGCTGCCTGTTAATTTGACAGCGATATTAAGGTTCTCTGGTAATGGAGTTTGTGTTGCAACGGTTCGTTTGAGGCTATCTCTGAGGATGTGTGCCACTTGGATGGCCAGATCCCCAGGGCTGGGTGTTTGTGGGGCTTCGGTTTTTGGATTTTCTGATGACTCTGGTATGTTTGACATGGTGTAATGGTGTTTGCAGGTTACGGATATATCTGGGTGATGAGCAACTGGTCTTATGGCGGATGGCTGGTTTAAAGATCAGCAACCGAAGACTGGTAAGGCAGACAGCCGGGAAAGGTATGTATTCTTGGCCGGAGATATTGGCCGGGGAAGGTTTTACGGCTATGATGAAACTTTCTTCTGAGCCTATGCCCAGAAAAAAATTTTCCCAAGAACCGTGCTTGCTCTGATGCCATGTTAAGCAAGACACAATTGGAGAAAATTTTCTTTCTTGATTGAATCCGGTAGTACAAGCCCCTATTTATGTTTTACAATTATTCCCTAAGTATGGTATATGCAATATGTCCTAATGATGATTGAGGATTTTCCTCCCTCATACAAGGTAACCGTATATTTGTCTTTATGATACATGGTAAGTATGGTAAGTAAATATTCTCAATATCAACACTCCTCCTCAAGTTGAATAATGGGATCGCCAATGTTCAACTTGCGCAATACACAATTAAAAATCCTTCCGTTAACAGCCTTGGTCAAGATATCAGCGAGTTGGTCTTCGGAACGTACATGTGGAAGTGCAACAATTCTTTCGTCGAGTTTTTCCCTGATGAAGTGTCGGTCTATTTCAACATGTTTAGTCCGATCGTGTTGAACCGGATTTTCTGAGATGCTAATTGCCGCTTTTTTATCACATCTTAACTCTGTTGGATCCGTTACTTGGAAGCCGAGCTCTAAGAGTAGCTTACGAACCCAAAGTATTTCCGTGATGCCTTTTACAATCCCTCGAAATTCTGCTTCAGCACTTGACAGCGCCACTACCTTTTGCTTTTTACTTCTCCATGTAACAACATTGCCACCGACCATAGTGAAGTACCCAGAAGTAGACCGACGATCAACTTGATTTCCTGCCCAATCGGCATCAGTGTATGCTTCGATCTTGAGATGTCTGTTGTCCTTGAAAAATAGTCCAGCGCCCGGGGTTCCCTTCAAGTATCTTATGATTCTATATACTGCCTCAAGATGGTGTTTCTGTGGATTATGCATGAACTGGCTGACCACTCCTACAGCATAGGCAATATCAGGTCTGGTATGAGACAGATAGATCAACTTGCCCACCAACCGTTGGTACCGCTCTCGATCAGCTGCAGTTGCTCTCTGTATAAACTCCAACTTATGGTTTTAGACCATGGGGGTGTCAGCAGGCTTGGCATCAAGCATATCAACCTCCGTCAGCAGATCAAGAATGTACTTCCTTTGGCATATGTAGATGTCGGCTTGTGATCGCAACACTTCGATTCCCAGGAAATATTTAAGTCCACCTAGGTCCTTCATTTCGAACTGAGTGAATAAGTGTTTCCTGAGACGGGAGATTTCATTAGAGTCATTTCCAGTAATAATCATATCATCAACATAGATAATGAGACAAGTAACGAGACTTCCCTGTTTCTTAATAAATAAGGTATGGTCAGCATTGCTTTGTTTGTACCCATCTTTCTTCATGACAGAGGTGAACCTGCCAAACCATACCCGGGGTGACTGATTGAGCCCATACAAAGCCTTTTTCAACCTACATACTTGTCCAGGTTTAAAGTCGTCACAGAATCCAGGTTGGGGGTCCATATATACTTCTTCCTTCAAGTCACCGTGTAGGAAGGCATTTTTTACGTCAAATTGTTGTAACGGCCAGTTTTTAACAGCTGCAATGGAAAACAGTACCCTGATAGTATCTATCCTTGCGACTGGTGAAAAGGTTTCAGAATAGTCTACCCCGTAGGTTTGAGTAAAACATTTGGCTACAAGTCGTGCTTTGTGTCGTTCAATACTCCCATCAGCTTTGTATTTAATGGTAAACACTCACTTGCACCCTACGGTTTTCTTATCTGCTGGTAGACTGCTTACCTCCCAAGTTTCACTTTTCTTTAGTGCATTCATCTCAACCATCATAGTCTCCTTCCCTGACTTTGTAGCAACTGCCTCTTCTACATTTTGCGGAAGTTTTTCTAGCATATGGTGGTTAGGAACCCTTTTACTATGCCAGTAAGCTTACTTCTCTGGACCGGATATTTAGAGGCGCGGGCAATTTTAGTGGGCGAATACCTCTCTGGTGGGATTCCTCTAGTTTTCCTTGGTGGCAGTACGCGTCCCTGTTCTCCTGTTATAATATCAGTATGGTCCAACTCAAGTTGTCCAGGAACTTCAGGCAATAGGTTAGACATGTGATTATCAGTTATAGTAGGAAGACTTTCAGGGGTATTTTCGGGGTTTAAAAGATTACCAGTGTCATATGTAGACTCATTTGCCTGTTGCAGTCCATTCACCTCGGGACCACCTTTGTCGAGTACTGGCGCTGCGTTTGTATTATCGTAGGGAGCTGTACCACAGTCGGAGCCATCTACTTGCCGTGTTGGCTCAGTCAGTGGCTAGTATAGGCTAGACAACTAATCGAGTGGATCACCATCATTACCTGTTATCTCCCCCTGAGACCGAGATTGGGTGGCAAAGAAGAATTCGGTTTCAACAAAGACACAATTCATGGTGATATGAATACGTTGGGTTCGAGGATTGTAATAGCGATAGCCCTTTTGTGTAGAGGCATATCCGACAAAGACGCATTTCTCGGCACAGGAATCAAATTTAGTGCGGTGAGTTTTAAGGACATGTATAAAGACAGTACACCCAAAGACTTTTGGGGGTAAGGTTGACATGGACGGAATTGCGGTTTGACTGGCTAGGATTTGTAGTGGGGTCTGGTGGTTTAGAATAGTGGTGGGTACGCGATTACAAAGATAGATGGCAGTGGACACAGCCTCCGGCCAAAACCCCGAGGGATGGCGGAGTCGAGCATCATTGCACGTGTCATTTCTAGGATAGTATGATTTTTTCGTTCAACCACACCATTTTGTTCAGGTGTGTCTGGACAGGATGTCTGATGCACAATACCCTTGTCGGAAAAGAAACTTTTTAGTGCCCCATCAAGATATTCCCCACCAATATCGGATCGTAGTATTTCGATAGTGGAGTTGTACTGAGTTTTGACCATGTTATAAAATTCAACAAATTTGCTAGCAACATCAGATTTATTTTTGAGAATATATAGCCACGTCATTCTGGAATAATCATCAACAAATAGAACAGAATAGCGAAAACCCATAGGTGTAGGGTATGGAGATGGTCCTCAGACATCTGAGTGAATAAGAGAAAAAATACGACTCACACGAGTATTATTAGAGCGATACGTCGCTCGAGGCAGTTTGGTGCGGAGGCAAGCGTCACAAGTAACAGTAGGCATATTATTGAAAAATAAATTTGGAAAAAGTTTTTGAAGATAACCAAATGATGGATGTCCAAGTCGACGGTGCCATAACCACAACTGACGAGAGACCGTGCCGGTGGCAAGATTAGACTTACCCTGTTGTGCCACTGCATCTACATAATACAAGCCACCGCGCTCAGTACCACGTCCAATGATCTCCCAAGTATGAATGTCCTGCAACACACAAAACGAGGGATACATAAGAACTATGCAATCTTATTGTTTGGTGAGTTGGCTAATAGACAGTAATTTAGTTGAAAGAGAAGGCACGAACAAACAGTGTTTAAGAGTGACATCGGGTGTGATCTGTATAGTACCACCACCACATACTGGGATGGTTTCTCCGCTTGTTGTTTCAACATGAGTTTTATGGGGAGATGTTTGGGTGGTAAAGTCATTTGGGTCAAACGTCATTGTATCGGTTGCACCACAGTCGAAAATCCATGTGGTCTGGTGGGATTGACGGGGTTGGGTACCTTTTGGGGGGTTAATAGGACTGGATTGAATATTGTTGGAAGTGTAAGGTGCAGAACAGTCTTGGTAGGAAACTACGGGGGTGTCTGTTGAGTTGACGAAAACCTGGGGGTACCTGCGAAAATGTCAGGGACTGGGGGCTGTTTTTAGCAGGCGGAGTTATCGAGGGGACCATACTAACATTATCAGCAAAATCAGGGGTGCGGACTGTAATTTTATCAGGGATTAATGGAATAATTTTGGTAAATAAAAGGTTTGGGGGTTAGGGTTACAGCCCAACCCCCTTTTACCTATACCTTCGTCATTCTCTGTTTGAGAGCATTCTGGATGTCCGCCGCTGGTCCCTTTGTGGCATGTTCCCTCCTCTGATCCTTGAACCATGGCAGCCTTGCTTCCTATTCCTGCGATTGGAGCCTTTTTCCCTTCCCACCATTCAGGATACCCTAATATCTGAAAGCAACTTTCTTTCAAATGACCCTTCTTTCCACAGTAGTCACAAAGAAGATGGCTTTTATCTATTTTTGGGGTCTGACGAGGTGGATGTGGCCCTCCTTGCTGCAACCCTTTGTCTCCTCCAGAGTTTCTCCCACGGCCCCTTCCTTGTGAGGGTTTTTACGGCCAAACCTTGTCCAAGCCCCTGTGAGGATGCGAAATCTGAGGGGCCATGTTTGGTTAATCCGGACCAAACCTCTGCGTGTTTGATCTCAAAGAACGCAGCCTCAACGTTTGGTAATGGCGTTCTTTTCAGCAGTTCTTTTTTCTCTGTCTCGTATTTTTCACTGATAGCAGTGAGAAATTGATAGAGCCGAAACTCTTGCATTTTTTGGTTGTATGAACTTATGTCTTCTGGACATTTCATAGGATTCGTGTCTAGGGTATCAATTGAAACCCAGACGTTTTGAAGGCTATTCCAGCATGCCTCCAATGAGTTCTCCCCTTGTCTGATACTGTTGGCCTTTCGGTGCAAGTCAAACACTTGCAGAGAATCTCCGCCCGAACTGTAGGTTAAAGCTAGCCCATCCCATAGGGCTTTGGCCGTCGGATAACGTGAGACGTTGTTTATCATGCTTGGATCCACATTTTGAAGGATTCATGTAAAAACCGAGTTATCATCTTGTTCCCACCTTGGGAAATCTGGGTCTGTTAGGTTTGGCGGGGGTGGAACCCCCGTAAGGTGTGAGCTTCGTCCCCTTCCTAGAATAGCTCGATAAATAACCCGTGACCATAAAGCAAAATTGCTGCCTGTTAATTTGACAGCGATATTAAGGTTCTCTGGTAATGGAGTTTGTGTTGCAACGGTTCGTTTGAGGCTATCTCTGAGGATGTGTGCCACTTGGATGGCCAGATCCCCAGGGCTGGGTGTTTGTGGGGCTTCGGTTTTTGGATTTTCTGATGACTCTGGTATGTTTGACATGGTGTAATGGTGTTTGCAGGTTACGGATATATCTGGGTGATGAGCAACTGGTCTTATGGCGGATGGCTGGTTTAAAGATCAGCAACCGGAGACTGGTAAGGCAGACAGCCGGGAAAGGTATGTATTCTTGGCCGGAGATATTGGCCGGGGAAGGTTTTACGGCTATGATGAAACTTTCTTCTGAGCCTATGCCCAGAAAAAAATTTTCCCAAGAACCGTGCTTGCTCTGATACCATGTTAAGCAAGACACAATTGGAGAAAATTTTCTTTCTTGATTGAATCCGGTAGTACAAGCCCCTATTTATGTTTTACAATTATTCCCTAAGTATGGTATATGCAATATGTCCTAATGATGATTGAGGATTTTCCTCCCTCATACAAGGTAACCGTATATGTGTCTTTATGATAAATGGTAAGTATGGTAAGTAAATATTCTCAATATCAACAGGGAACACACATTTACGGTGCATTTGCGGGCCAAATTTAAAAATAAAAAATTTTTAAAAAAAAAATCAAAGGCCTCCCTTAACATGGAAAGATATCCCCTCCTAGTCCTCGTCTCGAGAACCCCTTTCCTAGTGTAAAAATACACAATAAAAGTACACACTTGAATCTGTAGTGTGTGGGGTTCACACACACTACACACCTAGTGGATACTTTTCCTAGTGTATTTTTACAGTAAGAGAGGGTAGGAGAGGATCTTTTCCCCCTTACCATTGGGCTTGTTGACTGATCAAGATATTCCCCAATACAGTACTCTTTGCAGTTGTTTTCAGGAAAATTTAATCCGTCAAAAGCAGCTGGAAGGAGAAAATTCTTCCAAATGAAGTTTTCGAAACCAGAATGGAACAGAAAGCTATTTTGTATTATATTAAGAGCGCCCGGCTCTTAACATATTATAACATGATCCATCCCAATCCTGTAGCTACTCTAAACCCAGTTTGCAAATGTTTACCCACACGTACAAGCTCATATTGTAACTTGAATAAGAGAATTATGCTTAGTTTCTCAGTTTCACAGTTGTGGTAGTTCTCAAATGTAAATGGAAAAAGTCAGAAAATCCAAATATCTGCAAGTGATAGATTGTTTCAAGCAAACAAAAGTGACGATTACAACACCTATAATAGTCTACACGAAAAAGAAAAAAAATTTCTTCCTTGTCATCTGAACATCAACCCTTAAATAATTATTGTGGCCCCTCTGCTACCCATACTGAAAGGAAAAGGCTTGTCACATTTATAGAAGTATCAATGTACATATGAAAAAAAAAAAAAAATTTGGTTAAGTTGTTGATATCAATTTTTGGTGCCCCCAGTTTTCTCAGGCAATGCTGTATTTTGCACTCTATGAAATCACATTTATATTATTTCTTGGCCTAGAAAACATCTGTAAGATGACAATTTTTGCTACAAGTGTTTGAATGACAATGAAACACCAAATAAACCAACTACCGCAGACTATATGAAGCAGTAAATATGTCCTTTCCCTTCGAAAACAATTAGAAAAACTTGAGACACCATTTTGTTTTCCATAACTACAACTGTTATCATGTAAAATATGATTCTCACGTATCAGGAATTGCATCAATCAAGAAAGAATGTACAAATGTTAGACATTTCTAAGGCATAAATTTGGGGGGGGGGGGGGGGGGTCAGATACTCCCCTTAGCAAAAAGTATAAGAAGAAGATGATGATGAAAAATTTGCCTTTACTACTAAAAAAGGAAGTAACCTACGACATGGCAAAGGTCATTGCAAAGGTCTAATATTTTGCCCTTTACTACGGCATGGCAAATGTCATTGCAGCCATACCTCTTCTTCAGGATAAAAACAGTGTCGCTAGAAAACGCCAGAAATATGGAATTGATAACTGGCATCCTACGGAACTTGTGCAGACTTGTCTAAAATCACCATAAGAAATTTTGCTGACAGTCCTGAAGCTAAATAATCATAACACGTGGAAGTGGCCAAGGGAAAGGAGTATGCAGCCATTCAATGGTTTACACATAGAACCTCTAATCCTCTGCTGCAAGAAAAAAAAAAGAACCTACCCAGTATGTTAATTTATACTCCTCAAATGTTTATCCTTGAGAAGAGCTTTGGAATGCTAGATAGCCAGAGGTCATGAAGTGTTACGGGGGAGAGTGATATAGATCAAGAATACAATACCAAGACATGCCATGATTTTGTGGCTAGCTTGCTAGAAAAGTGAAGTACCTTAGACTACATGAATGGGATAAGGTGGAGTGCTCTGAGTGGTTGCTGTGTCCTAATTCTTTAAGTGCTCTGTCCTAATTCTAAAGAATTTCACAAGCATTTCTTCTTTGAGTGTGCTTATTTAAGGAAACCTGGGGGAATCTCTTGAAGATCTCGCTGGTGCAGAATAGGGTTTTTAATAGGATAGAATTGAAAACCTTGTCTTCACAAATTCAGCAAGAATTGGTTTTCTTGTGCTTTTCTGTGGAAATTACGTATCTGTGGAAGGATAGCATATGAGGCTCCACAATTTTCATCAGGCCTTTTTCTTATTCCTCTGAACAAGAATGGTCCATATTGATATCTCTCATCTTCAGTTGTAATTGCAACCAAATGTATGCATAACATTAGTACCTCTAAACTCTTGACGAGTCTGATTTATCCTAATAACCAAGAAAAACTTCGTTCCTCATAGCAAGTGCTCTTAACTTATACAGGAGAATTACCACTTCATGCTATTAAATTATAGAGACGGAAATTCTTCAGTCTTCAGGCAAATAATAAGAAACCGTCGCAGCTTTCACAAGGCAACATCTGTTACACCAACATATGAATCAAATGGCATTCTTTGAAGAGTTTGATGTACTTATTATGAAACAAGATTCCAGTGCAATTTCTTCTTCTTCTTTTTTTTCCTTCCTATCTTTTCATTTAGGGCAAGTCCCTACTCTTCTTTTTTCTTTTTTACTTTTCCCCCTCACAAATGGTTTTTACTCAGAAATTGCTCTCATAAACCTCTGGAGAAAAATTCACTACATGCTGTGTACTTACACACGAACAAGTTCAGTCCCAGCCCCGTTATATCTCGCAATTATTCGCTTGGAGTTCTTTCTTTCGACCAAATCACTCAATTCCAACATTCCAAAATCATTGAGTTGGCGAGAGTGAGCATCATATGTTTCTACAATTTATATAAGGCCAATTGATCATCCAATGCATGCCTGCTTCCAGAAATTTAATCCAATTTGCTTTTGTACAAAATCACGATAGCGAGTCACAACCATGGAAACTTAATTTGATACTGAAACAATATTACATTCAGGAAAATATAGTTTCATTTGTATACTCCAACAAACAATAATCACCGGTAGTATGTGGCATAGGAGACACTAACTTCACCAGAAAGCTAACTTTTGGTCAATTAAATCTAACCAATATAACCAAAAGGATTCTTTTAAGAGTATGCAAGAAATGAAACAAGAAAACATGAATATCTGACTTCATAAATAAAAATATTGAAGTGGATTTTTACCCTGGTTTTGATGCTGTTGAAGATGCAGCATTCTCTGCCTTTGTCTAAAAAGTAAAAAGAAATTGACAACAATGAAAAGGAAACTGAAATCACAACATGAACTCGGTAGATCGAGGATTAGAACTTCAAGAGAGGATAAACGCACGTGCACTCACAGCTACAGCTTTAGCGACGAGTTTTGAAGCTCTACATCTTCCACGAATCATATCCAGGGTCGAACTTGAACCAGATCTCATCACTTCAACAAAGTTCAAGGCCACAAAATTTAATTCAGCTATAACAAACCAATGCTTGTCCAAATTAATCTTGACATAATGAAAAATCACTAACTTCAAACTCAGAGTTCCTTTTTAGGATGACGACCCATTAATCAAAATAGTATCTTTTGAAACGGGAACCACGTTACCAGTAGAATTAACCGGAATTTCAGCATAAAAAGCAAATATTTTGAAATAAAAGAGAAAAAGGTTGTAAAAGAAGGGGAAAAAAAGAACCTGGGAAGAATGCAAGGAGGAGAAAGAGAACTTCTTGCAGTGATCTGACAAGAAGCCAGATGCAGGTGATGCAACTCAACTGTCTGCAACGTGGCCGCCATTGTATTGAGCTTTTTCTTCGAGTAATTGCACCAGTGGGAGCCGGAGAATGAGAAAGATGTTGGGAGGAGAGTGAGGTTTGCAAAGATTGGTAAGAAGTTACAAGAAAAAGAGATGAAGCTAAGAAAACAATGGCGATTTAATTGAAGCTAAAATTATGGGGGAAATGAGTTACTACTATAAAGAATTGAACACATTTCCGGAGCTTTAGAGATTAGGTGCATCAGTTTTGACAGCTAGATCAAGTTTTTTTTTGCGAATAACAGGTGTTGTGTTCTTGATAAGGAAGAAAAATGGTTTGTCTAAATGAAATACAAGGGTAGCACAACAAATGAGCAAGTATATCAATTTTTTTTTCTCTTCTCTGTTTGAGCTATGGATATATGTCAAGCGAGATAGGATCACCTTACCTCAAGAGGGTGCGGTAACACGTGACCGCACGACACGTGGCAGCAAGGGGGTGGTGAGGCTAGATGAGCAAGTATATCAAGTTTTTTTTTTCTCTTCTCTGTTTGAGCTATGGATATACGTCAAGCGGGATAGGATCACCACCCCCCTTGCTACCACGTGTCCCGTGATCACAAAAGGGGTGAGAAAAGTTAGGGTGAGGAGATTCCAACCCACGTCAAGCCCCTCCCTTTTCATTTCAAATGAGAACTTTCAAGCAAGCGAAAAGCGAAAAGGTTAACTGTGTCTTTTTCATAAACCAAATTGCAGCTTGATTCAAGTGTAACTAATCACCGGTAGACAAAATGACAGCACCCCAAAAGGAGGTCTCTGAAAGAGTTCTTGTTACACTCAAAGATGGAAACACTAACTAGATAGGATTTAAAAGAAAAGGAAAGGAAAGGATTAAGCAAAACATGAATACATAAAAAACTACCAAAATTTTGGACTTACCCTAAGAACGAGAGCCAAACCAAAATTCTGAAAGCAAAATTGGGAAAAAAAACTAGTTCGCTCCTAGTCCTAATGCAGAGAGGACATAGTGTGTGTTACTTTTACAACTAGTATTGTAAGTATAATATACATATGAGAAATTAGTGTCCATTCATCATGCAACATACCACATATTATATATACTATAGAGAGATCATTTTTCTTCCGCCTACATACTTACTACACTATAGAGAGAGCGTTCTTTTTTCTCATGCATATGTAAGGAAATTGATAGAATTCGAATCCTGGATCTTAAAAAAAGATGGAATGACCTTTTTTATATGAAACATTACCCTGCTAGTAGCTACATGAAAAAAGAAATTTTTTTTTTGGGCAAAGACCGAGGATAACAAGGGAAATTTAAATTTTTGATCGGTATATTATAGAGGAAACAAAAGCAGGCTGTCAAGGACATTAAGGGAAATAAGATGTTTCATTATTGTACAACAATACAAGAACTTTGATTGTATCAGAACATAGGACAGTTAAACAACAAATGAGCTTTCCACCATGCAAGAGAGAGCTCTTGATATATAGATTACATTACAAGCAGCATCTGCACACATCCAAGGCACACCAGTTACAACTTTGCTGCTGGAAGCAGGCGAGGCGCGTCCCAATCAGTCACAATGTGGTTGCGCGTGATCTCTGCAAGAGATCTGCACCCGCTCAGTGCCATAGTAAGCTCAAACTCATCACGTAACATCTGGAGCACTTTTCTGACTCCTGCTTCTCCATCAGCAGCCAATGAGAACACCACAGGTCTTCCAATCTGTGAGGAGAAAAGCATGACCTTGTAATTTCTATTTTCCATAGATAAACCTTACAATATTACCTCATTCCTTTAGAGGCTCTCGTCTATGGCGGGTATGGAGGATCAGATGTACGCAACTATACTCATGTGTTAGAAACACATAGAGGTTGTTTATCAATGACAAAATTGCGTCAAGATGTATCGATCAATTGCTACTTTACAATATAAGAAGCGTAGCCAATTTAGTGAGTCACTTTGTTTTATTCTATCATATTCCAAAGTCAAGGAAAAGTATGTCATTGAATCCATTGAAAATGGAAACAACCACAGATAAACCATGGAAGATTAATCAATCATACCCAGTATATCCTAACGATAGCACAAGCTATCGCTAGAGTCTGGAGAGGGTGAGAGGCAGGCAAACAATACCCCATCTAAGGGATAGAGAGTTTGCTTCCAGTGAGACCCTCAGCTCTATATGTACCTGCACATATATCATAATAATAGGAACATGTACTAATGAAGCTATTTTATTAAACATATATAACAGTCTCCATGGAAGATTATATACCTAAAAGAGAAGAAACAGAATGTCATCTGATCATGACGCGCTGATGCTTATCTTGATGAGCTTGCTTAGAGGGGGAAAAACAGATGAAGATGTATAGGTCTTTTAAGGGGTACTTACAAATATGCCGGAAGCTCCAAGTGCCAAAGCTTTAAAGACATCAGTGCCACGCCTGACTCCTCCATCCAAGAAAACAGGCACACGCCCTTGTGCAGCTTTGACAACCTGAATTTATACCATCAGAGAAGAACATGTCAAAGGATTAGACCAAGTTTTAAATAGCAAAAAGTGGTTTTAAGGACACTATAGCCATCAGAAGTCACTGCAGGGGAGAACCTCTTCCAGAGCCATAATTGTTGAAGGCACATAATCAAGTTGTCTAGCACCATGATTCGATACAATTATTCCAGCTGCACCAGCCTGAACAGCGATCCTTGCTGCAAAATCATTGTATTTATTAATGAAGAAGCAAGAATACCACTACTCAGTGAAATCTGGTAGTTCTCTCCATTTCTTACCATCCTCGGCAGTAAGTACACCCTTAACAAGAATTGGCAGTGAAGTTATGGTCTGGAGCCACTGGACATCCTGTCCAAATTCAGACAAGAAATCGTTAAGTTTATTAATGAAATCGCTTTCCTTTGTAGTCACTGGTTTAATCTAGACCCCAATAATGTTTCTTTGAGATCCATTTTCACCTCCAAGCTATTATAAAAGCTCCCAATCTTTTCAAAATATTAGCAATTTGAATATTTTGACACTAGATTATAATAGTGATCATTTACTTGGATTAGTCTGTTTAACTTAATATCGTATGTCTAAACTCTTAATCAACAACAACAACATTAACCATTGCCTTAGAGGCTCCCGCCTATGGCGGGGTATGGGGGGTCGGATGTACGCAACCATACCCATGCATTAGAAACACATGGAGGTTGTTTTTCGATGACCCATAATGATGCGTCAAGTTATGTCGATTAACTGATACTTCACAATATAAGAAAAGCAGTTAATTTAGTGAATCATTTTGCTTTATTCCATCATATTCTAAAGTTATGTCTAAATTCTTAATACAGTTCCCAATGTAAAATGCATGTTCATCTAGATATGACAAACCAAATTTTACTTCTTGATTTCATTCATTTTCAAGAATATATCAGCAGATGTAAACAATGGTATACCTTCCAACTGAGAGAACGATCAATTTGACCAGCAACATACGAAGCTAATCCAGAATCGTTAGCCTGCAAACCAATGACGAGCAGAAATTTTCTTAAGTTTTATTTTTAAACAGACATGCAAGCCAATCCAACGAGGTATACAAGAAGTGTTATCCACTTACTTCGTCCATCTTTCCAAGGTCTAAGCCCTCAAAGTTCTTCAATGTCAAAAAGGGTGGCAAAGTAAATCTGTATGAAAACCAATCAAACAATTCCTTTTAGCATAGAAAACCTTGTTGCAGCTGAGTATCTCTGTATGGAAGACCTTATATTATAACGTCGAAAGTATTGAATGAACTAAACTCTAACCTACCTGTTCTTAATATCAGATTCTCTGCGTCCTAGCCTTGGCGTATCAACGGTCAGAGCAATAGCCTTGAAGCCTGCCTTTTCAGCCCTTCTCACAAGCTGAGCAACAACCTTCCTGTCCCTGTACACCTAAGTAGCAGAAGTAACAACAAAGAAAGAATTTTGAACCTAAAGGCAAAAAATCAATAGTGGCTGAATTTCATAAAAACCCCAGACCAAACATACATAGAGCTGGAAGAAACGGATCCCAGGTCCTGTGGAAGCAACCTCTTCAACACTAGAAGTAGCCCATGATGACAAGGTCTGAAATAAAGAACATATACACATCAACAGACTACATTTCAAGGCCACGTATAATCTGAGTATATTTTTTTACCTACGAAATCTAACAAATAGATACCAACACATCAGACAAAGCAATTTATTAGTCTTAATCCTGGATATGAGGACAACATCATGGAATATAACATCTAAAACACAAGGTTAACTGAAATATAAAGTTTCAAAAGCTATGACACTTTGACATCATTTAGGAAGGAAGCTCAAATAACACCTTCGTGCTATCTTCCAACTACTGCTACTTCCAGACCTGACCTTGTGGCATGTTTTCAGAATCTCTTGAATGTGTTACATTAAAGTCAAAGATAATAAGAATCACTGCTTATATTTTCTGTGTTTGTTTGCAGCATTTTGCAGAACTTGTAGTCAATCAAATTTTCAGCATTTTTTTTTGTCTTGGAAACTCTATATTGAAGTCACTTTCCATCTAATGTTACCACACATGAAAGTTTCCAAAATTCAGCTTCACTTGATTTTTTTAGTAAATATGCAATTTAAGACATTAAAATTCTCAATTTATTTTAACGGTTTAAATATGTATCCTAAGCAAGAAACTAGAAAGAGATGGACACTGAACCATAATTGTCCCAGCAGCTGAGGCAGCTCTTGCAGTTGCATACTCTCCTGCACGGAAGTAGATCATGTTAATAATAAGCAAAGACATAGTCAGCATTTACATTAATATGTACAGAATTAAATGGCTTCAGTAACTTGACGTTTTCATTGTAATCAAACCCTGTCGTTTCCCTTTATTTGACTAATATTACTCTTGTAATATCACTCGTGATTCTTTTATACATGAACCAAGATACTATTGTGCCAATGCTTCAAAACCTAACAACCTTCTGGAGGTCTCACATTGACAGAGGAAAAAAGTCAACACATAATGCCATAAAGTTTGGCCAGATCTCCAGGATTAATAATGATGTATGTTTAGTAGTTTTCTTTTGCTTGGTTGACTAATCAAAAAAATCACTTGTCAAAATGATATTAACAGTGTGTACCTTCAGGATGAGCCATTTTCTGCATGGCTGTTGGTGCAATCATGATAGGCATCGAAATGTTAAAGCCTAAGACAGTGGTGGTCATGTCAATCTTGGTGACATCAATCAGGATACGTGGCCTAAACCTGCAACAAAATGGGAAACTAAATATCACGCCACAAAGATAAGACAGGTATATGAGCCAGATCAACAAGAGAAAAATGATCTAGAATTAGTTACGGAGATTCAATAACAAAATACAGAATTCTCCTTTTCTTTTGTGTGTGTGGTTTAAGGGAAACAACATACAGTATTCTGGAGAAAGCATTTCTGTTCTCTGCAAGAGTCCACTGATCCTCTGCACCTGACGCATAGTAGTCATACACCATCTTGGGCAACTTTTGCTTGGCGATGGCCTCGTATTCCATGACATTGGTGATCTCCATCTTTGCTCTAAATGTTTTGTGCACTTATCAAACAGTCTTCTATAACACAAAACATACACAAAGTAAGATTTGGCAAATAAGTCATTCTTCTACGATTAATTAATATTGCAGAAAGCAAGCGAATAGAGAGGCTAGCTGACAATCTGTAGGACTAATATCACTTTACATGAGCTAACAACGTTGCATTTAGTGATTAATTTGATCGAAAAGAATTAACATATAAAGCTTCCTACTTGGTAGACCAAGACATCAGGCAACATGTATCAATTATGATTTGTGCTACATAAGCAACAGAATCTCCAAGGTGCCAGTATAAAGAACATAAATTAAACTCAGCAGTCCTATCATGCAAGAAATGATCAAAATCCTGGAAAAGCATATATGTTTTAACAGAAATCAGCATTTACATGCCAAACAGAAGCACAAAAGACAATTCCCAATATTAAAGAGCCAGAACTGGGATCAAAGAACTAGGCATCAGTTGGTGAAGACAATCATAAGCTAGTCAAGAAATTAGTAAGAACAAAACAAAGAATGAGGGTAGAGCAAGGAAAAGCAGGGCAGACCTTAGGCTAACTAATTACTCAGAAATGTGATGTACAGAGAGAACATTGGGGGAAGACTACTGGATAAACTTAGAAAAGAAATATGAATGAACCCACAAACAAATATATGTGTTTACTACAAAATATGGAAAAGAAAAAAGAAAAGGATAAAATAAGAATTATTTGAGATGAGGACAAACAGGATGGGCAGTCATAAAAAGAGAGGCACAAATATGGGGATGAGTTTTGGGTGGTGAGCATTATGAACCACATCCAATTGAGGAGGGCAACTCTATACCACATGCCTCTTTGTGTTTCTCAGTCTTCCTTCATTATCATTTCATCTCATCCCCATTCCAAAATTTACAAATTTCGTATCTTGAAAATATTTTCCAATATGATAATGGGTTTTTTGTACTCTTATGTGAAATCAATAACATGTCATAATCAGGCTTCTTTTAATATTATTCCTTGGTTCATTACTGTGGAGGATGCCGTCGAGAAGAAGTGGAAGTCCTTGTCTAATGAAGCAAAGGATCCTTGAGATAGTCCATAGGGTACTTGAAAGCCCTGAACTTGAATTACAAAACGCATCAAGGGGTGCTATGCGGGCTGAGATGTATACTTTGTTATTTCGTCGAACACCTGATAGGCATGAATTGGCCTAAATGCAAAATAGATAAATGCGGCAGTATGCGTGGGTGTATGTTTTGAGTCTCGACACCACTAGTAAGCAAGTTGGCTGAGCGGTGGGCGGCAATAAGGAGTGGGAAGAGTAGAATATAATATTCGTGGCAATTCATCAAAAATTTAGTAAAATTTATAAGTGCATCAATTAAATCTTGAGCGTTAATGTTCATGCGTTTATAAGAGATTAAGTGCGATAGTATAACTTCATTTAAATAAATTATGTGGACTTATTCGTTAATAACTTTGTTATAACTTTATGTGGATTGAGCTGTTACTCTATGATGATGCCAGATTTATCACCAAGTAAAAATTATGATATTGGGGTCACGTCGTCTCTTCTCCGTCAGTTGTCTTTAGTGGGCTGCTTGGCCGACCTGCACAGTGGAGCAAGGTCAGAGGACCCGGGATCTATGGCCCCGGGTAATACCCTCCGACGGTCAAGTCAGTGGAAGCTATTTGTGGTGAAATTTAGGTGCTGGAAAAAGAGTATGGACCTTTTTCTGGTGAACTTGGTAGTTTTTTCACCGTCAAGAAAATGAGTTCGAAAGTCTCCCCTAGCTCTCTCTGTTCTCTGCCCTTTACATGGGAGCCTGAGCCAATGCATGGGCAGTGTTCTGAGACTGTGACAGACAAGGAGGTCATAAGGATGACTCTTGCTCTTGCATGCTTGCCAAGTGGCACCGTATTAAGCTGAGTAAGCTAGCTTTTGACACCTGGAGAGGAGTTTCACCTAGTTAGATTACCCAAGGTAAACTCCTTGCGCCGAGGTCTTGCCTTGTATAGATAATCAGAGGTGCCCGAGATGGCCTGGGCCTTGGGGGTCGGCTTACTGAGACATAAGTGGCCGACTTTAGAGAGCAAAGGTAGGCCTGTTGTGGTGACCGATGTTGACGTCACAAGTGTGGCCTGAGATCATTGGCCGAGACGGAGCCAAGGCCAAGGTGCGGCCCTTTGGCCGAGGTGCTATATGGCCGAGATGGAGCTGAGGCCGAGATGTGGCCTTTAGGCCTAGATGACGCTGTGGCCGTTTGGCCGAGATGAATTGTTTGTCAATATATGATCCTGCCGAGCTCTGGGCCGACCCGTGGGACTTAACGCTTTTGTACCCATATTCAACCGTTGACTGTTATTGACTAACAGGTGGTATTTTTTGGTTCATCAACTGCCCCCAGATTAGTTTGGTCGAGCTGACCTGAGAGGGCAGGCTAATCTATTCAGAGTTTTTTGTTCAATGGCGACGTGTCATCCTCTGATTAATCTGCTCTGTACATTTTCTGGCTGCATAGAGTACGAAGCGTTGATGGCGTATTTTGCTGAGATGATCAGGCCAAACTGTCCAGAGTCATAATTACACCGTCCTTTAGTACGTGTCCATTTCTGATTGGTTTGCTCTGCGCATTTATTGTTTGCACAGAGTACGAAGCATCAGGTACGCATCTTTTGAAATCTGGTCATTTCAGGAACCGAGGACGATTAAATCAAGATGACCTTTGGGTTGCCGAGATGGAGCCTTATAAATTAGTCCTTCGAAAGGCATTTGAACCTTTTATTTGTTCTAGCTCTCCTACTCCGGCGTTCTGCTTGTTTCTCCGGCAATCTTCTCAAATTCCGACGAGTCTGACCTTGCTCAGCCTTCTTCCAGCCTTCATCTTCCTTTCCTTAAGGTTTTCTGTAAGTCTTCTTCTTCATTTCTTCAATATGTCTTCACCTTCTCGTGATTCGCAAAACTTTTCTGAGGGTGGTTCTTACGCCGCCAGCGGTGGAAATAACTTTGGTTCTCTGCCGCTGTCCGTCAGATCTTCCTCTGCTGATGATCTTCCCATCAGCAATTTACGTCGAACCACCGGTGATACTGCTCAGTCCAGCGGAGCCATCACCGTGGTCAGTTCTTCACCGGAGCAAGCAAGGATTGATCTTGCTCCGGCATCCTTGAACCCCCTGCCCCACTAAGGGACCCATCTGTGTTTTCTAAGGTTATTGAGAGAGGTCTGCCCTCTTCCCTTGTCCAAGAGTCTCTCTCTACTCTGTCCGAGGCCGACCTGGATAGAATTTGTAAATCTTATAAAATTGATAAAAACCGGTTCGGTCCGATTCTTTCCTTGCCTGGTCAGACTGCTTATGATCCCCCTAGGGATTATGAAGCAGTCTACGAAGATTACTTCAAGTTTGGCTTCAATCTCCCTGTTCCTGAGCCACTTGTCCGTATCATGCGGGCTTATGGACTCAGGCTTCCTCAAACCCAGCCTAATGGCCTTAAACTCATTCTTTGTTATCTTCTTTTCCTTAGAATTGCTGAACTCCCTTTCAATGCTACTATTTTCCGAGCCCTTTTTACGTGTCGGGCCTCACATAGCTGGTACTATTTCAGCAAGCGTGCGTCTAACACAAGTTTCCCTTTTGCCCTTAATATTCCCTCTTCCAATAAGAGATGGAAGGGGAAATTTTTCTATATCAAGAAGTCTGAACTGCCGAGCAGAAACATCTGGAAGTCTGGCAGAGCTGATAACATGAAGCCGAGCCAAGACTACTGCGATGAAGCAGACAGAATTCGAGCACTTCCCATAATAATCAACTGGCAGAAGGTAGATTCTGAAATATGGATAGCGGCCGACCTGGACCACTCGGCTGTTGGTGATAACTATCTGCCCCTCTCTCCAGACCAGTTACTTATTGTCCCAGGTTGATATTGTTGCTTTTCTTTTCAACAAATTTCCCTTTTTTCGGTGCTTAGCTGTCTTACCCTTAATGCAGGTGCAATGGCTGGATCCTCTTCTCGTTCCAGCCAAATGGCTGAGGCAGCGGCCAGAAAAAGGGCCCGGAGGGAGAGGAGAATGGATGCTCTGGGTTCTGGGGGAGCTTCTACTTCAACTCTGCCCCCGGTTCCAACTGTTACTTCTGCTGAGCCCGAGCCAGCAGAGCCTGAACCAGGTAACACTTTTTCTCAAGTGCAAAAATTTTCTAAGTGTTGAAGCTTGTTCTGGTTTTGACTTGTTTAGTTTCTTTGCAGCTCTGCCAATTGCGATCATGGATGATGAGTCTGAGGCCGAGATCCAGCCTCAGACTTCTGCTGATCCAGAGATTACATCAGAGGCTGACGAAGGCTCCAACCTTCGCCCCAAGAAGAGGCAAAGGAGTGAAGGTTCCAGCAACCGAGATCCGGGGTCATCTCAGCCCTCGGAGATGATCGTTGCTGAACCGGCTGAGGAAAACCTGCCTCAGCCGGGTGGAGTTCATGACCCAATCCTTATTGGGTTTTCAGAAGGGGATTCAGCTGTGGACCCCTGCGTAGCCCGAAAACTGAACAATGTAGCAGCCCTGCCTTTGGACCATCAAAAGTTTAGGGCGACTGCCTCGGACGAGCTGACCAACGCCTTCCAATCAAACATTGCTTTGGTAAGCAAAACTTTCTTTGTGTGCCTTGTTTGTTTTTTATTACTTAACTTTTTCTAACCCTGCTTCCTTTGTAGGTCCGAGCCCAGGAGTTAGAGATTCTGGCTCGCAGTGGAGAGTTTCTTGGGGAGCTCGAGACTAAGAATAAACAACTTGAAGAAGCTGAGCTAAAGAGAGCTGAGTTGGCCCAAGAAAACCCAATCTACGAGCTGACATCTCCCAATTCCGGCGGAGGGCTGAAGATGCTGAAATAAGGCTGGCCTCCTCCAACTCCAAAGTGGATGAGTTGGAAAATAAGGTGGCAGATCTAGAGCTGACCTCCACTCAGACTCTAAACGAGAATGAATTTCTGAAGAAGCAACTGGCTGAACTGACGCAGAAGAGTAAAGCTGATGAAGAGCAGATAGGCTTATTGCGTCATCAACTAACTGAGGCTGAGAACAAGACACTTATGGACTTCAAAAAGTCCAAGTTTTTTGAAGAAAATATGATCATTCTTCAGAGCTCAGCCATGGAGGTCGGCCGAAGAGAAGCCATCGATGTCTGCTCAACTGTTCATCCAGATTTGAACAAAGAGGATTCTCGCCTTGCTAAATTGTACAATCCTAATGCTTCCCAAGAGTTTGAAGAGCAATTCCAAAAGTTTGTAGATGGAGCTGACTTGAGGGAAGAAGACGATTAGGTTTAGGATTCTCTTTGTAATCTTTAGCTGAGCCGACATCAAATTGTACTCTGAACTCGAATTCTCCATTAATGAAAGACTATCTTTTGAAGTTCACTTTTTCTTCTTTTCTGCTTTCAACATTTTCATTAAGTTTATTCTTCAAACTTATTATTGCCGAGTTTCCATGTCGGTCTTGTATGACTTGATCAACTTCATTGAAAATAAACTAAGTCCCCAAGTCATTAAATAAGCCTGTTATTTGGCTGAGTTGTTCTTCAAACTTTTTGTTGCCGAGTTCTCATGTCGGCCTTAATAAACCTGATTAGTTTTAATAAAATAGATCAACAGACTTTTAAATATAAAATAAACCTGATTATCTTGCCGAGCTGAGCCAAGAATCGAATAAGAGAATCTTGTACTGCCTTGGCCGAGATCCAATCTGGACGATACTTAGTAATAATCTAAGTTTTTTACCAAGCCCATTCGGAGTACGTTTGCCGAGGTGAAATATAGGAGAATCTGCCCCCAGATGATGTCCTTTTTAACCTTCTCAGACTTGCCGAGACCGTGTAGGTTCATCCTTTAGCGGGCTCCTGCCTCGGACTGGCCGAGGTCTTGCTTCACCCTTTGGTGGGCTCTTGCCTCGGACTGACCGAGGTCTTGTTTTTACCCTATAGCGGGCTCTTGCCTCGGACGTACCGAGGTCTTGTTTTTACCCTATAGCGGGCTCTTGCCTCGGGCGTACCGAGGTCTTGTATCACCCTATAGCGGGCTCTTGCCTCGGGCGTACCAAGGTCTTGTTTTACCCTGTAGCGGGCTCTTGCCTCGGACTGGCCGAGGTCTTGTATAAGGAAACTTCTCAGTTCCGCAGAGTTGTCCATAGTTTCATTGCGAGTTATGAATAGGCACAAACTTTTTTCTCCAGAGAAGTCTTGTGCACTGAATGGTGGCTAACTTTATTGAGTGCTGAATAGACTTATTACAAGGTCGAACTGAGAGGCTTCAGCTGTACGGAAGATGAAAATAAATCCCCATTTAAAACTCGGACTCATTGTCAAGACAGCCTGGTTCGCCCAGACATTTGCAATCTTTGCTCATCTGAATCTTCTTCTTTTGAGGCCCGAAGTTGCTGCTCAGGTCGGCATCCACCTTCTCGGGGATTGTCTAAATCAAGACTGTTGTGCATCCTGGACCTCGGATTATAAAATTACTGCAAGTGACCGAGCTTAATCAGACGCACAATCTCCTGACCGAGTTGCCTACAATCTTCCGTATCATGCCCAATATCATGGTGATATAGGCAGTAGAGTTGTTGGTTCCTCTTACGGAGTGGCCCTGCAAGGGGCTGAGGTTCTCTTGCCAGACATTTCTTCCTCATGTAGGAAAGGATATGGGCCTTTGAAGCCAACAAAGAATTCCTTTCTCTGCCTCGGCCCAAACCTTGACAGAACACCTTTCTCGCAGCGGGGCCTTGCCATGTTTGAATGGCAGAGATGGGGTTGGAGTTCACTCTAAGCTCTGGTGGTCAGACCTCTGTACTGAATGCCTTGCCTCAGCCATAATCTCGGCCTGACATCCAGAGTGATATCCCGACCGAGATGGAGAATACTCCAAATCTTGTGAATTGGAGTTGCTGGGATAGGAGCCACTGGTACCTTCTGCAAAGGCTTTCCCCTTCATCTCCTCCACCATAGCTTGGAACACCGCCGAGTTTTGAGCCACATAGTGTATGGCTCGCATATGCTCCTCATACGTGAAGGCAATAGGAGTTGAGGACTCTCCCGGCTCCGTAGAGTACTGATCAATTTGTTGCTGAGAAGATCTTTGACTCCTGGATGTCATAGGTTGCTTGGACCCTTGACTATCTTTTTTACTCATCTTTCTCTTGATAGCTTCCAAGTGCAGTTAGGAAAGCTCAGGGTAATCGTTAGAGAAGCCTTGAGTAGCTGTTTTGTGGGTTAAGGGACCTAGAAGGGCCCTCCTTCTAGCGCCAATTTGATGATGCCAGATTTATCACCAAGTAAAAATTATGATATTGGGGTCACGCCGTCTCTTCTCCGTTAGTTGTCTTTAGTGGGCTGCTTGGCCGACCTGCACAGTGGAGCAAGGTCAGATGACCCGGGATCTATGGCCCCGGGTAATACCCTCCGACGGTCAAATCAGTGGAGGCCATTTGTGGTGAAATTTAGGTGCTGGAAAAAGAGTATGGACCTTTTTCTGGTGAACTTGGTAGTTTTTTCACCGTCAAGAAGATGAGTTCGAAAGTCTCCCCTAGCTCTCTTTGTTCTCTGCCCTTTATATGGGAGCCTGAGCCAATGCATGGGCAGTGTTCTGAGATTGTGACAGGCAAGGAGGTCATAAGGATGACTCTTGCTCTTGCATGCTTGCCAAGTGGCACCGTATTAAGCTGAATAAGCTAGCTTTTGACACCTGGAGAGGAGTTTCACCTAGTTAGATTACCCAAGGTAAACTCCTTGCGCCGAGGTCTTGCCGTGTATAGATAATCAGAGGTGTCCGAGATGGCCTGGGCCTTGGAGGTCGGCTTACTGAGACATAAGTGGCCGACTTTAGAGAGCAAAGGTAGGCCTGTTGTGGTGACCGATGTTGACGTCACAAGTGTGGCCTGAGATCATTGGCCGAGACAGAGCCAAGGCCAAGGTGCGGCCCTTTGGCCGAGGTGCTATATGGCCGAGATGGAGCTGAGGCCGAGATGTGGCCTTTAGGCCGAGATGTGGCCTTTAGGCCGAGATGACGCTGTGGCCGTTTAGCCGAGAGGAATTGTTTGTCAATATATGATCCTGCCGAGCTCTGGACCGACCTGTGGGACTTAACACTTTTGTACCCATACTCTACCGTTGACTGTTATTGACTAACATGTGATACTTTTTTGGTTCATCCCTCTACCCAAATTTATCCTTTTTCCGCTAGGGTCCTGGATGGAAAACCCAGTATGTACATAATTTTAACAATATTTGTTAAAAGCAAAAAAAGTCAAGCTACTACATGTTCAGATATGTGTAGAAATGTGTGTGTGTGTTTGTATATATGTATGTATATTATGTATGCGTGCGAGACACAAATATGGACAAAATGTGCCGTGGCCATCAGCGGGTTTATGTATCATTAAATCCAAGCTTCCTATGTTGTGAAGTAGCATTTGATCGACAATGTTTGACGCAATTTTTATTATGGGTCATTGGAAAACAATTTTTTAACACATGAATATGGTTGTGTATATCCAACGCCCCATACTTCGCTATAAGCAGAATATTCTAAGGCAATAATGTAATTTTGTTGTTATATTGCTTTGTAGAATATCATCGGTAGTTCTATTTCAGAAGAATCTTTTTTAATATGATGACATTTTTGTAAGGACGCTTTTAATATGATATCGAGAAAGAATGTTAAATAACTCTTTTCCACTGTAACGCAGAATTAGAAATATACATATGAGTTGCTACATCTAGACTTTTCACTACTTTTCACTGCTGACAATTTTATGCTCAAACATGCATGATCCTTTTTCTCAAGGCAACTTTTAGCCCACGATACTAGCCAATGTTCATGTATAATGCTCGAAATTGTTGAAGTGATATAACCGGTAAGTTGATAGAGATACGTCTTCTATTAAACACTAATTTAATTCTAATTAGGTCTCTAATTCCGTTTACATTGGCTTATACGGTATACGAGTTTAGACCCACGTGTTAATTGGGTTGCAATAACTATATTTGTACAAACTCAAACCCGAATACTAAAATAGGAAAAACACTACTCAAGTTCTATAACTAAAAGCTGGATTTACATACAAGGTCAAGATTTTAGTATGCCGGCTAGCAATCGGGATAAGTTGTTACCATCGTCACTGGAAGCAGACTTTCTACCCCTTGGGATAGAGGTATTGTCTGTCTACCACTTACCCTCCTCAGACTCTAACGATAGCTTTTCCTCAGACTCTAACGATAGCTTTTGCTATCGTTGGGATATACTGGGTTCGGATGATGACGATGACGGCTTTACGAACTAAAGTAATAAGTATTACTTTCGACTAGAACAACTTATCTCATCTTGAAAAAGCATCTTGGAGCAACGTATCTCACCTGTCTGACGTCACATTTAGGCCAAGTATTAATCTCATTAAAAATCAGGACAAAACAGGTAAATTCTGGAAACCAACGTATCATTTCTACTCTCATAAACCCAAATATCTTGATGTTAATTCAGGATTTTATGATTTCATGATTCATAAAATATTTTTAAAAATATTTGTGATACCATTATGCGCGGTGTAAACTCATGAATATACGTGAGTTCATGAGTTTACTCTGTGTTATTATCACAAATATTAAAAAAAAAAGTATTGTATGAATCATGAAATCTGACAAAATTCACACAAATTGCTCAGGCTGCAACAACGCACCTCTTGAAGCAATTGATCACACAAATTGACATTGATTGATCAAACAATCAGAAAAAGAAATTGAGGAGCATTCAGAATGACTAAAGGAACAAAAGGAAATGCAGAGTTTATTCCAGAAAAATATCTGCAATCACACATTCGAAAGCTACTGCTTATCTGCCTATATGCAAGAGCCAAAAACGGTTACAAGGAAGAAAATATGAATTTACAAGAACGCCCTCTAACTAACTCTACTGTTTCTTATTTACAAAAGGGTAGAACGGTCCTTTCACACATTTAAATCACTTCGCGCGTCAACCACCTGTGTCTCCTTCTTCTCCCTTCTTCTGCACTTCTGCTCCAACCTCCACTTCCTTCAATCGTACCTCCAACCGTTCGTTACTCCTTGTCTTCGCTGTGCTGCTGAACCACATCTCAACAATCAACTCTCAATTTGGCCAACAAGCTCTTCTACTTGGTTAATGTGGTACACTTCTGTTGCTGCAATTTCTGCTCCGTTTGATCACCAGCTTTGACACCCCCCCCCCTCAAATCTGACTGCGCATATATATTGCGTAGCCCAAGTGCAGCAGTCAGATTGGCCATTCTTTGGATATCCAATGCTTTGGTGAATATGTCTGCCTGTTGATGGTCAGTTCTTACAGGCATAGGTTTCACCACCCCTTCAAGATATTTCTGCCTCACAACATGACAATCTATTTCAATATGCATAGTACGTTCATAGAAAACTGGATTTTCCACTATGTAGATAGCACTTCTACTATCACAGAATAGTTCGACAGGACATTCTTGTTGTATTTTTAAATCTCCCAGCAAAATACACTAATCATTGTATCTCACAAGTAGCAGCTGCCAATGCCCTATACTCAGCTTCTGAAGACGATTTGGATACCGTGGTTTGCTTTCTAGCCTTCCATGATATTAATGATTCTCCCAAAAACATGCAAAATCCAGTAATGGATCTCCTCGTTTCCTGACATCCCGCCCAGTCTGCATCTGCGAACGCCTTAAGCTTGAGTTCTCCATTTGCAGGAAAGTACAAGCCTTGTCCCGCAGTTCCCTTGATGTATCTCAACAGCCTATGGACTGCCTTGAAATGTGATTCAGTTGGAACGTCTAAAAACTATAACAATTGTTGGACATCAAAAGCGATGTCAGGCCTCGTAATGGTTAGATACAATAGTTTCCCAATAAAGCTTTTGTATCTGGGAATATCCTTAGCTACTACTGAATCTCCATGTTGCAACTTAACACCTTTATCCATTGGGGTCTTGGCAGGTTTTGAGCCAAGATACCCTGTATTGTCAAGCAGCTCCACAGCATAGTGTAATGCCCCCCTTGATCTAGCGACCTCAATGCCTAGGAAATAATGTAATTCCCCCAGATCCTTTATCTAAAAGGTAGTGTGAAGATAATCCTTCAAGTGCTAAATGACTTGCATTGAGGAGCTAGTCACAATAACATCATCTACATAGACAAGGACCACTAACAAAACACCTGATGTTGTTTTAGTGAACAGAGTGTGATCATGCTGAGATTGGGCAAAACCTTTGTGAATTAGTGCTTGAGTGAGCTTCTCATTCCATTGCCTACTTGCTTGCTTAAGGCCATACAAAGATTTTTGAAGTTTACACACAATGTTAGGAGCAGAAGCAGTTAAGCCCGGTGGGAGCTGCATATAGTCAGGAAGATCACCATGTAAAAATGCATTGTTAACGTCCAGTTGGTGAATGAACCAACCTTTACTAGCAGCTAAGGCTAGTACTAATCTGACAGCGGTTAATTTGACTACTAGGGAGAAGGTATCAATGTAATCAACGCCTAACTGCTGAGTGAATTCCTTAGCCACCAACCTTGCTTTATAACGCTCCACTGATCCATCAGCACGATATTTAGTCTTGTATACCCATTTGCATCCTATGGGAATTTTTCCTGCATGAAGAGGTACTAGAGACCAAGTACGATTAGCATTGAGAGCATCAATTTCCTTCTGCATTGCCTGAGACCAGCACTTATGCTGTGAGGCCTCATGATATGTAACAGGGTCAAGATTTTTGCGAATGTTAACAGCATATGTCCTATAATCAGGAGTAAATGAATCAAATGACAGATATTGTTGAATGGGATGAGGAACAGAATTGGAGTCATGCCAAGTACTTGTTAAGACATTACAATAATAATCACCTAAGTATGACGGCTTTTGTTAGTGTCTGATAGGTTTTTCTTGCTCAAGAGGTGGGAGGTCAATAGTGATGGTGGGAATTTGTGTTGCAGGTAAGGAATTATGAGATTGCCTATCTAGTAGTGAAGGAGACGGCATATCTGGCTGATGTGGTGATTCTGCAGAGCCTGCATTATCTGATGGTGCTGACGGGATAGTTTCAGCTGAGACCTATGATGTATTTGGAATGGATTTTGATACAGGCAAGATGGACATAGGTGTAAGATTAGGTACAAGGTGATGTTTAGTTAGAGTATCATGGACATGGGATGATGAAGACGCTGATGTGGTATAAGGAAAGACATGTTCATGAAATGTGATATGCCTTGAGACAAATACGGTTTTTGTGGCTAGATCTTGGAGTATGTGGTCTTCGGAGTACAGAGGGACACCAAGATATACACAAGTTTTGGCTTTTGGTTCGAATTTCTCTTTTTGTGGTGCAGTGTCATATGCAAATGCTTGACATCCAAAGACCTTCAGGTCATTGTAGGAAGGATTAATGTTAAAGAGGCTGAAGTATGGAGTTTGATTGTCCAGAATTGGTGTAGGTATGAGGTTAACAATGTATGTAGCATGCTGGATACAAAATCCTCGAAGTTCAAGTGGCAGATTAGCTTGAAACCTTAAGGCTCTAGCAACAGTGAGCAGGTGATGTTGCTTTCTTTCTACTAAACCGTTCTGCTGCGGTGTATATGGGCAACTTTTCTGGTGTATGAGAAAAGAACTAAGTTAAAGACAATTCAGGGGCATTATCACTCCTGATGATTTTTATTTTCTTGGCAAACTGTGTGTCAACATAATGATAGAAGCTTTCAATAACTTGTTTGGCTTCTGACTTGGCTCTAATTAAATACGTCCAAGTAAATCTACTTCTGTCATCAACGATAGTAAGGAAGTAAATTTGCCCATATAATGTGGGTACCCTATATGGACCCCATATATCAATATGCAAAAAGTCAAAGAAACAAGTAGAAGCAGATTCAGACACAGGAAATGGTAAACGTTTTTGTTTTGCCATTAGACACACTTTACAGAATGCCTTTACATCTGATACCTTGACAGAGGGAGCTATTTTATTTATTTCTCTCAGTCTTGGCATTGAGTCGTGACTAAGCCTGAGGTGCCATAGCATAGAAGATGAACAACAGTGGGAACATGAAGAAGAAAAGCAAACAGACAATGGCTTCTCATTCAAAGAACTTGTGCTCACTGGATGCTTCTCTCTAGTGTCTGGCATCTTGAATGTGCCAGTGAGGTAGTAAAGTTCATTTATCAATCTAGCTGAACCAATCTTCCTCTTGGAGTATTGGTCCTGAAGTATACAGTGATAACCATGAAAGTAAGCACAAACGTGAGACACCACAGACAACTTACTCAAAGATAGTAAGTTAAAGGAAAATGATGGAACATATAGAACATCAAGCAAAATAATGGACTGATTAAGAATAACCATACCAGTATGAGTGGCTATGACTGATGTATTATTAGGCATTTTTACTGATATGTCATGAACAAGTTTAAGCTGAGTGAAGAGGGACAGAGAACAAGATATATGATTCGCTGCTCCTGAGTCTAGGATCCATATAATGGAAACATTAGAAGAAACCTTACCTGTCACCTTATCAGTATGCATCATAGCCTGAGCACTCATCACAGAGGGATGATAAGCAGCAGCTGATTCAGAAACAACAACATTCTTTGACTTATTATAAGAACTCAAAATATTCATTAGCTTGTTGTATTGCTCCATAGTGAGCATAGGCATTGGCAGCTGTTCTTGGGGCACTGGCACAACATCAGTCTGATTTTGGTTGCTCTCATCATCCCTTAAGACGTTCACATCTTGACATGAAACATCAGTCATATTAACTTGTGGCCTTACTTTGAGCCCAGGGGGGTATCCATATTTTTTGTAACATCTCTCCACATTGTGTCCAGACTTTCCACAATGCGTACAAACAGGCCGTTGAGAAAAATTGTGATATCCTCTGCTTGTTCCTCTAGTCACGCCTCTAAAACCTCCAGTATGGGGTCTAGAATTAAAACTTCCAACTGCAAAGCTCACAGGCTCAGACATGTTTTGGCTACCAGTTGCCAAAGCTGTAGGATTATTAGAAATCTGTTGTGACACACCACCTGCCATAATCTTTCTCTCATACTGCAGCGCCATTGAGAAAGCAGTTGAAATACTTGGCAGAGGTGTCATGACAAATATCTGAGACCTCATAGGGTCAAATTCTAAGGTTAAACCTTTAATGAATTTGATTATGAAATCTCCTTCCACAAACTTGGAGACTTTTCCAACTATATCACAGGTACATCTACTACATGAGCATGTAGGTATAGGTCTTAAAATCAACATTTCTTACCAAAGTGATTTCAATCTAGTAAAGTAATCATTGATAGACATACCTTCCTGTTTAACCGCGTAAAATATTTCCACCAAACCAGACAAGCGGAATGGATCTCCTCCAGCATATCTGAGTGTCAAGTCATTCCACACATCTCGTGCTGTCTCAAACCACATGATGCTCTGCGTAATTGTTGGAGTCACGCAGTTCTGGATCCAAGACTGAACCATTGTATTGCACTGATTCCACGCAAGGTATGTATCATCGTTCTCTCCTGGTTTCCCCATAGTTCCATCAATGAAGCACATCTTGTTCTTGATGGTTAACGCCATAGTAATGTTCTACTCCATGAATGGAAGTTGTGGCCATTGAGAGGAGGTTGGACAAGCACCGTTGCTGGAATTTCATTCGGATGCAAATATAATGGATTTGATGCAGGATTGTCAGCAATGTTATTACGACTAGTGGATGCAGAAGCAGAACTCATGATTGCAAATTTAAACAAGAAATCAACAATGAATCGATGATTCACTAATCTAATCAACAGAGTATGCTAATAGCTCTGATACCATGCCAAAATTCACACAAATTGCTCAGGCCGCAACAACGCACCTCTTGAAGCAATTGATCACACAAATTGACATTGATTGATCAAACAATCATAAAATGAAATTGAGGTGCATTCAGAATGACTAAAGAAACAAAAGGAAATGCAGAGTTTATTCCATAAAAAATCTGCAATCACACCTTCGAAAGCTACTGCTGATCTGCCTATATGCAAGAGCCAAAAGCGGTTACAAGGAAGAAAAGTATGAATTTACAAGAAAGCCCTCTAACTAACTCTACTGTCTCTTATTTACAAAAGGGTAGAACGGTCCTTTCACACATTTAAATCACTTCGCGCGTCAACCACCTGCGTCTCCTTCTTCTCCCTTCTTCTGCACTTGTGCTCCAACCTCCACTTCCTTCAATCGTACCTCCAACTGTTTGTTACTCCTTGTCTTCGCTGTGCTGCTGAACCATATCTCAACAATCAACTCTCAATTTCGTCAACAAGCTCTTCTACTTGGTTAATGTGGTACACTTCTGTTGCTGCAATTTCTGCTCCGTTTGATCGCCAGCTTTGACATCTATTGACATTTCCATTCTAATTCTGTAAAGTTGTCATAGTACAAGTATAATAACCAGGCTTTTGTTGTATCATTGAAGTAATAAAGTTTTGTTTCTGAAACGTAGAATATGGGGCAGGATTAGAACGCCCAAGACCAATCTATCCATTCAATGAATATACACTTCTGTGAAGACTGGGTTTATCTGCCACGGCATCAACCCTGAAATATGCCAAACGTTGTAAACGAAAAACGACGCACCCAATGTTCCATACATTAGGGGAACATAAACCCGTCGTGTGACGATTTCTATTGAGACAGGTGAAGAATTGGGCTCAAGAGGAAACAAGCAGCTTGAAGTGAGAAGTGATGATCTGTATCAACAAGGGCATGATTTAGGTGGAAGTTGATAAGCACCGTTAGATGAAGCCGAAATCCACGATTTCATGAGTTAATTGGAAAAGAAACATAGTTGGAAGCGGTTAGAGGAGATGCCGTGATGCAACTAAAATGGGAAGAAGGTCTAGCGGGGAAGGAGTAGCGCACCAAAGTTCAAACAAGTGGCGAAATGATCATAGTGCCCTCAGTTGTAAATGGAGTACTATTAGTGAGTAAAGGTAGTTATGTAATTTCACATGATTAGTTTTCTGTTTCCTGTTAGATGCTTCTAGGGGTGTTAACGAACTGAGCCAAACTGAATACAAGGTTTTCAAATTCGGATTCATTTGGCTAAATGAACTGTTCGGCTCGGTTCGTTTAGCTAAACGAACTTTAAATTTGGTTCGAGTTCGGCTCGATAACCCTTTAATTGTTTAAACAAACCGAATAGTTCACAAATAGTTCGGCTCATTTTAGTACATGAACCCGAAAATCTGTTCGAATTTAGCTCGTTTACCGACCATTAACAAACGGATATGCACCGAACTCGAATAGTTCGCGAACTGTTTGGTTTGTTGAACAACTTTATCTGCTTCAACTGTATAAGTGTGCAACGTTTCTGCATAGTGAAAGAAGAAGATTGAGCTCCCAATTCTTGTTCTTTGACAGTTATTTTTTTCCCAAATTCTCTTCATTTCTTCTTGGTTCAATTGGTTTTGTTGAATCAATTTTGTTGTTTGTTGCAAGTTTTGACAATTTCCATGAAGTCTCCCAATTGTGGTTTTAGGAGGAACCATGACTACATCATTATCTATGAGATTTCATGCATTGACCAAAACATGTTCGATTACGAGCATAACACTAGTAAGACATTGAACCAGATTAACCTCTCGAAAAGTTGGCCTACCAACATATGCATGACTTTGTTCTCAACTGCATCTCATAAGCTTGCTTGTCCTGTTGATTTACACAATACAATTTTATGTCAAGAGCCATTGGCTTGTACAAGAGCCAGTGTCTTCAAACCTGAACTAACATAGAGCTGACTCAAATGCTAAGGAGGTCACTTGTAGAAAATAGTGAATAGTGGTATACCATACGTATGTTACCGTTAGGAGTACTTGTATGACATCACACTCTTAGTGATGTAAAACTAGCCGTTATAGCACAATATATATATATATATATATATATATATATATATTGATAGAGATAGCTTTTGTAGTTAAGGTGAACTTTCACCGTGAAACAACAACTTTTGATTCTTAATACAAATTGATCAATTGTTTCCATTCTCAAGTTGAGTTCTATATTTCTTCATGGTATTAGAGCTGATAAGCTTCCATTAAGCTTTATCTAATCATCTCCAGAAGAACGTTAAGAGAGAACACGTATTCTCTCAAACTTCCTTCAGAAATTGTTTCACACTGCAATATACAAACGATTCTTACGAGAAATTTGGTCAACCAGGATTTGAACAACTGAACTGAAAACCTGCCTGTAATAAGCAGTGCAGAAGAATTGAAGATTGCTTGCATAAAGACGATAATGAGCATGAAGAAGAAAGAAAAATAATACAATATTACCAGGAAGGATCTCGAAAGGAAAGATCTCGGTAGAAGGAAAAAGAAAAAGAGGAAATAATTACTTGCACACTTCCGTGTATTTCTTTTCGAATTTTTTTATCGATTCTTGCACATGCAGAAAGAGTAATCCCGCCGAATCTATATCCAATACACTACCTACACGTGTACTACTTTATCTACATTCACGTGGGAGCATTTATTACATCTGTACAATTTACTTGGATATCTTTTCTTCTGCTTCCTTTACTTCTTCATCTCAAACATTTGCGTCTCCTTCATCATTTCACCAGAAACTTCACTCTGCATCTCTTTGATTCCCAAGCAGACTACTTTGTACATAAGCTCAGAAATATCAGTTCTATCCCATAAAATCCTATTATCAGTGTTTGCATGGCAGATCAAAGAAGTGAGATTTCATCCGGAGAAGGAGGAAAAACTTCATCTGTTCTTCCTTCTTCTGGATCTAACGTTGATTCTACCCTAGTTTCAATCACAAACCAGAAACTAAGTGGAAATCATTTTCTGCCATGGAGTAGAGCAGAACTTTTATTATTAGAAGAGGGAAGAAGGAGTATATGTCTGAGAAGATGATTCCTTCGAGTGAAACAATTGACAAATATGCTGTATGAGAAGCTGAAAATTCCATGATCATGGATTCTTGGATCCATGATCCTGAGGTAAGTAACACCTTCATGCTATATCAAACTGCAGCAGAGATCTGGAAAGCTACAAAAGAGATGTATTCTAAACAAGATAATATTTTAGAGCTGTATGAGTTAGAGGCTCAGTTGAGGGACATAAAACAAGGAGATCAGGCTGTAAGTAAGTTTTATAGTAACTTGTCTCAGCTTTGGCAACAGATTGACTCTCTTGAGTCATATCAGTGGAAATGCACCACTGATAGCCAGCTATATAGAACCATCAAAGACACTAAACGTGTGTTTGGTTTCCTATCTGGTTTGCACAAAGACTTTGATGCAGTAAGAAGTCGCATCTTAGGTACTAAACCGTTGCCATCTATGAACACTGTGTTTTCTGAAGTAAGACAGGAAGAAAGTAGGATTAAAGTGATGGTGGGTTATAGTACTTCTGTGACTACTGAATCCTCAGCTATGGTTTCTCAAGGTAATATTAATGTTAGTGATAATGACAAGGATAAAAATGCATTCTTTGCATCTAGAAAGTCTGGCAATAGTGACTATTTTTAAGAAATATTGTAAGCATTGTCACAAAGTGGGACATGTTGTTGAAGGCTGCTATAGACGTCCAGGGTCTAAGGCCAGACCACCTGCTTCATTTTACAAACAAAACAACTCTAGACACACATCCTCCAGCAGGTCTAATACAAGTGGGTCATGGAGGTCTTCTGATGCTGATTCTTGGAAGCCTTCACCTAGAGCCACCGTAGCTGATGTACCATAGATGAATCAGATGGATCCTCCTGAACCCATATTTACTCAAGCGCAACTGAATTTTGTACTAAGGGTATTGGAGAGCCGGAGAGCACAGGGAAATCAAACTTAGATAAGAGCCACCATGGCGAGTGCAGGTAAAGGTGGTAAGTATAACCTATGGGTTGTTGATTCAGGAGCAACTCATCACATGACATTTGATAAAACATTGTTGAATCAATTTACACATTTTTATGATTCAAAGAAAGTTAAGGTTGCTAATGGTCACCATGTTGATATTATAGGTGAAGGAAATGTAATTCTGTCTGAAACACTTACCTTAAAACATGTATTGTATGTACCAAATTTAGACTGCAATCTTATCTCAGTAAGAAAGCTCATGACTGATAATAATTGTATAACTGTTTTCTCACCGTTTAAATGCTATTTCTTGCCTTCTTCATTTTGCTACCAGGAGAAAGCCATGAAGGGGAGAGTTTTGAAGGAGATGATTGGTTATGCTAGCCTCTATAATGGACTGTTTCTTTTGGATACTTCAAAACCAGGTTTTGAAGATCATTTTGATGGATGTTCTAAGATCTATTCTTATATAAACATGGCATCTGTTTCTAGAATAGATAGTGTTCAACCTAGAATAGACCTTATTTTGTTATGGCACAAACGATTGGGACATCCCAACTTTATGTACCTCAGGAAAATTAAACATGAACTATTTGATGGTATTTCACTGGAACATCTTAAGTGTGAAACTTGTATGTATGCAAAGCAGACTAGAATGTCTTATCCTCCAAAACTGCATACTGAAAGTACACCTTTTAACTTGGTGCATTCTGACATATGGGGGCCTTCCAGGGTTCTCAACATAAATGGTAGTAGATAGTCTGTAATCTTTGTAGATGACCATACACGTGTTACTTGGATCTATTTAATGAAGTACAAGTCAGAGCTATGTCAAGTTTTCAAAACTTTTGTAAATTTAATTCAAAATCAGTTCAATACAGTTATCAAGAACCTAAGATCAGACAATGGGAGTGAGTACATGGATAAAGAGGTAAAGTGCTTCCTAACTGAAAGAGGGATTCACCATCAAACATCCAATGTTTACACTCCTCAGCAAAATGGAGTTGCTGAGAGAAAACATAGGCATATACTGGGAGTGGCCAGATCACTCATGTTCACCATGAATGTGCCTAAACATTTATGGGAGAGGCTGTTTTGACGACCATTTATCTCATAAATAGGACTCCATCTAGAGTGTTAGAGTATGTAAGTCCTAGAGATAAACTCCTAAGGATATATCCCTATTGTCTTTTACTGTCTGAATTACCTTTAAAAACTTTTGGGTGTACTGTCTATGTATATCTTCAGGTACACAGCCGAGGTAAATTAGATAGAAGATCAATCAAATGTATGTTTTTTGGGTATGCTGGTACACAAAAAGGATACATGTGTTTTTGTCCTAATTCTAGAAAGATTTATTCAACTCTTGATGTTTCTTTTGATGAAAATATCTCCTTCTATAAGACTAAAAATCAGTCATGATCTCAAAGTGAACAGAACGATTATTGGAGTATAATTGATATTTCAACAGTGGTTTCTTATTCGCATAAGGATAATGTAGCTGCTGCTGGGACAAATGAGCAATAGGAAACCATTCAAGAGGGTGGTAATATAATCACTGAAGAAGAGGAGCAGACACCAAGTGAACCAATCAGAGATCAATAATATTCACAAAGGAAACCTCATATTACATAGGTATATACAAGAAGAAGAAATCAGGTAAATCCTACATCACCGTGTGTGAATAATAATCCTACTATTTCAGAAACTGTCATTGAAAAATGTACAGATACCCATATATATGAACCTGAGATATCAGAAATGCCTATAGCATTAAGAAAAGGAACCAGAGAGTATACCAAGGTTCCTACTCCTAAACTCAGGGATTATCATCTGTTTAACACAGAGGTATGCTCTACTAGTCATCCTTTAGACAAGTTCGTATCATATGATAGATTAAGTAATCACTTTAAACTATTCACTGCAAGCTTAGACAATCAGTCTATTCCAGTATCTATACATGAGGCCTTAAATCACAAGGAATGGAAAAAGGCAGTAGAAGATGAAATGAGTGCACTCATCAAAAATGAAACCTGGGAACTTGTTCAAAAACCTGCAGGCTGTAAACCTGTAGGTTGCAAGTGAGTTTTTCCTTGAAATATAATTCTGATGGGACTCTTAATAAGTATAAGGCAAGGCTATAGCAAAAGGTTTTTCTCAATCTTATGGAATTGATTATTTAGAGACCTTTGCTCCTGTAGCAAAACTAAATACTGTTAGAATAATTTTTTCTGGTGGCTGTTAATCTGGACTGGAAGCTATTTCAACTTGACATTAAGAATGTGTTTCTTAATGCAGATTTGAAAGAACATGTGTTCAAGGAAATTCCACCAGGATATAACACTGTTCATACAGAAGGTAAAGTTTGTAAGCTGAGGAAGGCAATTTACGGCTTAAAACAGTCCCCAAGGGTCTGGTTCTCAAGGTTTACTCAGGTCCTACTTCAGTATGGCTTCCATCAGGGTCAAAGTGACCACACCTTATTCATTCTCAGATCTGGTATGACTATTACTATCTTAATTGTATATCTAGATGATATAATATTGACAGAAAATTGCATTGACAGTATGACTAAAGTAAAAGGCCATCTGTCTACTATATTTGAAGTTAAAGACTTAGGAACATTAAGATATTTTCTTGGAATGGAAGTAGGAAGAAATAAACACGGAATGTGCATATCACAAATAAAATATATCTTAGACCTTCTTCAGGAAACTGGTATGTTTGGTTGTAAGCCAACATCCACTCCATTAATACCAGGAAAAACATCAGAACTTGAAAATGATACTGATACAGGTAAGCTATTAACTGAAATTAGCTCATATCAAAAATTAGTTGGGAAACTTATTTATTTGTCTCATACACGGCCTGACATATGTTATTCTGTGACTTATGTCAGCCAATTCATACATTCTCCTACTAATATACACTTTCAAGCTGTCATGCGCATTTTAAGGTACCTTAAAGGAGCTCCAGGTCAGGGACTCTATTTCAAGAAAAATGAAGATAGGACTGTTAAAGTGTACACGGATGCTGATTGGGGTGGATCGAAAAGGGACATGAGGTCTACATCTGGATATTGTACTTTTGTATGGGGAAACTTAGTTACATGGAGGAGCAAAAAACAAAGTGTCGTGGCTAGAAGCAGTGTTGAAGAAGAATTGAGAGCCTTGGCTCTAGGACTATGTGAAGGCATGTGGATTAAACGAGTTCTTAAGGACTTAGATACTGTGACATCACCAATTCTTACACTTTGAGATAACATTTCAGCACATATGGCAGAAAATCCTATTCATCATGATAAGTCTAAACATATAGAAATTGATCGGAATTTCATTCGAGAGAAATTGGAGGATCAATCCCTTCATCTTCAACATATTGCTTCAACAGACCAAGTGGCTGATATACTGACTAAATCTGTTGTCCCAGGATTATTTTACAAGTTATTATCCAAGCTTGGTTGTGTTAATGTATACACCAAGCTTGAGGAGGAGGGTAGAAAATAGTGAATAGTGATATACCATACGTATGTTACCGTTAGGAGTTCTTGTATGACATCACACTCCTAGTGATGTAAAACTAGCCGTTATAGCACAGTGTATATATATTGATAGAGATAGCTTTTGTAGTTAAGGAGAACTTTCACCGTGAAACAACAACTTTTGATTCTTAATACAAATTGATCAGTTGTTTCCATTCTCAAGTTTGTTCTATATTTCTTCATCACTGATCACATTCTATTATATCTGCTAGTAGTTTCTCCATTCAACTACCATCTGCAACCTACTGTCAAGAAAGCTCTCAAAAGGCGTATTGATAGTGTTATCTACAGGCCAGGTTTATTTAAGAATTTTCAACCATGAAAACTGCCACATGCAAGTGAAATTGGTCCAGTAGTTGGTAGAGCTGCTAAGGGCCTTTAAACTTTCCACCATCAACATGGCAGAGATTCACCAGCGGAACCTATCAATCATATGGAATATCCCATATACAAGAGTTCAGTCTTCCTTCATGTATATATATAAAGAAAATATGTACTTGGTTTCATGAACTCTGATGGGCCGGCATGCCAGTAACTGTGCAAATTTGCCCAGGTTCCTTGCCAGAGAAAAATTATTCTGTATTCAACATTTGCAAAAGAATGTAGACATTATGCAAAAGGTGTACATATTGTGCAGCACTTGTTACTTAATTCAGGAAAACATCAATTGATAGTTAAAGGCCATGTTAGCTACACTGAAGCTTACAGATAACAGCAACCAAATAATGGAGCTCACCAAAAACTAATGCATGTTGCGTGTCTGAGACGTGGGAAAGTAAACTGGAGGCAATACATGTATATATATATTTCACGGTAAGCTTCCCTCAAAGCATGTCCAACCCTCACTTAGAACAGGGGTTGGCATCCACAGAAGGCACTATCATTTTCTGCATTCGCTACCCTTTTTGTTCAAAACTCGGCCCATCAAATTCATGGCACACAAGGACCTCATGTTCTTGAGAATAACTTGCAGGAGTATTCAGGAAAGTTAGCATAAACGCGATAACTTCATCAAACATTTGGTTGCAGGATGCATCAAGGTGAACCAGGATTTAGAGCTGCTGTGACATGACAATTTCTTGTCAAAATTCACGGTTTTAAAATTTTCAAAAAGCAAACCGTACACTTGCTCATTGACTCTTTTTCAGTCATTGGAGGCTGGGAGGACACTAAAGGAGCAGACTGTTTATGTAGGGAATCATCAGAGTTGACTCGGGAAGCTTTTTTTCAGCTTATGGTTATTGCACGCAACCACACCGCCACTAGCTGCATAGAGTGACAAATTATTTCAGAAAGTTAGAATGATATCCATCAATAAATAGCATACAGGAATTCTTTTTTGTCTTCATCAGAGGCAAAGAGTTCATACAAGCAGAAATGTCAAACATGACATGTAATTTCCCCAGCCCAGTGAAACAAAGTAGTTATATATACCGGGAAAAGGCTTACATGTTGTTGTAGTGAAACAAAGTGGTTATACACATTAGCAAGTTTCACAGAGTTGAATTGATGGAGCAAGAAAAAGATAGAACTGCACCCAGTTCAAAATCTCAAAACTTTGCTCCTGTTTCAAGCCGTGCATAAGCAGGGAATGGAATATTTGCTTTTACCACCTTCAAGTTAAAGCAGAACTATCTTTCCATTTCTAATAGAGTTAGAGACACCATCTTCCAGCTTCCTTTACATTCTTAGGTTCTAAGTGTGAGATTAAGCTATGTCCTTCAAGTTGACTTATATTTCTACGTGTTTTAACCCCAACACTTGGATCCCCAATGATTAGTTCTCTAGGGTGCCACCAATTCCTAGATTGACTAGGTTCACCCTCATCTTGTTCAAATGTTTTATTAGTGTGAATGTTATCATATGTTATTGGATCATTAGTTGTACCTTCCAATTGCAGAGTCTCTTGATTGATTTCATCTAAGGGTTCATGCATGTCTTGTTCAGGGGGAGTTGGTTCTAGATGATCAAGTACAGGCTCAAGTAATACATCATCATCAAACATATTTTCAACATTTGTTTCTTGTTTATGTTGATGTTTGTCACTAACTTCAAAGCATGCATTTTCATTGAATTTCACATGAATGGATTCAATTATTTTTCTAGATGCAGGATTATAACACCTATATGCTCTTGAGTTACTTGAATACCCAACAAATATGCATTCAATAGACTTTTGTTAACATTTACATCCAAATACTTTAAGACAATCTATTTTAGGTTGTCTATTGTTTAGCAATTCATAAGGCGTTTTATTTAATTTCTTTCTAATAGTAAGCCTATTTATAATATAGCATGCACAACTAACAGCTTCAGCCCATAAATATTTAGGTAATTTATTTTCACACAGCATTGCAACTTCTTGAATTGTTATATTTTTACGTTCAACAAATCCATTGAGTTGTGGTGTTCTAGGTGGTGAGAATTCATGTTTAATTCCATATAGTTCACAAAATTTGATTACATCTTTGTTTTTAAATTCTCCACCTCTATCACTTCTAATCCTTTTAACATTTTCTTCATAAATGTTTTCAAGTTGCTTAATAAGGGTTTCGATTGCTAATGGAGCATCGTCTTTGTGTGTTAAGAACAATGTCCATGTGTAGCGTGAGTAATCATCTACTATGACACACACATAGTAGTGTCCACCTAGACTTCTTGTCCTACTTGGACCAAATAAGTATAAGTGAAGCAATTCTAGTACATGACTAGTACTCACTTCATGTTTCGGTTTTAAGGTTTCTTTAATGTGTTTTTCCTTAATACATGTTTCACACATTTGAAAATTATCTAAGTCTAACTTAGACATTCCTCTAATTAAATTCTTCTTAGATAATTTCTTAATAGTTGAAATTCCTATATGACATAATCTTCTATGCCATAAATTTACATCTAAGTCATGTGATATTAGACACTTAACCTTAGCATCTAACATGTTATCTAAGGTAAGAGTATAAATATTTCCATCTCTATTTCCTTTTAAAACCGTTTCTCCTTTTTCATTTATCAATCACAATAATTGGGAAGAAAGGAGACATTATAACCACAATCTATAAGTTGAGAAATACTAAGTAAATTATAAGATAGATTGCTTACTAATAACACATTTCGTATTTGAAATGTGTTAGAGTCCCTAATTGTTCCTTTTCCAACAACTTGTCCTTTGTTGTTGTCGCCAAATGTCACTTTTCCTCCATTTTTGATATGTTCTAATTTGATGAATAGTTTGGGGTTCCCCGTCATATGCCTCGAACATCCACTATCTAAAAACTATTTGGTTTTCAGATTCTTTGACTTTGCCTCCTTCTTGCATTCTTTGCGTTTTTCCTACTATAGAGACAAAGTTTTAGGTACCCTTTATTTGGGTCTTTGAATGTTAGGGGCACTATTCTTGTTTAGATATCCCTTAGGTATCCAAACTTGAATATACATTCTAGGCACATTTTTAGCATTCTTATAATTTTGAAAATAAGAAGAATTAGCATATACATGATCATTCCACATAAGTGAAGATGCATTGTTATACATGTTGCGCTATGGTTGATAATTATTATGCCTTGGCTGATTTTGGTAGTGTGTATAAGACATGTAATTTTGTTTCTTGAATGGTGCTATGTATGTATGTTCATAGGCATTTCTATAAGATTTATGAGTGTTGCCTATACTTAGGTTCATAATAAGTTGGATGCATTTTATTCTTTCTAGTTGTATTCGTATATATATAGGCATAATTTCTAGGTTGTCTAGATGCAAAGTTTGGCCTAGATGTATGTTTATGCATGTGTGCTTTTATGGGTGTATATTGCATTTTTGCCTTGATATAAGTAGAAGAAGGTGTAGAAGAAGATGTAGCAGGCAAAGTTGATTTTGTTGTATTATATGGCAACTTTGTACTAGATGAAACAAACTTAGTCTTTTTATTCACTTTTTCATTTTCTTCTTTATAGCCTAAGCCGGTTTTATCATTACCATACTTTTGTGATGAGATGAGTGTGTCTAACATGTTTGCACCGGATTTAAATTGTTCTAACATTTTTTCTAAGTTAAGTTTAGACGACTTAAGTTGTATTATTTCATGTTCACAACTTTCTAACTTAGACTTTAACATATTATTTTCTATTTTTATCTTTTGTTCATCTTTCCTATGTAATTCAATTTTATTCTCTAAACAATCAAGAGTATTAGTAGACTCTTGTTTAAGAGATTCTAGTTGATCAGAAAATTCCAAGTTGGACGTCTTCAACTTGTCATTTCTTTAACTAGTTTCTTCTTTTCTTTGGAGAGCCTCTTACAGTGAGCATGCATTCTTAAGAATTCTTCATACATTTCATCAAATGTCATGTCACTATCAAAATCACTATCAGAAGAAGAACATACCTCATTGGATACGAAGCAGACTTGAGCTTCCTCAGTTTCGGATTCTGAGTCGAATGAGTCGCCCATGTGCTCACCTTCATTGCTCGTTTCCCTTTCCTTGCCTTAGACTCCTTTGGCTTTGTCATTTGTGCCTCCTTGTCCTTGGCTTGTTTATTATTGTTGTTTTTATTATTATTTTTCTTTGTTGGACAATCGTATGAAATATGTCCTTTTTGACCGCATTCATAACACTTTAATTCTTTATTATACCATTTGTTTGTGTTATTTTTCTTAGATTGAGAAAAAGAAGAAGAAGAAGAATTACGTTGTCTATTCCTATTTGGACGTTTGAAAAACTTTCTAAGTTTCCTAGCTATCAATATCAATTCATCGCCTAATTCAGTATCACTATTACTATCATCTTTACTATCATGTGTTTCGGTTGTTTTGAAAGATATTGACTTACCGGATGACTTAGACGATTCAGACTTTCGTTGGTTTAATTTAACCTCGTAAACTTTAAGAGACCCGATCAATTCATCCATCTTAGTGATTGACTTTGTCTCCTCGATTGCAGTCACCTTTGGATCCCATTCAGCAGGGAGGCTTCGTAGCACCTTTTGAACCTTTTCACTGTTCGAAAATGACTTCCATAAAGCTTCAAGAGCATTGAAAATATTAGTAATCCTCAAATCCATAGATGTTATGGATTTGTTCGGCAACATTTTGAAAGTCTCTAATTCAGTCATAAGCATGTTTATTTTTGACTCTTTAATACCACTAGTACCTTCATGCTTTAATACAAGTGATTTCCACATGTCGTGTGCGCTTGTGCAATTTGACACATATCCTGCTTCAGAAGTTGTAAGTCCATTTAAAAGTAATTGCATAGCTTTAGCATTCATGGACATTTTCTTTTTATCATCCGATGACCATTCACTTTTATATTTTTCAACCTCTTGAGTTATCCCACTAACTTGTACAACTTTCATTGGAATGTACGGCCCATCTTCAACTATAGACCATAAATCGATGTCTATAGCCATTAAGAACAGCCTCATTCTTAGTTTCCAATGAACAAAATTATTGCCATCAAATAGAGGAGGGCGTTGTATATACATACCTTCCAACTCACCTTTGTGAGAAACAATAGCCATTGAATATACCTTGGATTTGAGACAAGCAGTATATAATGAATTGTTGTTTCTTGGCCTTGTATTGTTCGTACGGTGTTGAATCTTGCTTTTTTTGAGTGGTGTTGGTCTGGCTTTGATACCAAATGTTGGACCGTGTACCTGCAATAAACACCACTAGAGGGGGGTGAATAATGGTTAGCGGAAATTACACTACAGCCCTTTGTTAAAGTCCCCTTCGAAAACAAAATCTGAAACCACCTCAGATCCAAAACCTGTCTTTACAAAATTCACAAATAATTGTACACAACTCTAAAAATTATGAAACTTTCCAGAATTGAACTTCAATGAGTTGACAAGACTCTGTCCAAAAATCAGACAAAAATAAGATCGTTTGGCCCTTCAAACAAATAAAAAGATTCAGATGGTCAATCTGGACAGAATTGGACAAAATGTTGCTGATTTTACAAAACGTGTTTCTCTTTGAATACTCAACCAAAAAGGTTGATCTTTATATCAAAACACTCCTTAGGATGTGTAGATGAAGTTTCCAAAATGCACTGACCTTAAACAATTCTTGAAAAATACATAATTTAAGTTTTCTCAAAACTGGTCAGATTGCAGCCAGATTGGAGCAGTTATGTTGCAAAGACTGAAAGACTAACTTTCTCTTGCTCAAATCAAGTGATTCTTGTTGCAAATGAAATCTAACAGTATGAAGTATAACTCCACCAAAAATCACGAATTTTAAAAAATTTTAGCTATTTTTTCAAATTGTTTGAAGTTGTGTGAAAACTGTAGTAAAAAACGGGCAAAAACAGAAATAAAGAAACAAGAGAAGAACACCGAGGATTTATCCTGGTTCGGTCAATGTGACCTACTCCAGTCCCAAGGAACACCTTTCCTTGGATTTCACTATGAAATAAACACCTTACAACAAGAGCCAAGCTTGATCCTTGGGTTATACACCAACCCTACTCAAGACTTGGATAATCACCTTTTAAGCAACACTTAGTTGCAACACCTCTACAACCTATTGATGTAGCCTTATAAAAATGACTAATCAATCTTACAAATGAAGCTCAAGAGGCTTGTAGCTTACCACAATACAACAAGAACACCTTTGCTACAATGAATAAAACAACAATAACAAGAAGATGAAGATGAAAGCTAGACAATTCAACAAATGCTTGTGAGCTTCAAGTGTGTTTCATCTTCTTCACCAATGCCTCTATTTATAGTGTGATTTGAGCCTTGAAGATAAGAATGCAAATGTGTCACCATCTTCATCATCAATTCCAAATGTCTTCTCATCATTGGTTGGCTTTGTACACTTGGCAAAATAAAACACAATGATTGGTCCACCTTGGCAATGTTATGTTGGCCGAAATTTTACACCTTGGCAAGTCATATTTATCCTTTGCAAAATGAAGATAATAAGAGAGACAATTCCACAAGAATACCTCAACTTCTAGTCTTGAAAATAGGCATGTGGGATTTACCATTTTAAAGTCAAATTTCAGCTCCAAAATTTGAAAGTAGCAGTTGGCTACCATGCATTTTCCAACAAATATATTTTGCTTTTTCTTAATAAAATAAGAAAGGATAATATCACCAAATTATCACCAACTTCAAGCACAATAATAGGGTATGTGAGAGCTCCATTTGAATTCCAAAAATCTGCTGAAGAACACCCAAGAAAGTCATATAGCCGTTGATGTCATTTGAAATTTCCATGTTGGCAATTTTGCCAACTAGCTCCTTTTTGGTTGGTCCATTTGTCTCCAACTCATAAAATGAACTCCACATCATATCCACCAGCATATTCACGTTTTTAAACATATATTTATGTGTAGCAACTCAGATTTTTGAAGAAGAAATAAATAGATAACAATTGACAAGATTATGTCAACGTGTAACACCGAAATTCTCCAATATTTCTTCTTATATGTCAAGAACATTTCCACACATTTGACACCTTTAATATCTCTGAATAATGATGATAAATGTTCTCTTATAACATATATAAGAGGGTCTTCAAAGAAAAAATAGGATGTGACATCTCAAATCGTCACATATCCAGCTATAGTCAATAATATCATCGGTTGAGAGAATAAGATATAAGATTACCATATTATCTTCAAAATAATAATAACACAGCTCCAGAATGAAGATAATAATATGATCAAGAGATTTCTTGAGTGAAAATACCATAAATACCCTTGGGGTGAAATGACCAAAATACCCCTAGTGTGAGAAAATTCCAGAAATGACCCAGATGGTCATAAATACTCATGATATCACCTTTGCCATGATAAATAGGATGAGAATACATCCTTGAAATATTTTCATCATGTGATGTTCCTACAAAACTCAAAATTCCAATTTTGCCCTTTTTGGTAAGTTGTAGAAACTTCCGAGGCACGTTAGTCACAATACAATAATAATCACCACAAACACATAATAATCACATAATGAACATGTATAATTCATATAAAAATGAAAACAATCATTTTAACACATTTTAGAAAATTATTTCTAAAAACCCTAGACATTAATCGATCGAAGTGCCTCAGCTTCAGAGATCGATGTCTCATAGAAAGTTTCAGAGTTGCCTCTGACCTACATCGATCGATCGATGTGTCTTAGGTTTAGAGATCGATGTCTCACAGAAAGGTCTTGAACTTTTCTACCTTACATAGATCGATCGATGTGAGAGATCTATGTACATAGATCGATCGATGTGCAACAACCTGAGAGATCGATGTCAACTTTTTCAACTTTTTCAACTTTTAATCACACATAACACCATGTGTGACATTTTTAAGTATTCACCACTTAAAATCATGACTTTGAAAATTATCCAAACATATTTCTCAACATAGGGTTTTTAGAAATATTTTTCTAAAATGTGTTAAAATGTTTGTTTTCATTTGTATATGATTTATACATGCTCATTATGTGAATCTTATGTGATTTTGATGATTTTAAAAATATTGTGACTAACGTGCCTTGGAAGTTTCTACAACTTACCATAAAGGGCAAAATTGGTATTTTGAGTTTTGTAAGAACATCACATGGAGAAAATAATTCAAGGGTGTATTTTTATACTATTTATCATGACAAATGTGATCTCATAATTATTTCTGACCATCGGGGTCATTTCTGGAGTTTTTATATACCAGGGGTATTTTGGTCATTTCACCCCCAAGGGTAATTGGTATTTTCACTCAAGGAATCACTTGAGTATATTCTTATCATTATTATGGAGTTGAATTATTATTATCTTGAAGATTATTTGGTGGTTCTTCATCTCATTTCTCTCACATGATAATGTTATTGACTATAGCTGGATATGTGACGATTTGAGATGTCACATTCTATTTTTTCTTGAAGACCCTCTTATATATGTTATAAGAGAACATTTATCATCATTATTCAGAGATATTAAAGGTGTCAAAGGTGTGGAAATGTTCATGACATATAAGAAGAAATATTGAGAATTTCGGTGCTACACGTTGACATAATCTTGTCAATTATTATTTGGTGATTTCTTATTCAAAAATTTGAGTTGCTACACACACACAGATATATATATATATATATATATATATATATATATATATATATATATATATATGTGTGTGTGTGTGTGTGTGTGTGTTGAAAAACGTGTATGAGCAGGTGGAGATGATACATTATTCATTTTATGAGTTGGAGACAAGTGGACCAACCAAAAAGGAGCTAGTTGGTAAAAATTGCCAACTTGGATTTTCAAATATAGCCAAGCGGCTACTTGGGCTATATGGCTTTTCTTGGCAGATTTTTTGAGTCAAAATGGAGCTCTCACATGTCCTATTGTTGTGCTTGGAGTTGAGGATAATTTGATGGCATTATCCTTTCTTATATTATTAAAGAAAATCAAAACTATTTTTGGAAAAAAAGGTGGAGTAGCCAACGGCTACTACTCATGTTTGGAGCTGAATTTTGTATTTGAATTCTTCAAATCACATATGCCTATTCTCAAGCAAGGAGTTGAGGTTATTTTGGTGCAATTATCTTCTCTTATTATCTACATTTTGCAAAGGATAAATGAGACTTGTCATGATGGAAATTTCGACCATCATGACATTGCCAAGGTGGACCAATTATGTTGTCTTATTTTGCCAAGTGTACAAAGGACAACCAATGATGAGAAGACATTTGGACTTGATGATTAAGATAATGACACATTGGAAGTCTTATCTCCAAGGCTCAAATCACACTATAAATAGAGGCAATGGTGAAGAAGATGAAACACTTGAAGCTCACAAGCATTTGTTGAATTGTCTAGCTTTCATCTTCATCTTCTTGTTGTTCTTGTTCTATTCTTTGTAGCAAAGGTGTTATTGTTGTTTTTGTTGTGCTACAAGCCTCTTGAGCTTCATTTATAAGATTGATTAGCCATTCTTATAAGGCTATATCAATTGGTGGTAGAGGTGTTGCAACTAAGTGTTGCTTAAAAGGTGATTATCCAAGACTTGAATAAGGTTGGTGTATAACCCAATGATCAAGCTTGGTTTTTGTTGTAAGGTGATTCATTTGATAGTGAAATCCAAGGAAAGGTGTTTCTTGGGATTGGAGTAGGTCACATTGACCGAACAAGGATAAATCCTCGGTGTTCTTGTCTTGTTTCTTTATTTCTGTTTTCTGACCGTTTTTACTGCAGATTTCACACTTCTCACGTATTCAAAAAATAGCTTAACATTTTCAAAATTCGTGATTTTTGGTGGATTTATACTTCAGACTATTAGCTTTCATTTGCAATAAGAATCACTTGATTTGAGGAAAGGAAAGTTAGTCTTTTAGTCTTTGCAAGATAACTGCTCCAATCTGGCTGCAACCTGACCAGTTTTGAGAAAACTTAAATTCTGTATTAATCAAGAATTGTTTAAGGTCAGGGCCTTTTGGAAACTTCATCTACACATCCTAAGGAGTGTTTTTATATAAAGATCAATCTTTTTGGTTGAGTATTCAAAGAGAAACACTATTTTCAAAATCAGCAACATTCTGTCCAATTCTGTCCAGATTGACCACCTAAATTTTTTTTATTTGTTTGAAGGGTCAAACGATCTTATTTTTGTCTGATTTTTGGACATAGTCTTTTTAACTCATTGACGTTATGTTCTGGAAAGTTGCATAATTTTTGGAGTTGTGTACAATTAGTTTTTTGAATTTTTCAAAAACAGGTTCTGAATCTGAGGTGGTCTCAGATTCTGTTTTCAAAGGGGATTTTAACAAAGGTTTGTAGTGTAATTTCCGCTAACCACTATTCACCCCCCTCTAGTGGTATTTATTGCAGGTGCACGGTCCAACAATTGGTATCAGAGCAAGGTTAACATCACTCAAAAGAAGCAAGACTCAACATCATACGAACAATACAAGGCCAAGAAACAATTATTCTTTGTAGCCTGCTAGTCTCAAAACAAAGGTATTTACAATGGCAATAGTCTCTCACAAAGGTGAGTTGGAAGGTCCTCTTTTTGATGGTAATAATTTTGTTCATTGGAAACTAAGAATGAGGTTATTCTTAATGGCTATAGACATCGATTTATGGTCTATAGTTGAAGATGGGACGTACATTCCAATGAAAGTTGTACAAGTTAGTGGAGTCACTCAAGAAGCAGAAAAATATAAAAGTGAATGGACATCGGAAGATAAAAAGAAAATGTCAATGAATGCTAAAGTTATGCAATTACTCTTGAATGGACTTACAACGCCTGAAGCAGGATATGTTTCAAATTGCACAGGCGCACAAGACATGTGGAAATCACTTGTATTAAAGTATGAAGGTACTAGTGGTGTTAAAGAGTCAAAAATAAACATGCTTATGACTGAATTAGAGACTTTTAAAATGTTACCGAACGAATCCATAACATCTATAGATTTGAGGATTACTAATATTTTCAATGCCCTTGAAGCTTTAGGGAAGTCGTTTTCAAACAATAAAAAGGTTCAAATGGTGCTACGAAGTCTTTCTGCTGAATGGGATCCAAAGGTGACTGCAATCGAGGAGACAAAGTCAATCACTAAGATGGATGAATTGATCGAGTCTCTTAAAGTCTATGAGGTAAAACTAAACCAACGGAAGTCCGAGTCATCTAAATCATCAAGTAAGTCAATAGCTTTCAAAACAACTAAAACACATACAAATAATGATGATAGTAATAGTGATACTGAATTAGATGATGACTTGATATTAATAGCGAGAAAACTTAGAAAGTTTTTCAAACGTCCTAATAGGAATAGACAACGTTCTTCTTCTTCTTCTTCTTCTTCTCAACCTAGGAAAAATAACACAAACAAATGGTATAATAAAGAATTAAAGTGTTATGAATGCGGTCAAAAAATCATATTTCATACGATTGTCCAACGAAGAAAAATAATAATAATAACAACAATAATAAACAAGCCAAGGATAAGGAAGCACAAATTAAAAAGACAAAGGAGTCAAAGGCAAGGAAAGGGAAACGAGCAATGAAAGTGAGCACATGGAGCGACTCATCCGACTCAGAATCCAAAACTGAGGAAGCTCAAGTATGCTTCGTATCAAATGAGGTATGTTCTTCATCTGATAGTGATTCTGATAGTGACATGACATTTGATAAAATGTATAAAGAGTTCTTAAGAATGCATGTTCACTGTAAGAGGCTCTCTAAAGAAAAGAAGAAACTAATTGAAGAAAATAACAAGTTGAAGACGTCCAACTTAGAATTTTCCGATCAATTAGAATCTCTTAAACAAGAGTCTACTAATACTCTTGATTCTTTAGAGAATAAAATTGAATCATATAGGAAAGATGAACAAAAGATAAAAATGGAAAATGATATGTTAAAGTCTAAGTTAGAAAGTTGTGAACATAAAATAATACAACTTAAGTCTTCTAAACTTAACTTAGAAAAAATGTTAGAACAATTTAAATCGGGTGCTAATATGTTAGATACACTAATCTCGTCACAAAAGTATGGTAATGATAAAACCGGCTTAGGCTATAAAGAAGAAGATGAGAAAGCAGGTAGAAAGACTAAGTTTGTATCTTCAACTACTAAACAACCTTATAAAGATATAAAAACAACTTTGCCTACTAAATCTTCTTCTACTCCTTCTTCTACTTATTCAAAGATAAAAATGCAACATGCACCTATAAACGTACCCACATACAAACATGCAACTAGGCAAAACTTTGCATCTAGACAACCTAGAAATTATGCCTATATATACGAATACAACTAGAAAGAATAAAATTCATCTAACTTATTATGAACCTAAGTATATGCAACACCCATTTAAGTCTTATAGAAATGCCTATGAACACACTTATATAGCGCCATTCAAGAAACAAAATCGCAGGTCTTATACACATTATAGAAATCGGCGATCATATAATGATTGTCAACCATGGCGCAACATGTATAACAATGCATCTTCACTTATGTGGAATAATCATCTATATGTTAATCCTTCTTAGTTTTCAAATTATAACCATGCTAAAAATGTGCCTAAAAGATATATTCAAGTTTGGATACCTAAGGGATATCTAAACAAGAATAGTGCCCCTAACATTCAAGGACCCAAATAAAGGATACCAAAACTTTGTCTATATTGTAGGAAAAACGCAAAGAATGCAAGGAGGAGGAAAAGTCAAAGAATCTAAAAACCGAATAGTTTTTAGATAGTGGATGTTCGAGGCATATGACGGGGAACCCCAAACTATTTATCGAATTGGAATATATCAAGAATGGAGGAAAAGTAACATTGGTGACAACAACAAAGGACAAGTTGTTGGAAAAGGAACAATTGGGGATCCTAACACATTTCAAATACGAAATGTGTTGTTAGTAAGCAATCTCTCTTATAATTTACTTAGTATTTCTCAACTTATAGATTGCGGTTATAATGTCTCTTTTCTTCAGTTCCTGTGATATAATAAATAGAAAAGGAGAAATAGTTTTAAAGGGAAATAGAGATGGTAACATTTATACTCTTACCTTAGATAACATGTTAGATGCTAAGGTTAAGTGTCTAATATCACATGAATTAGATGTAAATTTATGGCATAGAAGATTAGGTCATATAGGAATTTCAACCATTAAGAAATTATCTAAGAAGAATTTAATTAGAGAAATGCCTAAGTTAGACTGAGATAATTTTCAAATGTGTGAAACATGTATTAAGGGAAAACACATTGAAGAAACATTAAAACCGAAACATGAAGTGAGTACTAGTCATGTACTAGAATTGCTTCACTTAGACTTATTTGGTTCAAGTAGGACAAGAAGTCTAGGTGGACACTACTATGTGTGTGTCATAGTAGATGATTACTCACGCTACACATGGACATTGTTCTTAACACACAAAGAAGATGCTCCATTAGCAATAGAAACCCTTATTAAGCAACTTGAAAACATTTACGAAGAAAATGTTAAAAGGATTAGAAGTGATAGAGGTGGAGAATTTAAAAACAAAGATGTAATCAAATTTTTTGGACCACATGGATTCTTTATGTTTTTCCTACAATGGAGATGATGATGATTTTTGGACAGAGTCTTTTTAACTCATTGAAGTTAAGTTTTGGAAAGTTTCATAATTTTTGGATTTGTGTACAATTAGTTTTGAATTTTTCAAAAACGGGTTCTGAATCTGAGGTGGTCTCAGATTCTGTTTTCAAAGAGGATTTTAACAAAAGGGTTGTAGTGTAATTTCCGCTAACCACTATTCACCCTCCCTCTAGTGGTGTTTATTGCAGGTGCACGATCCAACAAAATCCGGTTTAGGATTTAATTCATCACATCCTTCCATTAAGTCTAAGTCATTAAAGAAAAAGACAAACAAGAGAAAACACAACATAACTCATCACCTTCTAAACCAAGGCATGTACCCACTTGTTTTCATTGCAACAAAGTAGGACATGTGAAGAATGAATGTAGAGCTAGATTTGGAAGCATGTATGTTTGGAAGCCTGAGGGTCGACAAACTAACCCTAAAGGACCCAACCATCAAAGGGTACCAATGCATAAATCTCTTGGTTTTGTAGGCTCTCAAGATAAATGGAGTAGCCAAAGAAGAAGGAACCAAATGAGTTATGTACAGCGGATGTTCAACGCACATGATTGGAGACAAAACGTTATTCACCAACTCAAGCTCCAAGATGGTGGAACGATGCATTTTGGCAATGGGAGAGCCAAAATCCTTAGACATGGAAAAATTGGTAACTCTTCTTTTACTATTAATAATGTACTATATGTAGAATAGCTTAAATATAATTTGATAAGTGTTAGACAACTATGTGATGCTAATTTTCAAGTTGAATTTGTGAAAAGAACATGCATTGTGAAAAAGAACGATAAGATTGTTTTTTAGGCTATAAGGAAAAATGATGTCTACAAATTTAGCACACATGATTTGATATCACAAAATGTTTCTTTCCTAGTTGCCAAAAATGATTTGACTCAACCATGGCATAGATGACTTGGACATATTAGTTTTAAAATTTTCAAAGAGATTTGCAAAAATGAAAAAGTCCAAGGTCTTCCAAAATTGAATTTCGAAAACCATGGCTTATGTGACACTTGTCAAAAGGCAAAGCTTGTTAAAACAAGCTTCAAACACAAAAGTAAAATCTCCACCACCAAACCCCTACAATTACTTCATATGGATTTGTATGAGGATATTGGTATTGTAAGTCTAGGTGGAAAACATTACACCTTTCTGGTGGTAGATGACTTCCTTAGGTACACATGGGTAATGTTCTTAGCTAAAAAGAATGATGCATGCCAAGAATTTATAAAGCTTTGTAGGAGACTAGAACATCAAAGAGAAGACACAATTAAGGAAATTAGAAGTGATAGAGGTGGTGAGTTTGATGGAGAGTTTCCAGAATTCTGTGTGTCCAAAGGGTATGGACACAATTTCTCGACTCCAAGAACTCCTCAACAAAATAGTGTTGCGAAAAGGAAAAATAGAAAACTTCAAGAAATGAGTAGAGCAATGCTAAATGAATTTGAGCTACCCAAGTATTTTTGGGCCGAAGTGGTAAACACCGCTTGTCATGTGATCAATAGAGTATATTTGAGATCATCTCTCAAAAAGACTCCTTCCGAGCTTTGTAAAGGTAGAGTACCAAATATTGGTTATTTCAAGGTATTTGGTTGTAAGTGTTTTATATTTAACACCAAAGATACCTTGGATAAATTTGATTTCAAAGCGGATGTAGGAATCTTCATGGGATATGCTCAAAATAGCAAGGCATTTAGAGTATATAATAAAACGAGCATGAAAGTTGAAGAATCAATTCATGTCAAGTTTAGTGAACTCATTGAGGATGAACCAAATACTAATAATGATGATGATGAAATAATTGAAGTAAGTCATATAGAGAAATTTGAGAATCCAAAAGGTAATATTGTCATTGACCTTAGGATTGATCCCCTTAAACCTAAGGTTGAAGATGAAGAAGTAGGAGGAGATACCTCAAATTTACCGGATTCATATAAGAAAGATCATCCTAAAGAATTAATATTAGGTGAAACTAGTCAAGGTATAATAGCTAGGAGGAAATTTAATGAAAATACCTTCATTTCACAAGTTGAGCCTAAAAATATAAAAAAGCCTATAAATGATGAAGATTGGGTATTAGCCATGCAAGAAGAACTAAATCAATTTGAAAGGAGTGATGCTTGGAAATTAGTAGCTAAACATAGTGATCATCCCATAATTGGCATTAAATGGGTATTTAGAAACAAAATAGATGATAAAGGAAACATCACTAAAAACATGGCTAGGTTAGTAGCTCAATGATATAGACAAGAGGAAGGCATAGACTATGATGAGACATTTGCCTCCCGTAGCTAGGTTAGAAGATATTAGGAAGCTGTTAGCATATGCATGCTATAAGGATTTCAAACTATATCAAATGGATGTGAAATCCACATTCTTGAATGGAATAATTCAAGAAGAGGTGTATGTATCTCAACCTCCGGGGTTTGAAAATCATGATTATGCAAATCATGTATTTAAACTTAAAAAGGCCCTTTATGAACTTAAACAAGCTCCTAGGGCATGGTATGATAAATTAAGTAACTTCCTTCTTGAAAATGAGTTTTCAAGAGGAAAATTCAACACTACTCTTTTTATTAAAGAACAAGGAAACCATCAATTGCTTGTTCAAATTTATGTCGATGATATTATATTTGGTGCTACTAATGAGTCTCTTTGTGAACACTTTGCTAAATTGATGGAAGGAGAATTTGAAATGAGCATGATGGATTAACTCAACTTCTTTCTTGGTCTTCAAATCAAGCAAACTCAAGATGGAGCGTACATATCTCAAATAAACTATACAAAGGATTTACTCAAAAAATACAAGTTTGAGGATGAAAGAAGTGTGAGCACACCAATGAGCACAAGTACAAAACTTGACAAAGATGAAAAAGAAAAGCCGATTGAGGTAACCAAATATAGGGGTATGATTGGTAGTTTATTTTATTTAACCGCTAGTAGACCAGATATTTTGCATGCTGTGTGTTTATGTGCTAGATTTCAAAGTATGCCTAAGGAATCGCATCTAGTTGCCATTAAACGTATCTTTAGGTATTTGAAAGGAGCCTTGAACTTTAGATTATTTTATCCCAAAAATGGTTGTTTTGATTTAAGAGGGTATAGTGACTCTGACTATGCTAGAAATCTTGTTGATAGAAAAAGCACCTCCAGTACATATCAATTCCTTAGAGATTGCTTAGTTTCTTGGTTCTCCAAGAAACAAAATAGTGTATCACTTTCAATGGCAGAATCCGAATATGTATCGGCCGCTTCGTGTTGTGCACAACTACTTTGGATGATCAACACCTTAAATGATTACAATGTTAAGTTTGATAAAGTCACCATCTTATGTGACAACATTTCAGCCATAAGTATAGCATAAAATCTGGTTCACCATAATAGGACAAAACATATAGAAGTGAGGAATCACTTCATAAGGGATTGCATTCAAAAAGGATTAGTATGCGTTAAATTTGTTCAAACCAATGACCAACTAGTGGATATCTTTACTAATCCCTTCCCACTGAGACATTCGAATCAATTAGAACAAGATTAGGAATGATAAACAATGGTCAAAGGCTCAAAACTGTCAAAAAGGCAGTTTCTAGAACACATCAATCGATCTATGTAGCAGTCTCAGAGACTGATGTAAAACAGACATCGATCGATCGAAGTCCCAGACATCGATCGATCGATGTCAGCGGGACAGGCAATTAAAAGTTGTGACCCCTTTACTCTTCTTCACTTTTCCTCTTTTCCAAACCAAAATCTATAATCTTCCCTTACTCAAAACGCCACGAATCCCTCTTCTACACTCAAAATTCTTGCAAAGTCTCAAATTCTTTTTACAAATCCGACCTCTATTCACAAAATCTCATCATTTCCATCTCAAATTTCTACAAAATCCGAACCCTAACCCTTCAATGGCACCAATAACAAAAAACCCAACAAAAAGGCAAAGAACCTCTCAAGAAGAAGCAAGTGAGCCACAACAATCACATCCTCAAGTGCCAACAGGGTCTAGGACGCATGGGTTGAGGAACAAAGCTACTTCCTCTCATGAAGCCTTGTTGAGTGAGACAAGGTATAGACTCACTGTAAACAACTTTCCATGGCTCAAATCTGGGGAATACAAGGATGCCTTGAAAGAGCCTACGGGCACAGGTAAATTTGCATATATTTCTCTTAGATCCCAACTGCTATTTATCGAATGGGAGAACAAGAAGAGGTCTATCATTCCACTGAAATTACTCGAAATTGAGGACATTTTGATCAATGAGGAATTAAAACCAATCATTGATTGGTTTGATAATCAAAAATGGAGACATGTTTGGGAGGTCTCTCAAATGACCAATATGTCTACCCAATAGACTAGAATGTTTTATGCCAATATGTGGGTAGACTACAGAAATGGAGTGCCTTATGCTTTAAATTCAATAATAGAGGGTCAGTTGTTGATGTTTACTTCTAAGACCATCAATGAATTGCTTGAAGTTCCTAATGAGGGTTGGGAAGATTTTGACCCCTGGAGGTGTGATACCTATAAGTACCAAATCTCTGAGGATGAGGTCAAAACATTTCTTTGATTTCACCCCACCAAAAACACAAATTACATGCCTTTGGTGTATAGAGTGTTGCTTGCCATTGTCACTTTTTGTGTCAATGGTAAATCTGCTATAACTCCCGAGCAACTTAGATTTTTATATTGCATATCGTATTGCTATGAAGGAGAGTGTGAACTTTAAAGAAATTGTGTTTGCCAATATGATGGAAGCCATAACAAAAAAATCCAAAGCGCTTCCATATAGCAATCTCATTTATAGATTGCTCAAGAAGGCTAATGTAGAGTTGGATGAGGATTACACTGAAGAGATATCCAACAAACATTATTACACCAAGACAAACATCCAACAAATACATAAGTCCCGAAAAGAGGCAAAGAGGCAGGGTGGTCAACATGATCAAGAAGAAGAAGAAGCTGAAGATGTTCCACCCGAAGATCTCATTCCTCCACCATCACCCACTGAACCCTCATATCACCCCCAAAAACAAACGTCCTCACAACCCACCTCTACCTCCCAAGCAGATAAAGGAAAAGCTCCAAATGGAGGAAGCTAGTGACTCAGATGAAGAATTCAATGTAGAGGCAGAGATTCAAGACATACATCACACTCTTGGTCAATGGGGAGAAGATATAACCAAGGAGGCCGTATGCATAGATGATCTAGAGAGGGACTATAAGAACCTCCAGGACCGTGTCCAAACGTTAGAGACGAAGTTGAAACTCAAGTCACGACGCTGCAAACAGAGCTGACCATTCAAAAATCCAGGTACCAAAAGCTGAAAACGAAGCTCAAAGCTGCTCTTTCTAGACTATGCTTCTCTTCTGATGAAGAGTAGATTTTCTTAGTTCTCCCTATTCCCCCGTAGCTATAGAAATAGTTTAGAAGTTGAGATTACTCATGTATCTCATGAACTTCTTATTTGCTTAATTATATTTCAATTCTCTATTTTCGGGTCTCTTATATTTTTTTGATGTTTTCAAAAAGGGGGAGAAGTTGGTGTTGGTTTAAGCTGTCTTGATATGTTGGTATTGATAGGTTTAAGATTTGGTGTCTTGATATGTTGGTTAAAGTTGTCTTCTTGATATGTTGGTATTGATTAAGTTGTCTTGATATGTTGGTTAAAGTTGTCTTCTTGATATGTTGGTATTGATTAAGCTGTCTTGATATGTTGATGGTTTAAGTTTTAGTGTATTACATAAAGTATGTCATGGATTAGTTTGTTTGTTTTGCATAACATAGCTTGGTTTGAGAAGTTGGATTTGGCATGACATGGCATGAAGTTTCTTGATCATGACATTATATGCTTGTGTAAAATGATTGATAGTCACTGTTACTTTGGTATGCTATCTCACATATTGAAAAGATGAAAATATGAAATTTGGTGCATGGGTTGAGGGAGAGCATTTTGGTATTGACATCATATTTATTGATGTTGGGTAGATTACATGTTGAGGGGTAGTTTTTTGATGTGTTCATATGATGAGGGAGCATGAACTAAGGGGGAGTTGTAAAATATCAAGTTTAGATGTAAATGGATCAAGTAAAAACATCTTTTAAATCATGGTTTTGAAATCATCAAAAAGGGGGAGATTGTTAAGATATAAATTGTTTTATTGATGAATAGATGTTTTAAATAAGTTAAATTTATGCTTGAAACTTGATGCAAGATGAGAAAATTGCACTATGTAAAAAATGGTTGAGATTGGAACTCACTGTCCAACATCGATCTCTCAGACTGGGGACATCAATCGATCGATGTACTTCAGCCTCTGACTTCCACCGATCGATGTCAGGCAAAAACCTTTTTGTCCAACATCGATCTCTCAACATGGGGACATCGATCGATCGATGTCACTTCAGTCTCTCCCCAGGGAGACTTCGATCGATCGATGTCAGGCAGAATACTTTCTGTCCAACATCGATCTCTCAGTCCAGGGGACATCCATCAGTCAATGTCAGCAATTTTAAAAACTACAAAGTTTTTGGAGGACATCGATCTCTCACCCCAGGCACTTCGATCGATCGATGTCCCCTAGAATTCAAAATTTTTTGAACGTTGGAACAAAATCCAAAGGAGATTCATGGTATTTTCTCTATCCAATCTTGCTCAAATTTATTGTAGAATTTACTCCAACATACTACATGATTCCTTAACTATTATATCTATGTCTAAGAAATCCTAGGTTGGCTATTGAGGATCAAATCACTCCATAGGGTGGTTAAAGACTATTTGGGCATTATCTTGACATTTGGTGTATTTGAAGACATGGTGGAGACCTCAAAAACGTGGTGAACTTCAGCTATAAATAAGAGAAGCTTGGATGAGGCAAATACATACTTTCACCATCATCTAGCTTCATTATTCATTGTTGTATAGTTCTCTCACATTTGTAAAATTTCTTAAAGCTTGTTAAGCTTTTCTTTGCTCTTCATTGTTGTATATTGAGAGATAGAGAGTCTAGCACAAGAGGAACCATAAATATTTGATCTGTGCTTGTGCTTAGACTAGTGAGAAAGTGTGAACCTTACTATTTCCTTCAACCCACTGTGAGAAAGTTCTTGAGGGAACTTTGTTGAAGTTGTGAGGTAGCAAGAAGTTGTTCTTGCTAAAGCTGTCGTTCCTGTAGTTGCAAAAGTGTATTTTGTGCAAGAAGTTGCTATTGTTGTTGCTTACACTAAGGTGTTAATGTAAGGGTTGCTGTGGTTGTTCTTATTATCTCTAATAAGAAGAGTAGTTGTTGAAAATCCACTTTGGCAACAAAGTGGTAGTGGAGTAGAATCATTTACGATTCAAACCAATATATATCCGGTATATTTATTCATTGCTTCTCACCTCCCATTCTTTCTTCGATTTTGAACTTCTTTTGAGTTGAGCCAAACAAGAAATTTCCGCAAGAAGTACCAAACACTCTATTAACCCCCCCTCTAGAGTGTGTTTCGGACCTAATAGTGTCGAGTTCTATTGGATTGAGTGGGTTGGGGGTGGGATGGCGGGTTTACCCGCATGTGCTGTGGCAAAACCGTATCCTTGAGATGGAGCAGGAGAGCAAGGTTTTTGTTGGTGGGGGGACGGATCCACTGAGAATTCTATGATTGCTGTGTGGGATGAGGGCATGGCGGCGGAGATGGCCACCATCCGTAGGTGGGGTACGGTTGAGGGGATGGAGTGTGTCCCGGTGTACGGCCTTGAACCCTACCACCACGAGAGTTGTTCCGTCCTCTACCACGGCCACGTGTAGGTGGGCGATATTGAAAAGGATCATAGGTGGGGGTAGGCAAAAGCGGCGGTTGCTGGGGGTTGGTGGTTGTTGACGGTGGCAAGGTCGTCCCCCTAGGGGTGGCACAGACAGAGTGTGATACAGGATTGCGTGTCGCTTGCCTTTGTTGCTCTAATTGTATCATATCCCGAGCCGTCTCCCAGTTTGTACTAGACTGATTGATGAAGGAAGCCACAATATTGTATTCGGATGGAAGACCACGAACAAGTTGAAGGACCAAGCGTGATTCTGACACTGGATGATGAACATCATTAGTCGGCCAGCAAGATCCTTTAACTTTTGGCAATACTCATCCATGGAGGAGCAAGCCGCCAGTGTCAAGGTGGTGAATTCAAGCTCAAGAGCAGTCGCACGTGAGTTCTTGTTATTGAGAAAAATAGCTCGAATCTTATCCCACGCTTATTGCGCAGTGGAATCAGCATCAAGCACTCTAGCCGACAATTCATCAGGGAGAGTGCAATAAATCCATTGAAGAATAATAACATCAATTTTAGACCACGAATCATAACTCGTGTCAGCTTAGAGGGGCGGTGTTGTAGCGCCCCGCTCCCGAGCCCTAACATCGAGAATAGTGCACCTGCCATATCTCACTAAGGAGAATACAAGGCGTGGAATCAATCTCTTACGTGTCAGAAATGAAGTAGAAATTTTTCTCGCTGAAACGTAAACCATAACTTAAATTAAACTCGAATAATTGTTATTACATCACTGAATAAAAAGAAGTCTGATAATATAACAATAAAGAAGACTGTGAAAATCCCCAAAAGATAACTAAGAACAAAACGGTTGCAGAGTCCCCTCATATCCTAGCTGCAGCTCTCAACCGGCCCACTTTGCTATGCTCGTCCCGCCCTCAACAAAGATGTGCTCATAGTCCTTATCCGGCTCACCTGGAAAGTAGGGGTGAGTGACAGAAATCACCCAGTAGATGCCCGCCTCAAACAAATACAAAACGTTCATACCAAAATGATATAACCACATAACACATAAACATGCTACAACATGCATAAGATAAAAATGCGGTAAGTAAAACACTCCACATAAAATGCGCAAATACGTGATGCATGCTCAATCAACGTGTCACACGCAACAAAGTCATGTCACACATAATGCCGATATCCATACCGTGTAATTCATGAACTCGGGTCCTACTGAGTGGCTGCAGGTCGTACACCCCACAGTCACCATACTGAGTGTGCATGGCCGCGCCACTGCACACCATCCTGAGTGTCGTGGCCCCGCCACCGTACACCATCCTGAGCGCCCGTGACCCGTACGTCACGACCCGCCATCAATGCAATGCACGTGCCATGAATGCAAAAATACAATCGCCTCGGGCCCATACGCCCATCCTCACAAACTCCGGCACTCAATATTTGGTTTTGTAAATTTTACAAATATTGGAAATTTGTTATTTAGCATTACTCTTATTTTTTCTTAGCTTGTATTAATTTTCAAGAATTTTCTACTAATTTTCCCTATTTTCCCCCTATTTAATTCTATTTATCACTAATTATTTTTAACTACTTACATTTAATCAAAATTCAGAAAATAAGTGAAATAATTTAATTTTAACCCTTTATATTTTCTAAAATTTTTTTTTTAGAATTTTCTGATAATTAAATATATTTTTTTGGAATTTTAAACTAATTTTAATTAATTATTTATTATTTATTCATTTCAGAAATAAATTTTCAGATTTTTTTTTATTTTTGGTTTGGGCCGGCCTGCTTCCCGGTCCGGCCCGCTGGCCATCCGGTCCGGTCCAGCAGCCTGGCCGGTCCAATAGCATTTTCTTTTTTTATTTTTTATTAAATTCTATTTCCTTCTAACCTTCATAAAATCTTCGTTTTAACTCTGATTGACCTCAAACCAGTTGCATTGGACTTGTTATAAAAAGACGCATATTTTGGAAGTGGACACGTCATCACGTGTCCGAACGCGCCGTCAGGGGCCGCGCGTGAGCCCCACGTGACACCCCCTGAAACGCATCCGTCAGACCCGTTTTTTGACTTCCATCCCAATCCCAACCTATTCTGGGCTAGATGAACCTATTCTAAGGCTAAAACGCAATTTTAAACAACTCCAATTATGAAAATTTCTGATCTTTTGGATTAATTTGAGGGTATTTTAATCTAACACAACCCTACCACCAAATCCATACACATACACGCATGTATCAGGCATAAACAAATCATCTCATGCTTTGTCATATAAAACATATGCAAAACAAATAAAAACAACGAATCACATAAATATATCATCAAAGCATGCATTAATATACCCATTTGAGGGAGAAGAGGCACCTACCTTTTGGCGGATTTAATTTCCTACACGTGCTTCTTTCTTTTTCTCCTACACCGCGGCTGACCTTAGGCTTGGTGGTGTTGGATCTTTTTTTCCCTTTTTTTGCCTTCTCTTATGGTTATTGCCACAATTGGCCAAAGGAAATTATATACACATATATATATGGGTTGTTGTTGCTGCCGATAGTGGGCAGCAACACTTTGAAGATTTTGGAGAATTTGGGGGAATTTGTGTGGGACTGGCGGCAGGGGTTGGGGAAAAAAGGAGGGGGTTTGGGTTATATATATATATATATATATATATATATATACATATATAAAGGGAGTTAATTGCACCTGGTATCCATTCTTTTCCACCAAGTTTTAAGTAGCATCCAATGTTTCATGAAATACACTTGCCATCCAGACTTATAGGGTTAATAGACACCTAGCATCCGGATGACCTGCTGGTCGACCGTTGACCGCTGAAATCGACCTTTGACTGGACTTAACCCTACTTTTAACCCGACTTTAACCACAGTTTACAATTAATAAAATAATAAAGTCAAAAAAAATTAAAAGTTTAAGAAAAAATAATTCAAAAATCAATAAAAAAACCTACACCCCACCCATTTCATCTTCTTCCCCTGCAAAATCCATTAGAGACAATTATGAATTGTTAGACAACTTGGTTTTCAGTCCCCAAAAGTACAAAGCATGCCCCCGAAAGAAAATAAAGCCAAAGATTGCATTTCCAAATATATAAACCTAGATACTTGTAATAGCTATAATTTAAAATTTTTCCCCTCCATTTCTTTCCTGATGGGAAATAAACAATTAACATTTGCTTTTTTTCCCCTTCTGCAGGTTCTTGAAATCAGACTCTGAAGTTCTTTCCAACGAAAGTTTCACCAAACTGCCAATTTGATGGAGCGATGTTCCAGGAGGTGGAGGTGCGTCTGTCACTGGCTGTGACCCTGAAGGAAAGTGATTGACCAATCACCTCCGACGAGCTCGCAGGCGGCGATACAGAGAATCGGCCGGACCCTTTTTCTCCGGCGAGCAAAGAATACCCCATCGCTTCGTGAATCATTGGTGGATTCTTCAATGCAACTGCCTCATCTAACGCTTTGTTTACTTGATTAGCCTTCTCCACCATGTATTCCATGAAATTGAAGACATCTTTTTGAGCATTTGGAGCTCCGGTGGCTTCTTCTTGATCGGTAATTACAGCAGAAACTGAAAATGACAGAAAAAAGCAGGAGGTGTGTAGAAGAATTGGAGGCAGGAGGTGTGTAGAAGAATTGAGAAAGAATGATTTGAGTTTAGGTTTATTTTGGAGGGAGGATTCGGTTGGTATAAAGGAGGGAATTATGCTTTAACCATGGTTGGAAAATTTTTGCCGCCAAATGACTTAAAGGTTAAAATTAAAAGGAAAAATGCTAAAAACCGCCTATAGTAGGTGATTTCCCGGTTGCAGGATGTCAGGTATCTATTAACCCTATAAGTCTGGATGGCAAGTGTGTTTCATGAAACATTGGATGCTACTTGAAACTTTGTGGAAAAGAATGGATATCAGATGCAATTAACTCTATATAAAGGGTAATATGTATTTTTCTATGTAGGTTAGGTCTATGAGTATTTCTAGTAGATTTAGGTTTTAGGTAATTTCCTAGTTGTATTAGATTTAGGTATATATTTCCTATTTAATATCAAATTCCATATTATAAATGTTTGCCCACATAATTTCTCCTTTTAATTAAATAAACATAACATATATATTAATATTATCTATTATTATTTTTCTTTCTCATTACCCGAAGTTTGTGGGCGTAACAGGTGCAGTGCCATCAATGTGCCGTAGCACATCTTATCCACGAGCATGAAGCTTGAATAATTTGACCCATGAGGAATAAGTAACTTTAACACCATCAAGAGTGCGGATTTTATTTTGAATATTTGCGACAGAATAAACGGGATGGAGGCTTTTGTTATCACCGACGGCGGGAACGTTAGAATTGCTAGCTGCCATTTTTTTTAATAGAAGAAACGGCTGTGAGAAGGTAAACGGCTAAGGTACAACCAAGAAATTGCAGGAAAGGGCTGTGAAGCTCTGATGAAATGAAATGAGAAAATTGCAATGAAAGTATTACTTCTTTAATAGAAATGTAGAGAAGCCACGATGAGAAAGAGAATTAGTGGGCACCGAAATATAAAAAGGAGAATGGAAGATAGAAGCTCTTATACAATAAAAATGTTTATGATGTAGAATTTATAATTTTGATTGATGTCAACAGTGTAGATTACAAGAGTATATATAGCGAATCTAGCTAGTATCTCTATGGTATAACCAAGCAGAATAAGAAGTGTCAGCTTTGTATCCACGAAAATAAGAGCAGACAGAAGAGCCACCACCTAATCCTTTACAACGCCAGCCACATGGATTGTAAAAGCACTTGTATGAGAGATAACAAGGAAGACAGAGAGATTTAGAGCAAAGGAGCACGAAGAATTCAGAGTTAAGACAATGGGTTGGAAATTCCATGCAGCTTCATCCATCTTTGGCTTCTCCAAGTAAATCCACGGAACTAAGAGACATAGAGAATTCTATAGGAAAGCAGATCACCAGTAAACTGGCAGAACTATAAGCCTGAGAGACTCTCCCACAACACCACCCATTTGGTAAACATCATCTGCCCAGCTTATACTTATTTCACTATGAGATGCTATTATCACACCAACACTAATCACTGTAATTTCAAGGCCAGCTTCTTTAACCAACAAAAAGACGCACACGATGCACTAGAATCCCGCGTTCATGCAGAGTTCAGAGAGAAGCCAGATCATTTTGCGATCTGATATACGCAGCTTTACCCTACACTTTATGTAAGAGGATGTTTCCGTAGCTCGAAACCATGACCTCAAACTCAGAAGGCAACAACTTTTTTTTTTGTTTAAAAGGTTTAACAAATATACATAAATATATGGTGGGGCATGTTCAATGAAAATTTTTCATTCATACTTTTGATGTACACAATGGTCCTGCTTATACTGTATATAGTCTAGCCTCATATGGTAATTACAATTAATCACAATCAAAGAATATGTTGATTCCTAAATCTAGGAGATTTACAATGGTTATAAAATATTTCCTTGGCTAAAGATGGTAAGAGTATATTTTAACACTCCCCCTCAAATTGAATAGTGGGATCACCAATATTCAACCTATACAATATTGAGCCAAATATCCTTCCATTGACTGTCTTGGTTGGGATATCTGCAAGCTGATCTTCAGAGCGAACATGCGGAAGAGTTATAATACCTTCATCAAGCTTTTCTTTAATAAAGTGTCGATCAATCTCCACGTGTTTAGTATGGTCATGTTGAACAAGATTTTCAGAAATACTTATTGATGCTTTGTTATCACACATTAGACATGTCAAATCAGTTATCGGAACACCAAGTTCTTTCAGCATCTTACGAACCCACAAAATTTCAGTAATACCTTTCACAATGCCTCAAAATTCAGCCTCTGCGCTTGACAACGCAACCACGCCATGCGTCTGTATGTATTCTTTTGTAGCAGTAATGGAAAACAGTACCCTAATAGTATCAATTCGAGCTACCGGCGAGAAGGTCTCAGAGTAATCCACGCCATGCGTCTGTATGTATTCTTTTGTAACTAACCTTGCTTTACACCTTTCAATATTTCCATCCGTGATGTATTTGATTTTAAACACCCAACGACATCCAACTGGTTTCTTTCCTGGGGGTACTGGCATCGGTCCCACGTTTTATTCTTTTTGAGAGCACTCATTTCTATCATCATTGCCTCCTTCCACTGCGGTTGGCTGCAAGCTTCTTCTATGGTTTTTGGAATTTTTTCAGAACATATTTTAGCAAGAAAACCTGTTGCCGTATTGTTCATATTCTTCCTTGGCATAGGTATAGGAAACTTAGATGCCCGAGCTATCTTTGTGGGTGAATATATGTCAGGTGGAACTCCCATGTTTTTCCTTGGTGGGAGCACCCGCCTCTGTTCTTTTGCACACAGGTTAGTATGGTCCAGTCCAAGAAAATTGTGATCAGAGATAAGTTCATCCTTTTTGGAAGAAGTGTCAAGGGAATCAAAAGAAGGGGAATCAAAAAAAGGGTTATCAGGTGCAATAATATGGGGAACAGACTTACTAGGACCATGACTACCATTGTTAACATGTATATTACTTTTTACATATTACGGTGTGTTCATCTGAAGAATCAACGGGTCCTCGAACAGTAGTAGTATTATCACAGGGAGACGAAGAGCAGTCGGGTCAACCACTTGTCGTGTCAGATCAGTCGCTGACCAGGGTAGATTAGGCAGCCAGTCGAGGGATCCATCACTAGCTAGCTCCTCCTGAGACCGAATTAGGGTGGCAAAGAAGAACTCGGTTTCAAAGAAGACGCAGTTCATGGTAATATGGATCTATCGAGTGTGGGGATTATAACAGTGGTAGCCCTTTTGTGTGGTGACATACCCAACAAAGACACATTTGTCAGTGCAAGAGTCTAATTTATTTCTCTGTTTCTTTGGTATATGTGTAAAGACTGTACAGCCAAAGATTTTGGGTGGTAGAGTTAATACAGAAGGTATAGTGGTTTGAGAGGCTAAGGTATCAAGGAGAGTTTTATGGTGTAAGATAGTGGTGGGTATGCGGTTGTTGAGATAGGTGGTGGTAGATACTGCCTCCACCCAAAACCCTCGTGGGACAGAAAACTCTAGCATCATGGCGTGGGTCATTTCAAGAAGAGTCCGTTTTTTTCGTTCTGTAACACCATTTTATTCAAGGGTATAGGGACAAGATGTATGATAAATGATGTCATGATCACAAAAGACCATTTAAGGGCCCCGGCAAAATATTCGCCCCTATTATCAGACCGAAGGATTTGAATGGTCAAATTAAATTGAGTTTGAATCATTTTATAAAATTCAACAAACTTAGCGGCAACATCTGATTTATTTTTGAGAACATACAACCAGCTCATCCGGAAAAAATTATCAACAAAGATAATGAAATACTGAAATCCCAGAGTAGTGGGATGGGGAGAGGGCCCCCAAACATCCGAATGTGCTAAAGAAAAAATCTTGTCAACACGAGTTTTATTCAAATGATAAGTAGCCGGGGTTGCTTTGCCCGGAGGCAAGTATCACAAGTCAACTGAGGTAAATACTAGAAAATAAATTGGAGAAAAGTTTTTATAAGTAGCTAAAAGATGGGTGTCTTAACCGACGGTGCCATAACCATATCTGGCGAGTAACTGATCCAGTGGCAAGATGAGACTATCCGTCTTGCTCCACCACATCCATGTAATAGAGACCATCTTGCTCAGTACCACGTCCAATGATCTCCTGAGTATGAATGTCCTGTAATATGCAAAAGGTAGAATACATGAGCACAACACAGTCAAGTTCTTTCGTAAGTTGCTAATATACAACCGTTTAGTTGATATAGATGGGACAAATAAATAGTTTTTTAGGGTAATATCAGGAGTGATTAAAATAGGACCACTTCCCTTAACGGATACTATTTCGTCGCTGGCTGTTTCAACATGGGATTTTTGGGGAGCAGAATGGCTCACGAAATCATTTGGATCAAAGGTCATGGTGTCCGTGGCCCCACAGTCAAAAATCCACTGAGGAGTTAGACAACGGGTAGTATTAGTTAAAGCGTGGGACAAAGTAGAGTGCAAACAGGAATTTTGGGGAAATTAAGGACTAAATTGGGGATTTTTTGAATTAAGAATGAGATTTGCACAATTAAAACAGTCCTAGACCATATTAACCGGATTAAAAGACTCAGGGGACCGGGGTGTATAATTAGAACCATTAGGGGGCATCAGGTAATTTCCCCAGGTCCTTGGGGTGTAATATTGCGGTTAAAAGAAATTTTGGTACCTCCTGCGGCTGTCTCTTCTATCCCTCTTTCGCCCTTCTGTTCTTCTTTGTTTGCATCTGAGATTTCGTTGTTGACTGCTCTGCCTTTTTGGGCCCTGGCAGCAGCAGCCCTTCCTTTTTGTCCGGTGGTGACTCTTTTATCCTCCCACCATTCTGGATATCCATGGATCTGGAAACATCAGTCCTTACTGTGCCCCTTCTTCCCGCAGTTTTCGCAAACAAGTGAGCTTTTATCCACTTATGATGATGGTTGGCCTGAACGAGAGGATAATTGCCATTGTTGAGGTAAGTTGCTCCGGTCAGATGGTGGTCCTCGGCCACATCCCCGACCAGTGGGTGGTTTAACTACCAACCCTTGTCCCACCCCCAATGATGAACCAATTTATGAGGGCCCGCGCTTTATCAGCCCCCCTAAGTCTCTGCCCGCTTGAACTCAAAGAACGATGCTTCCATGTTTGGCAGAGGTGTTCTTTTCAAAAGCTCTTTTTTTCTGCTTCAAACTTGTCACTCACCGCTGTCAGAAATTGATAGTCTAAATTCTTGCAATTTTTGATTGTACGAGGAGATATCCGCTGGACAAGTCATGGAATTGGTATCCAAAATGTCAATTGATACCCACAAGTCTTGAAGACTATTTCAACAGTCTTCAAGCTTCCGTCTCCCTGCCGGATACTGTTGGCCCTTCGGTGTAAATCAAACACTTGTAAAGAATCACTCCGAGAACCATATGTGAGGGCCAAACCATCCTATAGTGCTTTAGCCGTGGGGTAGCGCGAAACGTTATTGATCATACTTTCATCCACATTTTGCAGTATCCAGGTGAATATTGAGTTATCGTCCTTCTCCCACAGGGGATACCTGGAGGAGGAGGAGGCACCCCTTTAAGATGGTGTTGTCTCCCTCGGCTAAGGATGGCCCTGTAAATAACTCGAGACCATATGATGAATAGTTGCTGCTACTGAATGCTGTGGTGGAGAACGGAGACTATCTTTGAGAATTTGAGCCAGCCAAATTTCTAGGAGTTGGGATATTGGATGATTCTGGTTTTGGTTCAGTTTTTGACATTCTGGAATTTTTGCAGGTATATGTTGCAAGGAGGATGAACTAATGTTGTCTGAGCAAAAGCTAAGGCCGAATGGTTTGAGAGAGGTATGGCTGCCGGATGTTGGCCGGGAAAGGTATATAAGGCAATGATGAGACTTTCTCTGAGCCTATGCTCAAATATCTCACACTCAATGAGTAAAAAACGGGATCAATGTTCTGATACCATGTTTAATATAGAACTTGGGAGGAAAAATTTATATTTTTCATTCATACTTCTGATGTACACAATGGTCCTACTTATACTGTATACAGTCTAACCTCATATGGTAATTACAATCAATCACAATCAAAGAATATGTTGATTCCTAAATTTAGGGGATTTACAATGATTATAAAATATTTCCTTGGCTAAAGATGGTAAGAGTATGTTTTAACAGGGCACTGGGGGGCCACCATTCTTCCGTAATTTTAGTTTAAGTCTTATAGTATCTTTAGTAAATTTTAGTTGTGATTCTGTCATTTTTTAGACAAACTCTTTTATTTATAAATAAATTGCAAATTGTAAAGCATATTAAAATTGATAGAAGATAAGGAATTCTCAAATTTAAACAATATAACCCATTTGTCTGAAAAGTTGGTAAAATATTAAGAAAGATATTGTCAGATCGCCGTGATAAAAACACATCATCAAAAGATTAAGCTATAATTTCCAATTCTAATAGAGTAATGACACACTTTTTTTACTTTTGAATATGATAGAATAAATCAAAATAACTCACTAAATTGACTGCGTTGAAGTAGCAGTTGATCGACATAACTTGACGATTTTCATTATGTGTCATAAAGAAACAACCTCTATGTGTTTCTAACACATAGGTATAGTTGCGTACGTTCGAATTTCTATACCCACTATAAACAGAAACGTGTAAGCTAATGGAGTAATATTGTTGTTCTAGTTTCTCCGAGCTATACCATGGAAGGGAAGCTGCTGGAATAGTTGTGGGGAGATGCACCATTTATGATTACATCCCTGCTTACGAATTATTTCAGAAAAAGCAATTAAACCAACAAACAAAATACTATCTTATTCAAAGTTTCAAACCTCAATCTACCCTTCTGCCAGCTCCCTATAAATACTTGCAGCAGCTCCACTCAGCTCCCATCAATTTCACCCACAATTCCCATTGCACTTTCAGACTCTCAGATTTCTTGTTTCAGCATATCTCTCAAAATGGGGGGTGAATTGATTCTGTTGGATTTTGATCGGAGCATGTTTGCGATGAGGGTGAGGATAGCTTTGGCTGAGAAGGGATTGGAGTACGAAAACAGGCAAGAAAACTTAGGCAACAAGAGCCCACTTCTTCTGCAGATGAATCCCGTTTATAAGAAAATCCCTGTTCTGATCCATGATGGGAAGCCCATTTGTGAGTCCCTTGTGATTCTTCAGTATATTGATGAAGTCTGGAGTGGTAAAAATCAATTGATGCCATCTGATCCTTATTCCAGAGCTCAAGCTAGGTTCTGGGCTGATTTTATTGACAAGAAGGTAATTTCTTTTTGAGTTTTGTAAAGTTTTATGTTGATGTTCTTTATTTAAGTTCACATACTTGCTGGATCATGTTCAAAAAATGAAACCAGTTTGTTACTAAAATTTGTTTAGAGTTGGAACTTACTATTTATTTAGACAGCAAAAATAAACCGATCATAGATCACGATTGTTTTGCAATCTTTTTGGAATTTATTGACATGCCGTGAACAGTTTCTTTAAAGATTGCTGGTTATCATAGAATCAATAAAAAAAAAAAATCCCGCTATATACAGAGCATCTAAGGTAATGAAGTAATATTATTGTTTATGACAAGGAAGGTTGTGTATCACAGATATTTGTAAGTAGCGTGAAAATTTGGAACACAAAGGGAGAAGACCAGGAAGCAAGCAAGAAAGATTTCATGGAGGCCCTCAAGACATTACAAGGACAAATGGGTGATAAACCTTACTTTGGAGGCCAAGAACTCGGGTTTTTGGATTTGGTACTTATATCATATTCCCCTTGGTTTTATACGTTTGAGACATTTGGGAACTTCAAGATAGAAACAGAGTGTCCGAAGATAGCTGAATGGGTGAAAAGGTGCGCGCAAAGGGAGAGCGTTTCCAAGAGCCTTGCTGATCCTCAGAAGATTTATGAATTTGTTCTGTTTCGGAGGAAGCAGAAGGGTCTTGAGTAAAGATGATTTTGTTGCATGGATTGATTTGTTCTCACTGGGTTGCTTTGAAGAATAATAAGATTTGTCTCACTGGGTTGCTTTGAAGAATAAAAAGATTTGTCTCACTTTGTGCGGATTAGTAGTAAACGATGTTTACTCCTAATATAATGGAATAACTATTAGTAGATTCTGTCACTTTGTTAGTTGTTTGCCTTTGACTTGCATAGTCTGTTGCCTTCTTAATGTATGATTTTTCTTGATGTATGATTTTGTCTTGTAATATTGCAATCATATCTTTGTATTTCGCATATTTTTATCTGGTAGATTTATCAGCATACTTTATGGCTTACCCAGTATCTATCTTAGAAGAATGCCATCTTCTGTGGGCAATTGCATTCTACTTAAGACACTGATGGAGACTGTAGAAGGTTGCAGGCCCCCCCCCCGGTCGTATCCTCAACCTCCTCCCTCACCGGAGGAGCAGGACCTGCTATACAGGAGTACAAAAAAGAACAAGCGCAGCCCTATCGGAGACACTATGCTTGTGGAGGAAACTTCACCACCTTTGAGCCCGCCCAGGTGGGGGAAAATGTCCTTCTTAGACGCTGCAGCGGCGAGTCGAAGGAAGCAACCCATATATACTGGCGCTGATAGTGAAGAGGAAGAGTGGGAAGCTGAGTTACTTGACAAGCTCCATGCCTCCAGAGATATGAAGAAGATGAATGCTCAGAATGGCCAGAAGTGGTACCAGGAGCCAATGTATTGACATATGGAGTCCTTGAAGAAGGGCACTGATCATCAAACTTCTAGGGAAGAATATCAGCTTCAAGATCCTATCGGAGCGCTTGCCAGAACTGTGACACCTCAAGAATGGCTGTGAGCTTACTGACCTGGATGACAACTTCTTTGTTGTCCGCTTCTATAGTAAGGAGGAGTACATGTATGCACTGGAGAAGGGCCCTTGGGTTATTATGGGCCATTACTTAACATTCATGAAATGGAAGCCATATTTTAACCCATCCAAAGCCACCATCAACAAGACTTTAGTTTGGATTCGCCTACCAAACTTACCAGTTGAGCTCTTTGATCCATTGCTGTTGATGGATGTGGATAATATGGTTGGCAGAGCCGTCAAGGTTGACGATAGCACACTTACGGCAAATAGAGGGAAATACGCGCGCGTCTGCGTAGAGCTAGATTTGGACAGGACATTAACACCTATGGTGAAGGTCATCCTGCAACGCATTGAGTATGAAGGGTTACACGCTGTTTGCTTTCAATATGGAAACTTTGGGCATAAAGAGGAAGAATGTGCTGACAGAAGAGATAAGGATAAAATGGATCTACCTGTTGAGGCAGCCGTGCAGCCGCTGACAATAACGGCTCCGTCATCGGAGAAACCCTTCGGCCCGTGGTTGCTTCCGGCGTCACATCAGAGGAGACGTCCTGGAAGTGTGCTACCACCAGTGGGGGGACAACAAGGACAAACTTACCTACCCAATGGACAGACTCCCAGCAGTGGAGGGAGACAGGTGGTTAGCGGCAAAGATTCTGATATGGCAGGAAAGGGCCAGTATAACAAACAAATGAATTTAATGAAAGGAGGAAAAGGATACCTGACAGCTGGCTCAAGGTACTCTGTGCTAGAGGAGGAACTGGCCCCTGCCAGAAGCCCTATTGATATCTCGGTACTCCAAACCCGGTTCTAGCAGACCCTTCAGAGCTCACCTCAAGCCACCCTAACCTTGGGCCAGAAATCGCAGCAAGTTCTCACGAAGCCCACCACCAAAAAAGGGATCCAACTGAAATCAAAACAAAAAGCCAAATTATTCATGTCAGTTACCCAGAAACCCATCCAAGAAACACGATCCAAATGTAAATCCACAGATTAGCCTGGCCCACTTACCTAGTGTCAATGACGCTGAATGGCCCCTACTACCCAATTCAAAACAGCATATGTATTTACCTAGCCTACTACCCAAAAGCCCCACCCAACTCGCAAACACAAAACAAAATGTACCCCTTGAACCTGAAGAGCTACACACAATAGTCCATCCCCACCCTAAAGACATTAAGGCCAAACCACCAGATGCCGGGCTTTTGACGGAAAACGTGGGAAGGGGAATAATGGAAGTAGAAATACTCCCTAATCAGAACCTTGGAACACACATTGACCTGAGCATTACATCAAGCAAGGACGTTCTTATGGACTCAGACGTGGCACCGGTTGCCCAGGGGGTGAATACATCCTCCAAGTAAGTTTGATATGAAGATCCTCTCATGGAATTGTAGGGGAGCCTCCTCCCCAAGATTCTTTACAAATCTGCGAGAACTCATGAAGGACCAGAAGCCTATGATACTTCTACTTATGGAGACTCGAACTTCAACACTAAAAGCAAGCAGGATTCTCAACTCCTTCCACTTTTCCAAAATGGTTGCAGTAGAAGCTTCTGGGTTTAGAGGGGGGGATATGGTGTTTTTGGGACAGCTCTCAGGTAAATATTGAAGTGATCAACTTTGATTTCCAGTTTATGAATTTGGGGATCCTCTCAGGTACGAAGGTGCTATGGATGATGACTGTGATTTACGCCTCTCCGGAAAAGCAAACTAGACAACAACTTTGGATATCACTTAGGAGGATGGGCCAGCTCATCGAGGTGCCTTGGGTGATTATAGGCGACTGCAACGATGTCTTTACACAAGATGACAAGTGTGGTGGTAGAAGGGTCCATCAGCAAGGGAATTAGGAGTTGGGACGAATTATTAGCAAATGTGGCCTGATTGACTTGGGCTACTCAGGGCCTCAATACACTTGGACCAACTCTAGGGAGGACAACGATAGAATTTCTGAAAGACTTGACCGAGTTTGGGCCAATCGTGATTGGAAACTGATGTTTGTGGATGCCTATGTGCAACATCTTATGCGTACCCACTCGGACCATCACCCACTTTCTCTTACGCTTACTAAAGAAGCCAGAAAGAAGGGCCCATGCTTGGGAAGGTACCAACTTGCATGGGCTAACCACCCTGATTTCCCAAAGTTTGTGCAGGAGACATGGCAGCTAGGATGCCCCATAGGACAGAACATAACAAATTTTATGAAAAAAGCCAAAGTCTGGAATTGGAGCTTGTTTGGCAATATTTTCTAGAACAAGGCAAGATGCATGGCAAGGCTAAGGGGTACTCAACTAGCACAAGCCAGAAGGGGATCCAGGTTCTTGGCCCAACTTGAAGAATCCCTGATTCATGAATACAATAATATCCTTGAGCAGGAGGAGCTCTATTGATTTCAGCAGGCTAGAACGCAATGGATAGCTAATGGTGAAAGAAATACAAAATACTTCCACCTTATGGATTTGATCAAAAGGAGGAGAAAGAGTATCATAGCCCTAAAGAATGATGATGGGGTCTGGTTGGATGACCAAGGGGACCTCAGTCTATTGGCAACCAATTTCTACAAGAAACTTTACACATCAGAACATATGGTACCGATTCCACAAGATCTCATAAGTTTCCCTCAACTTACGAATAGGGAGAAGGGTTGTCTGAATAGGGAACCCACAGGCAGGGAGATCAAGAAGGCCCTAACCCAAATGAATCCCCATAAAGCCCCGGGCCCTGATGGAATTCCCTCAAGCTTCTACCAGCAGAATTGGAATATTGTTGGAGAGGACCTGATCACCTTCGTAATGACATGTTTTCAGCAGAGTAAGGTGGACCCCGTCATGAACAAGGTGTTGATTACCTTGGTTCCCAAATAAGATGTCCCTGAGAGTATTACACATTTAAGGCCCATCTCTCTATGTAACGTTCTCATTAAGGTGGTCTCCAAGGTAATTGCAAATAGGGTTAAGCTGATCCTACCTAAATTGATTAAGGAAAATCAGACTAGCTTTATTCCAGGCAGACAAGGGATCAATAACATTGTTATTGCCCAGGAAACCATCCACTCAATAAAGCAGAAGAAGGGTAAAATGGGGTGGATGGCAATTAAGTTGGACCTTGAGAAGGCATACGACAGATTGGAGTGAAGCTTCTTGGAGAGGATTCTACCACATATAGGATTAAAGGAGAAGATGGTTCAGCTAATCCTTAGTTGTCTAAGGACGGCTAGATTGGCCCTCCTTTGGAATGGGGAGCAGCTGGAGGACTTCGTTCCCACGAGAGGTATCAGACAGGGGGATCTGTTGGCCCCTTACCTTTTTGTGATTGCTATGGAGGTGTTGGATCAGCATATTGGTAGTCAGATGGAAAAGAATGAATGGCGAGCTATCAAGCTCACAAGGAAGGGCCCTGCAATCTCACACCTTATGTTTGCAGATGACCTTTTCCTATTTGGGGAGGCCTCCTGCCCCCAGGCAGAGGTGATGCAAAGAACAATCCAGACTTTTTGTGCCTGGTCTAGTCAGCGTGTAAATGTGGGGAAATCGATGATCTATTTCTCACCTAATACTAGAAATGGGATACGAAGGGAATTGAAGGAAATTTTGGGGTCATGGAGTGCAATGACTTGGGCAAGTACCTAGGTACTCCTCTCCTCCATCATTGTGTCTCCAAAGTAACTTATCAACCTATTATGGAAAGAGTAAGGAGGAAATTAAGCTCTTGGAAAATTGGTACTCTATCCAAGGCTGCTAGGCTCATACTGATTCAATCAGTGACCTCTGCCATCTCGTTATATCACATGCAGATTGCCAAACTTCTGGAAGCTACAATTAATGAACTAGATAAGATCAACCGTGGATTTTTCTGGGGTGATCTTACTGGGAATAGAAAGATGCATTCCATATCTTGGTCTACAGTATGCAGGAAGAAAAAAGATGGGGGTCTAGGGGTGAAAGACCTTCGCAAGTTGAACTTAGCATTACTAAGTTAGGGTGGAGAATGATCAAGGAGAAAGAGTCTTTTTGGGCCTCAGTGCTCTATGCTAAATATGGAGACCCCCTTACAGAGCATCAGGCGAAGGCCAACTGCTCTCATGTATAGAGAAGCCTCTGACTGGCCGTAAATGCCTTGAAACAGACTCTACTCAAGGGTATCTTGGAGAATAATACAATGCTGGTTGAGAACCAAAATGATACGCGAAGTACCCAAGAAGCTAACAAGTTTAGAGTGGACCTAGCCTATGATGTGCAAACTCACATTGCAGGGGAAAAGGTAGATCCTACATGGAATCGGCTATGGAAACTGAAAGGGCCTAGGAGAGGCTCCCTCCTACTATGGTTTATAAAACACCATAGACTTACTGTAGCTAGCCTCCTCCACGGGAGAGGGATTCTAGATGATCTCAGATGCTCCATTTGTAGTTGGAGGGGTGGAGAATGAACTGCATGCACTAAGAGACTGCAAGTGGATGGAACTCATCTGGAAGCTTCTACTCCCGCGTCACCGGTGGGATGCTTTCTTCCGTTTTCAGGACGGATCTGAATGGATTGACTGGAACTTGGCTATACCACACAGCTCTGGAGCCTCAACAGAGGATGCTAACTGGGCTTATGTGTTCAGGAAGGGGGTTGAGACAGCGTGGCATTGGCGAAACAAAGTGGTCCATGGTGTGGTAACCCATCCTCCGCCGGCAGTGGAGATACATTGGCAAGTTTTATTAAGGGTCAGTGAAATAATGCCGCTCTTCGAGAAGGAGGGTGTAGGATAAGGTTGGTGCAGAATGATTGTGGGGGAGGGATAGCTGCCTCTCCCAAGGAAATCAGACCAGTCGACGGGGGTGACGATAGGGGCAAGTACAGGCAGTCAAAGGGGCGCGATGCTGCTGATGGCATGGGTAGAATGTTCTAGGAGGAAGTACTTTAGGTATTTGCGTAATTGAATGTAGAAGTCCCCAGACAGGCTCGTCTCGTAGCCTGGGTAGCTTTAGGGCCTAGTAATTTCTTTTGAATGGGCTGCATTTTGGCCCCAATTAATGAAATGATCCTTTTTTTTAAAAAAAATTGCATTCTACTTGCAAGTAGTACATGACAACATGCCAACTCACATCAACAACAACAACATTATCCCATTGTCTTAAAGGCTTCCGTTTATGACGCAGTATACTGGTAGATGTACGCAACCGTACTCATATATTAGAAATACACAGATGTTGTTTCTCCAATGGTCCACAATGAAGATTGCGTCAAATAGTGTCGATCAACTCCTACTTCACAATATAATAAGTGCGGCCAATTTAGTGAGTCATTTTGCTTTATTATATCATATTCCAAAGTCAAAGAAGAGTGTGTCCTTGACTCAATAAGAAATGAAAACCAGACAACATGCCAACTAAGGTAGAAACAAATAAGAAAAACGAAATACTAATCAACTCAAGCTCTCAGTGGTGTATACATGTTTACGCGCGTGTTCTTAACTTTCCAGGCTCGGTTCACTAGTAATAAATTGAAGAGACAATGACAACTTTTCAGATGCCTCATTTAAATGCAGAAAACTTTACAATATCACATAACTTCCAGAATTAAAGAATCATCAGTTCAATAAACTTCTCAGATGCATTCATCTTTAACATTGATTCCACATCTTTTCTTATATATATAATATATGACCACACAAATTCAGAAGATCCCTTCTGCTCAGGCCATGAAAAATCACTTTCCAAACGCAATGTCTACTCTTCTCAAGCTTCTCATATCAGCTGTACTCATATGCACATTTGCCTCACACCTGACCATGTCAAGGCCAATGGTCTCCATTAACACAATCCTCACGTCTCCAACGAAATTCGACGAAGAGGGATCAACCAGTTGCTGGGATTCTTTGCTTGAGTTGAAATCATGCACTGGTGAAGTTGTTCTGTTCTTCCTTAATGGTGAAACATACTTAGGTCCAAACTGTTGCCGCGCGATAAAAACCATTGAACATCAATGCTGGCCTTTCATGCTTGGATCCATTGGGATTAACTCAGAGGAAAGTGATGTTCTTGTTGGATATTGTGATGCTTCTTCTGACGATTCTCATCCTCCATACTCTTCTCTTGAAGCTGTGGTTCCTGCCCCAAGTCCAATATCCCACGATTTGTATGCATAGTTGTCTATGTAATTTTGATGTTTAATCAATAAGGGTATCTGTCAAAACACAGAATTGATCCTCATTTACAACTGTTTGTTGGTCTGTTATCTTTCTTTCTTCTTTTTGTTTTCTTTTCACCGAAAAAAAGGAAAAAAGGAAAGAAATTTTTATGCCTTGAGATCTTCAATAACAAAGGTTTTTTCGACGCCAACGACTTAACAGAGTAGTTCTGTTTATCCTTGTTTAACAGAGTAATTCGGTTTATTATGTCAGTTGTATTTGGGATCTATAGTTATGGTTGTGTGTTCGGCTAATGAAAACTTGTCTTTGCTATACATACATATATACATACATATATTGTTATGTCCGGAAGTTTTTGATAAAAGGAAATAGGGAAAATAACAAAATATAATGATTATCCCAAATTGATTAATTTGAGATGGGAAGATAATATTTAACTTGGATTTAATTTAGAGAATTAAATCCTAACCAATTAGGAATATATCTTTTATACATATCCTAAAACTTACTATTTAACTAACCGAACAGTTTGCAAACTGTTTGAGTTTGATTTGAATTCGTTGGTTAATTTTACTTAAACAAACCAAGTTTAAACACTTAATTAGATTCGTTGAATAAAACGAGAAGAGTTAGTGTTTCTTGTTTAAAGAGTTATAATGTTTTTGAGCCAAATCTGAACAAATTTTAAAGCTCGTTACAACAAACAAGCCGAACCGAATAGTTCATTTAACTAAACAAATCTGAAGTTGAAAATATAGTATTTGGCTCTGGCTAGGTTTGTTAACACCTCAAAATGGAAGCATCAAATGATTGTTCACCTTCCTGGATGATTTTTTCTCTTGCATGGTTCAGTCTAAGACTTGCGTATTATCAGCAGTGATTAATGAACATTTTCTAAATAATAGGGCAATCTTCACCCTCCAAGAAAAAGGGAACTTAAAATCTAGTCAATTAGACAGGCTCATCAGATCGCAAAGTAAGTCTTGTGTTGATGATTTTCCACCTTCAGAAGTCAAGGGTCCAACCCTATTGTCTCAATCAGTATGTTATTAAATTCAATATTACTGCTGTTGAATTTAACAATATCCCTCCTAACTTATCATCTGGAGTCAAATTCCTGACTTTATCCAGCATGATTCCACCCAAAAGCCAAAGGTGTTGCAAGAACTCACAGCGTGACATTGAACCTTATCGATGGCCATAACAACTAGAAGTGCAGTGGTGTCACGAGCATGACCTTGTACGTCTTGAGGGTGAACACCATCAGCAAAGCAAATACTATAACAGCAATGTATGTAACTCTTATCCACCAGCTCTTATTGCCTGGGCTGTCAAACATCTGCACACACAAGTACCAATTATTTTGTGTAATATTCTACGTGAGCTAAATGAGATGTGTGCATAATTCAAGTAAAGGGTGTAAAAATTGACTACTATAATCAGATATTCAAGAAATAAGGAAGAAATTGAGACAGAAATGGGAGATTTTCATAGAAGGAATGAAAGCAATTTTCTTCACTTTGCATCGGGTCATTATCCATACTCGAAGTCCATTTTATACATTCGAATTGAAAAAAAAGAAAGAAGTGTAAAATGAACATTCTATCCTTACTAACTGTCAACATATAAGTGAAATATAAAAGACAAAAATGACATTTCACACGTTTAAATATCCTTCTCCCGCCATCACTTCTTCTCCGGCCAAGCCAGCCTTCCTTCTTTGACGTGATTACACCCCGAAAAATTCAGACCACGTGACACATATCAAAGGCCTCCACACGGATTGTCAACGCATGATCTTATCATCCTAACCAGTAATTCATCATTTAATTCAAAGCCAACTACTCAATCGATGATACTCTTCGCCGGATTGTGATTCTTGTTTTTTCCTTTTCAACGTCCAGTTAACAAAGGGAAACAATGGAATTCTGGAAAAAGTTGAGTAGACAAGCACATGATTTGTCATTGATTAAATGTGTACCTCATATGCTGTAGTTGCATAAGTAGTTCCACCAACTTCAGTCAGCTTCAGTCACCTATAGCAGGAAACCCAGTTTTGAGTTTGTGATAGAGTTGAATGAGTCTTTGTTGTGGGCAGTTAGTTCCTAGAATTTAGGGAGTTGTTATTTCTGTTTAATAAAGTCCTAGTCTTAAGAATGGACGTGTCCTATTTTCTAGCTTTAGTTGAGTCTTAGTTGTGTGGTTTTTCAGATGGCTATTTAAAGCCTGGTTTGGAGTCAATAAAGGGTAGAAAGTTTTTCGCAGCATTCTCTGTGCACTTTAGTTTACAACAGCAAACTTTGTTCCAATTTCTTTAACAAACTGGTATCAGAGCCAGGTTATCATGAGTGACGAAAAAGTTTCTGCAAAAATTCCACACTTTGATGGGCTTCATTATGATCATTGGAGTGAATTAATGGAAAACCTGTTGAGAGCCAAGGGGCTGTGGAATTTGATTAAGGAAGGCGTGAAAGAGCCTACAGCTGGAGCAGTCTTAACCAACGAACAGAAGGAGCAGCTGGAGAGCAGGAGGCTGCAAGATCACAAGGTAAAACATTATCTCTTCAGAGCTATTGATAGAGTTGTCTTTGAGCAAATTTTGGATAGGAGCACATCCAAAATTATTTGGGACTCATTAAAAAACAAGTTTGGAGGAAATGAGCGTGTGAAGAAGGCATTGTTGAATGCTCTAAGAAGAGACTTTGAGGTGTTAGAAATGAAAGAAGAGGAAACAGTAGCAGAATATTTTGTTAGAGTAATGGCTGTAGCAAACAAAATGAGGAGTAATGGTGAGGAAATGCCTGACACCAAGGTGGTTCAGAAGATACTTCGAACAATGACAGAGAAATTCACATATGTGGTGGTTTCGATTGAGGAATCTAAGGACATTGAAACACTTACAGTTGATGAATTGCAAAGCTCTCTTATGATTCACGAACAAAAATTCAAAAAGAAAGTCAGCTATGAAAATGATCAAGTCTTGAAAATGGAGCATCAAACAGGAGGAAGAAGTCGGGGCAGAGCATATTCATCAAGAGGAAGGGGACGTGGACGTGGACGCCAATACGTCAACAAAGCAACAATAGAGTGCTTCAAGTGTCATAATCTGGGACATTTTCAGTATGAATGTCCTGCATGGAATAAGGAAGCTAATTGCACACAACTAGAAGAAGAAGAGGAAATGTTGCTGATGACTTACATTGAAAAGCTTGAAGCCAGAAGGGAGGATGCTTGGTTTATGGACTCCGGATGCTCAAATCACATGTGTGGAGATAAAGGTATGTTCTCTGAATTAATACCTAAGCCTTCACATTCAGTAAAATGTGGGAACAATACTAGGATGGATGTGGCTGGAAAAGGAAATGTGAAGTTGATCTTCAATGGCACAAAATTTGTTATCAAAGATGTATATTATGTTCCTGAATTAAGGAACAATTTGTTAAGCGTTGGACAACTACAGGAGAAAGGACTCACCATTCTATTTAAAGAAAGATTATGCAGTGTATATCATCAAGAAAAGGGATTGATAGCACAAACAAAGATGAGTGCTAATCGGATGTTTGTGTTTTTGAATGAAAAATCCAAGGAATGTGAAGCCAATGAAGAAGACTGCTTGAATACTGAATCTGCAGATCTCTCACATCTCTGGCATCTACGCTATGGACATTTGAGTTATAAAGGTTTGGATCTCTTACATTCGAAAAATATGGTGCATGGACTACCCAAGTTAAAGAACCCCAGAACAGTGTGTACAGACTGTTTAGCTGGCAAACAACACCGCAGTGTGATTCCCAAAAGAAGTAAATGGAGAGCCAGCAAGGCGTTAGAACTAATTCACGCTGACATCTGTGGCCCTATTGACCCTGCATCCAACAGTGGAAAGAGGTATGTATTGTGCTTCATAGATGACTTTAGTCGTAAGTCTTGGGTATACCTCTTAGTTGCGAAGTCAGAAGCCTTGGAGTGTTTCAAACGCTTCAAGAAACAGGTGGAAAAGGAAGCAGGAATGGACATCAAATGCTTGAGGACTGATAGAGGAGGAGAATTCACATCCGGAGAGTTCAAGGAATTTTGTGGTAAGGAAGGAATAAAGAAGCAACTCACCACTGCTTATACACCTCATCAGAATGGTGTAGCAGAGAGGAAGAATAGAACCATGATGAACATGGTAAGAAGCATGCTTATAGCCAGAAAAATGCCTAAAACCTTTTGGACAGAAGCAGTAAATTGGACAGTTTATCTACTAAATAGGTGTCCTACATTTGCCGTACAGGGTATCACTCCTCAAGAAGCTTGGAGTGGAGTGAAACCCTCGGTTTATCATCTGAAGGTATGGGGATGTGTTGCACATGTTCACATTCCAGAAGCAAAGCGGAGTAAATTGGACAAGAAAAGTTTCCCTTGCATATTTCTAGGTGTCAGTGAGGAATCAAAAGGTTATAGACTGTTTGATCCAAAGACGAAAAAAATTGTAATAAGCAAAGATGTTGTGTTTGAGGAGGATAAAAGCTGGGACTGGGAACAACATTATCAAGGTCAAATTGAGGCAGAGCTAGAATGGGGAGATGATGATCTTATTGATGAAGAAAGTGAGGCAGATATCTCAGGCGAAGGCTTCAGCAGAAATGCTCAATCTAATTCTGAAGTTGAAGAAGGAACTACTAGGAGCAACATCCAGGAAAGTGACATAACAACTAGAAGAGAAAGAAGACAACCTCAATGGATGGAAGAATATGTCACTGGAGAAGGGTTAAGTGACAATGAGGAAGGTGCGTATTTGATAGAGGATGAAGATCCACTGACATTTAAGGAGGCTATTAAAGAAGAAAAGTGGAGAAAAGCTATGGACATTGAGATAAAATCTATCGAAAGAAACAAGACATGGGAACTTGTGGACTTGCCCGCTGGAAGCAAAACCATTGGTGTCAAATGGATTTACAAAACAAAATTAAATGAACATGGAGAGATAGACAAGCACAAAGCACGTCTTGTGGCCAAAGGCTACTCTCAACAGCAAGGGATTGACTTTACTGAAGTTTTTGCACCAGTTGCACGGATGGATACAGTAAGAATGATCGTGGCAATAGCTGCACACAAAGGGTGGAATATACTGCAGCTAGATGTTAAATCAGCCTTCCTCCATGGAGAGCTCAATGAGGACGTTTATGTAGATCAGCCTGAAGGATATGTAATAAGAGGAAAAGAGCATAAAGTATACAAGTTAAACAAAGCTCTCTATGGCTTAAAACAGGCACCAAGAGCCTGGTTTAGCCGTATAGAGTCTCATTTCATCAAGGAAGGATTCACTAAATGTCCAAATGAGCAAACTCTGTTTACTAAAAGAAGCAGCGAAGGAAAACTGTTGATTGTTAGCGTGTATGTGGATGATCTGATTTACACTGGAGAAGATGTATTGATGATGACAGACTTCAAGAAAGCTATGATGAGAACATTTGATATGACAGATTTGGGAAGAATGAGATTCTTTCTTGGGATTGAAGTGCTACAAAAGGCTGATGGAATTTTCATGTACCAAAGGAAATATGCTGAGGAAGTATTGAAACGATTTGGCATGGCAGAGAGTAATCAAGTAAGCACACCAATTGTTCCAGGATTCAAGATCAGCAAAGATAATGATGAACCAGCTGTGAGTGACACCTATTTTAAGCAGATAGTTGGGAGTCTAATGTACCTCACTGCTACCCGTCCAGATCTTATGTTTGGTGTTAGCCTGATTAGCAGATATATGTCAAAACCTACTGAGCTTCACTTACAGGCTGCCAAAAGAATTTTACGTTATTTGAAGGGAACTGTAAATTACGGAATTTTCTACAAGCAGGGAGGGAACATGAAGCTGCTTGCATTTACTGACTCTGATTATGCAGGGGACGAAAAGGATTCGAAGAGTACTTCGGGTTATGTGTTTTTGTTAAGCTCTGGTGCTGTATCATGGATGTCAAAGAAGCAACCGATAGTGACGTTATCAACTACAGAAGCCGAGTTTGTTGCTGCTGCTGCGTGCTCGTGCCAAGCTCTGTGGATGAAGAGAGTGTTAAAACATCTGAACCACTTTGAGAAAGGAGCAGTAACTGTGATGTGTGATAACACCTCCACAATCAAGCTCTCCAAAAATCCGGTTATGCATGGAAGAAGTAAACATATCCGAGTACGATTTCATTTCTTAAGGGATCTGGTGAATGATAGCAAAATTGAACTGGTTTATTGCGGAACTCATGATCAAGTTGCGGATATAATGACCAAGGCATTAAAGCTAGAAGACTTCCAAAAGTTAAGGAAAAAGCTTGGTGTATGCGATGTATCTGAGTTAAACTGACACAATATGTTGTCAGTTTAAGGGAGGGATTGATAGAGTTGAATGAGTCTTTGTTGTGGGCAGTTAGTTCCTAGAATTTAGGGAGTTGTTATTTCTGTTTAATAAAGTCCTAGTCTTAAGAATGGACGTGTCCTATTTTCTAGCTTTAGTTGAGTCTTAGTTGTGTGGTTTTTCAGATGGCTATTTAAAGCCTGGTTTGGAGTCAATAAAGGGTAGAAAGTTTTTCGCAGCATTCTCTGTGCACTTTAGTTTACAACAGCAAACTTTGTTCCAATTTCTTTAACAGTTTGCAGTTGCAGATTCAGTATACTTTGAAGTCTGATACAATGTATTATGTGTCATAAAGATACTGGACCTCCAACATTTTTGCCGTGGTAGGAGCGCCTCTTTGGCTGCCCAAGCTTTTGCTGGTTTACAACATGTTTTGGTCCAATTTTCCATTCCTTGCACCGGGAATAGATACATCAAGCTCTAATCTCTAATCATGATATTATGGCCGTTGACCATGCGCACACGATATGCGGTTTCTTTTAAAAAAAATCATCCTGGAACTTCACTGATGGAGGAACCATTTTGTAGATGCTAAAACAGCCTGAGCAATTAGTGGCTAAGAAGTGGGTTTTTAGTGACAATTCATGAACCAATATTGGCTCGTTAAAATTACAGTATTTTGCCGCAGGAGAAAGAGAATGTTTTGCTTGCTGCGTGGGATGATGAACTATCTGACCCGTTGAAGGGAACCGACTCTGTGCTTGTTTGCTTTTCCCACACTTGTCTGCTCCATCTCATCGCAAGTCTGTTTCAAACAACTTACTTTTTCTTCATCGATACTAACTTCTCAACTTCAGATCCAGACAAAGCTTATAATCATCCAAAATTCTTTGGCACGTATAAACTTTAGCCTCACTACAAACTTGGTCAGAATGGCAAAAAAGGTCTCTTTTAGCCGGTCCTTTCTGTATAGAGACGTTCTTCAGTTTCTCTTCATGTTCTTTCAAGAAGGCGGACTGTTTCTGCAGACGTGCATTAGATACTTTCTATCACCAAAAAATTCGCAGTACCTGACACATCTCTCATCGAAGTTAGAGAACCTTTAAATTCAGCAAAAGGAAGATTATGCATCAGACATCTGGCATGGGGAGTGGGGGCGTAAAAAGAGATACATACTGAGTGCAGTGGGTTCTCAAACTGTTGAAAAACCTGAACCAATCCAATAAATGTGTTTCGTCTCATCCAATAGTGACCATAGAACGGTTTTAATCTCCCCAAATCTTTTATTAGATTGATCTCCTGAGAGGAACAGATTCACAGTGTTCTTCAGAGTAATCCAACTGGACCCTGGACTCTTTCTAATTGCTTTCGTTTTCTTTGTCATTCTCACCTCTTCTTCATCTGTTTTCTGACCTGCTAAATAATATATATCTGATAGGACTACATAAGGTGCTGCACTGTCAGGTTCTAGTTCAATAATTCTTTCTGCTGCAAGCCTCGCGAGATCAACATGCAAGTAAGTCCTGCTTGCAGAAAGAAGTGCACCCCAAATCCCAGAATGAGGCTGAAATGACATTGAATTAATTAACTTTGTAGCTTCATCAAGCAAACCAGCTTTTCCAAGCAGATCGACCATACATGCATAGTGATCAGGACCTGGTTCAATCTTATATACCGGTTTCATGGACCTAAAATATTTCCATCCTCGTTCCACGAGGCCAGCGTGAGTGCAGGCAGAAAGAACGCCGAGAAAAGTAATTTCAGTAGGTTCGTGTCCCTTACTCTTTGCAAGCTCAAATAACTCGAGAGCTTCTTGTCCAAAACCATTTTGGGAAAACCCAGTTATCATACAATTGAAACTAACTATATTAGGTACACCAATGGAATTGAAGACCCCACAAGCAACATCTATACTTCCGCACTTCGAATACATTGAGATCAAGGAATTTTGGATTGCCAAATCAGATTCTATATCCCTTTTGATAATCTGAGCATGTATCTGTAAACCTTGATCTAATGTTGCCATAGCAGCTGCAGCATTAAGCATACAAGTCAAGGTTAGAGGATTTGGTTTGGCTGCAGACTGAAGCATACTGATAAACCAACAAAGTGCTTCTTCATGCTCTCCATTATTGGCGAAACCTGAAATAAGAGCAGTCCAGGCAACATCATCCTTCTCAGGCATGATATTGAACAAATTAATGCAGTTTTTAGTCAATCCATTTTCTGCGTATCCTGTAATCATAGTTGTCCAGGAAACTACATCTTTCTCAGGTGCTTTCTCAAAAAATTCGTAAGCCTTCTCTATGTTTTTAGCTTGAATATAGCCATCAATCAGCGAATTCCATGATATTATATCCCTCCCTATCATCGTGTCAAACACAGTTTTAGCAGCATCTATAAAGCCAAATCTCGAATACATTGTTATCATAGAGTTCCCCATGAACACATCAAAGTCAAAGCCCAATTGCAAAACAAGTCCATGTAGTTGGTAAGCTTCTTTATGCCTATCATATTGCCCACAAGCTTCAAATATTGTAGTCACCACATGAACATCAAGTTTAATTCCAATTTCCCTTCTCATTTGAAAGAACATCCGAAAACCTTCCTCGAAAGACCCGATTTTCATATACCCATTTATCATAGCGCTCCACGTAACTTCATTCCTCTCTTGCATCTGATCAAACAAAACTCGGGCCTCATCAACTCTACCATGCTTAGAGTAACCATCCACCATGGAGCTCCAACTTACCACATCCTTTTCTACCATCCTGTCAAATACCTGAGTTGCCTTCACCAATTTTCCAGTTTTCATAAACCCTTTAATTAACACGTTCGAGCAAACTGGGTCACGAACATCCACCGGCGTGGTGCAATACAAATTTTCAGCCTCGTCAAACTTCCCAGAACTCACAAAACCCGTGATCATTGTCGCATATGACACCGCATTTCTCTGCGGCATTTGCAAAAACAACTGAAACCCATCATTCATTCCGAACTTACTCTTCGTGTAAGCCGTGATCATAGCATTCCACGATGCAACTGTTCGTTCAGGCATGTCGTCGAACACCTGGCGAGCTTTCTTGAGCTGACCGTTTTGAGCATACGCGGAAAGCATTGCCGTGTAGGTAACTACGTTTCTGGTAGGCATTTCCATGAAAATAGACTCGGCCTCTTCGATGTTGCCTTCTCGGCCATGTTTGCTTATCTGGGAATTCCAGTAAATGAGGAACTTGTTAGTTTCTGTGTAGTACAATGGTCCAAGAGCAGCGAAACTCAAATGGCGAAGAGTATCAAATGAAGGCCTTGATCGAGAAAAGCGCCACGCTCTATACAAAGAGGCTGACATTCGCTTCGCTAGCATCGGGAAGGATAGTGGCAACATGCACGACCATTCTCGGGCATATGGATTTGGAATGCTGTGTGGAGCAGTTCTTCGCTAAGGTCTCAGAGGCATATACTCGTCCGGGTTTAACTGAGACCAGTTTATTATAATAAATAAATAAATATACACATATACATATATACATATGTAGATACATGTGTCTATATATACATCATCCACGAAACAGGTACATCATCCCCTGACATCAATGCCTAAAATAGTAACACCAATATCTAAAATAGCTAGATCGATTGTTGTGGACATCAATCTCTACATTGATCGTTCGGTATCTCATAATACATGAATCACATGTTTCTGTCTATACATCGATCTATAAAACAAGTACACCGATCGTCGATGTGTCATCAGAACACACCATATCATGATTTTCAACAGCGTAACCCAACAAAGCTCATATACCAAAAATCAAAATAGTACGGATGATTCTATCAAAACCGTCATCTATTTCATAATGTGGTTTTAACAATAACTGTCTTCTATAATTTTGAGTTTACTTTCCAAACTTTGATAAAATGATTTTTTTTCAATAAAACTATTATATTTTTTCATTTTTCACCCGGAAAAAGGATGGTACAAATACAAAATGACGAAACGAGTGAAAATCCCCAAAACGCATATCGCATACTGAAAAAGAAATCTTTTGAGACGTGTAGTCTGTACTGTGTACGGGGCAGTAGACTCTCTCCTTGCATTGAGTGCCCGGAGAAGAAAAACGGCGACTTCGTTCATAAATCGCCATGAAAGACGAAGCTATAAGTTCCTCAGGGGACCCGTTTCCGCTTTTTCCTCTCAAGTCTTCGTCTCCTCCTCCAACCCCTACACCTGCTGCAAGGTACTCAACCCTAGCTTTCAACTTCTGCCAATTTTTCGATTCACGTTGCTTGCTTTCTGAATTAGGTTTATAATTGTTGATTCACTCTAGTTAGAAACTATCTGACCGCTACATTAGCGAATGACTCTGCAGAAATTCTGAATTTCGATAATTCCGTTCTTGGTTTTCAAATGTGTGCATCTTGGGTTTATTTTGTTATTTTGATGAGTTCGGAAGATACCCGTTCGTGATTGCATTCGTCGAAGTTCCCAGCATTGCATTTGAAAGGGCCACTCGTTATTAATTAGACCAATTTTTGGTGAAGTTGCCTTTTAGTATAAACCAGTAGTCACTTGATGTTTAGCTATATATTCCCTTTTTTTCTTTTGTTTTCTGGCGTTGTTGGATTTTTTTAATGGTTTGAATGGTGCTCCCTTCAGTTCCGCGGGGGCATCGTCTCCTGCTCTGGCCACAAACGCTGGGAGCACTGACTGGCAGGAACAAGGACAAAGTAACAAAGGAGGTTCTCTTTCTCGTATTGGGTCTCACCCCACTCGGGCATCGCTAAGTACTAGTGCAGGGGGTTCTGCTCTTGGATCTTCCCATTCATCATGTAGGCCTTGGGAAAGGGGTGACCTATTAAGACGTCTCTCTACCTTCATACCTGAAAATTGGTTTGGAAAGCCCAAGGTTTCATATGGCTTTTCTTTTGATACAAATTGACGTTTCTCTTCAACACTTAATTTAATCTTTTAGGATCTGTATGTTGAGGATTTCTTTTTTGATTTGTCTTTGCATTTCGTTTTAGCTTTCTGCTTCAATGGAATGTTCCATGGCCTATATTTTCCTTAGGAATCGTGTTTGTTTGGGTACAGGGTCAGGGGCGCATAAATTTCTTTAACCTGCTCGGTGATAACTATATACAGTGCCTCTGTTTAAACTAAATGTTGATGACGAAATTAAAAGTTCAGTTATTTGGTGATTGTATAAAATCTGATCTGGGAGATTTGGAAGTCGAACAGTTTGGTAATTGCAATATCAGTGAGTGCATTTAGATGCATATACAGGTATTTGGCATCAGAATATTTGGTACCTTTCTTTGGCAAATTATTGGGAATGCAAATGGAATCCTAGTTTATCAGAAAGAGAAAATATATTTATTTTACTGCCAAAGGAAAATGACATAACTGGTAAGGAAATCGAATGGTTTTATATGACACCTATTATCTGCTTTCATGTATAGGCTGCAAGCTCTTTAGCATGTGCTCGGAGAGGCTGGATTAATGTCAATGTTGATAAGGTTGAGTGCGAGTCATGTGGTACAAATCTGCAATTTACACTTTCAGCTGCCATGACTCTTTCGAAAGGTGAATATATATATACGATTTTTGTTGAAACTGAAAATTTCATTTTTATATGATATATTGTTGTTGTTGTGGTTTTTATATTTCATGATACATTTGAACTAATCTCATGTTTATGATATCCGTGGTTGTGCGTGTGCTTTTATTGTCATTATGAATGTCTAATATGTAAGTTATATTTTGTAGCTGACAGTGCTGGTGAAGATTTTCTCAAGAAACTTGATGAAGGCCACAAACTATCTTGTCCTTGGAGGGGGAATAGTTGTGCCGAAAGCCTGGTGCAGTTTCCTCCCACTCCTCCGTCTGCTCTGATTGGTGGTTTTAAGGATCGTTGTGATGGATTAATCCAGTTTCCATTCCTTCCTGTGGTAGCTGTCTCTGCAATTGGTCAGATGCGTGTTTCTCGTGGCCCAGAAATTGACCACCTTTTGGCTGAAACACTTGTATTTGGAGGTGGTGAATCTGGCTTTAAGTGTGACTTAATATCTGGAAATGGAAGCATCCAGGAAGATGTCATTTCTAGCTACTCACGTGTAAGGACATGTTTGTACGTTGCTTTGGTTTATATTTGTTTCTGCCAGATATTCCTGTAAACCTAGTTTTTTACTTTCTTTGGGGTTGCATATAGGCTCAGAAATTGATTAGTCTGTGTGGATGGGAGCCAAGGTGGCTTCCAAATATTCAAGATTGCGAAGAGCATTCTGCTCAGTCTGCTAGGAATGGGTACTCGGTTGGTCAATTGAAAAACCATGGTCTACCGCGGGATCAAGCCCACGGTAAGAAGGCCTTGTCGTCCTCCACAAGAAAGGAGTTAGTTAAAAAGGATGTTCTTGACACTAGTTCGAAAGGTGAATCCAGGTCTGCTCTATTGGATTGTGGCTTATGTGGTGCCACAGTAAGGATTTGGGATTTCCTTACAGTTGCGCGTCCCTCTTGCTTTGGTCCCAATATCATTGATATTCCTGAAACAAGCAAGAAGATGATGTTGAACCGTGGAGTAAGTGCTGCAAGCGGGATCAGTGGATGGTTTACTCCTGAAAGTCTGCAGCAAATAGAGAACCGGGAGGAAGATGCCACTACTGATGAGGGGAAATCTTTGTCAAATGTTGGTCTTGATCTCAATCTCTCGATGGCAGGTGGTTTACCTTCTTCCCACATTGGCATGAAAATGACGTCTGAGGAACACCATAATGTGCATAGGGCAAGAGATCCTACGGGGCAACTTTCTAGTAGCGACTTGGGTGGTCGTGCAGCATCATATGAATCACGAGGTCCTAGTACTAGAAAGCGCCACATAGAAGAAGGTGGAAGCACATTTGAGCCACCTATGGTGATGCAACCTACAGATAGCGTTGAAGGAACAGTGATTGATCATGACGGCGATGAGGTTGATGATGGCAAGCAATACTTGGCTGGTCCCTCGAAGCGAACCCGTGGTTTTGACATTTTTGACGCTTACCACTCACCCAATCCGAGGGATCCATTTGGTGCTGGTCCAAGTCAGCCATTTGGGTTTGAGATTGGCGCAGATGCTCCAAGAGATGATCCTTTTGAACCAGGGCAGGAACGAGTTCTCGGTTTTCCATCTACCCGAGATTCAACACGTGCTTCCTCTGTGATTGCTATGGATACTGTCTGTCAGAGTGCTGATGATGATTCCATGGAGAGTGTTGAAAACTATCCCTTGGAAGTAGATGATGCACATTTTCCTTCAACATCAACGTTTAGAAATGCAGATCTGAATGAAACATCAGAACTGAACTACAGTAATCAGGCTCAGCAAAGTACTTGTCCTGGTGCTGTTGGAGGTGCCGGTGAAATGGGGGTAAGTAGTACCAATGAAGAAGAGGTGCTAAATGCAGATAATGCAACTGTTCATGGAAGGGATGGTCCTAGCTTTGGAATCAGTGGTGGAAGTGTTGGAATGGGGGCTAGTCATGAAGCTGAAATTCATGGTACTTATGCTTCTGTCCATAGATCAGATAGCTTTGTTGGAGATGTGGAGCCGGTACCTGAAATTACAGAAAACCAAGGTCTAACAAGTGACTTTGCTCCAGATCCAGGGCTTATGGGTGATTTTGTTCCTGAAGAAGTGGACCGGGAGGATCCTCATGGTGATAATCAGGACCTGATATCAGGGTCTGTAGGACGGGCAGATAGTGGTTCTAAGATTATTGGTTCAGCAAAGGCGGAATCCTTTGAAAGTGGTGAAAAAAGTAGTAAAATTCGCTTTATTCACAATGATAACAGCGCTCATCTCTCTCTTTCTTGCAATGCTGTTTTATGCTCTGGATTTGATGCATCAAAAGATGAAGTTAATCAGGCCGGGAAAGAACTCCCTACTGATGACGGTGGATACGTTGAATCCCACTTTTTGGTGGCAAATGCTTTAGGTGACTCCTCTATCAAGCTCTCTCATTTATAAGTATGTGCATGTATTGCATAGTTTATACCTTTCCTTTGGTGCAACTACTGCGCCCTCATGCCTTCAGAGACTAATATTTTCCATTTTCAGTTTGCATCTCTTACGGTCTTTGCAAGGGTATAGTTGAAGTAATAGATGAACTGCTGAATGAATACAGGATTTTGCATTTTTACTCGCTAACAATACCGTCTTCACATATGTTCAGTAGAGAGATGCTTGGTATCTCGAAATCTTCAATAAGCTTTCTTTGATGTCTTAATTGTTAAAGTTCTTTTAAATTTTTCTGTATTTTCCTGACTCCCTTTCTGTGAAAAAGTGAGATCAATTTTTTTTCCTTTTTATCTCCTTATGATGAAATGTCCCTAGGTCCTCCAAATGGAGAAAGCAATTACGGAGAGGCTTTAGAATTTGACCCAATTAAGAACCACAATCCTTTCTGTCCATGGGTAAATGGGAATGTTGCTGCAGCTGGTGGTAGTAGTAGTAGTGGTTCAACCTCCAGTGCTGGTGCTCTGGCGCTCTGTGGTTGGCAGCTTACTTTAGATGCTCTTGATGCTTTTCATGAACTTGGCCACATTCCTAATCAAAATGCAGAATCAGAATCAGCAGCTTCATTAAACAAGGTTTGTTGCCTTTGCTCAAAATTGTTGCTTAGTTAGATTTAAAATTGTCAATGTACCACCAAGGATATTGACTTAGTTCATAGTGGGCTGGGATGTGTAGTACTTTGAGTCATCCTTTTTGTGTTGTATTCAGGATGATCATCGTGCAACTGGGCGAAAGCTCTTGGCACGTCACTCATTTAGCAAAACTCACGGGCAATGCTGAAGAACTTCCAACTTATAGTTGCATCTGGTATGTTCTCATTGTTCGAAGTATTTTTACACAAAGGTATTGGCAGTTTGCAACTGCATTTTTTTTCCCTTCTGAGAATGTTGCTATATCCTCAGTCCCCATACTTCTGAAAGAATTGATTCTTCCCTCTTTTCTTTTTTCCAACTGTCCTCATCTTTTTTATTTTTGGCATTCTTGAATCACTCATTTCCTTGCTGATTTTCTGTTTGTGGATGTTAACTGAATTACTGAGTTAACATGATTCAACTATTGCCCTGCTAGTGAAGTTATTGACAAAAATTGTTCCTTCCAATGGCACGGAATTGTCAGAACCTATACACGCTAGTATTTTGTTGTTTGTTTTTTCATCATTTGGTACTTGCTTTCTTGTATGTATGGAAGAATATTCTTAAATTCATGGTACTTCATAATGGTTGACAGATCTGATGATATGATGGAGCCCTTCATGATTTGGGCCTTGCTCACGGATGAAATTCGGCTGGTTACAGCGGTTTAAAGGAACAACTGTAGAAGTCACCGTTTACCTGGAGAATTCCTTCCTGTTTTAACTTAGCAAATTGAGGGATGCGTTGAATATGAGTCTAAACTGATGTATTTGTCGATTTAACATGTTTGGATTGAGGAAGAGATACAGAGCTGGTGATTGTTTTTCCGTTTATTAGACTATTTGACCTTGGAAAGTTTTCAAACTAGCAGGGGATGATTTCATCCTCTCTGTTTAGATGGACAAATTACAGTGGCAAATAAAGTGGATATTTTACTTTTATTATATGGAAACAGTTCTTGCGGATTCATGGGGTGGTTTCTTGACTTCTTGCCCGTTGACGCTTTAGTGAAATTGAATTTTGCATTTCCAGTTTCCTGCTTCTCTTCTCGGAGAGAGAGCAAAACCTTCGGTTTCAGGAATTTCACCCATCCAAGTAATTTAGGAGGAATGGGTAGAAAAGGTGGTCAGCTATACATAAACCCGAAGAAACTTGGGGGGATTACAGAAACCTTGTCTGAGGGAGACAATGGCGTTTCTTAATTGTCTAACTCTTAACTATAACAGTGTTGAGAAATGCGACAGGAAAAAAGAAGCTTCTGAGTGTATGGGAGCTTAGGCTGGTAGAAGTAAAAATAGTTGGGGCAGCATTAATCATCACTTGCAGAAGCTTTCAAAGGGTGGCAGATAGTTTTTGTTTCTGAATCCCGTCTGTTTTGGCTGTTATAGACTATGCTTTTGAAGCCTATTCTTCTTGTTCCCCTTCCTCTGTGCTCCAATAACCACTGTATGAGTGTAGTCATGAAATACAAATTATCTCCTGTATTTTGATTTTAGATATGAATCTTTGAGATTAGCTCGTTTTGGAGTTAAAAGAAAAAATTGAATTTTCCAAGCTATACATACATATATATATATATATATATATATATATATATATATATATATATTTCTTTGCTTTTTTCTCATCACTAAAGAGCTTCATGGCTTTCTAGTTATCACAATTGATCGATTCTCCTATTTATTTGGTTCAATCACTCATGAAATTTTTGGTTATTTTTTCCTCTTTTAAATATTGATAATCACTATTCCCATCAATCAATGTTCTAATCCATTCTTTTGATGGGCGAATGAGCATGTCCGTGGATAGGGGTGAGCAACGGTCCGGTTCCGGTTCTGACGGTTCCGAAACCGTTAGGACCGGGAACCGTTTAGCATGTTATTTTTAGAACCGAACTGGAACCGCGAAACTGCGGAACCGTAGAACCGTGGAACCGTTTAAAACGGTTCGGTTCCGGTTCGGAACCGCATAACTGCAAAAGCAAGAAAACAAATTTTTTTTTTGAAAAAATAGAAATCAACTCTAGCAATAACTCACCCTTGTCGTTTGGCAACACTCAACAGAACAAAACAAAAAATGAATGCAGCAAACAACACAGCAGAAGTAATAACTAATAAGCAAAAATTAATGTTGCTTAAATGGCTAAATGCCCAGCTTGTATCCTGTCAAGTCATACTGTTTTTTTTTTGTAAATCTATCAAGTAATACTAATGATAGCAAAGTGAAACGTTGTTCCGTGTCATCATCAAAAAGTTAGATACACATGGTTTCCATTCAATTCCATCATCAAAAAGTTAGTTGGATTTTGCATCCTTGAACTTAAAATTATCTCGGATGCAGGCATACAAGAAACATGAAGGAAATCTTTACATATTTGATACTCGAGAAAATTAGATGCAACAATAAAATGTAGATTTAAAACTTCCTAATATAAATTTTTTAGCCATATGAGTCAGTTTTCATTTCACGTAATGCAATGAGTCAATGACGCAAGTTTTCTTCATTATTTTTAAAAAAACTATTATTTATTTTTTATATTAAAAAAGTAAAATATTATTATTTATACGGTTCGGTTCCGGTTCTAACGGTTTGGGGAAATTAGGAACCGAATTAGAACCGTGAATCAGAAAAACGGTTCTGGAACCGAACCGTGAAACTTAAACGGTTCCAGTTCGGTTTAAAATCCATATTTTCGGTTCGGTTTCGGTCCGGTTTTACGGTTCCCAGTTTTTTTGCTCACCCCTATCCGTGGATCAATACGTGTCCCCACTTCCCTTATTCCCCGTTTTGTTTTTTGGTTGACAAAAGGTCATATTCTGGTTCTGAGGGTTCTTACCGTTCGAATTCCAAAAAGCATTGTGGAGGATGCAAGTCAGGAGTTTAGCTGCCTTCTGGGTTGGTGAGGACTTTACGCAAGGATCCACATAAGGCGTCCTCCTACAAACTAGATCTTCGACCTAACAACAATGAAATACTCACATTGTGTGTCCCTAAAATTCTGAACCTCTTTCTTTTCTTTTCTTATTTGGGCACGGAGTGGGCACTGGATAGGAACATGGGCGTAGATATTCTCTTTCTTTGTTTTTACACCTCGGGTAGTCTTCTATTGTGTACGTGTTTCATTTCCCCCCTCGTATTTTGTTATTTCTAGAGTCTGAGAAATTACTGAGTTGGGAGTTTGATAGGTTCACTGATGAAATCAGAACTCAGCTGTTGAATCCGACAAAAACTTTCACGTTAGTCAGCAACAGTCAATGTAAGTCAAGCTCGGCTAATTCGGGCCCGTCCATCTTATCTCTCTGTTAGACTTTGACTGGTCAACCTCGGCCAACTCAGGTCTTGAAGGGTTACCCGACAGGATCATAAGACCAAGGCTTAAGCTCTGTCCCGACCTCAAGTCAGCTCGGCCAAAGTCCGAAGTCATGTCAGCACGGCCATCGCATGGTCATCTCAGAGTACATACAAAGAGTTTAGCCTACTATGATCAGTCTGCTCAGCTCAGCTCAGCTCGGCAGAGCTTCCTGCTATCCTTGCCTCACCTCCCTAGCCGAACTGCACACGAAGCACCTCAGCTCGACCACAGTATGCTTAGGTAGAGTCCTGCCACTCAGCAAGCTTGGCCTCTCGGCCCTACACGTAGCGACACTTGGCCTTCATGCATACCGGGACTGCCAGCAGCGCATCCATTTATCTCCATATATCGACCATGCAGAAGAGAATTGCCAGCACCACAACCATAAGCTGTCGCGTGGCAGCCATGCAAACAAGAATTAACACCAGGACAGCCAGTTGTCATCACCGCCTTGCTCTAGGCCGCGCAGCCCATAACTTCAACAGCTATAAATAAGAGTTTCCTCAGCAGAAGCCAAAAAGAGAAAAAAGGTATCTTCAAGCCTATTTAACTCCACCTCCAGACTCAAAGTCTTTTTAAGCTCGGCCAATGCCTCGTCTGAGCTCGTCCACTATAAATAGCCACCCTCTCAAAAAGAGAGCCCAAAACAGGTTCTAGAAACAGACCCTAACGAGGAGCTGACGGCATACCACAAGGATCACCTCTGATTCGCATGGTGAAGATCCGACTTTATCATCTGGCGCTTGAAAGAGGGTCTAAACCTCTGTCTCTTTCTAAAATCACCCCTCAAGGGCCTTCTAGGCAACCGGCCTATCATCCATCACTAGGAAGATGTATAAAAACGATCAGAAAGGGGGACAAGAGACCTGTGGCCCCACAGAGACACCTACGCTCCATCTGATCTCAGTCGGAACAGGGTTCTCCAGGTCCAGTAGAGTCATCTACTCCCGTCGCCGGATTTACGTATGAGAAACACATGAGGGCTATTCGATATGTGGCATAAAATCCAAACGTGTTCCAGGCTGTGTCGAGAGAAATGAAAGGGAAAGCCCCATTTGCTGGACCCAGTGAGGTCCACCCCAGTGACTCTCCTCAGAGGAGAGAGCACATGAAGTACTCTCCAACTCGCGCCCAATACTATCTTGAACCCCGAGGTAAGTTTATGGCCGAGGCCCGATGCTTAGGTCAGAGATCTAGTTGCTAGCACTTCATGTCTGAGCCTCTAGAAGCTCTGGACTACCACATGAAACGCGCACGGAAAGCGCTGCTGCCACTCAGACGTGGCAGAGAAGTTGACAAGGAGGCCAGAGCCCAATCACGCGAAAGACGCGCTCCTCATATGAGATTGGGAGGCCGGGGGTAAGGAAATAGTACCTTTGTTGGCCTCCAAGGCTCATATTTTATCAGTCATGAGGTGGGAAGGCCTAGCAAGAGATCCCAAGCCTCTATCGGGTCCCATTCACAAAAAGGATCATCAACTGTACTGCCTTTTTCACCATGATATTGGGCATGATACATAGGATTGTAGGCAGCTCACTCAGGAAATTGAGCGCCTAATCGAGCTAGGCTACTTGCAGCGCTATTACAACCTGAGGTCAAGGTTGTTTAATAGGCTAAATTTCACCCCAGCCCCCTTCTGACGAAAAGTGCCGAACTGACTATTGACCCAGGTCAACTGAGGATAAAGACCCAGACATGGCTGGGCAGATGCAACAGAGCTCCTGACGGATAAGGCTGACCTAGTGAGATCGGCCTTAAGGGAGCAGAATTGAGCAGTCAAGGATATTTCCGCCGACCTTGAATGTCTTGAAAAGACGCTGAGGTGAAGCAGTTGTATACAGAGGTCTCTGAAACTGTCGACCCAAGGCTAGGATGGCCAACCTAAAAGTTGCTAATCCGAGAATTTGGCATGTATTCAAGCCTTTCTACAGTATGTACATCTACATACTTTAATGGGAAAAGCAAGTACGCGTTCAATACTTGATCCATATTTGCTATCGCAAACAAGTTGCTCGGATACAAAGCTGGCACATCTTGAGCCGACCTCATATTGAAGATGTAGAGATTCTCAACCCTCTCTAGCATGCTTGACTTCTTTTGTTGGGGGGGCTTAATCATTGATCCTTCACCTTATGGTTCATAAGGAGATTGATCTAGACTGAGAACAGCTTTGCGCTTACCTAAAGTTCACTTTACGATCCGTAACAGAATTGGGACCCGAAAAGATTCGCGTCTAGCCAATATCCGCATTATGGCCCATGAAGGGACTCCGAACACAAACTTTCCTGTCTACCTTGACTTCTCTCTTGTGGCTCATAAGATTAAGGATACAGTACGTTTTGCACCTGGCAACATTAAAGGTTTACCTCGGTCTTAAGGTTTATAAGAAGTTTACCCAGGCGCATCCATCCACCACAGGGGGAACTTCGGCCTTAAGGCTTATAAGGGGTCCACCTTCATTCTTCTCCTCCTCGCCTTTGTGGTTTGTGAGAGGTCCCCTGACGTGGCAAGCCTTACACTCTAGTAATCTCACCAATGAGGTCACCCCCGTCCTCGCCTTTGTGGTTTGTAAGAGGACCTCGAACGTGACAAGTTTGGCTCCCAAAAGGTAGACGTAAGTGGTCACCTAATTAGGATGGCCTCAGTGGTCACCTTGGTAAAATTACCTAAGTGGTCATCCCAGTCCTTCACCTTATGGTAATAAAGAAGGCCTTAACTCAATGAAACGACCTAAGTAGCCACCCCGGATCTCTACTTTATGACTTTAAGAGGATCCACGTCGGCTAGGGAAATTTTAGTCGTATGTGATCAGCTCAGCCTTATATGGTCAGCTCAGCTCAAAGAACAAACTCTCAGCCAGAAAAGCTCCAAGGCAAAACAAGCCTATTATCGCCGAGCTCAAAACAGCCGAACGGGAAATAAAGATGCAACGCGCTTAGCTGGCCTAGAGTTATCCCTTCGCTCAGGTAATAGTCCTCAATTATAGAAGACCTAGAATTTCAGCTCGGCCCGATAGCCCAGCGGACCAATCTTTTATTCTTAAGCTAGCTCTGCCTGAACGGATGACAGAGCAGAACTTGCAACCTCGGCAGTGCCAAGATCAAAGACTTGTGATTCTAAAAATACTACTTAGTGAAGAGTTCTAAATAGAAGAGCAGAAAACACTTCGAGAATAAAGGAAAACGCAAAAAATGACAAAAGTTGAGAAGCTGGGATCTTTCATTAACTTCCAGAAAATACAAAGGTCCCTATCAGACTACTCAGAGCTCCCTAAGGTCAGCTCTCCCCTTGAATTGCTCTAATTGGTTTTTGAAATCCTAGAGAACAACAGTGTTGTAAAGGTCGGCAATTCGTGGGTGCTGCTTGTCTAAGGCAGGAACAATCTCTGAGCAGACGTCGATTGCCTGGGTCTGGCCGGCTTCCATCACTGAATTCAGGATCAAAAGATTATCCATGAAGAGCTCAGATTGCCTGAACTCAACAGCAGCTTCCTTTCGAATACCTTCAGCACACTGCTCAAATTGCTGAATCAGCTCGGTCTTGCTCTTCTTTTCCTTCTCCAACTACTGCTGAAAAAACTCTGCTTGTGAATGAGCTTGCATAGACGTCAGCTCCAGGTCTGTAACTTTGTCATGCAGATCATCCACTTTGGAGTTGGCTGTAGCTAGTCGGGTGTCAGACTCTTCTTTACCTTCCCGAAGTGTGGAGTTTTCAGAGGTCAGGGTGGAGTTCTCAGACCTCAGAGCTTCGACCTCCGCCTTGAGTTCTTCAAGCCTAGACTTCAAGGGCTTCACTTCATGGGTCAACTTATCGAAGAGTCTTCGAACCTCCACATGTTTCTGGCCCTTGCTAACTGCAATCTTCTGCAGCTCTTCAGTCCTTCTAAGATAACTGAACTCTTGGGCTCGAATCAGCACAATTCATGCCAAGTCAGCAAACACATAATGGATACTAATCCTGAAAAAGTAAGGATATTCACCATGGCTAAGTTGCTTTGAAAGCTTTGGTGTAACTCCTCCCAGTTCATGCGATCGAATCTCTCCCAATCATTTGGCAGGATTGGGACTTCGATCATCTTCCGTGCCACCTTAGGATCCGTGACAGTTTCGTGACTGTAGTAGCTTACAAACCTTCTGGTTAACCGGGGTGTCCCGGAGAAAGTCCCAACTTCAGGAGCTTTATCCCTGTTTCCCTACTGACCTAGCGTATCAGCGTTCTTACTTGCTTCAGTGGTTGCCTTAGTTCCAGCAGTTGCGGGAGGCAGAGCTTGGGGTCTGACAGCAGATTCCTCCTCAGCCCCAGAAGATTGTAGATCAACCTGAGCTGGATCTAAAGACGTGGCAAGTATTGCAACAAAGTTCAAAGTAGAGTGACTATTCGCAGGACGAATATACCGGGGGAATTCAAATTTTGCATAATAAGCAAATACCTGGTTGGGCCTCCATCGGTTGGTCAGCAGGATCAGTCTCCGCAGGACCAACCTCAACAAGAGTTGCTTGCACCTCCACATTTGGCTCATGAACAGGAAGATGAAAACCAGATTTAAAATATTCCTCATAAACTGCTTCATACCCCAAATGGGGATCATAAGCAGTTTGATTAAGAAGGGGAAGAATGAGGCTAAATAGCTCACTGTTTATTCTATAAACTTGGCACGAACGTGAAAGTTCAGCGGCCTTCAAAGTGCATACTGAACCCTGCACGGGGGCAGAAACAGGTGCTCTATAAGCAGAACCAGAAGGTATTTCAGCCACCGCAACCACCCCACTATCTAACCTACCCGCAGGGGCAGCAGCTGGACGTAATCTTCGTAGAGGGCGATCATCCTTACTAGACCTCGTCCTCCTGGACGAGGGTGAAGCACCACTATCCCCCGAAGACCCGCAGAATATGAAGCCGTCTCCGAGATATTTTGAGAGTCAACAGAAGAACAAGAGAAAATTGCCATGATAATGGGAAGGAAAGCTTACAAGAGAACAGGAAACGGACGGCAGAATGTCGCCGGAGAAGAAGAAAAAGAATATCTAAAAAGGCGCAAAACGAAATTGAAAATGCAATTTGAAAGGACAGGTCTTTAAAGACGGAATTTGAATTAACACGACGCTTCGAGTTCCCCGCCGTCGAAAATCTCAACCACCGAAAAAGTAATGATTGCTGCTTCGCAGTCTACGCCGGCATTAAATGCTTGTGACATCCCAATCAGAGGCAGACACGTCATCAGTGGAGCAGAACCTGAAAGAGTGAACAGATTAGCCTTCCCTAGCTGGTCAGTTCGGCAAAACTAATCTGGGGGCAAAGTGATGAAACCAGAACTCAGCTGCTGAATCTGACAAGGACTTTCACGTTAGTCAGTAACAGTCAACGTAAGTCAAGCTCGGGTAATTCGGGCCCACCCGTCTTATCTCTCTGGCAGATCTTGACTGGTCAACCTCGGCCAACTCAGGTCTTGAAAGGTTACCCGACAGGATCACAAGGCCAAGGCTTAAGCTCTGCCCCGGCCTCAAGTCAGCTCGGCCAGAGTCCGAAGTCAAGTCAGCACGACCATCGCCTGGTCATCTCAGAGTACATACAAAGAGTTTAGCCTATTATGATCAGCCTGCTCAGCTCAGCTCGGCAGAGCTTCCTGCTATCCTTGCCTCACCTCCCTAGCCGAACTGCACAGGAAGCACCTCAGCTCGGCCACAGTATGCTTGGGCAGAGTCCTGCCACTCAGCAAGCTTGGCCCTCTCGACCCGATACGTAGCGACACTTGGCCTTCATGCAGACCAGGACTGCCAGCAGCGCTACCATTTATCTCCACATGTCGACCATGCAGAAGAGAATTGCCAGCACCACAACCATAAGTTGCCGCGTGGCGGGCCTGGCGGCCATGCAAACAAGAATTGCATCAGGGCAGCCAGGTGTCATCACAGCCTTGCTCTAGGCCGCGCGCAGCCCACAACTTCAACAGCTATAAATAAGAGTTTCCTCAGCAGAAGCCAAAAAAAAGAAAAAAAAGGTCTCTTCAAGCCTATTTAACTCCACCTCAAGACTCAAAGTTTTTTTAAGCTCGGCCAAAGCCTCGTCTTAGCTCGTCCACTACAAACAGCCATCCTCTCAAAAAAGAGATCCCAAAACATGTTCTAGAAACGGACCCTAACGAGGAGCTGACAGCATACCACAAGGATCACCTCTGATCCACCTGGTGAAGACTTCATCATTCACTAATACGATTGATGTCTTTGTTAATATTTTACTCTTTTCGTCCTAAAGATATTGTTACAGTTGACTTTTCAACATAATGTAAATTACAATATGTTCAAAAGTTAAATGTGATATTATTTTTCATAGTACGAATTACAATAGGTTAAAAACCAAACGTTCACAATATTTTTGAGACGAAACGTTTTATCTGTTCGCTATCAAGCCAGGTCAAGCTTAATGAAAGGTCGAACAATGCATCGTATGTCTGAGTTCACATGTCTCGTGAGAAAGCCATGGGCTTCAAATTTGTTTACATTTGATTCGAGTGAGCAATTCCATGAACCTAACGAGAACCGTTTGCCAACAACTTAATTCATTTGTAGCCGCCGCACGAAAAAATAAGCATCTAATGTCATACAACCATATGCCAAACTACTTTGGGTCTCGACACTACCCTTGCCTTTCTCCTGCCTAAATGCAAACCATGGTTTACAGATCAGAAGCAATGAAATTTAAGCAATCCGAATTTGTCTATGCATTGGGGCTCATGTTTATCTTACATTTTTTTACTGATCAATATATTCAATACGCTATTATGGTAACGGTGGCCCAAAATAATGTAAACGCAAGAAGCTGAGGTGACACCATCCTAATTTATTGGGTCCTTTTTAGGCTGCAATAGCGGGTATATATAGAGTCGGAAGTCTCACTGGAAGCAAACTCTCTATCCCTTGAGATGAATGTATTGTTTGCATACCTCTCACTCTCCCCAGACCATAGCGATATCTTTTGCTGTCATTGTTTTTAGGCTGCAATACTAAGACATCAGTTGCAGTCTGCACAAAAGTAGTGACATATGCGACAAGGTGAGACACAATCAAAGAAATAATTCCACATAAACTTCCAGAGTATGTCCTTTTTGCTTGCCATACAAACCCTTTTTAATGGAATACCAAACCTAAACCACATCTGGAATATAGACAATTTCATAGATGAACGTTCCAAGCACTAATCACTAGTAAAAACAGCAGAACACCTCCTTCAGTCGGTTAGCCGAACAAGACTCTGATCAAACCCTGCGACAGCATGCATTACTGCAAAACCATCAAGACATCTACCTACATTGGCTCTCCTTCATCACCCGAGCTGCCCAGTCCAAGCCGCCGACTACGTCCGCTTCCCCAAGTCCAAATCTCTTCCTTAGCAGTAACTACCATTAAATGAACTCGTCCACCTGATGATGAAGCAGGTGTCTGGCCTAGAAGCCCTTCAACTATTAAAGGGACATCCTCTGGACCATCTCTGCCAAGATGAAAGCTGCGGTTCCATCCCCATGAAGCAAGCCTTGTAGTATCATCACAGTTGTCTGTAGAATCAAACCTCCAAATTGCTAAAGAATGTCCCATTGCTGATGCTATTGATTGAAGATGGAAATTAAGATCAACAGGTACATACAGAGCCGGGGGTATCACTGGAAGCAAACTCTCTATCCCTTGGGACAGAGGTATTGTTTGCCTACCACTTACCCTCTTCAGACCCTAGCGATAGCTTTTGCTGTCGTTGGGATATACTGGATACGGATGATGATGAGGAGGAGGATGCATTCCCAAATCTTGCTTCTTTCTACCCAATTGTCCGTACACATTGCTTCCTCTGCTTAAAAGAGTGCCATCACCTGAATTTGGAGAACATAAAATCACCTCAAAATTTCCATGAGAGATTAGGTCACATTAGCGACGTATGCTATAACTTACTACAAAGGACCAAGGAATGGTCAAGCCCACATGATATGTCTATTAACAGATAAATAAATGTGTATTTATTTGATCGAGCATACATACATAATATTATTCTCACCAACTGTCTCAACTTCAACACTCCCACTTATACTCTCTTCCATCGTCATCCTACTTATGATCATTTTCGTGTATTTGATTGTGCTTGCTATCCAGATATGTCTGCCTCTCAACTGCATAAACTTCATCCTCGGTCTATCCGGTGCATCTTTATTGGATATCCTTCTGGTTTTCGAGGTTATCGCTGCTTGGACCCCTTTAGAGTAAAGTATATATTTCTCTCCATGTCATTTTCATTGAGGAAACCTTCCCTGACCCTATCCCTTCCTAACACTACAATTTCATCGACACTTAGAATATGCTTGGAATATACCGTAGAGATACTCAATCAAATAAATACACATTTATTTATCCATGTATTAATATTATTGGCTGAAAGTGATCAAACTGATAGTAACAAGGCAAGAGAACCTTTGCAAAATACATTTGTCTTAACAAATATTGAAAAACCTAAATGGTATAAAAATTGTGTTCTCGTAATGAAAATATACTCTTGATTTTTTGTGGAAAAAAGTGGACACTGGATGGCAGGACATAAGCCATTCCTATTGATTCAAACCTTAATATGTCGCTTCTTATTGATGTTCGGAAGTTTCCCATGCTTGTTCGTAAACTTATTTATCTTAATGTAAGTAGGCTGGATATTACCTTTGTTTTTGGTGTGTGTTAACCAGTTTATGCAGGATCCGTATGGCTTATGTTAAGGATAAGGACTCTTGTCCAAAAGAAACTCTTTAGTGTCGTAATATATTCATATTTTGGCTGTACAAGAGAGAATCAAAAGTATACTTCTAGATGTTGCACCTTTGTTGAATAAAATATTGATAAATGGAAAAGAAACAAAATGGTGTATCTTGTTCAAGTGTTGAAGCTTAGTCGAAATCGAAAGAATATAAAATTTATCTAAGTTTATTTGATGTACAAGTGTGTTTTTCTTTTTATTGGAGTTTACATGGTTTTTAACGGCTTTATTTTTCTCATACTACCTTAATTTGATGTCTCATACAGTAACTTGATTTGATGTCTATCACGGATATAATAGTAACAACTAGTTACCTGCTCACCTCGAACATATATACATACATTTAAGATTCTAAGCTACTATATTTACATGTAAAACTTTAAGTGTCGCAATTCGTCTTCAGCTTTGCTGCCTAAAAGGTTGTGCTCTCATCTAGTCACCTTGGTTATGCACACCTGTATGATGGCTCTTTATTTCCGCTCTTCTCTACCTCGTTCATTTATAGTTCTATACTGCTTTACACCTCGACTCTTCATTTTTTTACCTTGGTCACCTCGGCTCGGTAGTATTTCTTTATCTGCTTACCAAAGTTTCACCTTGGCGGTTTATATTTCTTACTTCCCTAATACGCCGCTACTATGTTCAGCTCATGACAGTTCAGTGGAGCTCGGGTGGACTTATAGTTCTACAAGTTATAATTCATGTGAACTTATGTGGTTAAATAACCTCACGGTGGAGTTTCTATTTCTACGTTCGATGTGGATGTATTGTGACAATCGGACAACAATTTATATTCTTTCTAATTCAGTGTTTCATTAAAAAAAAAAAACTGAGTTTCTTAAAATTGCTTGTGTATTTGTTCGGGACGATGTTATGAGTAACATTATTGAAACGATTTTTGTATTTTTGTCACATCAATTACTAGTTGATATAATTATCAAAGGACTTCCACTTAATCAGTTTGATATGCTCGATAAATGTGCTCAACTTGTGGTGGAATGTTATAAATATTATTTGTGCAAACACAACCTCAGGGGTAGTTGTGACATTGTGTATTATATCTGATGAGTATAAATATATTGGCCCACTCACCATTCAGGAAACGACATCTACACCATTATTGTTTCTTTACTATTTCTCTAAACATAAACAACCAATAAATATAATGCATTAATGGTAAAAAATGATTAATCAAAGGGTAAAAGTAAAAAAAACAAGCATAGTTTTAACAATCAGATAATATATAAACAATGTTTCTAGAATCAAAAGTAAAAAAAACAAGCATAGTTTTAACAATCAGATAATATATAAACAATGTTTCTAGAATCATTGAAGTCACTGGTGGGGTAATTATCACTTATTTAGCCGCCAGACTAGACCATAGCTTTCTTCGTTGGCTGAGAACCCTTTTCCACACGTAATCAAGAAAACGTGCATCACTAAGTAACACATATCATATCCCAATGGTGGTAAGTAAGAAGTTTAGAAAGAAACGTCAGGAGTACAAATTTTGCCGAAGGCAAAAATAATTGAACCCCTCGAGACTAGCTGCATAGTGTGGGAACACTATTGGCTCGTGGAATGATATGATAGGCTGATAGACCAGCCCGACGGTTGTTACTTCGGTGCCAATGGGCTCCTTGTGCTGTCCCTATGCTATAACAAACTTCTACTAGTAGGTCTTGGAAACCTGATTTACATCTCTACACACTCTCTGTAGGATCGGAGGGTAATAGAGACGCTTACTAGTTGGGGTTCAACTTTTACATGCATCATATAAATCCTTGGTTTCTGATATGTCTTTAACATTGCATCTACAATAATTCTCTCTATAGTTTCTGTGATTTCTAACTAGGCTTTGTGAAGTTCACTGACAAATGGCACTGTCCTCCATATTCTGGGCTGCTTTCACTTACATAGTGTCAGCCTTATATGTTTCTAATGCTTTTTATCTTCCAAGAACCAATATTCATACATATTCAACCAACGATCAACTGTTCTTGAAGGTGAATTCATTGACTTCAATTTCCTCTCAGATTCCCTTTAGTTACTACAGCCTTCCTTATTGCAACCCTCTTGGAGGCATCAAGAAAAGTAGAGAGAATCTTGGACAGCTTCTTTTAGGAGACCAAATTGTCAACTCCCCTTATCGTTTTGAAATGAACGTGAATCGGACTCTTCATCTATGTACTACACACCCACTTACTGATCCAGAAGTTAAGCTCTTGAAACAGAGGATTCACGATATGTATCAGGTGAACATGATTCTAGATGACTTGCCTGTCACAAGGTATGCCCATTGGAACATGGATTACATCTGGTGGACTGGATTTCCTGTTGGCTACATAGATCCTGGTACTGATGATTATTATATAATCAATCACCTTAAATTCAGGGTGTTGATACATGAAAAGGAGAATGATTCCGGGTATGAGATTGTTGGGTTTGAGGTTGTTCCCTGTAGTGTTAAGTATGATCCTAGGAACATGCGATACTTCCATATGTATGAAAACATGTCACGAGTGTATTGTCCATTGGATGTGGATAAGTCTCAATTGATCAGGCCGGAGGAGCAAATATCATTTACCTATGAGGTTGAATTTTTGAAGAGCTACATTAAGGGTCCATCCAGGTGGGATGCTTATTTTAGGACAGAAGATATGTATTTTCATTGGTTCTCCGTTGCTAATTCGTTTATAGCTATCATCTTTTTGGGTGGAATTATATTTGTCATCTTTTCGAGGACACTGAAAAGGGAGTTGTTGAGGTACCAAGAATTGGAGAAAGAGAACCAAGCAAATGTGAAGGAGGAACTTCCAAGATGGAAACTTGTGATGGGTGATGTATTCAGAGAACCAAATCACTCAAAGCTACTGTGTGTCATGGTTGGTGATGGGGTTCAAATTTTGGGGACAGCAGCTGTTACAACACTTCTTGCTGCCCTGAGTTCCTTATCTCCTGGTTCGCGAGGTGTGTTGCTTACAGGAATGATATATTTGTATATGTTCCTAGGAGGTGTTGGTGGATTTGTTGGCACGCGTTTATGGATTACCATTAAGGGCACTTCAGAAGGTTGGAGGTCGGTTTCTTGGTCGATTGCGTGTTTCTTCCCAGGCATTGTTTTAGTTATTCTCACAGCTCTGAATTTTATTTTGTGGGTAAGTAAAAGCACTGCTGCTATTCCAATTTCCTTGTGCCTGCTTTTATTGTCCTTATGGTTATGCGTATCCATTCCCCTGACTCTTTTTGGAGGCTTTCTGGCTACAAGAACTCAGCCAATTCGATTCCCAGTGGAAACTAGCCCGATTCCCAGAAAGATCCATTCGAACAAGTTCAAGTCATGTCTGGTTGTCCTTGTTGCTGGGATTCTTCCATTTGGCACTCTTTTTATAGACCTTTTCTACATTCTATCTAACCTCTGGTTAGGGAGATTCTATTCTACCTTTGGTTTTCTCCTAATTGAAATCCTGATGCTAGCAATTGTTTGTGTTGAGATATCACTGATCATCACTTATAAGCATCTCTCCAATGAGGATTGGAGGTGGTGGTGGAAAGCATTCTACGCTTCCAGTTGTGTGGCCTTATATGTTTTCTTGTATTTCATCTACTACTTGGTGTTTGATCTGCGGAGTTTGAATGGACCTGCGTCAGCTATACTTTATCTTGGGCACTCACTGATCATTGCAATAGCGATTATGTTGGCCACTGGTGCAATAGGCTTTCTCTCATCATTCTACTTTGTCCGATACATTTTATACTCAGTGAAGAGTGATCTAAATGGTGACCTCAAGCATTTAATAGCTGGAGAAGACCATGAAACATCACTAGCAAAGCCTTTTGAGCCACAGGCAGGGAAGGCTTGAATCATGTCCTGAGTTAACAAGCGACCTGTCTTTTATCGTATCAGTTAATGACAAGACCGATCCTCACTCAAAATGTTGTCGTGCGTGCAAGTTCTCGCGTCTAGTTGATATATAAGTTGATGTTGTGTGTTCATTCTACCATGGTGCTCTTTGTGGGTGAAAATGTGTTTGATCTCAGAACCAAAATAACAAACACTGCTACCTCTAGCCTTGTACTTATGAAAGAAGTCGAACGAAAGTGAATTCGTTGGGCATGGTTTCTTTCTTTTTTTTCTTTTCCAGGCTACTATGTCGTGCAATAGCCAAAGAAACATCATTATAATAAATTGTCGTATCTATGTCAGCTGAAATAGGAAAATTTGGTATTTTCTTTGTGAAGAAGTTAAAGCCAAGGATAGTTATGTATCTTAGTCTATTTCATGCTCTCATGGCACAGGAAGACATAAGATTCAAGTATGAAAAAAGGGTGTTAAACATAATGCGACAGAGTCTTAAAAAAAAGTATTCTCATTGTACTTACAGATAGAGACTAGAGACCGCTAAACAGACAGTAAAAGAATAACACATTACGGTAGGGATTTCTTGATTTTGATAGATACCATTTCATACTGAAATTGCAACCTAACTACGTTTAGGTCAAGATAGATTTAATTCCCTTAATACAAAAACATTTGCGAATGCAAATTTTACCAAATTTTAGGGAATCTTATACATGAATGCATTGAGTGTCTATTCAAATGCAAGAGCTAAAGCACCATAGGTTGAGAAACCAGCTGAGCGCTTTCTTATTTCCTTTATGGCTTAAGAGTGGTACAAAAATAACTGAAGGTGATATCACGTCGAGATTGAAAAAATTGACAATTCATTTAAGAATCAAATTTACAAAGTTATTCTCTTTTATAGGAGTTTTTCTGTCCTCTAACAACTTCTTTTTTCCACTTGTACAGTGATTACTATTTATCTATATTGATTCCTAACAGCTGCAAGGTAACGACTAGTTACTTGTTATATACGTAATTATGTACAGTAAAAGTAAGTTATATTAGACTAAGTGTTGCAACTCTGTCTTAGCTTTGCTGCCCGACTTGTGCTTCACCTCGTCACCTCGGCTCAGCACATCTTTATTCCAGTTCTGTTTTGCCTCCCTTCTCCACCTCGGCTACTCTTAGTTCTGTGCTCCTCTTCACCTCATCTCTTCCTTTCATTGCCTTGATCACCTCAGCATGGCAGTAGTACTTCGTCAGTTCAGCACAGCTTCACTTCGTCCATTCTTACTTAGTTCAGCTACTCCTATATTCAGGTCATTTCAGCTCAGTTGACTCACTTTAGTCACTTCTTATTTTCTCAGCACGACAACTACTTTGTTCAGATCGATGTACCTCGGTGAACTCGGTACACCTCGGCTGAGCTTGTTTCTACAGTGTGTTCATATGGAAATTAAAACCCTAATTGTACAAGGGGTGACAACCACACAAATTGAACCCCATGATGCAAATCTAAAATTTTTGGAATAACTATTTATAACTGCTATGGAAGGGCGAGTCTTGCAGAAACTGAAAAGGTTGATGCTTTGTGACATTGAGGTAATAGGTTCGAGCCACGAAAACAGACTGCTACACAAAGTGTAGGGTAAGACTACGTACATCAGATTGCGAAGCGATCTGGCCCCTCCCTGTACTTAGAAGTGATTCTAGTTACTGGTGAGTAGGTGTCAAAAAAAGTCAAAGCCAGTTTCAGCAACTGTAGTCTGGACTGGATCCAAAGTAGACATGAGATCAACGACTGGCTACAGAACCTTCCTATGAGAGAATTTGGTGACTTGACGAAGCAAAAAACAACCAATTGTGTCTAAAAGCAGCGCAGAAGCAGAGTTGAGGGCCCTTGCACTAGGAATTTGTGAAGGAATTTTGATGAGAAGAGTACTCAATGATCTCTGTATAGATGCATGTTTACCCATTAAAGTCTTCTCTGATAGTGTCTCTGCAATAAGTATGGCAGAGAACCCAGTTCAGCACGATAAGCCAAAACACGTAGTTATTGATAGAAATTTTATCTTAGAAAAATTAGAAGGAAATGAGGTCAGCCTGATACATATTCCCACCAAATGTCAAATTGCTGATATTCTTACAAAGCCAGTTTCAGCAACTGTTTTTCAGTACCTAATGTTCACGCTTGGTGGTACGAATATATACAACTAAGCTTGATGATGAGTGTAGAAATAAGTCCAGCTGAGGTGTGCCGAGCTGAGGTGAGATGGCCGACCTAAACAAAGTAACTGACTGGTGGAAGAAAAGTGATCAAGTCAGTCAGCCGAGCTGAACTGGATAAGGAATCTGAACTGAGGAGGTGAGAACGAAATAAGGCCGGACTGAACTGAAGAAGACAGACGAATTGAGGTGAAGAAGAGTTGAAGAGATGTAAAGCAAAACCAAAGTGAAGAAGTGCTGAGCCGAGGTGAAGCACAAGCAAGGCAACAACGCTAAGGCCGTGCACTTATACATAGTCTTTGTAGATATTACAATAAAAGTTTTTGTAGAACAGGTAACTAGCCGTTACCTTAGACGTTAGAAATCACTGAAGATAAATAGTAACTCTGTGCAAGTGGTAAAATAGTTTCGTTAGGGAGAAACACACCCCTATAAATAAGGAACAACACTGTAAATCTTTCCTTAATTTGAATGAGTTCTTGAAATTCTTGGATCTCAACAATATTCAACATGAATACGCTAGAGATCAGTATCGATGTGGAAGAAAGCGGATAGGATCCCCTCACCGCTCCCCCTCACCGCTTGCGTGACCGCGCGACACGTGGCAAAAAGAGGGGTTCGTGAACCTGGGTGAGGGTAACCCTCATCCAGCCTCACCACCCCCACTGCTGCCACGTGTCGCGCCCTGGGCCACGCGGTGAGGAGATCTCATCCCGGAAGAAAGACATGAGAAATTCCCTAAGGCCTATAAATCTGCAATAAAACTTGCTAGTGAACGTTTTCTGTAAAGGGAGTTCAGAGAAATTTTAGGAAAGAAGCCTTTAGTCTAGTAAAGAGTAGCAATTTCCCCACCCCTATTATTCTGGGGTTGGGATCTTCTCATCCCCACTTTCCTCACCCGTTTTGTGACCACGCGACACGTGGCAGTAAGGGGAGGGTGGTGAGGCTAGATGAGGGTCATCTCATCTAGCCTCACCACCCTCCCTTGCTGTCACGTGTCGCGCGGTCACGCGTTACCGCACCCCTTTGCGGTGAGAGGATCCTATCCCATTATTCTGTTTTGAATCTACCTAGTGTATCAGAGGAAAAAAAGGAGGACACTTGCGAGAGAAAGAAACTTCAGTAATCAATGCAAGAAGTATGCAATCAATGAAAGGACCTTTTGGTTTCAGTTACCTAGCCCACAAAATTTTAGGAAGTGTGCAGTCGGTGTAAGAAGTTCCCAAACCATTCCCGATTTGCTTTTGGGTATCAAATTAGTGAGACAAAACTCAATTGAATTCAGCTATACATATATGCAATAACATAAGAAATGAGTGTCATCAGAGAATTCCGTCTGGTCGAGTTTTCGACTTGCTGATCCCAAGTCCAAATGAAAAACAAGAGTTGCATTAGGTTGACAGCTAGTATAATACTTTGTCAATAAATATGATTATTGGAACAAACAAAACATTACGCTAATGCTAGAATATTTTTTATATAAAACGTGCCATATGGTTAGAATGCAGTGTCTCGCCAAAGACCGTTGATCTGAAAGCTTGGATGTAGTATCAAATTAACTAGGGTCCCGTTGCATGATCTAGATGCGGCAACAACTGAGATAAGACCGATGCATATCTTAGAGAACCTAGATACAATGAAGAATAAACAATAATTCTTAGGTCGTAAGATAGATAGTAAGAGAGGAAATATTAGGTTATGTACGAGTATTAGATTATTATTCCTTCATTATATTTATTTACCCTATGTTCATTTTATATCCTATTAGACATATAAACAATATTTATTTAATCGTGTAATGCTTGTAAGTCACTTTATCTAAAAACATAACATATTTTTTTTTTCAAAAAAAAAACATGTCATTTATAAACTACAATTTGTTTATAAACACTTTTTAAGCAATTCCAAATGTCCTGTTAATAACTTGAGCGTCTAAGTGTCTGAAATTAGCTTTTATAATGAAACTCGAGCGTAATTTGAACTTCAATTCATAAGCGCGGACGCGCGCGCACATATCTATATATATGAATATAATATGATTTTTAATATATTCTTTTGGGGATAGCAACTGGACGGTAATAAACTGCTTCATGTGCATGCTATGCCGGCAGGTTCAAATGTTTAGTATGTTTAACTATATTATTTAGGTCAATATGTTCAACTATATCTGTTAAAGCTGACTCAAAAATACAAAATGACTATGTTAGAGCTAAGAATTGGAAATGTGAAATTTCAATAAATTAGTAGTTTTGTTATGATTAGAAATAATTATTAATAATCTTAATAGTTACTTTTTAACTAATACATCGACTGGACGTTATTGATGTTGGAAACAATCAATCCTGTACTAAGACGCAGTCGTTCGGTGTGTGCGTATAGAAACAGTAAAATAAACCAAACCCGGGGCGAGTCGGTTGAAAGTTGGTTTTCGTAGATGGAATCGTGACCATCGGATCATAACCGTAGATCGATTAGAGCCGTCAGATTAAAACCTCCTGGCGGTTATGGAAGGTTTAAATTACAGCCGTTAGATGGAAAATCGATTCACAGGATTAAACCTGGAGCGTTAGATGAAAACCACATTCGGTTGGGCGGTTAGGTCAGTTTGAATCTCAGCCGTTGGATCAAAGCTGCCTTTCCGTCACCGTTAGATCAAAACCGTTTGATCTTATCGCATACCGGACGAGACCCTTTAAAAAATAACCGTTCGATTTATACCGTAACCGAACAACCGAACGCAACCGAAACGCATTTAGAACGCGTTATCCGTTATTGGACCGAACCGCGCGCGACCACGCACATAAGAGATCATTTGGGCCACTGTGCAGCTAGGCCCGAAGCCTTTAACTATTTACAAAAAATAATTAATCCAAAAGCACAAATAAATTTTCTCCAAAAAGTTAGGAACCGGCCCGGCCCACGAGCACCCGAGCCACGAGCCCGAGCCAGAGCCGAGCCGACCGGACAGGCGGGCGGCGGCGGCGGCGCGCGCGCGTGTGTGGCACTTTCTAGGTCTTCCCTCCAGTCAAAATTGTTGGAGAAATTGAAGTGGGTGAATGAGAAGTTAATGCTCCAAGTAGGGATAAAATAATTTGAAAGTCGGTTTCTTAACCGTAATTCAAATTTGAGAATCGGTTACTTAACCGTAATTCGAATTTGAAAAATCAGTTGTGTAACCGTAATTTAATTTTGAAAATCGGTTATTCAAGTTTGAAAAGCGGTTATCTGTTATCTGTTATCTGATCTAACGGTAGCAATCTGATCCGACGGCTGTGGTTAAACTATCAATTAACCACACTAATCAAATTTTTCCTATAAATAGTAGCTAAGTTAACCTCTCAGTAACACTCACTCAGGATCCAATATTCTCCTTCCCTCCTCTGCATACACATGCTATTCTTCTCTTTTTCTTTCTACATTTTGCATCAAGTCTGAGAAGTTCAGGGCATCTTACAGGTTCGTAGAGTTCATACGCTGCAGTGCCGCTCTTCTGAACTGACTTCCGTTGTATCCTGGTAGATGATTGTTCCATCCGGTTGTGCACAGTATACCGGAGCAATACGTCTTAAGGACAGAGTCCTGGACTCACCTCGGATCTCTGCACAGCTGAGCTGTTGAGATTATTGCCAAGCTGAGCTCTGCTTTGTGCTAAGCTCTGGTATTGTGCTTAGAACATTGTTGTTCTGAAGCGTTGTCTTGCTGAGCTATGCTTCGTGCTGAGCTCTGCTGTTTGGCTGAGGACATTCATTGTTCTGCAGCTCTGCTCGGCTGAAGCGACTGAAAGCCCAACTTTCGTAGTTGTGTTGAAGTGCCAAGGTCGGCGGATCGGTGATCAGTCCAGAACGCAAATACAATTGCGCTAACTGGACTGATCTGATCAGTCTGACTTTAGTTCAGCTCGGCTGGAGGGCTGATAGCACAGAATCACTGTTCTGAAGTGCTGTTCAGTTCAGATTGGTAGGTCGGCTACTATTCAGAACGCAAACTCATTTGCGGTATCTGAACTGTCTTGACTTAGCAGATCTATCCAGCCTACCCTGAGTTCGGCAGGTCGGCCACTGCTTTATTCCAAGAGCAATTTGTACAGAAGTCAATCTGACGTGAATTATTTCCAACAATTCTTAAGACGTATTCGTTTTGATCCTGTACTGATTCCTGTTTGTTTCTGATCTTACAGAAACCTGATGGAGAACGCGAGCTCTAGCTCGGTTCAAGGCGCAGACATACAGAGTTCTGCCCCAATGGCACCAAATGCTAGGGTGCCGAGACATGCTCCTCCCGCACAGGGTCCTGCAGTGGTCCAAGTGGAGAAACCTGAGAAATTCAGTGGGAGCTTCTTCAAGCGTTGGCAGCAGAAGATGCTGTTCATCTTGACTGCCATGGGGTTGGCTACCTTTCTGACCGAGGACCCACCTATGGTGGATCCGCCGGATGACCAAACCCAAAATATGCAGAACAAACATTCTGTTGAAGCATGAAACTTCAACAATTATGTTTGTTTGAGCCATATTATGAGTTGTTTGGACAACTCCTTGTATGGTTTGTACTGCACGTACAAAACCGCAAAGTCTTTGTGGCAGGCTTTAGAAAAGAAATACCGTACGGAAGATGCTGACACTAATAAATTTATTGTCGGCAAATTCCTGGATTTCAAAATGCCTGATTCTCGCACTGTTGTTTCTCAAGTTGAGGAACTTCAGACGTTGGTTGCCGAGATGGAAGAGGAGGGCATGTTGCTCAGTGAATCTTTTGTCATGGCTGCAGTGATTGAGAAGCTACCTCTTTCGTGGAGGGAATTCAGAAGCTATCTCAAACACAAGAGAAAGGAGATGACATTGGAAGATCTGATTGTTCGACTCCGTATTGAGGAAGACAATCGCAGATCTGAGAGAACGCCACAATCAAGCTCTTGTCAGGCTAAGACCCATGTTGCAGAGGCCAAGAAAAAGAAGGGCCAACTCGGGGTGAACAAGAAAGGCAAGCAGATCGCCAAGAAGTTCACTGGAAAATGCTACAACTGTGGCATTCAGGGGCATGTCAGCAATGAATGCAGAAAGCCCAAGAAGAAGCAGACCAAGGCAAAGGCCAACATAGTCGATGCCATGGATGATCTGAACCTCTGTGCAGTGGTCTTAGAGTACAACGCTGTGGGGACATGCGCGAATGGTGGCTTGATACTGGCGCCACTAGACATGTCTACTCCAGCAGAGAGATGTTCACGAAGTACCAGCCCGGGAACAATGAACAACTTTACATGGGGAACTCGGCCTCTTCAAAGATCAAAGGCGAGGGCAAAGTTGTTTTGAAGCTCACCTCAGGGAAGCATCTGACTCTGCAGAATGTGCTGCACGTCCCTGACATTCGGAAGAATTTAGTATCTGGATCTTTTCTAGTCATGTATGGTTTTAGACTAGTGTTAGAATCCAATAAAGTTATTCTTTCGAAAAATGGCATGTATTTGGGGAAGGGGTACTTGTCGAATAGGATGTTTAAATTGAATGTCGTCACTATTGTATCCAAAAGAGATTTGCCCGCAGAGGCTAATAAGAATGCTTCCTCTTCTGCTTACATGCTTGAGTCTTCTTGTTTATGGCATTTTCGTTTGGGACATGTTAATTATAAGTCATTACAACGTATGGTTAATATTGACTTGTTGCCAAAATTAAATTTTGATAATAAAAAATGCCAAATATGTGTTGAAGCGAAGATGACAAAGGCGCCATTTCCTTCAATAGAAAGGTGTTGGACCATGCACCTGCAATAAACACCACTAGAGGGAGGGTGAATAGTGGTTAGCGGAAATTACACTACAACCCTTTGTTAAAATCCCCTTTGAAAACAGAATCTGAGACCACCTCAGATTCAGAACCCGTTTTTTAAAAATTCACAACTAATTGTACACAACTCCAAAAATTATGAAACTTTCCAGAATTGAACTTCAATGAGTCAAAAAGACTCTGTCCAAAAATCAGACAAAAATAAGATCGTTTGACCCTCAAACAAATAAAAAGATTCATATGGTCAATCTGGACAGAATTGGACAGAATGTTGCTGATTTTGCAAATAGTGTTTCTCTTTGAATACTCAACCAAAAAGGTTGATCTTTATATCAAAACACTCCTTAGGATGTGTAGATGAAGTTTTCAAAAGGCCCTGACCTTAAACAATTCTTGAAAAATACAGAATTTAAGTTTTCTTAAAACTGGTCAGATTGCAGCCAGATTGGAGCAGTTATCTTGCAAAGACTGAAAGACTAACTTTCCCTTGCTCAAATCAAGCGATTCTTGTTGCAAATGAAAGCTAACAGTCTGAAGTATAACTCCACCAAAAATCACGAATTTTGAAAATGTTTAGCTATTTTTTCAAATTGTGTGAAGTTTGGTGAAAACTGCAGTCAAAAACAGGCAGAAAACAGAAATAAAGAAACAAGAGAAGAACACCAAGGATTTATCCTGGTTCGGTCAATGTGACCTACTCCAGTCTCAAGGAACACCTTTCCTTGGATTTCACTATGAAATGAGCACCTTACAACAAGAGCCAAGCTTGATCCTTGGGTTATACACCAACCCTACTCAAGACTTGTATAATCACCTTCTAAACAATACTTAGTTGCAACTCCTCTAACACCTATTGATGTAGCCTTATAAAGATGGCTAATCAATCTTACAAATGAAGCTCAAGAGGCTTGTAGTGCAACAAAAATATCAAGAACACCTTTGCTACCATAAAATACAACAACAAGAACAAGAAGATGAATATGAAAGCTATAGAATGCTTGTGAGCTTCAAGTGTGTTTCATCTTCTTCACCAATGCCTCTATTTATAGTGTGATTTGAGCCTTGAAGATAAGAATGCCAATGTGTCATCATCTTCATCATTAACTACAAATGTCTTCTCATCATTGGTTGGCTTTGTACACTTGGCAAAATACAACACAATGATTGGTCCATCTTGGATGTCACCTTGGACGATTTTAACACCTTGAAAAATGACTTGGAATTATCTTGAAAATGTGAAGATAATAAGGCCATAACCACTCCACCATCTTCTCAACTCTTTGGCAAGATAATAGGCATGTGAGCTTGTACCAATTCAAACAAAACAACTCCAATTTTCAGCTCCAAAATTGAAGTAGCCGTTGGCTACATTTCAAAAGTAATTTTTTTTCTTTTCTTTTTCTTAATTAAATAAGAAAGGATAATACCACCAAATTATCCCCAACTTCAAGCAACATAATAGGACATGTGAAGTCTTCATTTGACTTCAAAAATCTGCTGAAATTTCACCAATAAAACACTATAGACATTGGCTATTTTTAGTAAATTCCAAGTTGTCAATTTTGCCAACTAGCTCCTTTTTGGTTGGTCCACTTGTCTCCAACTCATAAAATGAACTCCACATCATATCCACCAGCTATTCACGTTTTTCCACATATATATAAGTGTAGCAACTCAGATTTTTGAAGAAGAAATAAATAGATAACACTAGACAAGATTATGTCAACGTGTAACACCGAAATTCTCCAATATTTCTTCTTATATGTTGAGATCATTTCCACACCTTTGACACTTTTAACATCTCTGAAAAATGATGATAAATGTTCTCTTATAACATATATAATAGGGTCTTCGAGAAAAATTAGAATGTGACATCTCAAATCGTCACATATCCAGCTATAGTCAATAATATCATCGGTTGAGAGAAAAAGATATAAGATCACCATATTATCTTCAAAATAATAATAACACAGCTCCAGAATGAAGATAATAATATGCTCAAGAGATTCCTTGAGTGAAAATACCAAAAAGACCCTCGGGGGTAAAATTACCAAAAAAAAACCCTGGTGTGAGAAAACTCCAGAAATGATCCCGATGGTCAGAAATAATCATGATACCAACTTAGTCATGATAAATAGTATAAGAATGTGCTCTTGAAATATTTCCACCATATCATATTCCTACAAAACTCAAAATACCAATTTTGCCCTTTTTGGTAAGTTGTAGAAACTTCCAAGGCATGTTAGTCAAAAGACAATAATAATCACCAAAAACACATAATAAGCACATAATGAACATGTATAAATCATGTACACATGAAAACAACCATTTTATCACATTTTAGAAAATTATTTCTAAAAACCCTAGACATCGATCGATGTGCAACAATCTGAGAGACCGATGTCAACTTTTTCAACTTTTAATCACATATAACACCATGTATGACATTTTTAAGTATTAACCACTTAAAATCATGACTTTGAAAATTATCCAAACATATTTCTCAACTGAACCTTTGGATTTAATTCATACCGACTAGTGTGATTTAAAATTTGTGCAAACGAGAGATGGTAAAAAGTATTTCGTAACTTTTATCGACGATTGCATACGATACTGTTATGTATACTTGCTAAGTAGCAAAGACGAGACCCTTGATGCTTTCAAGTACTATAGAAATGAAGTTGAGAATCAGCTTAGCAAACGAATTAAAGCACTTCGTAGTGATAGAGGTGGAGAATATGATACACCGTTTAATGAATTCTTTTCAGAACACGGCATTATTCATCAAACAACTGCACCATATTCACCTCAATCGAATGGTATTGCTGAACGCAAAAACCGTACTCTAAAAGAGATGATGAATGCTATGTTGATAAGTTCGGGTTTGCCTTAGAACTTTTGGGGGGAAGCAATTCTCTCAGCCAACGTCATTTTAAATAGAATTCAATCTAAGAAGATGAATAAAACCTCATACGAGCTTTGGAAAGGCCACAAGCCTAGTTACAAATACTTGAAAGTGTGGGGGTGTCTGCCAAAGGTTACTGTACCTAAACCAAGAGAAAATCTCACTTATTAGCCTAAAGTTTGGCTCATTACTCAGTTAGCAGCCTAACGTTGATGAAACTCACTTAACAACAACTCTTTGTCCAAAATGTCTCACTTGTAGCCAGGTGACCGTTGACCAACCGTTGACCGCCGTTGACTAACCTTTGAATTTCTCAGACCAACCAGGAGTTGACACGTGGAGACCCTTTTTAATTAAAAAAATAAAATTGTATTTTTGAATAAAGTGATTTAAAAGGAATTTAAAAATTATAAAAAAATTGTAAAAATTAATTAGAAAATATTTTAAAAATCAAAAAATTAGGGAAAAAAGATAAAAATAATAAAAAATTACCCACAACGCCCCAGCACTCCACCCAATTATCCCCCACCCGCACCAC
>AP025063.1:2429771-2441952 GCA_036186865.1 Eustoma russellianum
GCATAAAGACAAATAATGACACCATCACAATCATTAAACTTACTATACACACAACGGTCACTTTCATTAACTATATAACCATTTGACACTAATGCGTTATCAAAATTTTCGTGCCATTGTTTAGGTGCTTGCTTAAGACCATACAAGGACTTCTTAAGCCTACATACTTTGTGCTCTTGGCCTTTGACTATAATACCCTCCGGTTGTTTCATATATTTTTCTTCTTCTAAGTCTCCATTTAAAAATGCTATTTTCACATCCATTTGGTGAATAACAAGCTTGTGAATGGTGGCGAGTGCTACTAAAACTCTAATTGTAGTGATTCTAGCAACAGGAGAGTAAGTATCAAAGAAATCTATACCCTCTTGTCGTGTGAAACCTTTAGCGAAAAGCCTAGCCTTAAACTTATCAATTGTTCCATCCGCCTTTAGTTTCTTTCTAAAGACCCACTTACAACTGATAGGTTTACATCCTCTAGGCAAGTCTACTAAGTGTTATTACTTAGTATAGACTCAAGCTCACTATCTATGGCTTCCTTCCAAAACTTAGAATCTATCGATCTAATCGCATCTCCATAAGTTTTGCGATCATCCTCTAAAATAAACGCTGTTATAAAGTCACTTCCAAATGAATTTTCTGTTCTTTGTCTCTTACTTCTTCTAGGAAAATCAACCTCTTGTTCAACCAAGGTTTTACTTGATTCACCGACTTCAAATTTAGAGGCAACATTGGATTGTCTATTCATAGGGAATATATGCTCAAAGAATTCAGCATCTTTAGATTCCAATATAGAACTATTATCTATAGTCATGAATCTATATGCTTAACTATTTTGGGCATATCCGATGAATACACAATCTCTTGTCTTTGACCTGATTTTACTTCTCTTAAAATCAGGAATAGAAACTTTGGCTAGACACCCCCCGACTTTCAAGTAACTCAAGCTAGGAGCATAGCCTTTCCATAACTCATAAGGAGTTTTATCTAACTTCTTATGAGATAACCTATTTACTATATGACAAGCAGTCATGCTTGTCTACTCCACAAGTTATCCGGCAATACTGAACTACCAACATAGCATTTATCATATTCTTTAATATTCTATTCTTTCGGCTACTCCGTTAGACTGAGGCGTATACAGAGGTGTTACTTCATGAATAATGCCATTTTCTTCACAAAATCTTCGTAACGACTATGTGCTATATTCACCACCTCTATCAGTTCTAAGCCTTTTGATCTTTAGATCTAATTGATTTTCAACCTCATTCTTATAACTTATGAACTTGGACTCGGTTTTATCCTTATGACTTAACAAATACACTTTCGTATATCTAGAGTAGTCATCGATAAAGGTAACATAATACCTTTTACCACCTTTACTCATGTGATTCTTAAAATCACCTAAGTCACTATGAATCAAACCAAGTTTCTGTGACACTCTATCAACTTTCTTAAATGGTTTCTTATGATGTTTAGCCTCAACACAATATTCACATTGGTTAAAGTTGTCATCATCATATGAAATCACATTCGTGTTCTTGAGTTTCCTTATTACTCCTATGTTTGCATGTCCAAGTCTAGCATGCCACACATCAAGAGACTCAACAAAGTAAACCGAACTAGATGCATCTTTATCATTATGTACACAAATAGCGTTAAGTACAAGCAGCCCCCCATTACAAAAACCTTTACCAACAAACTCACCATTTCTAGACAAGACTAGTTTATTAGACTCCAAAACAAGTTTAATGCTTGCCTTGTTCAAAAGCACTCAGGAGATCAAGTTCCTACGCATGGTAGGAACATGAAACACATTTCTAAGCTCTAGTCTCTTCCAGAGGTCAACTTGACAAGCACCTTACCCTTTCCGAGGACTTGGGTACTATATGCATCTCCCAAGAAAACTTGCTCATCACTGTCTATTTCTTTGTATTCAAAAAATAGGTCTTTACTGGTAGCAATATCTCTGGTAGCACCTGTGTCTACCACCCATTCCGTCATGCCACCAACAAAGTTTACCTCCGTTAAGACGACTGCCGCGATGATGTCGTCTGCTGCTCTTTTGGCCTCCACAATATTCGCCTGGTTGCTTGGCTGACCCTTTCTTTTCCTACAGTTGACTGCTCGGTGTCCGGCTTCCCGCACACCCGGCAGACTCCCTTCATCTTGATCTGGGCCTGCAAAGCAACTTTCTTACCTTTGTTTCCGCCGCTGCAGCCGCCGTTGTTGTTGTGGAACTTGGGTTTCTTCGCAGCGTGCTCCACAACGTTGGCTTTGACTTCATCCTCGCGGTGTGACTTATCCTCCAATTTGTTGTTCTCTTCGATGCGTATGTGTTTGATTACCGTATCTAGAGACAACTTGGCGTCGTCATGCTTTCCTCTCTTCTTGTATTTGCTCCAAGAAGGAGGAAGTTTTTCCAAGAGTGCAGCCACCTGGAATGTTTCATCCATTTTAATTCCCTCCTGTTCCAGATTGTCCATCAACTGTTGGAACTGATGGATTTGATCATTAATTGGAACATGATCAACCATCTGGAACCTCAGGAATTCACTCACCACGTACTTGCGTTTACCCACGTCTTCAGTACCATACTTGTTCTCCAGTGCTGACCAAATCTCTTTTGCAGACGTAAATTTGACATAAATGTCAAACAGAGAGTTGGCCAGGAAGTGTAGTATATGGCTTCTGCAAGTAGTGTTGTCTGCATCATACTTACGTGCTTTAGTTTCATCATCTGGTTTATCCATCTTTAGTAAATATGAAACTGACAACATTTCAAGGAAAAACAACACCTTGGCCGCCCATCTCTTGTGGAATTTGCCATCGAATGGCTCCACCTTTGACATATCTGGAAGTGCTTGCTCAGATGCCATCGTAAATTGCTTTAAGATTGTTATGAAAATGATGCTAACAAGCAAGACAATAATCAAAGTAAATCCGAGACGAGTTTCAAGATAACTCTGTCCTTAAAGCAATTTAGCCTCTACCAATGAGCAAGGTAGACGACGAGACTAATGCATCCTAAGATATAACAACTTTCTTCTTGTCCTTTGCTCTAGGAGAAGAAGATTGAACTTGATGTTGAAGAGATTGATAAGAAGATTGTAGAGAAAGAAGAAAGAATGCTGAGAACTTGTCTTAGTTTTGCAAGATTTTGTTGTATTTGTTGAAGATACCAAGGTCTACTATATATAGACCTTGGAGTGTGTTAAAGACCACTTTTGAAACTTGTCTCAGCCTGGTTTCAACCTCCAATAGCTGTTGTTTACCGTTCATAGGTGAAGGGAGATGATCCTTGGACCAAAAGATACAATTCAAAGTGAAAAGTTATGTCCGTTGGCACATCGATCGATGTCACTTTGATCGATCGATGTGATCGATCGAAGTCGGACAGAATGCTTCAGCCTTACATCGATCGATAGATGTCAATAGATCAATCGATGTGATCGATCTATGTTGGACCGAAAGCTTCCAGTTATTGCAACACACCACATCGATCGATCGATGTCCCTTACATGGATCGATCGAAGTCCTTTAGAACACTTAACTTTATTCTAGCTTTCACTTGGTTCGATCCAGTTTAAACATGGATCGATCCAAGTGACCTATTTCAAGTTTAAAGTATTCCAAATACCATATCAATCTCCCAAACAACCTTATATAAATTCTATATAAGTTTGGAGCACACATGAAAGTACTTTAACGTACTTTTCCAACAATCCCCCACATGATCCAAACTTATATAAAAAGAACTTTAGAACGTTAAACAACTAACCTCTCCATTATTAATCGAAGATAATAACATATAACGGATACGATGACTTGTGGTCTTGAATCGCCGATAGTACAACTTGAGTTATATAAATGGAAGTAAGATGAACTTCGTCTTGAATCTTACTCCACTATTGTTTATATGAACAACAAAAAGACATATCATTATCTACTTCTTCAAGTTCGCGGTTTTGGTGCGATATCGTCCATGCACCTATCTCGGGTTTCATAGGTGAAAGGAGATGATCCTTGGACCAAAAGATGCAATTCAAAGTGAAAAATTTTGTCCGTTGGCACATCGATCGATCGATGTCACTTCGATCGATCGAAGTTGGACAGAATGCTTCGGTCTTACATCGATCGATCACATCGATCGATGGATGTTAATAGATCGATCGATGGATCTATGTTGGACCGAAAGCTTCCAGTTATTGCAACACACCACGTCGATTGATCGATGTCCCTTACATGGATCGATTGAAGTCCTCCAGAACACTTAACTTTATTCCAGTTTTCACTTGGTTCGATCCAGTCTTAACATGGATCGATCCAACTGGCCTATTTCAAGCTCAAAGTGTTCCAAATACCATATCAATCTCCAAAACAACCTCATATAAGTTCTATATAAGTTTGGACCACATATGAAAGTACTTTAACGTACTTTCCAACACATGTATCTATGGAGACAAGCTGTTAGAATGAAAAGTCAAATTTTCACGTTTTGGGTTTTCTCGTGGTAGAAAAACTCTCTTCTCTCAATTGGCGTTGGATAACATGCAATCGGCGCACTCATTCATGTTAAAGGTAAAAGACGACAGGTAGGGTTTTTCATCTTGGGTCTCATTTCTTAAATACATAATAACTTGATTTAATGACCAAACCAAACCCTTAACTTTTTATTATTATAAATTTAGTCCTCAAAACTTATAATATTGACTTTATGGAAAAATAATTTACCCATAATCAATTGGTATTTTGTCGCGAAGAGCAGACATGAGATAAGAAATACAGCGTTTCACTAAGATTTGCTTTAGCGCGAGCAGCAAGGAAAATGCAGTCAGTGCTAAAAGGGAAGGTCGTGACAGAAGGGAGATAGACCTCCTATTAAACATTACTCTCTTTTGAGGTAACTTGCTGACTCTGATATGGCTACCAGGGTTGGTGTTTCCATTCTTATATAATTTCAAGACCCTAATGGATCTATGATAAGAACATTTATTTACAACTACAACGGAATGATATACAAAGTCAACCCATTTCAATGAATACAATAGGAATTATGGTTACACAAACTGTTGAGAACGGTGTAACTTCAATTAATAAATAAATAATTAATTAATTATCAATTAATTTATTCTTCCAGCACTTCATGCCACTGCGTGTGACCCTGTAGGTTTCTAACTCTCTGTTAGCAATGACCTTAGAAATAACCTTAACCAGGGTATTACACAATGATATAGGTCGAAATTGGGCGGCAGTTTCTGGTACCTCCTTGAGGATGAGTGCCAGCAACACCTCATTCAAATTTTTGTCAAACTCCCTTTTCTTGAAAGCTTGCTCCACAAATTCCACCACGTCGTTCCCTACAATATGCCAGTATTTCTGGTAGAAAACAGGGGGAATACCGTCCGGCCCAAGAGTGTTTAAAGCACCCAACTGAAACACCGCATCCTCAAGTCTCTTTCCTCAAAGGAGCCCTATTCAATCTTCTCTTCTCATTCCTAGAAATTCTTTGGAACTTAAGTTGGTCCGCATGAAATTCTACACAGTCCTACGCAGTGTAAAGTTCAGTGTAGAATCTCTTAACCTCCTCTTTCAACATTTCCTGTTCTTCACCATTCGTCCCCCATCTTTAGCTTGCAGATTTTGTTCCCTCTTCTTCTACAAACAGTAACCAGGTGGAAGTACCTGGTGTTCCTCTCCTCATGAACATACCACTGCAAATTGGATCACTGCAGCCATAGCATTTCCTCCTGTTTCAGTGCATCATCATACTCCTGTTGTATATGTCTCTCCAGCCACTTTAATGAGGGTGAGTCAGTTGAGGCCAGAGCCTCCTGGATGCCTTGAAGTCTGCGTAGGCATCTACTCTTTCTGTGAAATATATTCCCAAATACTTCCATGTTCCACTGCTGAGTCTTTATTTTGAACTCCCTGAGTATTGTAAGCATATTCTTCCCCTATCCCAGTTGGTCCTGACAAACTCCTCAAAGAGCCCATGTTCCATCCAAGCTAGCAAGAACCTGTAGGGGGCTTTGGATTGTACCTTCTGTGGTGGTAGTAAATGTACACTCACAGGATTATGGTCCGAATGAGTTTTGGGGAGATGATGTATTTGGGCCTTTGGGAATTTTAATTGCCACTTTCTTGAAACCCATGCACGATCGAGTATTTCCTGTATACATTGATCACCCTCCCTAAGATTGGACCAAGTAAATGCAGGTCCAGAGAATCCAAAATCCAAAAGTTCACACGCTGACACCATGCTCCAAAGTCCTTTTCCCGTTGGATTCTCACCTCCCTACCACCTCTTTTTTCACCTTGGCTTACTACCTCTTTAAAGTCTCCTAGCAAGCACCAGGGCAAGCTCATTCCATGTCCCACACTCCTGAGAAAGTCCCACAGCTCCTGCCTCTCCCTTTTGTTAGGAGACACATATATGAGGGACAAGACCCAGTCTACCCTATCCCCCTGGTAGACTACCATATTTAAATGCTATGTATCTCTGCTGATGGGCCTCGTGTTTATCTGATTCTGGTCCCAGAAATGACAAATTCCTCCTTTGAAGCCTTGAGCTTCTACCACCGCGAGGTGGGAAAAATTCAGTAGTTTCAGCAGCCTTCTGCCATATCGATTATGCGTGCGACTCTCCACTAAGCATCGAAGCGCATGTTTCTGCATTCTTACCAGTTCTTTAACATGTCTAAGGCATTTAGCTGATGCCGCTCATCTACAGTTCCACATTAGAATCTTCATTAAGAACACATCCTATTTTTCTGCAGGAATTCCTGCTCTGTTTCTTCACTTAATCTGGCTATATCCTTCTCATCATCCTTATTTCTTCCCCCAATACTAACAGCAGAGGTCATAGTAGCCATATTCGCATCCTCACCCAAATCCATTTGATGTATTTGAATACCAACTGCATCCGGTGGTTGAGCTTTATGATATTCATCCAGGTCATGAGGGTTGTGATCCATAGTATTCGAATGGATCATTTCGACACCGTTCTCGTTCTGTACATTTTCTATAGCAGTATTCTGGTGCAGTGTAATGGGGCTCCCATTCTTTGTGTTTGGGCTGTGCTGCAGCTGGGCCCCAGTGCATGATAGGTCCTGTATATATGATATGGGGTGATTTGGGTTAGAATTCTCTTCACTTACGTTATGTACAGTGGGCTGGATTGCTTTAGTTTATGATGTATTTCTGGTTTTGGGCTTGCTTTTAATATGAATTCCCCGCTTTGGCTTATTCGCATCTTGTCTCGTTTGGGCTTTGGTGAAGATATTTATACTCTGTGTATCTTCTTCTTGATGGGCCGAGGAAAATCTCTTCACCAGCTCTTGAATATCTTCGTTTTGTGCTGCCAGACCTTCCTCTTCCTCCTCTAAAATAGAGAATCTTGATCCTTGTACACCTTGCCTTTCCTGCATATCCTGGACCTGTGTTAATTTCTGGGTCCCTTTCGTTTTGCTCTCAATTTATTCACCCACCTTTTTCCCCTGTCCTATCCTTTCACCCCTCTGCACAATATCAGATTTGTGTAGATTTCCCCCAAGGGCACTGCACCCCACCCACGTCACCCCTCCTCCTCCTGGAATTCACGGGGATCAGTCAGGGGCCAAATGGTTTCTCTGGAGATGGTTGTTTCTTTCTTGTTTCCTTCGTTGCACTAACCTCCATGTCTGCATTCATAGTTTTCTGCCCACATTGGTCATCCTTGTGTCCGTATTTACCGCATTCAAAACAGATCGAGTGTAGCCCTTCATATTCAACTTTCTGTATTATGGTCTTGGGACCTTGCAGTCGGATCTGTGGGACTAATGTTTTGGCCAAGTCAACCTCAACACAATTACGGGCATATTTACCACGACTCCCATTCATAGTATAATCATCCACCTTCACTGGTCTACCAATGACATTGCCAATTTCCAGCAGGAGATCTTTGTTACAAAATTCTACCAGGAGGCTTGGCAACCTCAGCCACACCATCATATTCTCTATCTTACTGTTTGTAGGGTTAAAATAGGGCTGCCATTTAGCAATGGTAAGATAATGGCCCATTATGGTCCAATGACCCCCCTCTAACACATGTAGGTAGTCACCCCTTTCATAAAATTGGACCATGAAATAGTTGTCATCCAGATCAGTGAGTTCCATACCTTTCTGTAACTTCCAAAGATCTCTTAGTCGATCCGACAACATTTTGTAGCTAATATTCTTTCCCAGCAGTTTTATGACCAAAGCTCTCTTCCATGGATGTTATAGATCTATACATCTGCTTCTTGAAACGTTCATCTCCAGCCAGCGGCTCTCATCTCCTGCTGTTTCAACTCTCTCCGATTCAACTAAGTCGAACATCTCGTTCTCCCAAAAGTCATCCTCATCCTCGACTATGTATATTGGTCCCTTATTTTTTCCTTGTTGTAGCACTTCAGCAAAACTTCTCGTCGACCAACATGCTTGCTGTTGGTGTTCCAGTTGCTCTCCACATTCCTGGTTCACCAGATTTCCTTCAGTATCTCGTTTTTTTTATTGGTACTTCGGATGAGTTGGTCATTTTCCTCCACAAACATTGCATGACCCCTACCAGCCATGAATCTAGCTCCACCTTGCATGGAGGAGGCGCCGTGTTGGCCGCGGCCCGCCATTGTGAACAGTGTTGATGAGAGCAATTTTCTAGAGAGAGAAAAACCCTATACAAGACTAGTTTGTGATACAACACACTTTGAACGACTTCATAGGCGCTTCATGTGTGTGGCAAAAGTAAAATGTGGCCGTTTTCATCCCAAAATGGGCACGAATATCAAACTAGCTTTGACAAATCTCAGAATCACTTCGAACCAGTATGAAGGCTTAGAACAAGCGCTTCATCTCACTTCGAACGAGTGTATTGCCCACAATAGACGCTTCATGTGACATTGAACTGGTTTCTTTATTCACTTAAGGCGCTTCATGTCATATTGAACGCCAGTTCCAAATTCACATAGGCGCTCCATGTCACTTTGAAAGCTTGTTCACAAATTACATCAGGCACTTCAAGTGACAAAACATTGCAAATGTTTTATGTTGCACTTTCTTATGGTAACTTGACATTTGTAGCTTTTCTCTAAGTGAAAATCACATGCAACGTCCTTCCTGCAAACTGCTATCTTTCCTCTTTGAGCTTACAAAAAGAAGTTTCTTGAAGAAGCTTGACTTCATCCAAGAGAAGATCTTCATGGAAGGGGACATGTCATCAGAAGAGACAAAACTCATTATTTTCTTCCACAGCATGGAAAACGGATAGAAGGTGAATAAAACAAGGAGCATCATCATTTTTCATCTTCCGAATTTCTAAGATACGAACTCTCAAGTTTCTCTCAAGCTTTTGCTCTAAAAATACTTGTATTATTGCTGTATTTACATTATTCGTGAGAGTGTGTGATTTGTAAAAGAAGAAGAGTCTTCTTCTTGAGTGAATATTATGAAGAGCAAGGTGTAGATCGTTGGTCAAGAAGCAAGGGTGCTTCTTGTTTGCAGAAATCCAAGCCTTCAAGTGTTAGTTGATGGTGTACTGGTGCACCATACTCCCAACAAGAATTCTTTGAGGAGTAAGGAAGTTCTTTGGATGCTATACTTCAAAGTAGTTGGATTTTCTTGTTTCAAAATCTAGGTGTGTTACCTAGTTCAACCACTTGTATCTTTGTTTTTGATTGTTGTTTCTCCCAAGGGAAATAACAATCCCCTTGTTCAAAAGTTCTTGTTGTGAAAGGCAGAAGGTAGAGGAGTAGAGTCTTTGACTTGAACCTCTATATATTTTGTGTTCTTTACGTTTTTGCAAGTTTATCCATTTTAAAGAACACACACAAGTATTGGTTCGACCCCTTCATAAAAAATATCCGAAAAATTTCCATACTTCGTGAACACACTATTCAACTCCCCATTCTAATGTGTTCTAAGAGATGAACAATTGACTTAAAGACCAAAGCAAACTCTTAATTTTTCATTATTATAAATTTAGTCCTCAAAACTTATAATAATGATTTTATGAAAAAAATAATTTATCCGTAAAATAACTAACAACCTAATTAATTGAAATAGTCTATTTCAATTAATAAATAACTAATTAATTAATTAATTATCAAATCAATTAATTTTTCCATCCCTTCACACTATTGCATGTGACCTTCTAGGGTTTTAACACGAAGTAAGTAAATCCATACAGACCAAGATAACAGACTAACATCAGTTGTTTTCCATCCAACGTGATAGAAAAAGGCAGTATACCATAAACTACTTGTAAACAAATACTATGCAATCAATTCTCTTTGTTTTAGTATCTCAATTATTATTGATACACGATGTCTCAATGTCAAATCATATTTACTTGGTTCTAGGACACATCGAATCACCTCTTGACACTACACTACTTCTTCTACACTTCATATACTACCCAGGCTCTAATTAATTGTAGGCTTTTCAGTATTATGTTAAAAGGAGTCAAAATAATGCAACTCATACATGAAGCAAATGCATATCTCAAGTGCAGGGATTATTACTCTTTGTTCAAGTTGAGAATAAACGAATACCACTAAACACCTGGAGTATTCTCAGTGGCAGGTCAATCCAGTGAACTTTCTGATCACCTACATATACGACTTGGAAAACTATCCTCCGATCAAGAGAGAATGACATCTACTCATCATACGTATTGATCTTAATTATTGATGTCAACTCTTAATAATTAATCTTACCAATTACTGATTTAACAACATATACGTCATAAATTTGTCACTGGTAATAAATCTTTAATTACAAAATTTATGACATCATACCTGTGTGCTAAAGATTTTATAATTTAATTATAACGAGCAGAAAAATAATAAATTCTGTCATTACGTATACATTTTTTGTAAATACATCTAGGGTCTTGATATACTGTGCACAACATTTTCATGAAACTTACCCCCCCCTCTTTTTGCTCCGGGCGCTGTGGGGAGTTTGGATTTACGGTAGGTAAATTATGGGCAGGAGTATCACAGTATTTTCTTTATTTTGGTAGGTAAAGTGTAGGCAAGCTAATAGTATCAGGGTATTTTCTTTATCATGGTAGGTAAATTGTAGGCAGGCTAATAGTATCAGAGTTTTTTTTAATGGTAGGTAAATATGTAGGCAACGGGCCAGCTGGTGTAAGAATTCTGTTGATAATCAGACGTACATGGTTACCAATGGGTAAATATATTGATGTCACAGCTTCGATAACTATCATATATTAGCACGATATGTATAAATAAAATGGAAACTAAGACATATTAAAGTTCAAATTTTAAAAAATATCATATTCTCCTTACTTCCTCTATTTTTCACTGTGATTTCAGTAATTTTAGCATTACCGTGTCCAAAACCCGAACCGCAATCAAATGTAACTTAACAAGTTTTAAGTTCGAAAATTACGCACGAAAATTACGGTGTCTTTTATGACATTACATTACCGAATAATTAAAAATCATAGCAATTCATAGAATAAAACCCTTCTTTAACTGTTTACATATCTATCAAAGAACAAAAAATTGTAACTCATTGTGGCACCAGAAATAAAATACTAGCTGCCCAGATCAACAACAACATTAGTCTTACTGTTGGGAAAACCGGGTATTTTTTCCACTAAGACAACACACCTAGTAAAATGCACCAGTTCAGAACTAATGAACTATAAAACTACCCGATAAATAATATTGAATACTATATTACAACATAAAAGAAAAGAAAACAGTATAACAACAATAAATAGAACAGAATAATAAAAGAGATAAAGAGAGAAACACACTCAAAAAAACTTTGGTAGTGGAGTTCAGCCAAGATAGCTTGATCTCCGAGCACTTGGTGAATTGTTTGCTTCTATTGATATGTAGAAGAAGATACAAGTTTTGGGATGATTTACATAAGAGGAGGAGGAGTTTGTTTATAACTCTCAACCTCCCCTCCATTTGTTTTACCACCGATGTGGTACAAAAAATTAAGGCCAAAATCAACAAATCTCCACCTTGGCTTAATTTCAAATCCTACCAAATATAAAACTTATCAAACAAAAAAAAGAATAATCTTCGTGGTGCTTCCAAATGTTGCACTGTGAGGTGCCAACTCAAACGTGCAAGATATTAACCAAGTCTAAACAATGTTCGAACTTGGCCCATATAACACCCTT
>AP025063.1:2441962-2591399 GCA_036186865.1 Eustoma russellianum
TCTTTTTCCATTGCACCTGCCCAGCTTCCACTATCTGAACTTAGAATAGCTTCTGGGTAGGTGGATGAAATGTCATCAACAAATGGAAGTGCATAGGCTACCATGTCAGCAAAACGAGCAGGCTTTTGAATTTCTCGTCTCTGCCTTCTAACTGCAATTGGCGCTGATTGCCGTTGAGATTCTTGGGTAGAAACCTCTTCTTCATCCGACTCTTTTTCTGCCATAGGAGAGTCACTAGTGGTGCTTCGTGCTAGGATCACCATTCTTTGCTCAAATTCCACCTTCTTTGGAGTACACTCCACCTGCTTCAGAGTACTATCAGCTCCTTCTTGATTTACCTTGTTCAACATGGCAGATTCATTAAAGGTAACATCCCTGCTGATAATCGTCTTCTTTGCTTCTCTAAACACCATAAACATTATCCTTTCTCTCCAAGATTGAAGCCCATGAAAAGAGTCTTCTTTGTCCGTGGATCCAACTTTGATTCAATCACATGATAATATGCAGTAGAACCAAAAACGTGCAAAGAATCATAATCAGCTGCAGGTTTTCCAGACCATACCTCTAACGGAGTTTTGCCATCTATAGCAGATGATGGCAAACGATTGACGAGACGTTAAGCGTATGTTATAGCCTCAGCCCAAAATTTTCTGCCTAACCCAGCATTAGACATCATACAACAAACTTTCTCCACAAGTGTCCTATTCATACGCTCTGACATGCCATTCTGCTACGGTGTCTTCCTAGCAGTGAAGTGTCGAACTATGCCATAGTCTTGACATATTTTCAGGAATGAATACTTTTGTATTCTCCTCCATTATCTGTTTGGAGAACCTTAATCTTCCTTCCTGTTTGATTTTCAACTTGAGCTTTCCACTTAAGAAAAATGTCAAACACATCATATTTGTTCTTTATTGTATACACTCAAACTCTATTTGAAAATTCATTAACAAAAGTGACAAAATAATGCCTACCTCCAATAGATGGAGTCTTGGCAGGTCCCCACACATCTGAATGCACATAATCCAGAATCCTTGGTATTATGAATCGCAGTGCCAAATTTCACTCTTCGTTGTTTTCCAAGAACACAATGCTCACAAAATTCAAGTTGCAAGCTTAGTACCTTTCAAATCCTTGCTTGGCAAGAATTTGCAAGGACTTTTCTCCAGCATGTCCCATCCTCATATGCCACAGCTTCGTTGCCTCAGCATCCTTCTTTGTGCTAGAAGTTGTTGCGCTACTGCCCCCACCATTGTATTACCTTGGTAATAGTATAAATTGTTCTTCCTCACGTCTTTCAACACCACCAGTGCTCCTGCAGTTGCTTTAAGAACTCCATTTCGTATCGTCACAACTAGGCTTTAGATCCTTAGGCCCCCAATGAGATGAGATTCTTCTTCAACTTGGCACGTACCGTACATCCGCAAAATTTGGTGGATCATCATGATTTCGCAGCTTGATTGAACCTATCCCGGTTGTTTTACATGGACTATCATTACCCATGTAAACAACCCCACCAACAAGTTCCTGGAATTCAAAGAAAAATTCCGAATAGGACACATATGATAGGTACAACCTGAATCCAATATCCACTCATCTGGATGTAATGATGAAGGCGAGACAGTCAAAGAGATATCTGATTCCGCATCACTTTTGCATTCGCAACATTTGCATCTTGCGGAGTCTTCCCTTTCTTTCAGCTTTGGACAGTCTTTCTTCCAGTGCCCTTTTCATGGCAGAAAGCACTCGTCTTTGGCAACGGCTCGGCTTTCAGACTTTGACCTTCTTTCCCGTTTGTATGGCTTTGTGACGACCTCTTGCCACAATGCTTCTTCTGATGTCATTGATTTGTTTTTTATCTTATGCTTTCTCAATTCATGACTATACAAAGCAGAACAAACAGCATCTAACGACACATTATCTTTCCCATGAAGTAGCGTAGTTTCCAAATGTTCAAATTCATCGGGAAGAGACGATAACAACATCAAAGCCAGATCCTCATCCTCAAATTTCACATATAAATTCAGCAGGTCTGCTACTAATTGATTAAACATAGTGGTGTTCATTCGTAGTAGTACCTGGTTGGTAATCAAATCGGAACAGTCTTTTCTTCATGAGGAGCTTGTTCTGATCACTCTTTTTCAAAACTTGTCCTCCAACGCTTCCTCAGTTTGTGTGCAAAGTTTCACTCTTGAAGGTATACTTCTGCAATCTGGATAGGCATGATCGAATAGTTCGCATGCTATTCGATTGATGATACTCCAGTCTTTATCCTATACCTCTTCTGGTTTCTTTCCTTCAATAGCAATATCAAGACCCTATTGGAAAAGAGAGTCCAAGACCTCTCCTTGCCACATGCCGAAATGGCAGTACCATCAAATATGTCCACCGTCAATTTCAAACTAAACACCGGGAACCTCGACCATGATGACGAGGAGCTCGATACCCCAGATGGAATATTTGAGATAACCTCCTTTGCTTCTTGATTTTTAGTTGTCATTACAGACTCAATATATAGCATTCAATATTACAACAAATTTCAGACAGCCTAGGGCGAGCCTTGGCCTGATACCACTTGTTGGGAAAATCGGGTATTTTTCCCACTACGACAACACAACTAGTGAAATGCACCAGTTCAGAACTAATGAACTGGACAGAACACTAACAAAACTACCCGACAAATAATATTGAATACTATACTACAACAGAAAGAAAACAGTATAACAACAATAAATAGAACAGAATAATAAAAGAGATAAAGAGAGAAACACACCCGAAGAACTTTGGTAGTAGAGTTCAGCCAAGATAGCTTGATCTCCGAGCACTTGCTGAATTGCTTGCTTCTATTGATATGTAGAAGAAGATACAAATTTTGTGATGATTTACATAAGAGTGGGAGGAGTTTATTTCTAACTCTCAACCTCCCCCTCCATTTGTTTTACCACCGATGTGGTACAAAATATTAAGGCAAAAATCAACACTTACAGGGTCCCGTTTATGGTGAGGTAAAAAGGGTCGGATATACGCAACCTTACCCATATGTTAGAAACACACAAAGTTTGTTTCTGGATGACCTATAATGAAAATTGTGTCTAGTTGTGTCGATGATTGCTACTTCACAACACAAGAAGCGCATGTAATTTTAGTGAGTTATTTTTTTATTCCATCATATTCCAAAATCAAAGAAGAGTGTGTATTTGACTCCATAGATCAATATATATAAAAAAATACATTCTTTTGGCCACATGTTCATACAAGGCTACAACCATGTTCCTACGCAGAATGCATTGAACATAAAATGGTAGCTCTAAACAAAAAATAAAAGATCTTTCTAACACAACTTTTAAGGTATTTTAACACAATTTCTATGTCATATTCTAACCTAATTAATAGGAAGGTGTCATGTGTATACAGTTTTTTCTAAATTAACTGATTCAGATTCACTGTCTTAATTTTCTATCGATCTTCCGTCTTATGTGTAAAATTAAGACGCAATTTTTATTATAAGACGGAATTCTTGTAGGTTTACATTTTGGTTCGAATATTCAGCTTTTATAATTTGGGGGATCATATAAATATATGTTTCCCGGAAGAATTTACTTTTGACCAGCAAAATATAAGAGTGGGAATCACCAAAGCTAGAAGAGTTTGATTCGCCAAAACTACTTCGACAGCTTAAATATTTTATACAACTGCCGAAAACAAACAGTTATATGATTTTGAAATGAAAATTCATATATTCAAAACTTGATATCTAAACGTGATAAAATAATTGAATAGGATGGGTATCAGTACACGTTACTAACACGTCTTAAAGATAATCTAATGTGTAAACGTAAATGACTATAAAATTTGAATCATATTGAAAATAATATCACATAAGAAGGCCTATTATGGAGCTTCCTAGTGACAAATAAATTGCGAAATAGTTTAGTAAAGTTAATAAAGTCTGCAACTCAGTTGGCACCAAACAGGGTTGAGATCTCATCACCCACACTTTCCTCACCCCTTTTGTGACCGCGCGACACGTGGCAGCAACGGAGGGTGGTGAGGCTAGATGAGGGTCACCTGCATCTAGTCTCACCACCTCCCCTTGCTACCACGTGTCGCGCGGTCACGCGTTACCGCACCCCCTTGCGGTGAAGGAATCCTATCCCCATCAAATAGGGCCATTAATTTTTCTGTGCATACAAAAAATGTAACGCTCAATGCAGTTGGCACAAATATTCACAAATTTAACGATGTAAATCAGTTGTATCTAAAAGGTTGGTCTCCACATGCGTTGAGGGGATAGGATCCCCTCACCGCGTGCGTGACCTCGCGACACGTGGCAAAAAGGAGGGGTGGTGAGGCTGGGTGAAGGTGACCCTCATCCAGCCTCACCATCCCCTACTGCTGCCACGTGTCGCGTCTTGGGCCGCGCGGTGACTCACCGCGCGGTGAGGAGATCCCATCCCGTTGAAATTGTCCTTCCTCCTGTTGTTTTCCTCATTTTCCTGACCTGTTATTGTCTGCTAGCATATGCAAACGACAATTTTTCCCGCATATACATCAAGCACTGTTAGAGAAATAAAAAAGACAGCGAAAGCAACATTATTATTTTTGTTACATCATATACGCCAAATAGTTCCTTACTACAATCAGAAAATGAATTTATAGACATACACATGCATGTATAATTCCATCAGAAATTTTATACTGGTTATAGATCAGTTAGCGACACAATTATATGGTGACATATAATATTTACCTACATTAAAAGTAATGAGTGATGAGCTAAAGAAGGAGCCTACATATATCTTATATATTGATTGATTATGTAGCAATTAACTATACTCGCTGAAAGACTAAACAACAACAACAACACATATCCAGTATTTGTCAACGATATCAAAAGTCATCGCTAGGCTCTGGAGAAGGTTAAAGACAGGTAAACAATACATCTATCTCAAAAGATAGAGAATTTGTTGCTGACTATTTTAAAATTTTAGCAATTCCATATATTTCGTACAGATAAATATGTAATCTGCATGTGCAGTAAGTACTGCATGATTGTTTTGAATTCTATTAGAATTGGCCTAGAAAATGGGGACGAGATTTTCTGCCCCTCAAAAGCCTCATTCTACTGTACACTGTACAACACGTGGCAGCAGAGTGAGGGTGGTGAGGCCAGATATGCTGCCACGTGTCGCACGGTAAACAATAGAATGAGACTTTTGCAGTGAGAGGATCCTAACCCTGAAAAATGTGCCATATATAAGAAAGGAAGGAAAGCATATTGAAAGAAACTGGAGGGTCATGTAGTATTGTGAATGTTGGGTTGACGTGTTACCACTAGATCTTGTGTTAATTTGTTTGAAAATCAAAATATAATTGTGTTTTTGAATGAATGATTTATAAAATTTTGTACATTATCATCTAAATTGTTAATCCAACACACAAAAAAGAAATTAATTCTTTACCAAAAATAAAAAATATATTCTTCTTTTCTTTTGAGTTTTTTTCATATAGAAAAATTTATGATGGTCAAGGAATAATTAGTAGACTCATGAACAAATAAGATAAGACATAATTGACATCCGACAATCATGACTGCGAAAAAACATGTGACCCCTAATATCATGTTCTTATTGGTGATGACTAAATACTAATATTTACTCTTGGCAATTTCGTAGATACCCTTGGCAATTTTTTTTCAAAGAAAGGCCTCTGAAATTAAAAATTAAAAGTGAAAATCTCTTTTATGTCTTCGTTTAAATTCCTACATTATACAAAAATATGTAATAAGGTTGTACTTTAGAAAAATGACGGTTAATATAATATTTCCAACGGACTCATCTAAAATATTTTGTAAACTTATTCAGCCAATTTTTTAAAAATAAAAATAATGTTCCTTCTCCCCTTCACCAAACTTTTAACACCTTTACTCAGTATTTTCAAAGTTTAGTCCTCTTTAAACCAAAATTTCCCTCGACTCTTTTACTTTTTGCAGTGGGATTTGTTAATAGGCACTAGCAATATCAAAGGCCCATTTATTTTTTTAAGGTGGCGTTTGGTTTGCACTTGAGTATCGAAATCAGAATCGGAATGGTTATTAAAGGATATGAGTTTGAAGTATATGAATTTGGGCGTAGAAGTCAGAGTGATTTGATATTGAATGGGAATATGTATGATTAACATTGATGGTGTTTGGAACGTATCGGAATTGAAATGAGTATCGAAGATGGACGGCCGAAAAATTGACTGGAAAAATTAGACCGGCCGAAAAATTAGCCAAAAAAATTTGACCGGCCCGCGGCAGCAGACCGGCGGCATTGACCTGTTCGAAAGTCATACCCTCATTTCTCCATATTGATAGACAAGAGGGAACTAGTATATAAAAAACGATATTCATTACCAAATATTCGGATATTAATCCGAAACTCATACTTTCATTTCCTCAAACAAACAATTTTATGGAGTTTGGATTCCTCTAAACTCATACCTTTAATGAAAAATCTCCAACCAAATACCCCTTATTTCCATTTGGGCGAGAAGGCCAATTACTAGTAACCAACATACAAGAGGTCAGTTGTTCAAAACTAAAATAATATTATAACAAGTTGTAATATTTAAATTGGCAATAATAAAATTCTCAAAACTTGAGAATGGGTGAGTGACTCCGTCTATGGTAAAAGAAGGGGGTTTGGGGTTGGGGGAGCTTTTAGAATTTACAGGTTTGAACCAGAATACACGCAACGTGGGTGCTTTACTAATGTCTGGTCTTGTAATAGTTATGTCATTGTATCTGATCCAATTGAGTTAGAGGGTTGTTGACCCAATTTGCAGTAGATACCTTATGTGGGTTTCTGACAATGTTTTACCAACTTAAGATGCCGCTGAGCTTCTAATTTGTATCCTGACAAAGATTTTTCAAGTTAAAACGATAAGAGTTGACCAGAAATATTGACCTTAAGAATCCAAATACATCAACGTTAAAATTTGGGATGAAGTGGTCAGACACAGCAGGAAAATGCAGGCAATAACTGGATCCTCATGGATCCTCCGACAATAATTTTATAATTCTTAATTATCAATTTGACCAACAATGTTACAATTCTTAATTAAAAATTTTATATATCTTATGTCTCTGTCCTTGATTAATCAGGCATTGCAATTGTAGCCTCTTAAAAAATCCGTCAAAAATATATGGTAGTTGTTTTCCTCGTCTCTTTCATATCTTTGGCCTGCTTTTCGTCATGGTCTCCAATTCTTTATAAAAAATTTAATGCTAGATACATATTTTTATCTCATTCAAATATCATCAAATTATTATAAACATAGTCCAAACCCTCGTGCATAAGGTAATATTAGAAAATCTAAATACTAGTAGCATATATTGCGCAAGTCAACTAATTGGACAATTTCATACTTATTTAGCACTATGAATTTGTCATATCATTAATTTTGTCACAAAAGAAGACATGTTTAATGGAGCAATTCCAGATTTAACATCACCATTTTTACTTATATTTTACATTCATTATGTTTGACAGTTGTCACGTATCATATCAATATATTCGATGTCTCTTATAAATTACATCCATATACAGCTAATGTCATTAACAACAAATGTTTTGGTCAATCCTATTATTGTGTTAAAGTAGCATACTTCAAATTCAGGAGTATTCTACTACAATAAATTTATCAATCAAACACCAACCTAAGTTTACTTTCTCATGCTTCTTCACTAATTGAAAGAAATAATATCCATGTAAAATAATAATTATTTTTAATATCAAATTATCTTATATGGTGGATTCGTTAATGTAGCGCCCCGGCCCGATACTGTCATCGGAACCAGTGCACCCGCCGTAGTCTACTATGAGAACTACGAAGCGTTAAAGCAGATCAAGCGTACATCATTCATGACGTAAGATAAATCAGCGGAAACGTCATAAAATTTAGAACTTCATCATCATTAATACAAACCAGAAAGTACAGCGGAAATAAAAGGGTGTTCAGACAACTGTCTAACTTATCCTCCAGTACAGCATAATAAACATCAAGTTTCCAACATAAAGAAAGTAAGCAAACATCTATCTACTTCTATGTCCATCATCCCACTGAGCCCACTCGCCATCGTCTTCGATAAATATCATTTTATATTCCGGCTCACCTGAAAAGGAATAGAGTATCTGTTCTTAGCGAAATTATCGCCAGCAAAGTAACCCGTCTATACACCTTACGGGATCACACACGACGAGTCACCAGTGTATAAGTCATTGCCCAAAATAAGGTGCTCGGGTTAGCAAATAGCATCTTAATAGGAATTCCTCAAAACAGATAAAGCACATAAATGATACACGGTTACGAGAACAAACATGTACTAAAACAACATATTACATAAGCAAGTCATAAGCTAATCACGTTTCTTGCATATCAAATCTTATGCTTCGTGTATCATAATACATGTACCTCTTTAAAACCACACACAACACCCATGCATATGTCTTCTTTCATAAACATGTCATGCGTGTCATTTCACAAAACATTTCACAACTCTTCTTACCATATTCTTCGCGTAGCAGAACTTTATACCCTGTGGGTGATCAGTCCACAGCAAACAGAACTTTATACCCGTGCTGAAAGGTCCAAGGCCCCATAACATATAACTTTATACCCAGTGCTGAAAGGTCCACGGCCCCATTACATACATCATATATCCGTGCTGATAGGTCCACGGCCCCATAAAATACTTTATTTCCCGTGCTGATAGGTCCACGGCCCCATAACATATTTTATACCCTGCTGTTGATTCATAGGTCACGCTTTTATACCCTGCTTTCGCAGGCGTGACTTTTATACCCTGCGATCAACCAGCAGCCATTTTGTCTTTCGAAAACTTTAAACTTCTCTTGTACACACATATTCTTTCGCAAAGCAATTCTCAAATCAAATGCAAGTGCCCATATTATGATGTAGGATGCACATGTAACTTCGTATCAAATATGTAACGCACACACACACATCTTACATATCAAGTATACGGTCTTGCACCTCAAACACTCCATGTTCGTATCTTTCCAAGTCCGTTCGTCTCACTAATTCACTTGGGATTCAATCTTATTCTTACTGATCAAACTTACCATCTACACCTCAATTACACCTCAAATACCCTTGCATTTTATGTTCAAAAGAAGTGTATAAGGTTACTACACATACACAGAGCGCCTAAAGGGTCAAAAAGACTTTCAGTGTACTTCGAACGCTATTGGAGCGCCTAATGTGGACACGGAGCGCCTATACCAGGCGTTCGAAGTGTTCGGAGATGTGCCGTATACATCGAACGCCTACATGAAGCGCCTAATGTGACATAGAGCGCCTAATGTAGGTGTTCGAAGTGTACGCAGATGCTCTGGGACACATTGAACGCCTACATTAGGTGCCTAATGTGACTTGGAGCGCCTAATGTAGGTGTTCGAAGTGTTCTGACGGTTCAAAACTGCAATTTTTCTGTAGTAACTTCCTCCCATCTCCTTCCTCCTTCAACCTTTACATGTTTATACTTCAAGATCCATCTTAGCACCTAGATCCATTATGCTTAACACCCAATCTAACATGAAATGATTCTTAAACACATAAACTAGTGTCCATCCTAAGCCCTCTATCAACCACACTTCCAATGTCTCTTCAAGCTTTCCAACACAACACACCTACAACAATGTCATCTTAATCCCTCAACCTTCTGCAAATACACTCAAAACACTTAGGATGTACTTAATGAACACAAGAACTCATACCAAAACAAGGAACACATTACGGAGAACACTTTTATGGGCAAATTATCAACAAAGATCACCACATAACCATTTTCAGAAGTTGGCCCAAAGAACATGATTATACACCATCAACAACATCAACAACATCAACAATTACATATAGTAAAGCATTTAACATAAACAAACCAAAGCTACTAATGTGTGAACCAAGTTTTCTCTTTGTAAGAACATAGGGCCTATGGTATCAAAATTTGCATAAAGCGTATAGAAAGATTATTTGCTTTTGTTTCTAGTTAAGCTTACGAATTTACTGCAGAATTTCGGTAAGGATTGCACTTAGATTGGCCTTCTTTCTTCCCTTTTTTCCTTCTTCTCTTCTTCTTCTTCCTCTCCTTTTCTTCTCTTTTCTCCTGCGGTTTCTCTCCCCTTTTTGCTCTGTTTAACCGTCCCCCTTAGGTGAATGGGGAGTTATACTATGTATGGTGTAACTCCCCTATCCTTTAGTAGGGACCTTTTAGGCAAATTCCTTAATTACCTTTAATTCTACTTTTAACCCCTTTTCTTATTTTTCCTATATTTTAAGTAACTAAGTCTCACATCCTACAACATTAATTAAATTGCATTTAAGGTTGACCTTTAAGTATTGAAAGTCGTGCTTAAAAGTCACGGGGTATGACATTCCACCCCCCTTACAAAAAGTTTCGTCCTCGAAACTTACGTACCTTAGTCAAAGAGTTGAGGATACTTCTCCCGCATTTGTTCTTCGAGCTCCTAAGTGGCTTCACGTTCCATGTGATTGCTCCACTGGACCTTTACATAAGGAATCACTCTTCCTCAACACTTGATCCTTCCGGTCTACAATTTTCACGGGTATCTCTTCATATAACATCGTCTTTGAGTTCCAAAGGTTGAGCTTCCAGTACATGACTTGGATCTGTCACGTACTTCCTTAATTGTGATACGTGAAAGACATTGTGAACTTGCGCCAACACCGGAGGTAACGCTAACCTATATGCCAAGGCTCCCACCTTCTCAAGTATTTCATAAGGACCAATAAAACGAGGGCTTAGCTTGCCTTTTACTCTACCTCATAACACCCTTCGTAGGTGATACCCTCAAATAGACTTTCTCACCCACCTTAAATTCCAATGGTCGTCGTTTGGAATCTGCCCAACTCTTGTTACGATCCTGAGCCGCCTTGAGTCTTTCCCGGATGACTTTCACCTTTTCTAGCGTTTTCTCCAATAGCTCAGGTCCGGTGATGGTCCTACAACCTACTTCGCCCAATAAACCGGGACCTACATTTCCTTCCATACAAAGCTTCAAAAGGAGCCATGTCAATTGCGCTGTGGTAACTGTTGTTATAAGAAAACTCCATTAGCTTTACCATTCCATCCCAACTCCCTTTAAAATCCAAACGCAAGCCCTTAGCATATCTTCCAAGGTCTGAATAGTCCGCTCGGACTGTCCATCGGTTTGATGATATACGCCGTACTCAACCTTAATTCTGTACCCATGGCTTTCTGAATGCTGTCCAAAAGATGTAAACCGTGAATCTCGGTCGGACACTATATACTGGACACCATGCAAGCTAACAATATTCCCATATATAAATTCACTAACTTGTCAAGGGTGCTTCACTTGAAACGGGTAGGAAATGGGCAGACTTTGTTAACGATCCACGATGACCCAAATCATGTCATATCCACTTCTTGTCTTTGGTAAACCAGCTACGAAATCCATCGTGACATGTTCCCATTTCCATTCCGGAATTTCTAATGGCATCAACAATCCACCAGGCCTTGGTGTTCCGCCTTGACTTGTTGACAAACTAAGCACCTTTCTATAAATTCAGCACATGTCGTTTCATTCCGGACCACCAATAATATTGCTTGAGATCTCTATACATCTTGGTGCTACCAGGGTGTATGATAGCCTGCTGTGAGCTTCTTGCAAAATTCCTTCTAAGTTCGTCAACATCAGGTACGCATAATCTTTCTCTAAACCATAAGCTCCCATCCTCTCTGGTCCGAAATCCTTCAACTTGGCTATGTTTCACCCTTTCCATTATTTCACTGAGGGTCTTATCATTCTTCTGAGCCTCCTTTATCCGATCAACCAAACTTCGTGTGATAGTCAATGTTGTCAAAACGTTCACTGTGGAGTCAACCAAATCTAAACCGAATTCCTCTATCTCCTTTCCAATGGTGATTGTCGCGCATGGCTGGACTTCCTACTTAACGCATCTGCCACTTTATTAGCCTTTCCTGGATGGTAATGGATTGTCAAATCATAGTCTTTTAGCAACTCCAACCATCTCCGCTGCCTCATGTTTAATTCTTTCTGAGAAAATAAATACTTTAAACTCTTGTGATCCGTGAATACCGCGCACTTTTCTCCATATAAATAGTGCCGCCAAATCTTTAAGGCGAATACACTGCGGCGAGTTCAAGATCGTGTGTTGGGTAGTTTTGCTCATAAGGCTTTAGCTGTCTTGAGGCATATGCGATGACTTGTTCGTTTTGCATCAAAACACAACCTAAACCGTTTTTCGATGCATCGCTATAAATTACAAACCCATCAGTTCCGGAGGGTTGAGCCAATACGGAGCCGTTGTTAACCTCTTCTTAAGCTCCGTGAAGCTTTGTCGCATTCCGCCGTCCACTCAAACTTGGACTTCTTTTGAGTAAGGCGGCTGAGAGGTACGGCTATCCTTGAAATCCCTCACAAACTTTCTGTAATAACCCGCTAGACCCAAGAAACTTCGCACTTCGGTGACGTTGGTAGGTCTAGGCCATTCAGTTATAGCTTCCACCTTCTTCGGGTCAACAGCAATCCCCTCCTCCGATATCACGTGACCCAGAAAAGCCACACTTCTTAACCAAAACTCACACTTGCTAAACTTAGCGTATAGTTGTTTCTGCCTCAAAATACCTAGAACGGTTCTCAAATACTCAGCGTGAGTTTGTTCGTCGGGAATACACCAGAATATCATCTATGAATACCACTACAAACTTGTCCAACTGTTCTCGAAAACGGTATTCATAAGGTCCATAAAAGCTGCAGGGGCATTTGTTAATCCAAATGGCATCACCAAAAATCATAGTGGCCATATCTTGTGCGGAAGGCTGTCTTTGCGATGTCCTCGGCCTTCACTCGCAACTGATGATACCCTGATCGGAGATCAATTTTAGAAGATTTCAGCACCTTGAGCTGGTCAAATAAATCCTCAATTCGTGGAAGGGGATACTTATTCTTGATGGTAACTTTATTCAACTCTCTATAATCGATACAAAGTCTCATGCTACCATCTTTCTTCTTTACAAACAAAACAGGTGCTCCCCAGGGCGATACACTAGGGCGGATAAACTTCTTGTCTAATAACTCCTGCAGTTGTTCCTTCAACTCTCTCAACTCTGCCGGAGCCATTCTATAAGGGGCTTTAGAAATAGGTTCAGTTCTGGAATCAAGTTTATCTCGAACTCGACTTCCCTCGGGGGTGGTACTCCTGGTAAATCTTCCGGAAACACATCAAGAAATTCATTAACCACTGGAATTTGCTCAATAGACGGTACTTCCTGAGTAGCGTCCATGGCATACACTAGAAATCCCTCAGCACCCTTCCTCAAGGCTTTGCGTGCTTGTGCAACGGATACATATACCTTCTTGGGAACTTTCTTTCGTTCCACTCCTTGAAATATCACCTCTTCCATCTTAGCACTCTTGACCGTCATTTGCTTCAATCGATAGTCAATGTTGGCGTGATACTTGGCCAACCAGTCCATTCCCAATATCACGTCAAAGTCATACATCTGAATATGGATTAGTGTGGCGGAGAATGTTTGTCCTTCAAACTCTAATTCACAATCCCGGTACCGATGATACGAAACCATAATTTGATCTCTGGCCGCTTGAACACGATACGGAGTTTCTAACCATTCAGGCAAACTACCAAGGTGTTTAGTGAATCTCTTTGCTACGAAGGAGTGGCTTGCGCTGCTATCAAAGAGCACGTTGGCAGGTATCTTATTTACTAAAACTGCACCTAAGGCCATATCAAGTTTTACACAAAAGTTAAACACGTAAATACCTAATTCAATAAGAATTCAAACTTAGTTTAAATGGTACCTGCTACTACTCTCGGTAGCCTCCTGCACATCTGTGTCCGTCATGAGATGTACACGGGCATTTGCTCGTGGCTTCGCTCTCGGCTGCTGAGCCGCCTCTCCAGGATTATTTTTCTTCATCTCCGGACAGTCTCTAATCATATGGCCCACCTGCCCACATCGGAAGCATGCTCCAGCCACTTTCGTACACTCTCCGACGTGGTTCTTGTTGCAATGACGGCAAACTCCTATAGCCTGCTGAACTACTGGATTTTGCACTGGGGGTCTTTGAAAATTTCCAAGTGGACCCCTCTTTGGAATCTTGACCCAACGTCCGGGTCTGCCACCAACTCTAACATCCTCTCTTGACCTCTTGCCTCTATCAGATGATCCTGCATTTGCTTCTCTTGCGCCGCTACCCGGCGAAAATCACTCTCGACACGGAAGCACGCATCTGGCATATCCTCGTAAGTTTTCATCTCCGCATTCACTATCGCCGACTGTATTCTCGAGTCCAAACCCCTCTCGAACTTCGTCATCTTAAGGCAATTATCAAGCATAATCGCCGGGGCAAACTTTCCCAAAGCGTGGAAACGATCAGCATATTCTGATACAGTCATCCGACCCTGTTCAAGTCGGTCGAATGCCCTAATCTTGTCCAGTATAGCCATCTCTGGCACATAATACTTCAGAAACACACCACAGAACTGCGCCCACGAGATAGGTGGGGTCATTCTCAACACCATTCCGTCCCACCATTCACCAGCCTTGCCACTTAGAAGGGGTGTGGCCACATCAACCTTTATCTCCTCTGGTACTTGCACCAGTCGAAAACATTTCTCTACCTCAGCCAACCAGTGCTGAGCTTCCTCAGGATCAGTACATCCTCCAAACTCCGGCACCCTCATCTTTCGCATCTCTCCATAAAGAACCTAATGTTATGCTGGGGCGGTGGAGGAGGCAGAGGCTGATGCTGTTGAGCAAACCCTTGCGCAATCACCGTTAATGCGCCAGTGAGCACCTGGGGTAAAACCACTTGTGGTGGCTGGTTCTCCTGTCCATTGCCAGAGTTGCCTGTGTTATCTCTCCTTGGAGGCATATTCTCTGAAAGGTTAACATTGCATTAGCATTCAGTAATTACAAGAGGTTACTGAAAGCTTGAACGCGTACAAATGGGTGAGGTATGTAGTACAACTATTAATACGAAATTAGATGATAAACGTGCGCACACACCCAACCCAGATCATACTTAAACACTAAAGAAATCAGTACTTATAACTAAGGATCAACCTTAAGGGAGAATCATATCTTAGGTGTCTAAAAGATCATGAACCTAAGTTTCCGAGATAGATCTGAAGCCTAGGCTCTGATACCACCTGTAGCGCCCCGGCCCGATACTGTCATCGGAACCAGTGCACCCGCCGTAGTCTACTATGAGAACTACGAAGCGTCAAAGCAGATCAAGCGTACATCATTCATGACGTAAGATAAATCAGCGGAAATGTCATAAATTTAAAACTTCATCATCATTAATACAACCAGAAAGTACAGCGGAAATAAAAGAGTGTTCAGACAACTGTCTAACTTATCCTCCAGTACAGCATAATAAACATCAAGTTTCCAACATAAAGAAAGTAAGCAAACATCTATCTACTTCCATGTCCATCATCCCACTGAGCCCACTCGCCATCGTCTTCGATAATATCATTTTATATTCCGGCTCACCTGAAAAGGAATAGAGTATCTGTTCTTAGCGAAATTATCGCCAGCAAGTAACCCGTCTATACACCTTACGGATCACACACGACGAGTCACCAGTGTATAAGTCATTGCCCAAAATAAGGTGCTCGGGTTAGCAAATAGCATCTTAATAGGAATTCCTCAAAACAGATAAAGCACATAAATGATACACGGTACGAGAACAAACATGTACTAAAACAACATATCACATAAGCAAGTCATAAGCTAATCACGTTTCTTGCTATCAAATCTTATGCTTCGTGTATCATAATGCATGTACCTCTTTAAAACCACACACAACACCCATGCATATGTCTTCTTTCATAAACATGTCATGCGTGTCATTTCACAAAACATTTCATAACTCTTCTTATCATATTCTTCGCGTAGCAGAACTTTATACCCTGTGGGTGATCAGTCCACAGCAAACAGAACTTTATACCCGTGAAAGGTCCACGGCCCCATAACATATAACTTTATACCCCGTGCTGAAAGGTCCACGGCCCCATTACATACATCATATATCCGTGCTAATAGGTCCACGGCCCCATAAAATACTTTATTTTCCGTGCTGATAGGTCCACGGCCCCATAACATATTTTATACCCTGCTGTTGATTCACAGGTCACGCTTTTATACCCTGCTTTCGCAGGTGTGACTTTTATACCCTGCGATCAACCAGCAGCCATTTTGTCTTTCGAAAACTTTAAACTTCTCTTGTACACACATATTCTTTCGCAAAGCAATTCTCAAATCAAATGCAAATGCCCATGTCATGATGCAGGATGCACATGTAACTTCGTGTCAAACATGTAACGCACACACACACACATCTTACATATCAAGTATACGGTCTTGCACCTCAAACACTCCATGTTCGTATCTTTCCAAGTCCGTTCGTCTCACTAATTCACTTGGGATTCAATCTTATTCTTACTTGATCAAACTTACCATCTACACCTCAATTACACCTCAAATACCCTTGCATTTTATGTTCAAAAGAAGTGTATAAGGTTACTACACACATACACAGAGTGCCTAAAGGGTCAAAAAACTTTCAGTGTACTTCGAACGCTACTTGGAGCGCCTAATGTGGACACGGAGCGCCTATACTAGGCGTTCGAAGTGTTCGGGGATGTGCCGTATACATCGAACGCCTACATGAAGCGCCTAATGTGACATAGAGCGCCTAATGTAGGTGTTCGAAGTGTACGCAGATGCTCTGGGACACATTGAACGCCTACATTAGGTGCCTAATGTGACTTGGAGCGCCTAATGTAGGTGTTCGAAGTGTTCTGACGGTTCAAAACTGCAGTTTTTCTGCAGTAACTTCCTCCCATCTCCTCCCTCCTTCAACCTTTACATGTTTATACTTCAAGATCCATCTTAGCACCTAGATCCATTATGCTTAACACCCAATCTAACATGAAATGATTCTTAAACACATAAACTAGTGTCCATCCTAAGCCCTCTATCAACCACACACTTCCAATGTCTCTTCAAGCTTTCCAACACAACACACCTACAACAATGTCATCTTTAATCCCTCAATCTTCTGCAAATACACTCAAAACACTTAGGATGTACTTAATGAACACAAGAACTCATACCAAAACAAGGAACACATTAAGGATAACACTTTTATGGGCAAATTATCAACAAAGATCACCACATAACCATTTTCAGAAGTTGGCCCAAAGAACATGACTATACACCATCAACAACATCAACAATTACATATAGTAAAGCATTTAACATAAACAAACCAAAGCTACTAATGTGTGATCCAAGTTTTCTCTTGTAAGAACATAGGGCCTATGGTATCAAAATTTGCATAAAGCGTATAGAAAGATTACTTGCCTTTGTTTCTAGTTAACCTTACGAATTTACTGCAGAATTTCGGTAAGGATTGCACTTAGATTGGCCTTCTCTTCCCTTTTTCCTTCTTCTCTCTTCTTTCTTTCTTCTTCTTCTCTTCTCTTCCTCTCCCTTTCTTCTTCTCTTTTCTCCCTGCGGTTTCTCTCCCCTTTTTTGCTCTGTTTAACCGTCCCGCTTAGGTGAATGGGAGTTATACTATGCATGGGTAACTCCCTCTCCTTTAGTAGGGACCTTTTAGGCAATTTCCTTAATTACCTTTAATTCTACTTTTAACCCCTTTTCTTATTTTTCCTATATTTTAATAACTAAGTCTCACATCCTACAACATTAATTAAATTGCATTTAAGGTTGACCTTTAAGGTATTGAAAGTCGTGCTTAAAAGTCACGGGTAAGACAGTTAAAGGGTTAAAATTATGAATACGATATTTGATATTTTTATGTTATATACATACATACATATAATACATACATACATATATATATATATTATATATATATATATATATATATATATATATATAGGTTGCTTTATCAAATTTATCGAATCAGATAATTTAAAACGAATAAAATCTAATTACAGTGAAATGATTTAAATCATTATTATAATCGTCTTCCAAATGCACAGGAGGTTTATACAACGTTCTTGGGGAATGGAAAGTCCATTCAATTGAATTGAATCAATAATATCATCATCATCCGTACCCAATATATCCCAACGATAGTAATAAATTTTAATCTCTCTTAATATATTCGGGAATAAAAAAACTTTCTTTTAGCTTATTCATTTGAAATCTGGATCCTTTTCCTTTTATTTTGAATCTTCTCTCCTCCTTTTCTTTGTCACTCTTTAAGTCTCATACGTTTGACCAGTAGAATTTGACCTTTGTTTTATCATTGTAAATGCAATCCTTAAGCAAATATCTTATACAAGGTCAACCCGTGGTCTTTATCATCATCATCATAAAAATAACGAAATTAATAATAATTAATAATATGATAGCAATTTATTTATTGTAATTGGTTTATTATGATTTTTATGAATCAAGGTACTTCCAACGTGTCGGCCACACGTCTTAACATAACCTTTTTTACAGAAACATCCGCAATAGATCGAGTGCGTTTGACAAGATATTGTTGTTAGCATGCAACTATGGAATCAAATAAGTAATCTTTGAGATTTTGAACGTGACGCCAGCTTTGAATTTTACCAAAAGCCAGCCTTCTGATAAAACTATTATTGATTCTTCTAGATTCAACTTTTTTACTTCTCGCTTCATGCTTCATTAAAAATTTGAATCAACAAAATGATACGCTCTCTTTGTATGAAACGAAATATATATACTTCAAAGTTCTAGAAGATCAAAAACTCATAAATAATCGACCTCAATGCGTATATCTGAAAAACACTTATGACATCTAGACGTAGCTCAATTGATATTCGGATGACAGACTGCATCTAAGATTGCAGTTTTGATTTTTGTGGCAGCCGTAGTATGGATGTTTCTCTGCTGTCCGGGTCAGGTGTTTCAGTCTAATGTGATGTGGATGTAGACCCATCATGCCGTGTATACCTTGTAGACACTGCTTGCCTGAAGCTCCCACCTAAACGGCCGTTGAGTGATCTTGATTTGCATCATTCATGAAAATTCATAGGGCTGAGACAATAGAGACTTCCGAAGCCAAGAATATGACCTTTTTTTTAAAAAAAAACCTAGTGTTGTCCAAAAAACTGGCCGTATGATGGAAAAGAATTTATGTGATTCTCTTTTTTTTCGTTTAAAAAGGAAAAAAAAAGTTAGCAGAAAAAGCTAAAGGTGTTTGATCAAAAACATAAAATTTTTCAAGTTATTTTTGTGTACACAGACCTTATTTTATAGTAAATACATAATCAACCGTAAATGTGAAAATATCTTTAATGCTAATTAATGATGGTTAGGATTTGATTCCATCACATCAAATCCCATAAATTCCAGCTTATTTTCTATCACTTCTCTTCAAGTTGAGTAGTATGACCGACAATAAACAACTTGCACAATGTTGACTTAAAGACCTTTTCTGTGACCGTCTTGGGTGAGAATGCCTGTCAATTAATCTTCTGACCTTACGAACGGAAGCTCAACGACTCCTCCATTGATTTTCTCCTTTATGAAGTGCCTGAAACCTTCAACATGTTTCGTTTGGTTGTGATGTACTGAATTCTCTGAAATGCTAATCGATGTCTTGTTTTCACACATGAACTGAGTTAGAAGTTTGAGTAGAAAACTCCACCATTATCTTCTTAAGAAACAACATCTCCTTCATGTCTTTGGCAATTCCTCTGAATTCTGCCTTCGCACTAGACAACACAACTATCTTCTGTTTCTTGCTTCTCCAAGTGACTAGATAGCCTCCTACCAATTGGAAGTACCTTGAAGTTGATGACCTATTGTTTGGATGTTCTGCCTAATCAGCATATGTGTAAACCTCCAAATCTGGGTGTCCATACTTCCTGAAGACTATGTCTCTTCCTGGCCTACTAAGCATCTTAAAATTCTTATGGATCCCTCCATATGCTCTAGTTGAGGCTTATGCCTGAACGAACCCACCACTCCAGCTGCGTATGCAATGTCAGACCGAGTATGTGACAAGTAGATCAATTTCCACACTAATCTCTGATACTGTTTTCGATTTGCCAGTGAAGTCCTTATGTCATTTGCAGTTTGTGATTTACAATGATCGCAGTATCAAAAGCGTTACGATCCACCATTGCAACCTCAGTTAGCAAATCTAATATGTACTTTTGTTGAGATATGAAAATTCTCCTGTTTCACCATATAACTTCAATTCCTAGAAAGTACTTATGTACCCGTATGTCTTTTATCTCAAATTATATAAACATGTTCTTCGGGGGCTTTGTGATTTCTTCCTTGTCACACCCTGTTATAATCAGGTCATCCACATCTATAATTAGACATGTAACCTGATTGGCCCCTTTTTTTGGAAAACAAAGTATGATTAATGTTGCTTTGTTCGTAATCATTCTGCTTCATCACTATTTTGAACCTTCCAAACCACGCACAGATTGACTATCTTCAACCATAGAGAACCTTCTTCAGTTTACACACTCCATTCTCCTGAATCCCGATGAAGTTTTTACATACACCTTCTTTTAGTTTCCCATGCAAGAAGGCATTTTTAACATTGTACTGCTAGAGCAGCTAGTCATTATTTGCGGCACGTGTGAACAATACTCTGACAGTGTCGATTTTTGCAACTGGAGAGACTCTTCCATATGTCTGTGTTATACTTCTTAGCCACCAACTTGACTTTATATCGCTCAATCATTCCATCGCCTTGTACTAATAACGTACACCCACTAGCATCCCATTGGTTTCTTTCTTGCTTGCCAATGCAACACCTCTCCCACATCCCATTTTTCTTCAGGGCTTCCATTTCTACTTTGATAGAAACCAACCATTCTTCTTTGTCACTAGCTTCTTGGACTGTTCGTGGAATGAAATATGAACATAGAGATGTAAAAAAAGCAGCTTACCAGTCTCGATACAATTCTCTCCCTGCAACATTTATCGGATACCTGAAAGACTACGACACATGTTCGGAATGAGTACTGCTTTGAGGACGCACCCCTATTCCTTCTTGATGAAGGACCAACGTACGTCTCTTGGAAACATTAGTATCATTCACAGTATGTAAATCAGTAAGTGCACCATCAAAACTTACCTCACTTACATCTTAACGTACATCCGATGAAGGATACTCATCAGGTAGTGGCACTGGGCTTGGCAAACTTTTCTTTTTTTGAAAAATACATGCTTAGTGACTCTATCTATCAGCTCCTTTGGGACAGTCTCTGGGCAACTGATATTGTGTATCCAACTCAAGGGTTCATCTATACGCTCCCCCTCCAAAGTAATATTCAGGCTCAAGAAAGACGCAGTTTATAGTTGTAAGGTCCGTGATGAACACTCTAGAGGGGGGTGAATAGAGTGTAGGCAATTTTGCGGAATTTTCTCGGTTTAGCTCAACACAAAACAAATGTACTCAAAATCAACAAAGAAGGAGATGAGAGATAATGAGTGAAGACACAAGATTTAGAGTGGTTCGAATCTTAAATGATTCTACTCCACTACCACTTTGCTTTCAAAGTGGATTTTCAACAGCAACTTTCTTATTACCTTTGATAAGGAACAAGAACAACAACAGCAACACTTACACTAACTCTAGTGCAAGCAACAACTACAACAGCAGCAACTTATTGCACAACCAATTTGTGAAATACCAACAACAGCAGCAGCAACTTGTTGCACATACACTTTGTGCAACCTCAACAACAACAACTATAAGCAAGAACAAGTTCTTGCTTCCTCACAACTTCAACAAAGTTCTCTCAAGAACTTTCTCACAGTAGGTTGAATGAAGTAGTAGGGATCACACTTTCTTTCTAGTCTAAACACAAGCAAGAGATCAAATGTTTATGGTTCCTCTTGTGTTAGACTACCTATCTCTCAATATACAACAATGAAGAACAAAGAAAGGCTTAACAAGCTTTAAGCACTTTTACACATATGAGAGAAATATACAACAATGAAGAATGGAGCTTGATGATGGTGAAAGTGTGTTTTTGCTTCATCCAAACCTCTTCCTTTTATAGATGAAGTTGTCCACGTTTTTGAAGCTCCACCAAGTCTTCACAAGGTATCCAAATGTCAAGATAATGTTCAAATAGTCTTAAGCCACTCTATGTAGTGATTTGATCCTCAATAGCCAACCTAGGATTGCTTAGACATGGATACAATAGTCAAGGAAGCATGTAATATGTTGGGTTAAACTCCACAAGAAATTTGAGCAAGATTGGAAAGAGAAAGCATTAAAAATCTCACTTGGATTGTATTCCAACGTTCAAAAAATTTGAATTCTGGGGGACATCGATCGATCGATGTCCCTGGGTTGAGAGATCTATGTCCTCCAGAAACTTTCTGATTTTGATACTGCCTGACAACGATCGATCTATGTGAGGGTATGATGTACATCGATCGATCGATGTCCCTGTGTTGAGAGATCTATGTCCTCCAGAAACTTTCTGGTTTTGATACTGCTTGACATCGATCGATCTATGTGAGGGTATGATGTACATCGATCGATCTATGTGAGGGTATGATGTACATCGATCGATCTATGTCAGGGTATGATGTACATCGATCGATCTATGTCAGGGTATGATGTACATCGATCTCTGTTTTAGAGATCTATGTCAGGGTATGATGTACATCGATCTCTGTTTAGAGATCTATGTCAGGGTATGATGTACATAGATCCCTGTTTAGAGATCTATGTCAGGGTATGATGTCTCTTTCTTATTTTCAAGTATAAAACTACTTCTAAATCCTTTTCAAACATCTTTAAAATTCATCAAAACATTTATACTCTAACAATCTCCCCCTATGTGAGATATCTATCTGTCACAATGCTTTCTTTTCATTTTGTTCCAATTATGAAACATCTTTTTAGCTCATTTTCAAACATCTTTAAATTCATCAAAACAATTCATTTTCCAACAATATCCCCCTTTTTGATGATTTCAAAACCAAGGCTTTTAAAAGATGTTTTTGTTTGAAAACTATATTTGAGCTTGCTAAATATTTCAAAACTTAAAATTTTATCTCTCCCCCTTTGTCAATGCATTTAAACTCCCCCTCAACATGTAATTTTCCCAAAATCAATAAGTATGATGATAATATCAAAATGCTCCCCCTCAATAGATAATCTTCCCAAAACCAATAGGTGTTCTGGAAAACTTTTTAGAACTTCCTCTCAACAAAACTATGCATCAAAGTATATATCAAGTCAAGCTTCACCATGTCATACCAAATAAGCACATCAAGTAAGCATACCATATCCATGAAGCAAGCAAGCATATCATGTTTATCACATGCATATCCATCAAGCAAGCATACCCAAACCTTCATTTCTACACAATCATCCGTCATATCCAAGAGCATGTTTAAACACAAGTTTATCCAAGCAAGCATGCTTAAGCATATACCATTTTGTCCCATATACCGTATATCAAGCCTTATACGCAAGCTACATACATGAGTTATATATCAAGCCACATATACAAATATGCCAATGTACCAACATATGTATTCATGTACCATTTTGTCCCATATACCGTATATCAAGCCTTATACGCAAGCTACATACATGAATTATATATCAAGCCACATATACAAATATGCCAATGTACCAACATATGTATTCATGTACCAACATGTGCGTATTCTCCCCCTTTTTGTAATCATCAAAATTCTACAAGACAAAGCAAATAAATTTATTGCATTTCCTCTTATTCAAAATAGCCAGGCTCTCCCTCAACATATGCTACACTCATATTTGCCACATATACATATCTCAAATATATTAGCAACACATATCTCACTCATATCTCAAACTCAAATTTTTCATACATATTAACCTTCAAATACATATCACCTTATATTAATCTCATATTGCATCACATGCCTTATATATACACTCTGTATTATATACTCCATAAATATGTATATCTTTCTTCTCCTTTTTTTAAGGGACAATAAGGCACAATAAAAAGATCATGTAAAGGAGATGACAGGAAATCATATGATCGTTAAGTTTCTAAATCCATCACTATATCGGATTTCTTTAACATGGAGTAGATGATGTTGTGATAAGAATGACATGTGTGACTTAGTGGCTGCTTCTATCATATTTGCCATGGATAATTCCACAAAGTTCAAAAAATTTCTTTTGCAAGGAGGTGGGATATGTAAAAGTCAAAGTTACTGAGAAGGTTACAGAAATTCCTAGTTACACAAAATATGACTGCGTAGTCAACACTCGATATACTAATGACATATTGTTTTAGTAGGATGGAAAACTAAGAAGCTTTTAACTTGGTCCTCATCGACCTTTCATCTTGCCCCATCCCATTTTCATATATCATATCTTATATAAACCTTCATCAGGAGCCACAAGCAAATCATTTATAATCCTAACATTCCATTATAGGTGTGTACCATGAATCACATTAAGCATTGCATATGGAAAAGTATTCAAGTATTCCACCTACAAGTGTGCATAAAATAGTCTAGTGTACATTCTAGACATTTTGTTCATCTACTTCTCATTCTAAAGAGGTCTCTATTTTTGAACATCTATCCAATCTAAGACTAGCATCAACTCATCATTTTTTTAAAAAATCCTTGATTATCAACAACTTCAAGGGAGTGGTTATCCTCTCATTTATCTCCCATTCAGTAAATAATTCTTAAGCATAAGAAGAAATATATTTAAAGTTACCTGGCACATCTAATGCTCTAAATTTTGCAAGTTTTATCCATAAGAAGGTGTAGATGATTAACCATCTCTTTAATTCCATCAACTTCTCAGTCTTGGCAAAATTCGTGCCTCTAGCCTTAACCGTCCAGCTTGTTAGTCCAGTAGGGACTATGAGCTTTGGTTTTAAGAAGGATTGTTTGACCCTCATTCACTATGTTTAGAGTTTCTTGGTCTCTTGTAAAGTATTCTTGCTCCTTAACAAGATTCTAAATTGTACGGAGACAAATTGAACACAATCTAACTCTTTTTGTATATAATCCCTTATAAAGTGCTGCCTAACCTCAATATGCTTGGTTCTACTATAAAGAGCCGGTTTTTGTGATATATGAGGTATTATCACATAAATAGGTACTTTTCAAATTTAATATTATAGTCATGTGTGTGTCACCCACAGTAATTTTGCAAAACACAACGCGGCCTTTGGATTCCACCATGAAAAGTTGCACCCTATTTTGTTTCTTAAGAGTCCAAGAAACCAATCAATCTCCAAGAGATCTACATGTCTTAAAAGTGCTTTTCTTATGAACAATCCTAGCATAGTCCAAATCACTATACCCTCTTAAGTCAAAACACCCGCACTTAGATTAAAACAACCCAAAATTTAAAATACCTTTTAAATCCTAAAGATAAGTTCTTAAGGCAACCGGATGCAATTTCTTAAGCATATTTTAAAATCTAGCACATAGACACATAGCATGTAACATATTCCTCTAGCTAACAGTCAGACAAAGTAAACCACCAATCATATTCTTATACTTTGTTACCTTGACCGGCTTTTCTTTTTCACTTTTATCAAGCTTTGAACTTGTGCTTATATGTGTGCTTATAGTCCTTCCGCTCTCAAGTTTGTATTCCTTGAGAAGTTGTGAGAGATGTACACTTCACCCTTGGTTTGCTTGATTTGAAGCCCAAAGGAGGTAGTTGAGTTCATCCATAATGCTTATCTCAAATTTTTCTTCCTTTAGCTTAGTACAATGCTTACAAGGGCAATCATAGTAGCACTAAACACAAGGTCATCAACATATATTTGAGCAAATGAATGATTTCATTGGTTTTTGATAATAAGGAAATATCAATCTTTCTTCTTAGAAGACCATTTTTGACAGAAAATTTTCAATTTCTGTAGGTGTTCAAGTCCATAGATGGCTTTTTAAGGATATGATTTGAACAGTCTTAATCTTTAAACATAGTGATTTAGCTACAAGAGATTTACAGTCATTTGACATCACATTTAACCTTTGTAATCATATTTCACAATTCTCTCACTTTCCATGTAAGCTAATGTTTTCGCACATAGTTTGAGTCACATGCATTTCATAGTTTGCATAGTATGGAGCTCAAGAGGACAATTGAATTTGTACTTTCATCAAACTTGCCATGCATTGATTTGTGCACATTTTCCACAAACAATTCTATATTTGACCCAAAACTTATTCCCGACATGGATATTAACGAGAATATTATGAAGAATGTGATGACTTGTTTTTCTCTTTGAAAGTTATCTTGACCTCTCATACCAGGCTATAGGAGTTTAGTTCGTGTCATACAAGGAAACATGATTTGACTCATCAAGGTCTTCAATATTGAAAGATTAAGTATACAAATTCATTTTTGCATATAGTTATCCAAGATAGTCAATTTGACATATAAAATTGATTTCTTATGCCAAATATAGTCTAGAAAGCTTCTTTAATGTTGCAAGGTAAGACATAAGTTTCATCCACTTCTTGATAAAGTCATAGTTCAAAGTTTCTTCTTCATTTGAATTTAGCGTTCCTCCTTCTTTAAGCTAAAGCTTAGATGATCTACCAAAGTCCATGTGTTTTGAATTTTCTAAACTTTAAAAGACTCATATAACGTATAGGTTTCTCCTTTGCTTTTGATCCTCATGAACGTTCAAATAACTTTTATCATCTAAACATTTGAAACCTCAAGTTCTACATTGATTTTTTAAAGTGAAATATTCAAGTTGTTTCAAGACTTGTTCAACTACATGCTCTTATTTGACATGTTCATCATTCATTAAAGTTCAAGTCTCTCTAAATCATCTTTGGTGTTAATTTTGAAAATTTTACATCTAAAAACAGTAAAATATTTTAGAGTAGGAATTCTATCATTTCAAGACTCATGGAAAGTCATATTAAGACAATTCCTTAACTACAACATATTGATGATCAACCAATGCTTAAGTTTTCCACTTTTGAAGTGTTCTAACAGAGGAACTTCAAGAGAAACTTATCCCTAGAAATATTTTAGTTTTACTTTCTTCAATCCAATTTTGTTTAGAAGTTAGATACCAAGACATGGTGAAATGCATCCTCTCAGTTGACAAAGATCTTGTTATTTTCTTTGAACTTCCAAATTCTATTTCATTTGATAGATTAATCTTATAGCCATTCTTGTTTTCAAGTTTTTTTTATAGACTCGTGATCATGCATCATAGTTCATAGCAAGAAACATATCCAAGTAAATGACATGGAATCATAAATCAAACAAGTTGTAAAGAAATCATTTAATACCATAAGCATGCATAATGCTCCTATAAAGAATTGAAGCATTTAGAGAGTCTAGAGAATGTACCTTTATTACAAAACTTAAATCCTTACTTATCAATGCTTAGACATATGCCATCACGGTTCGTAAATATTTTGATAGGTTGATACTTTCAAATGTTTATAGAAACTTTGTAACCAACATATCTAGGTCATCTATTCCATGAGATTGATCAAGTCCAAAATCTTGGCATATGAGTTTTTGACAATAAACTCTTGTAAGCTAAACATTTGTTTTCTTTCAAAAATCGCAAAGACATCAAAACATTTTATTTCCCTTTGCAAATATCTTATCATTTTTAAAAAGTTAAGTATTATAGAGAACACATATCAAATTTTAGCTCGTGTCCCTTCTATACAAATTATAGGACTAAAAGAATGGTTAGAAAGTTTACCAACTATTCCAACTCCAAGTGTCTAGCCTTTTCCATTGCCAAAATGGAATACCGCACCATCTTTGATCTTGAACATGATAGAGAGGTGCTCTTTGTTGGATATATGGATTGAACATTTCAATTCCATGAGTTATTTGATTTCTTTCACTTTGTCTTCTCCATGGATTCCAAGCTCCTACATAAGACAAATGTATATCCATAGGTACCCTTTTGTTGTTGGGTCCATCTTGGTTAGTTCTCATGCCTTTTGGCCTCCAATAATACTTAGAGCTTTTCTTTGCTCTACAAACACTTACCACATGACCCTTTTTGTTACAATAGAAACAAGTAGGTGCATGATGTGATTGTGTATTTTTAGGCTTGGAAGGTTTAGCTACCTTCATAGACTTAGAAATCTTGTTGACATTTCTAAGCACTTCCTTTGGAAGTATCAAATCAGCCTTAGGTGAATCACATAAAGATGTCTCTTTTATCTTTGATAATTTTATATTGGTTGAAGTAGTAGAAGCATTAAAATCTAAGTTTGATTTTCTATTTACTACTTTTTGTTTACCAAGAGGTTTTTCATGTACAACCTTCTCACATGTCACCTTATGAAGTTCTTCAAGTTTAACACATTTATTCTTAATCTCTATGTTTTCTAGAGCTAAAGATTTGTGTGTTTCTTGTTGAGAAATATGTTTGGATAATTTTCAAAGTCATGATTTTAAGTGTTACATGTCACATATGGTGTTATAAATGAAAAAGATGAATAAGTGAAGAAAAATGATATTGATGTTTAGTTTTTTTTGAAATAATTTTCTAAAATGTGATGAATTGGTTGTTTTCATTTGTATATGATTTATACATGTTCATTATGTGAATATTATGTGTTTTTGGTGATTTTAAAACGTCTTGTGACTAACGTGCCTTGGAAGTTTCTACAACTTACCAAAAAGGGCAAAATTGGTATTTTGAGTTTTGTAGGAACATGATATGGTGGAAATATTTCAAGAGCATATTCTTATACTATTTATCATGACAAAGTTGATATCATGATTATTTCTGACCATCGGGATCATTTCTGGAGTTTTCTCACACTAGGGGTATTTTGGTAATTTTACCCCCGAGGGTATTTTTGGTATTTTCACTCAAGGAATCTCTTGAGCATATTATTATCTTCATTCTGGAGCTGTGTTATTATTATTTTGAAGATAATATGGTGATCTTATATCTTTTTCTCTCAACCGATGATATTATTGACTATAGCTGAATATGTGACGATTTGAGATGTCACATTCTAATTTTTCTCGAAGACCCTCTTATATATGTTATAAGAGAACATTTATCATCATTTTTTAGAGATATTAAAGGTGTCAAAGGTGTGGAAATGATCTCAACATATAAGAAGAAATATTGGGGAATTTCGGTGTTACACGTTGACATAATCTTGTCAAGTGTTATCTATTTATTTCTTCTTCAAAAATCTGAGTTGCTACACTTATATATATGTGGAGAAACGTGAATATGCTGGTGGATATGATGTGGAGTTCATTTTATGAGTTGGAGACAAGTGGACCAACCAAAAAGGAGCTAGTTGGCAAAATTGCCAACTTGGAATTTACTAAAAATAGTCAACGGCTATATTGTTTTATTGGTGAAATTTCAGCAGATTTTTGAAGTCAAATGGAGCTCTCACATGTCCTATTATGGTGCTTAAAGTTGGGGATAATTTGGTGTATTATCCTTTCTCATTTTATTAAGGAAAATCAAAATATTCTTTTGGAAATTTTGGTTGTAGCCAACGGCTACATAGACTTCTTGGAGCAGATTTTTTCAATTTGAAAAGGTCAATGTCCACTTGCCTATTCTAATGGCAAGAAGTTGAGGAATTCTTGAAGCATATTCTATTTTATCTTCTCATTTTTGCAAAGGATAATTATGATAAATCCAAGGTGGAAAAAATCGGCCACATCATTTTGCCTAGGTGGACCAATCATTGTGTTTTATTTTGCCAAGTGTACAAAGCCAACCAATGATGAGAAAACATTTGGAGTTGATGATGAAGATGATGACACATTGGCATTCTTATCTTCAAGGCTCAAATCACACTATAAATAGAGGCAATGGTGAAGAAGATGAAACACACTTGAAGCTCACAAGCATTCTATAGCTTTCATATTCATCTTCTTGTTCTTGTTGTTGTATTTTGTTGTAGCGAAGTTGTTCTTAATATTTTGGTGAGCTACAAGCCTCTTGAGCTTCATTTGTAAGATTGATTAGCCATCTTATAAGGCTACATCAATAGGTGTTGGAGGTATTGCAACTAAGTGTTGCTTAGAAGGTGATTATCCAAGTCTTGAGTAGGGTTGGTGTATAACCCAAGGATCAAGCTTGGCTCTTGTTGTAAGGTGTTCATATCATAGTGAAATCCAAGGAAAGGTGTTCCTTGGGACTGGAGTAGGTCACATTGACCGAACCAGGATAAATCCTCGGTGTTCTTCTCTTGTTTCTTTATTTCTGTTTTCTACCCGTTTTTGACTGCAGTTTTCACCCAACTTTACACAATTTGAAAAAATAGCTAAACATTTTCAAAATTCGTGATTTTGGTGGAGTTATACTTCAGACTGTTAGCTTTCATTTGCAACAAGAATCACTTGATTGAGCAAGTAAAAGTTAGTCTTTCAGTCTTTGCAAGATAACTGCTCCAATCTGGCTGCAATCTGACCAGTTTTGAGAAAAGTTAAATTCTGTATTTTTCAAGAATTGTTTGAGGTCAGAGCCTTTTGGAAACTTCATCTACACATCCTAAGGAGTGTTTTGATATAAAGATCAACCTTTTGGTTGAGTATTCAAAGAGAAACACTATTTTCAAAATCAGCAACATTCTGTCCAATTCTGTCCAGATTGACCATCTAAATCTTTTAATTTGTTTGAAGGGTCAAACGATCTTATTTTGTCTGATTTTTGGACAGAGTCTTGTTAACTCATTGACGTTTAATTCTGCAAAGTTTCATAATTTTTGGAGTTGTGTACAATTATTTGTGAATTTTTGAAAAACGGGTTCTGAATCTGAGGTGGTCTCAGATTCTGTTTTCAAAGGGGATTTTAACAAAGGGTTGTAGTGTAATTTCCGCTAACCACTATTCACCCCCCCCTCTAGTGGTGTTCATTGCAGGTGCACGGTCCAACATTTGGTATCAGAGACAGACCAACACCACTCAAAAGAAGCAAGATTCAACACCGTACGAACAATACAAGGCCAAGAAACAACAATTCTTTATATACTGCTTGTCTCAAATCCAAGGTACATACTATGGCTATTGTATCTCACAAAGGTAAGTTGGAAGGTATGTCTACACAACGCCCTCCTATTTTTGATGGCAATAATTTTGTTCATTGGAAACTAAAAATGAGGCTATTCTTAATGGCTATAGACATCGATTTATGGTCTATAGTTGAAGATGGGCCGTACATTCCAACGAAAGTTATACAAGTTAGTGGAGTAACTCAAGAGGTTGAAAAATATAAAAGTGAATGGTCATCGGATGATAAAAAGAAAATGTCCATGAATGCTAAAGCTATGCAATTACTTTTAAATGGACTTACAACTTCTGAAGCAGGATATGTGTCAAATTGCACAAGCGCATACGACATGTGGAAATCACTTGTATTAAAGCATGAAGGTACTAGTGGTGTTAAAGAGTCAAAAATAAACATGCTTATGACTGAATTAGAGACTTTCAATATGTTGCCAAACGAATCCATAACATCTATGGATTTGAGGATTACTAATATTTTCAATGCCCTTGAAGCTTTAGGGAAGTCATTTTCAAACAGTGAAAAGGTTCAAAAGGTGCTACGAAGCCTCCCTGTTGAATGGGATCCAAAGGTGACTGCAATCGAGGAGACAATGTCAATCACTAAAATGGATGAATTGATCGGGTCTCTTAAAGTCTATGAGGTAAAACTGAACCAACGAAAGTCTGAATCGTCTAAGTCAACCGGTAAGGTCAATAGCTTTCAAACAACCAAAACACATGCCAGTAACGATGATAGCAATAGTGATACTGAATTAGACGATGACTTGATATTGATCGCTAGAAAACTTAGAAAGTTTTTCAAACGTCCAAACAGGAATAGACAACGTATTTCTTCTTCTTCTTCTCAACCTAGGAAGAATAACACAAACAAATGGTATAATAAAGAATTAAAGTGTTATGAATGCGGTCAAAAAGGACATATTTCATACGACTGTCCCACGAAGAAAAATAATAATAACCACAACAATAATAAACAAGCCAAGGACAAGGAGGCTCAAACGACAAAGACAAAGGAGTCTAAGGCAAGAAAAGAGAAACGAGCAATGAAGGTGAACACATGGAGCGACTCATCCGACTCAGAATCCGAAACTGAGGAAGCTCAAGTCTGCTTCGTATCCAACGAGGTATGTTCTTCTTCTGATAGTGATTCTGATAGTGACATGACATTTGATGAAATGTATGAAGAATTCCTAAGAATGCATGCTCACTGTAAGAGGCTCTCTAAAGAAAAGAAGAAACTAGTTGAAGAAAATGACAAGTTGAAGACGTCCAACTTGGAATTTTCCGATCAACTAGAATCTCTTAAACAAGAGTCTACTAATACTCTTGATTCTTTAGAGAACAAAATTGAATCATATAGGAAAGATGAACAAAAGTTACAAATGGAAAATAAAATGTTGAAATCCAAGTTAGAAAGTTGTGAAAATGAAATAGTGCAACTTAAATCTTCTAAATTTACCTTAGAAAAAATGATAGAACAATTTAAATCGGGTGCAAATATGTTAGATACACTTATCTCATCACAAAAGTATGGCAATGATAAAACCGGCCTAGGCTATAAAGAAGAAAACGAAAAAGTAAATGAAAAGACTAAGTTTGTTCATCTAGTACAAAGTTGCCATATAATACAAAATCAACTTTGCCTGCTACATCTTCTTCTACACCTTCTTCTACTCATATCAAGGCAAAAATACAACACAAACCCACCAATATGCACACGCATAAACATACATCTAGGCCAAATTTTGCATCTAGACAACCTAGAAATCATGCCTACATGTATATAAATGCAACTAGACCAAATAAAATGCATCCAACTTTTTATGAACCTAAGCATAAGCAACTTTCATACAAGTCTTATAGAAATACACATGAATATACATATAGAGCACCATATAAGAAACAAAATCGCATGCCTTATACACATTATAAGATTCGGTCATCCTATAATGATTATCAACCATGGCGCAACATGTATAACAATGCATCCTCACTTATGTGGAATAATCATCTATATGCTTATCCTTCTTACTTTAACCATGCTAAAAATGTGCCTAGAAAGTATATTCAAGTTTGGATACCTAAGGGTTATCTAAACAAGAATAATGCCCCTAACATTCAAGGACCCAAATAAAGGGTACCTAAAAACTTTGTCTCCATTGTAGGAAAAATGCAAGGAATGCAAGAAAGAGGCAAAGTCAAAGAATCTAAAAACCAAATGGTTTTTAGATAGTGGATGTTCGAGGCATATGACGGGCAACCCCAATCTATTCACCGAACTTGAACATATTGATGGTGGAAAGGTAACATTCGGTGACAACAACAAAGGAAAAGTTGTTGGAAAAGGAACAATCGGGGGACCCAAACACATTTCAAATACGAAATGTGTTGCTAGTAAGCAATCTCTCTTATAATTTACTTAGTATTTCTCAACTTATAGATTGTGGTTATAATGTCTCCTTTCTTCCCAATTCTTGTGATATAATAAATGAAAAAAGGAGAAACGGTTTTAAAAGGAAATAGAGATGGAAATATTTATACCCTTACCTTAGATAACATGTTAAATGCTAAGGTTAAGTGTCTAATATCACATGACTTAGATGTGAATTTATGGCATAGAAGATTAGGCCATATAGGAATTTCAACCATTAGGAAATTATCTAAAAAGAATTTAATTAGAGGTATGCCTAAGTTAGACTTAGATAATTTTCAAATGTGTGAAACATGTATTAAGGGAAAACACATTAAAGAAACCTTAAAACCGAAACATGAAGTGAGTACTAGTCATGTACTAGAATTGCTTCACTTAGACTTATTTGGTCCAAGTAGGACAAGAAGTCTAGGTGGACACTACTATGTGTGTGTCATAGTAGACGATTACTCACGCTACACATGGACATTGTTCTTAACACACAAAGACGATGCTCCATTAGCAATCGAAACCCTTATCAAGCAACTTGAAAACATTTACGAAGAAAATGTCAAAAGAATTAGAAGTGATAGAGGTGGAGAATTTAAAAATAAAGACGTAATCAAATTTTGTGAACTTTATGGAATAAAACATGAATTCTCACCACCTAGAACACCACAACTCAATGGAGTTGTTGAACGTAAAAATAGAACGATTCAAGAAGTTGCAAGGACAATGCTGTGTGAAAATAAATTACCTAAGTATTTATGGGCTGAAGCTGTTAACTGTGCATGTTATATTATAAATAGGCTCACTATTAGAAAGAAATTAAATAAAACGCCTTATGAATTGCTAAACAATAGACAACCTAAAATAGATTATCTTAAAGTATTTGGATGTAAATGTTTTGTGCTAAACACTAAGGATAATCTAGATAAATTTGAACAAAAGTCTATTGAATGTATATTGTTGGATATTCAACTAACTCAAGAGCATATAGGTGTTATAATCCTGCATCTAGAAAAATAATTGAATCCATACATGTGAAATTCAATGAAAATGCATGCTTTGAAGTTAGTGATAAACATCAACATAAACAAGAAACAAATGTTGAAAATATGTTTGATGATGATGTATTACTTGAGCCTGTACTTGATCATCTAGAACCAACTCCCCCTGAACAAGACATGCATGAACCCTTAGATGAAATAAATCAAGAAAATTTGCAATTGGAAGATGATACAACTAATGATCCAATTACATATGATAACATTCACACTAATGAAACATTTGAACAAGATGAGGGTGAACCTAGTCAATCTAGGAATTGGTGGCACCCTAGAGAATTAATCATTGGGGATCCAAGTGTTGGGGTTAGAACACGTAGAAACATAAGGACATAGCTTAGTCTCAAACATAGAACCTAAGAATGTTAAGGAAGCCTTAGGTGACATATCATGAATAGATGCTATGCATGAGGAATTAAATCAATTCACAAGGAACAACGTATGGGACTTAGTACCTAAACCTGAAGACAAGTCTATCATAGGAACTAAATGGGTCTTTAGGAATAAAATGGATGAACAAGGAAATATTACAAGAAATAAGGCTAGACTAGTCGCACAAGGTTATAATCAACAAGAAGGAATAGATTATGAGGAAACCTTTGCACCCGTTGCACAACTAGAAGCAATTAGATTGTTACTTGCAATTGCAACTCTAAGCAATATTAAGCTCTTCCAAATGGATGTCAAGAGTGCATTCTTGAATGGATACATCCAAGAAGAGATGTTTGTCAAACAACCCCCTGGATTCGAAGATCCAAAGAATCCTAACCATGTGTACAAGCTTAAGAAAGCTTTATATGGTTTGAAACAAGCTCTAAGAGCTTGGTATGATAGATTTGCAAACTTTCTTATTGCAAATAATTATCAAAGGGGAACTATAGACAACACATTATTCCTAAAAAGAAAAGGTAATGATTTGTTAATAGTTCAAATATACGTTGACGATATCATCTTTGGTTCAACTAACCCTACCTTAGTAAAAGACTTCGAAGAATGTATGAAGTCAGAATTTGAAATGTCAATGGTAGGAGAGTTGAATTATTTCTTAGGACTTCAAATCAAACAAACCCCTCAAGGAATTCACATTAGCCAACTTAAGTATGTCAATGATATGATTAAGAAGTTTGGTTTTCAAGAGTTGAAACCTACAACTACCCCCATGAGTGTTAGTACCAAACTTGATAAGGATGAAAATGGCAAACCTTTTGATGACACACTCTATAGGTCTATGATTGGATCACTGTTATACTTAACTGCATCAAGACCTGACATCATGTTTAGTGTATGTATGTGTGCTAGGTTTCAATCTTGTCCTAAGGTATCACATTACAATGCCGTGAAAAAGATCTTTAGATATCTTAAACATACACCTCACTTAGGACTGTGGTATGATAGAAACGCTAAGTTGGAATTACACGCATATAGTGATGCTGATTACGCTGGTTGTAAGTTAGATAGAAAATCCACTAGCGGTACTTGTCAATTCATAGGAACCAACTTGATCTCTTGGTTTTCTAAAAAGCAAGCTAGTGTAGCTCTTTCTACCACTGAAGCCGAGTATATTGCTTTGAGTTTATGTACTACCCAAATACTTTGGCTTAAACAGCAACTTAGTGATTTTGGCATTAAAATGAAAATGATTCCAATTTTCTGCGATAGCACAAGTGCAATCAATCTTTCCCGGAATCCGGTGCTTCATTCTAAGGCCAAACACATTGAGGTGCGATACCACTTTCTTCGCGATCATGTTCAAAATGAGGACATAGTGATAAACCATATAAGAACTGATCACCAAATCGCTGATATCTTTACCAAACCCCTTAATCAAGCCACGTTTGAAAACTTGCGTGCCAAGTTAGGTATGATGACTTACGATACCATTGTATAGTTCTATCTTTTGCATGATTTGCAAAATAAAGGGGGAGATAAAATAAGCACATGATTTTAGATTTTAGTTGGTAAGTCATCATTTGGTATGAAATGATAAGTTTCAATTGGTTATGAGTTGAGTATAGGTTAAGGGGGAGAGTATGAGTTGAGGGGGAGCAACATACTATTTAAAAGTTGAAACATTTGGTTAAATTTTTAATTATAAGTTGTGACATTAAAATCATGTTAGGGTTATTTTGAAAATCATCCAAAAGGGGGAGAATGTTGAGAAATATGTTTGGATAATTTTCAAAGTCATGATTTTAAGTGTTACATGTCACATATGGTGTTATAAATGAAAAAGATGAATAAGTGAAGAAAAATGATATTGATGTTTAGTTTTTTTTGAAATAATTTTCTAAAATGTGATGAATTGGTTGTTTTCATTTGTATATGATTTATACATGTTCATTATGTGAATATTATGTGTTTTTGGTGATTTTAAACGTCTTGTGACTAACGTGCCTTGGAAGTTTCTACAACTTACCAAAAAGGGCAAAATTGGTATTTTGAGTTTTGTAGGAACATGATATGGTGGAAATATTTCAAGAGCATATTCTTATACTATTTATCATGACAAAGTTGATATCATGATTATTTCTGACCATCGGGATCATTTCTGGAGTTTTCTCACACTAGGGGTATTTTGGTAATTTTACCCCCGAGGGTATTTTTGGTATTTTCACTCAAGGAATCTCTTGAGCATATTATTATCTTCATTCTGGAGCTGTGTTATTATTATTTTGAAGATAATATGGTGATCTTATATCTTTTTCTCTCAACCGATGATATTATTGACTATAGCTGAATATGTGACGATTTGAGATGTCACATTCTAATTTTTCTCGAAGACCCTCTTATATATGTTATAAGAGAACATTTATCATCATTTTTTAGAGATATTAAAGGTGTCAAAGGTGTGGAAATGATCTCAACATATAAGAAGAAATATTGGGGAATTTCGGTGTTACACGTTGACATAATCTTGTCAAGTGTTATCTATTTATTTCTTCTTCAAAAATCTGAGTTGCTACACTTATATATATGTGGAGAAACGTGAATATGCTGGTGGATATGATGTGGAGTTCATTTTATGAGTTGGAGACAAGTGGACCAACCAAAAAGGAGCTAGTTGGCAAAATTGCCAACTTGGAATTTACTAAAAATAGTCAACGGCTATATTGTTTTATTGGTGAAATTTCAGCAGATTTTTGAAGTCAAATGGAGCTCTCACATGTCCTATTATGGTGCTTAAAGTTGGGGATAATTTGGTGTATTATCCTTTCTCATTTTATTAAGGAAAATCAAAATATTCTTTTGGAAATTTTGGTTGTAGCCAACGGCTACATAGACTTCTTGGAGCAGATTTTTTCAATTTGAAAAGGTCAATGTCCACTTGCCTATTCTAATGGCAAGAAGTTGAGGAATTCTTGAAGCATATTCTATTTTATCTTCTCATTTTTGCAAAGGATAATTATGATAAATCCAAGGTGGAAAAATCGGCCACATCATTTTGCCTAGGTGGACCAATCATTGTGTTTTATTTTGCCAAGTGTACAAAGCCAACCAATGATGAGAAGACATTTGGAGTTGATGATGAAGATGATGACACATTGGCATTCTTATCTTCAAGGCTCAAATCACACTATAAATAGAGGCAATGGTGAAGAAGATGAAACACACTTGAAGCTCACAAGCATTCTATAGCTTTCATATTCATCTTCTTGTTCTTGTTGTTGTATTTTGTTGTAGCGAAGTTGTTCTTAATATTTTGGTGAGCTACAAGCCTCTTGAGCTTCATTTGTAAGATTGATTAGCCATCTTTATAAGGCTACATCAATAGGTGTTGGAGGTATTGCAACTAAGTGTTGCTTAGAAGGTGATTATCCAAGTCTTGAGTAGGGTTGGTGTATAACCCAAGGATCAAGCTTGGCTGTTGTTGTAAGGTGTTCATATCATAGTGAAATCCAAGGAAAGGTGTTCCTTGGGACTGGAGTAGGTCACATTGACCGAACCAGGATAAATCCTCGGTGTTCTTCTCTTGTTTCTTTATTTCTGTTTTCTGCCCGTTTTTGACTGCAGTTTTCACCCAAATTTACACAATTTGAAAAAATAGCTAAACATTTTCAAAATTCGTGATTTTTGGTGGAGTTATACTTCAGACTGTTAGCTTTCATTTGCAACAAGAATCACTTGATTTGAGCAAGTAAAAGTTAGTCTTTCAGTCTTTGCAAGATAACTGCTCCAATCTGGCTGCAATCTGACCAGTTTTGAGAAAAGTTAAATTCTGTATTTTTCAAGAATTGTTTGAGGTCATAGCCTTTTGGAAACTTCATCTACACATCCTAAGGAGTGTTTTGATATAAAGATCAACCTTTTTGGTTGAGTATTCAAAGAGAAACACTATTTTCAAAATCAGCAACATTCTGTCCAATTCTGTCCAGATTGACCATCTAAATCTTTTAATTTGTTTGAAGGGTCAAACGATCTTATTTTTGTCTGATTTTTGGACAGAGTCTTGTTAACTCATTGACGTTTAATTCTGCAAAGTTTCATAATTTTTGGAGTTGTGTACAATTATTTGTGAATTTTTGAAAAACGGGTTCTGAATCTGAGGTGGTCTCAGATTCTGTTTTCAAAGGGGATTTTAACAAAGGGTTGTAGTGTAATTTCCGCTAACCACTATTCACCCCCCCCCTCTAGTGGTGTTCATTGCAGGTGCACGGTCCAACATTTCTAAGATGACATCATGTTCTAGATGAAGCAAAATAAGAGAGTCATGCAAATTTTCATTTTCTAATTTGCATAAATTAAGTTTCTTTTTAGCATGCTTGTACCTTAGTGCAAGATTTTCAAATTCCTCATATAAAGTAATATATTCGTCTTGTAATTTATCAAACGAGGAAGTTGAAGAAGATACCTCTTTGTGATCTTCAAAAGCTATGAGACATATTGCTTCTCTATCCTTGTGATCATCTTTATCTTTGTTTGATTGATGATCATCATTTGCTAACTCCTCAAGCTTTTTCCATGTCTCATGTGGAGAGAAGATGCCTTGAACCTTTAATAGCTCGTTGTGCGAGAGTGAGAGATGGAGGATTTCAAGAGCTTTCCCTTCAAGCTCAAAATTTTTCTTATCCTCGTCATTGTAATCATCTAACTCCTTCATGGCTACTCTCCCGTTTTCATCCAACCTAGTTGGTGGAGATACTCCCTCTATGACCATTCTCCATATGTCATAACCACATCCACACAAATATGCATTCATCCTATATTTCCATAAGGAATAGTTTTGAGTATCAAACAGGGGAACTTTGGTGTTTGGTGCTGTGAATATAGTGGTTGACTTGAGAGTTGAGCTATATGATGTAGAGGTTGTAATTGCCATGTTTTTCAATGATCTTTAACCTTGCTACTTGCAAAGATTGGCCAAGCAATCAAGGTTAGGCTCTGATACCAATTGTAAGGTCCGTGATGAACACTCTAGAGGGGGGTGAATAGAGTGTTAGGCAATTTTGCGGAATTTTCTCGGTTTAGCTCAACACAAAACAAATGTACTCAAAATCAACAAAGAAGGAGATGAGAGATAATGAGTGAAGACACAAGATTTAGAGTGGTTCGAATCTTAAATGATTCTACTCCACTACCACTTTGCTTTCAAAGTGGATTTTCAACAGCAACTTTCTTATTACCTTTGATAAGGAACAAGAACAACAACAGCAACACTTACACTAACTCTAGTGCAAGCAACAACTACAACAGCAGCAACTTATTGCACAACCAATTTGTGCAATACCAACAATAGCAGCAGCAACTTGTTGCACATACACTTTGTGCAACCTCAACAACAACAACTATAAGCAAGAACAAGTTCTTGCTTCCTCACAACTTCAACAAAGTTCTCTCAAGAACTTTCTCACAGTAGGTTGAATGAAGTAGTAGGGATCACACTTTCTTTCTAGTCTAAACACAAGCAAGAGATCAAATGTTTATGGTTCCTCTTGTGTTAGACTACCTATCTCTCAATATACAACAATGAAGAACAAAGAAAGGTTTAACAAGCTTTAAGCACTTTTACACATATGAGAGAAATATACAACAATGAAGAATGGAGCTTGATGATGGTGAAAGTGTGTTTTTGCTTCATCCAAACCTCTTCCTTTTATAGATGAAGTTGTCCACGTTTTTGAAGCTCCACCAAGTCTTCACAAGGTATCCAAATGTCAAGATAATGTTCAAATAGTCTTAAGCCACTCTATGTAGTGATTTGATCCTCAATAGCCAACCTAGGATTGCTTAGACATGGATACAATAGTCAAGGAAGCATGTAATATGTTGGGTTAAAGTCCACAAGAAATTTGAGCAAGATTGGAAAGAGAAAGCATTAAAAATCTCACTTGGATTGTATTCCAACGTTCAAAAAATTTGAATTCTGGGGGACATCGATCGATCGATGTCCCTGGGTTGAGAGATCTATGTCCTCCAGAAACTTTCTGATTTTGATACTGCCTGACAACGATCGATCTATGTGAGGGTATGATGTACATCGATCGATCGATGTCCCTGTGTTGAGAGATCTATGTCCTCCAGAAACTTTCTGGTTTTGATACTGCTTGACATCGATCGATCTATGTGAGGGTATGATGTACATCGATCGATCTATGTGAGGGTATGATGTACATCGATCGATCTATGTCAGGGTATGATGTACATCGATCGATCTATGTCAGGGTATGATGTACATCGATCTCTGTTTTAGAGATCTATGTCAGGGTATGATGTACATCGATCTCTGTTTAGAGATCTATGTCAGGGTATGATGTACATAGATCCCTGTTTAGAGATCTATGTCAGGGTATGATGTCTCTTTCTTATTTTCAAGTATAAAACTACTTCTAAATCCTTTTCAAACATCTTTAAAATTCATCAAAACATTTATACTCTAACAATCTCCCCCTATGTGAGATATCTATCTGTCACAATGCTTTCTTTTCATTTTGTTCCAATTATGAAACATCTTTTTAGCTCATTTTCAAACATCTTTTAAATTCATCAAAACAATTCATTTTCCAACAGTAGTCACATGGATCTGTCGGGTGACGAGATTATAACATCGATACCCTTTCTGGTAGGTTACATAGCCAACGAAAACACACTTTTCGGTACGGGGTCAAGTTTGAACCATTCAGCTTTTGGAATATTATAAAAGCTGACCACCTAAGGATAGGTGGCGAAGGTTTCAAAACATACGGTAGTGTGGCTTGAGTAGCCAAGAGTTTTAATAGGGCCTTGCGATTGAGGACTTTGGTGGTGGGGGGTTTACGAGGTATACGGACATGGCTACTACTTCAGGCTAAAAACTTTGGAGTACAATGGATTCACGCATCATAGCATGGGTCATTTCGAGGGGTATGTGTTTTTTTGCATCCGGTGACCCTATTTTGATGAAGTGTATTTGGACAAGTGGTTTGAAATTGGGTCTATATTATTTGTTAGAAATCAAAAATTTGCTCAGATACTTCAGATTTATGTTTTAGAAAGTATATATCCATGTCATACGAGAATAATCTGTTAGTGTATGTGCCCTATGCCATGATTTGGATATTTATGTTATACATTTATTATTAATAAAAGAGGTTTTATTATCATTATTGTTGGTTAGTATGTTACACAATTTTGATATATGTCCCTGATTCATTATTGTTATAGAGATAAAATAATTTATAATCAGTATGAGTATTGATTTGATAATCATGAGATGATTATGTGTATGGTGATACGAATCAATCTCATAGATACTTGTTAGAGAACAGTGTATTGGATAGACCCATCATGAGATTACTACATGGATTAGCGTCATAAGTAAATCTCATGATCGTCATGTTTTAATCCTTTGACTTGAGATTGTCATAGTTTCCAACATAAGGACTATTATATTTTGATATGATCAAATGTTATCCGTAACTGGATAATAATAAAGGTCATGATTGAATGTGATAGAAATTATGTAGAGGATATTGAACAATCAAGATAGAATTTATCCCTCTCTTTTGAGAGAGATATCTTTGGGCCCCTCGATTAGTGAGACTGTGAAATGCATGGACGTGCTCAAATGAATTGATAGTGTGATCAATATCATTTGTTTTATCAGTCTACTTAGAGATCGAGTAATCATATGTTTGAACAATATAAGTATGACGCTGACCATGACTTATGTTCAAACTAGATATCGTGTGACAAAGGGATTAATGCATGTGCTATTATTAGGCTAATTGAATTGTACTCGTATTAATTGGGTAGTCGTAATGCCTTGCTAGAGGCCAATTACGACTTGTTGGTTTAATAGAGATTTAATCAACTACCAATTAATATGGGCCTATCGGGTCACACACAAGAATGCGTATGGCTGAGATTAATAATATTAATAATATTAATATTGGATATTAATTATTATTATTATCGCTTTTAATATTAATAATATTAATATTGGATATTAATTATTATTATTATTATGATTTTCGTTTTTTTGGTGATTATATATATATGCATTATCGGATAATAACGAGAGAATCCGTATCTGATATGGATTTTGAATATCCTGATAGAATCCATATTTGATATGGATTTTGATTGGCATCAACTAATCCAATTGGGACTCGGGTTTTGATGTCCATATATGTGTATATATATCTGTGTATCTCGTATAGAGAAGACAGACGAAAACCAACAGAAAACGAAACCCTAGAATCGTTTTTGTGAAAAACCGAGTTCTTCAGCCACGCCGTTTGAAGAGCTAGCACTCCGGGCGGAAGCGTTCGTGTGGATACCGACAGAGGGTGTTCGTGATTTCGCACCTCTTCCATCTGCAGATTTCGAATCTACGGAGGTAACTTTTGATTTCTTTTGTCGAATTAAACGAACAACATGGATCCTTGGTAGGAAATCGGAGATCAAGTTTTGTTTTTCCGCTGCGCGTTTTGCAGTGATCTCGTTTGATTTCCTCACATAATCATCTACAAACAATACAAAATACTGAAAACTGTTATCATTAGTGATGGGGTAGGTCACTAAACATCAGAATATGCCAATGAAAAATAGAGCTCACACGGGTGTTATAGGACTAAAATGTAACTCAATGATTTTTTGTATGTCTGCACATGTCATATGTCATAGGGGTTATATTATTTGTAACTAGACTTGAATATAAAACCTTGAGATAGCTCAACAACAAATAGCCCAGTCATCAGTGCCCACAGCTGCCTATTGACCATTCCGTGAGCAAGCATGCATTGACCTGGTGAGGTACCTCATCAAGGTAGTCAAGCCTCTTCACTCAGTACCATGCCCAATGAGCGCATTCATATGCATATCTAACAAGAGACAAAAGTGAGATACCTTAGTACCATGTAATTAAGCTCATTCGTCACTTGACTAAGTAACAATAACTTGGATAACAGGTGGGAATGTAAGGACAATTAAGCAACTGCATTTGAGGTGAAAAATCTTTTTTAAATTTTAACCAACTCGACACTTGTAGTCTCAACGTGGGTTTTAATAAGGACAGAAAAATATACGAAATCGTTAGTGTTGTGAGCCATCGTGTCTGCAGCACCACGATCAAGATCCACTCCATTGATTTTGCAGGGTATTTATGAGACATAAATTGGATTTGGAGCTTAGGGCATATATACAGGTTTTGAGGAAGCTGGGCCCACGTATGTGAACTTTTCAAATGCGGAGGCTCATGCATAATATTGACAGACTCGTGAGGCAAATATGCAATATTGTCAAACTATTGGTGTAAATATATGATATTGAACGAATGTTGGATCATTTGCAAAACTTAATAAATAAGGGGTAGAAAAGAAAAAGTGAGGATTGGGACATAACCCACCACTAGTACCTTCACTAATCTCATATCCTTAAGTCTGCCTCTTTGCTCCCTTGTCTTGCCTTCTTCATGTTTCTTGACTTGTTTGCTGTCGCGGATTTCCTCCCTTGTGTGGCCACTGCCCCTGCCATTGACACTCGAGTTACCCATGTCGACCTTGAGAATTTTCGTGAGTATTATCGCACCATTTTGCGTAGTCCACGAGTTAAAAAAATTCTCCTTCATGTGATTTTTTATCCCGCAATAAGAGCATGAGCTTGGATTTATCTTTCATGTTTTACGATGATAATGATAAGTGAAACCTCGGTTTTTTTGGTCATTTAAGCTCTGGCCGAGTGTGTCCCCTTCTGTCCATCGTTGTTTCTACCTCGATTTTCAGCCACCAGTCTGAGGCTTATCCCCGCTGATTTTTCTATCTCTACTGAAGGGATTTAACATAAAATACTCATCCTTCTTCCTCCCTTCGGATAGCGGCATATGCCGTCAAGGGTTGAAATAACCTATGTTCTTGAATCTCATTGTTGTAAACTGTCATGTCCTTAGGATATTCCATTGGTTTTGGGTTCCTTTTTATCAATTTTCATCCACAGGTGTTGCAATTTGGTCTGAATTTCCTCTAAGGGATCTGTTCATTATCAAAGGGTATTGAACCATTTATGAAGATCGAATATTTATAATGAGTACATTCCTGATCCATATGTGACAGCTAGGCCATCCCATATGGCTTTAGTAGTTGGATATATCGATACATTATTAACAAGGTTGGATTCAATGTTTTGAATCAACCAAGTGAAAGCACATTGACCATTTTGCTCCGAATGTGAGTATGCTGGTTCAGATGATAGGGGCGATGGAGATGCCCTGTTGATGTGGGCACTCCTCCTCTTTCTTTTAATGGCCTTCTGCATCAATGTAGACCATAGCCTGTAATCATATCTATTAAGTTTTATGCCGAATGATAAATTTTCGAGGTTGAATTGTGTTTGATGGGATTTGTAACTACTCCTTAAAAAATTGGCATTTTTTATTGCCAAATCACTGAGAACATCTCCCGTTATGGTCGGGACTATCAATTGTGCTTGACATTTTTGGTGGTTTTGGTTGCAGGTTGACTTTGGATGGATGGTACTAGACGTTTTATGGTCACTTGGCTGAGAAAGATACTTCGTTTAAGTGATGAAATGTCCTTATAAGTCCTTACCTCCAGTTTTGGCTGGATTGTGCTGATTTGGGTGGTTTCAGTTTGATGATATTAAGATTGAGTTTTGGATTTTCTATTTGGTTTTGGGCACTGCATTTTGCCGTGTTTTCAGAATGGTTCTTGTTTTTCTTCTGGCCATGTTCTGGCAGAGAGGGGTTTTTTATTTTTATTTTCCAGAAAATGAGGAATATATTTCTGCCTATGGATTGAGAACTCTGTCTGATACTATGTTTAATCAAAAATATAAAATTTCCATTCAAGTTAAGTGATGAGATCAGAATCGCTCACCGGGTGGATCAGAGATGACCGAGTCGTGTGCCGTTAATCTTCCATCCAAATCCTTCAACGGAACCTGAGAAGGAAGAAGAACGTTAGAGGTCCCAGGGCGCTGCCCCGGGAAAACCCTCTAATGCTTAAGTCAGTTATGGGTGTTTTGAATAGGCAATTTATGCTGGAATAGAAGGTTTAGACAAAACCTGTAAAAGATCTCATTAAGTTTATGAGTTTTTGTGCTTTGGCCGAGATGGAGTTATGAAAGAAATGCTCTAGAAGTTCTCTAAAATTCGGATCCCCTTTCCTGTCTAAATATAGGAGTATTTATACTTGAGATTGTGGAGGTCTGACCCCCTGCCTGATCGATGAGACGGTGATGTGGCTGAGATGGCGGTCTAGTCCATTGCAGAGCCGCAGTGTGATGGGACTAAAGCCTGCGACCGTATCTGTTGTGTAAGTCGGCATGTAATGATGACTTTGCCCTGAACCAATCATCGCTTAACATCTGGAAAGCATTCTGCAGAGCCGCTTAGTGGGTCCTAGAAGACGACAGAGAATATCTTCTTTTGATCTTATCAGATAATGTTTAGCGTGGCATAACCAATATGCAGCCGAGGCCGAGATGAATTATTCTGCCGAGGTTGACTGTAAGTAATGGATATGACTTTGCCGAGCCGAGATGCAATATGCTGAGATTCCATATGAGGCTTTATTTTAACCATTCCTGATCTGACTTGGTCATGTTGAGCAAGTGCCGACCTGACTCAGATACGCGGCCGAGCTGATCATAAGTAATAATTGGATTTGCCTTAGCCTTTTTAACAAACTTTTTTTGGCTACAGTCATAAGATGGCCGAGCAAAGATGCATTTGTGCCGAACTGCAGGAACTGGACCCTTTATGTATGAGATTTGCTGTTGATCGTTGTTGACTAGAAGACAACTAACAGATGTTTATTTTTGGATCATCATTTGCCCCAAGATTAGTTTGGCCGAGCTGACCTGAGAGGGCAGGCTAATTGATTCAGAGCCATTAATGAGTTGTCCTCTCAATTATGACGTGTCGGCCTCTGATTGGGCTGTTCTGCACATTTATTGTTTGCGCAGAGCACGAGACGTCTGTTACGCACTTTTTCGTATTCGGCTATTACATAGATCGAGGACGATAATACCAAGGTGACCTTTGGGCTGCGGAGCTGAAATCCTATAAATAGGGCTCTTTTCAGTCATTTGAAACTTTTATTTCTGCTCTCGTTCCTTCCTTCTCTTTGCTTTCCTTTCCGGTGTCTTCTGAGTTTTTCCGTCCATCTTCTCCGGCGTTCTCAGCCTTCCTCAACCTCTTCCCTATAAGTCTTCTTTTCCATTTCACTTTTCACAATGTCTTCTTCTTCCAACAATTCCCAAAATTTTTCTGAGGGTGGCTCTTACGCCGCCGGTGGTGGAGAGAACTTCAGCTCTCCATCTCTGTCTGGTAGATCAGCTTCTGCTGATGATCTTCCCATCAGTAACCTGCATCGAACCACCGGTGACACTGCTCAGTCCATCAGATCTATCACTGTGGTTAGCTCTTCGCCGGAGCAAGCAGGGATTGCTCCTGCTCCAGCATCTGTAAATCCCCCAGCCCCACTAAGGGGCCCATCTCTGTTTTCAGGGGTCATCGAGAGAGGTCTGCCCTCTCTCCTTATCCAAGAGTCTTTTTTCACCCTGTCCGAGGCCGACCTGGACAGGATCTATAAATTTCATAAGATTGACCGAAATCGGTTCGGCCCAATCCTTCCCTTGCTTGGTCAGACTGCTTACGATCCCCCTAGGGATTATGAAGTAGTTTACGAGGATTATTTTAAATCAGAATTTAATCTTCCCGTTCATGAGCCTCTTGTCCGCATTATGCGGGCTTATGGTCTCAGACTTCCTCAAATCCAACCCAACGGTCTAAAACTTATTATTTATTATCTTCTCTTCCTCAGAATAGCTGAGTTCCCTTTCAATGCCACTGTTTTTAGAGCCATTTTTGCTTGTCGGACCTCGCATAGCTGGTATTATTTCAGCAAGCGAGCGTCTAACACAAATTTTCCCTTTGCCGTCAATATTCCTACTTCTAATAAGAGATGGAAAGGGAGATTTTTCTACGTTAAGAAAGCTGAGCTGCCGAGCGAAAATATTTGGAAGTCTGGCAGAGCTGACAACATGAGGCCAGACCCAGACTACTACGATGAAGCAGACAGAATACGAACTTTCCCCATAGTCATTGACTGGCAAAAGCTAGATTATGAGATCTGAATAGCAGCCGACCTGAGTCACTCGGTTGTGGGCCAGAATTACTTACCACTTTCTCCTGATAACTTAATCATTGTTCGAGGTCGGTCTTGTCATACTTTCCTTTTTGCATTTTTCTTACTTTTAGTATCTTACTATTTTATCCTTGATGTAGGCGCAATGGCTGGACCTTCTTCCCATTCCAGCAGGTTGGCTGAGGCGGCAGCCAGGAAGAAGGGCCGTAAAGAGAGAAGGATGGCCTCTCTTGGTTCCGTTGGGGGAGCTTCCACTTCAGCTCTGCCCCCAGTTCCAACTGCTGCTGCTGAGCCTGAGTAAGCAGTGACTGAACCAGGTAACAAACTTTTTCCAACATTAAAAATTTCTAAGTGTTGAGCTTTATCTCTGACTCGATCTGTTTTGTTTCTTGCAGCTCTGCCGATTGAAATCATTGATAATGAGCCTGAGGCGAGATCCAGCCTCAGGCTTTTGCTGAACCAGAGATTTCAGCAGAAGCTGACGAAGGCTCAAGTCTTCGCCCCAGAAAAAGAGAAAGGGGCAAAGGTTCTAGCAGTCGAGATCCAGGACCATCTCAGCCTTCAGAGATGGTTGCTGCTGAGCCGGCTGAGGAGACCCTGCCTCAGCCGACTGAATCTCATGACCCAATTCTTATTGGGTTTTCAGAGGGCGATTTGGCTGTGGATCCAGCCATCGCTAGAAAATTGAATAAAGTAGCAGTTCTGCCCCTGGATCACCAAAAATTCAGGGCGGCTGATTAGGGGGACTTGAAGAACGTCCTTCACTAAAACATTGCTCTGGTAAGCAAAATTTTCCTAAGTGTTTGTTTGCTTTTCATCACTTTATTCAGTTTTCTAACTTTGCTTCCTGGCAGGTCCGAGCTCAAGAGTTAGAAGCTTTGGCCCGAAGTGAAGAATTTTTTGAAGAACTTCAAGTCAAGACCAAAGAACTTGAAGAGGCTAATAAAGAAAGAGCCGAGCTGAAGCAACGAGTCACTTCTCTTCGGGCTGATGTCTCTCAGCTTCAGCAAAGGGCGGAGGATGCTGAGATGAAGTTGACCACCTCCAACTCAAAGGTGGATGAGTTGGAGCACAAAGTGGCTAACTTGGAGCTGGCCTCCACTCAATCTCTGACTGAGATTGAGGTTCTGAAGAAGAGTGAAGCTGAGTTGTTGCAGAAGAGCAGCACTTACGAAGACCAGCTAGATCGACTGCGTCAGCAACTGGCCGAGGCTGAGGTCAAGGCCATTACTGATTTCAGGAAGTCTAAGTTGTTCGAGGAAAATATGATCCTTCTGCAGAGCTCAGCCATGGAGGTCGGCCGGAAGGAAGCCATTGACATCTGCTCAGAAGTTCATCCTGAGTTAAAAGAAGATCCTCGTCTGGCCGAGATATACAATTCAGCTGCTTCTCAAGAGTTTGACACTCAGTTCCAACAATTCTTGGACGGGGCCGACTTGAGAGAAGATGAAGACTAGACTTAGGATTTTCTTGTAACTTTACATAGTAGATGTCATTGTACTTCAAAGATCTTATCAATGAAATCTTCTAAGTCCTTTGCAATTTGCAATTTTTCCTTCTGTTCTGCTTTTCCATTTCAGCTTTTCTGCTAAGTCTTTGCTTTCCAAACATATTGTTTCCGAGATCATAGGTTGGCCTTAGCAATCTTAATCAGTTTAACTGAAAATAAGCTAAGTTATCAAGCTTTAAAATACTGAATAAACCTGTTATTCTGCCGAGCCGAGGTGAAATCTTTTGGCCTCAAGTTTTCCTTGTAAAGAGCCGAGATGTATGAATAATAATTTGAACTTTCGCAGAGTTGATCTGGTCTCCAAGATTTGCTCTGCTTCAGGCTTCTTGGTTTCCTCCAAGTATAAACTGTTAAGTCATGTTCTTATAAGACTGATCTGGTCTTCCAGGATCTGCCTTATGTAATGTGGCCCAGGTTTCCCTTGTAGCGGCCGAGATGGTCATGTTCAGGAAATTTTTGTACTGAACCTTTGTAGAGCTGATCTGGCTTCAGGATCTGCTCTGCTTAATCTTTCTTGGATTCTTCCAAGTTTTGATTGGTGAATAATAGGACCGAGCTGGTCTCCAGGGTCTGTCCCATATTTTTAGCTCAGCAAACTTTAATCTGAGCTTTCTCAAAGCTGATCTGGTCTCCAGGATCTGCTGTGCTAGGTATTTCTTGGATTCTTCCCAGTTTTGACGAATGTCATCCTCATAGGACGGATCTGGTCTCCAGGATCTGTCCCATATTATATTCTTCTGCTCAGCCATTTTTATTCTGAGCTTTCCCAAAGCTGATCTGGTCTCAAGGATCTGCTCTGCTAGATATTTCTTGGATTCTTCCAAGTTTTAAGACGAATGAGTTGTTTCTCTTCATAGGACTGACTTGGACTCCAGGGTCTGTCCTATATTATATTCTTCTGTTCAGCCATTTTTATTCTGAGCTTTCATAAAGCTGATCTGGTCTCCAGGATCTGCTCTGCTGGATTCTTCTTGGATTCTTCCAAGTTTTAATTGATGAATAATAGGACCGACCTGGTCTCCATCTGTCCCATTTTTTCTGCTCAGACATTTTTATTCTGAGCCTTCACAAAGCTGATCTGGTCTCTAGGATCTGCTTTGCAAGATGTTTCTTGGATTCTTCCAGGTTTTAATACGAATGAGTTGTTTCTCTTCATAGGACTGACTTGGACTCCAGGGTTCGTCTCCTATTTTATGGCCCAAGTTTTTCCTTGTAATGGCCGAGGTGAAGACCAATTTGGAGTCCAAAGTTTGTCCTACTGAGTTATGAAACTTGTCATTTTCAGTAGATATCCCCTTAGTTGAGCCCTCGCATGAGAGGACATTTAATCTGACCTGTGTCATGGTTGGGAAGATACCATATCACTTTCTTGACCTGCTGAGCCATAAGAAAAAAGTCACCAAGATGGGGAAGCTTGTGTCCCTTGTCACTCTAGGAGTTTTAGGGCAGAAATTGGCTAAGCGCGAATCCTGTCAGCTCCAATTCTGTTACAGCTCGTAAAGTGAGCGTCAGAGAAACACAGAACTTCTCGCCCAGTTTGGATGAATCTTTCCATATGAACCAGCCAGGGAGAAAATGAATATGTCCCCAACCCGAGATGAATAACCGTCTGACCGAGCTGACCTGAACAGAACATTGCCGAACAGAAAAGCAGAGCAGAGCTGGTTGAAGAACTTGATTGATATGATAAGAGTTTAAGTCTTATAATATATGAATCATGCTTAAGTACATGAGAAGTTTGAATATATATTTGAAAGATGATGCCTGATTCTTTCGTGGGCCTATGCCTTTAGATTAGTCGTATTCTTTCAGAAAGCCGCAATCTTTGCCCATCCGAATCAGAATCTTCTCCTTTTGGCGACCTGTGCTGCTGTTCAGGTCGGCAACTTTCATCCGGAGGAAGCCTGCCAAAGTTGAGTCTGTTGTGCAGGCTTGACCCGGATTATAGAACTGTTGTAAGTGGGCGAGATCAATGAGATGCCCGATCTCCTGGCCGATTTGCCTACAGTCTTCTGTATCATGTCCAATATCGTGATGATAAAGACAGTACAGTTGATGATTCCTCTTGTGGAGTGGTCTTGTGAGGGGCTGAGGCTTTATTACCAGGCCCTTATTCCTTATGTAAGAAAGAACGTGAGCGTTTGAAGCTAACAAAGAGTTCCTTTTTTTTCCTCAGCCTCCCAACCGAATTTTAACAGAGCGTCTATCCTATAGCAAAACTCCGCTTTTCTGCTGACTACTAGACCTTTTCTCCGAACGTCTAGCATCAGCCATAAATTCACTCTGGCGCCTGGGATGATAATCAGGCCGAGTTGGAGAATACTCCAGGTGTTCTTCTTGTGGGTGAGAGCTACTGGGGTGGAACCTATTGGGTTCCACTGCGGAAGCTTTCCCCTTCATCTCTTCCACCACCGCTTGGAATACACCGGGATTTTATGCCACATAACGTATGGCTCATATATGTTCTTCATATGTGAAGGCGGCAGTAGGAGTTGAGGATTCTCCTCATTCCGAGGAACACTGTTCCGTTCGTTGTTGAAGAAGTTGACATCTTCTGGATGTCTTAGGTTGCTTGAACCCCTTCCCATTCTTTTTATCCATCTTTCCCGTAATAAAAGGGGGTAGGATATATATTAAAAAAAGCCTTGAATAGCTGTTTTAAGGTGTGAAGGCTTGCAGGGGGCCCTTCTTCTAGCGCCAAATGATGAGACCAGAATTGCTCTCCGGATGGATCAGAGATGACCCGAGTTGTGTGCCGTTAATCTTCCGTCCAAATCTTTCAACGGAACCTGAGAAGGAAGAAGAACGTTAGAGGTCCCAAGGCGCTGTCCCGGGAAAACCCTCCGACGCTTAAGTCAGTTATGGGTGTTTTGAATAGGCAATTTATGCTGGAATAGAAGGTTTAGACAAAACCTGTAAAAGATCCCATTGAGTTTATGAGTTCTTGTGCTTTGGCCGAGATGGAGTTATGAAAGAAATGCTCCAGAAGTTCTCCAAAATTCGGATCCACTTTCCTGTCTAATAGAGGAGTATTTATACTTTAGATTGTAGAGATCTGATCCCCTGCCTGATTGATGAGACGGTGATGTGGCTGAGATGACGGTCTAGTCTATTGCAGAGCCGCAATGTGATGGGACTAAAGCCTGCGACCGTAGCTGTTGTGTAGGTCGGCATGTAATGATGACTTTGCCCTGAACCAATCATAGCTTAACATCTGGAAAGCATTCTGCAGAGCCGCTTAGTGGGTCCCAGAAGATGGCAGAGAATATCTTCTTTTGATCTTATCCAATAATGTTTAGCGTGGCATAACCAATATGCAGCCGATGCCGAGATGAATTATTCTGCCGAGGTTGACTGTAAGTAATGGATATGACTTTGCCGAGCCGAGATGCAATATGTTGAGATTCCATATGAGGCTTTATTCTAACCATTCCTGATCTGACTTGGTCATGTTGTGCAAGTGCCGACCTGACTCAGATACGCGGCCGAGCTGATCATAAGTAATAATTGGATTTGCCTTAGCCTTTTTAACAAACTTGTTTTTGTCTACAGTCATAAGATGGCCGAGCAGAGATGCATTTGTGCCGAACTGCAGGAACTGGACCCTTTATGCATGAGTTTTGCTGTTGACCGTTGTTGACTAACAGACAACTAACAAATGTTTATTTTTGGCTCATCATTAAGCTTGTGTACAGAAACCCTATATTATAGTACAATACATAATCAACTATAAATATGAAAAGATCTTTGATGCTAACTAATTATGATTAGGATTTGATTATATCAATCCTCCTCTACATTTCCTGTATCTTCTATCAAAATGTGTTTTGTAAAACTTAATTTTAAACAAATATTTCTGTCAAACTCTCTTGGTCATATCACCCACCCATTTGATAAAGGTGGTGGTGAGGAGGAAGAGGCTGCTAAAATCATGACTTAAATTTTCTTGAATACTCCCCTAATTTTTCAGCCTGCAGCTACATAGAGAAAAAAAAATCTAGAAAATTCTTCCACCTTGGATTTCCTTTTGTCTCAACCTTCATTACCTTTAAATCTCCTTTTGTCTCAACCTTCATTCTACAACCTTTAAATACAAAGCTCAAAAGTTAAGAGTAAAACCCTCAAACTTTGAGAGATTTTAGCAATAGTATTTGATAAAGATATTAGCTGCTGATTACAGGGCAAGGGAGTTTCTTTCAGCTGGTTCTTTCTTGCTTGAGAGCTTCATGGAAGATGATGAATTCTTGGATAGTCTGCATTTTCTTCATACTAGAGATCAACGGCAACTACATCAACAACGACAACAAAAGCTATCTCTAAGGTCTGAAGAGATCAATGGTAACTGATACATCTTATTCATGTTTATTCATTATGCCTTTTGTTATATACGAATTCTGATAGAGGAAAAAGGATAGAGAAAGGATACATTCATTCCTTTGTTATGTGAGTTCTTTCGTCACAGAAAATGATTAATTGTACGCTAGTCTCCATTTTCACATTCTTATTATTCAATGTTGAGTGCCACATCTTGTTCATCATGTTATTTCAAAACGCATTCTGTTACACTCGCTCTATTTTAAACATATTTTCTAATTTGACTGTTCAACATAGTGTAAATTTACAATATGTTAAAAAGTTTATTGTGTCAACATTTTATGTACGGAGAGAGTATATGTGTTCTTCAGTTGCATATATAACATTTCATTGATAAAGTCGGAAAAAACTGTTGTTGACTCCTTCACTTTAGTTGTCTGATTTTTATTTTTGCCTATGATCACATGTTATATGAATCAAACTATTATCATTTTCATGATTCATCTTTGTAATTTTCTTTGGTGAATTTATGGAGTACATGCATGTATCTTTAACTACTTAGAGTGAGTTAGATGATAGCCAAGCCAATAAAAATAAATGAAGAATTGTACCAAGCTTCTTGTTGGATGAATATAATATTTCCTCATCCAAAGATTCATTATTCATGAGTGTTCATAGTTTCTTTCTTTGTCATGTGCCTACCAAGGTTTTTCTTGATACAACTTTCTAATTCATGATCAATGTGGTTTAGCGTTGAGATTATCTTGATTTTGCTGTCGTGAAGATATAATGGATATGGCTTTTGTTATTGTTACACATGAAAAAAATGGACACGAATCTTGTATGATATTTATCACTAAACGGTTCGACTTACTAACCAACTTAAATTGTCATCAAGATTCAAGGTCTTGAATTGGTAGTTTTGAGAATTATCAAGTATTTAGGGCAGTAAAATCAATGAAAGTATATAATCAGTGTTTAAATCTTTACTTCCCTCGTGTGTGTGGTCGTACGTGTGGGTAAAAATACAAAAATGTATTAGGACAGGGAAAAACAATGATTTTCCCCAGCGATTACAACGAAGTTGTTCTTTTGACTTTTATGCATTTGGTTACTTTGGTTTCAACGTTGAACTAGCCTAGCAAACAATATGGGATTTAAGAAACAATTAGCATGTTAATTATTTTGTAATTTTTTATTTATGTGAATAAACAATTAGGATTCGTCTTGTCTTTTTAAGCAAATTTGATATTACAACTTGAGGAGATCAATCCAAAACCCATACGATAAAAAACTATCGAACCCTTGTTCTCTTCAAGACGAGCTGTAATATTTTTTTAAAAAATACTACAAATGAATTTAAGCTACTTTTTGTCTTATTATGAGCGTACATCATCAACATTATATAAATTTAACTAATAATTACTAATGCTGAATTCCCAGCAAAGTCAAACATTTTCGATTTGTAAAAGTGAGTTATAAATTTATTTATTCTTGTTTCTTCTTCTTATTGTTAGTACTAATTCTACTATTATTACTATTTTTTTGCTAGTTGCAACTTTGCTTATTATTCTATCGCCAAAGGTGGTATCTGCTTGAGATGGCCAAAATGTTTATTTTTTACCATATATATATTTAGTGAGCAAAAAGCACAGCAATATGTTCACTGCCATACATCGATTTAGCTATGTTCCAATAGATTTTTTGACCAAGTCTTACGTTTCTACTTTAATTTGCAGAAACTTCATATCAAGAAACAAATGATGTAGCAGCTACAAAAAACAAAAATTTGGCAATGAAGCAAATAAGTCTGCCTGGCTCCCTGGATGCCAACTATAGATAACATGTCAAAATTTTGTTGGCTGGTTTATAATTGGCATCAGCGGAGTCAAGCGGGCGCTACTCTTTCCGAAAATGGACTCAATGCTAAGTTCTCTTAAGCATTGAGTGAGGTTCTTCTCTATTTTGCAGATATCCTTCATCAATTGTAAGTCAAGACAAATCGGACACTATTACGAGTGTTAAGGAAACGTGATCCTCACGTCACCTCGGCTGCAGGCTTCAAACGGATGCTATCCAGCAGGTGTGATATCCACATTCAAATGTTTGTTTTGTTTGTTTTTATTCTAACAATTATTTGTTGTAACAACCTTACGTAGCCTTGTACCAAATAGCTTATATGACCAAATGTACAATTGAGTATACTGTGAAGGAAATATACTGTCTTTTACACAAAACCCTTTTATGGTATCAGAGCCAAATAGGCTCCAACGAGTACCTGCATTTCTTGTATCTTCGGCCTAATTTTTTTTTTCTTGTGTTCCATGGCAGACAACGCCAACAACAAGTACGGCTCCCATGATGGAGTCGTCGCTATTAACGTCGCGGGACAACTACCTATTAAATTAAACAAGAACAATTTTTCCTCTTGGAAAGCACAGTTCGATGCCCTGCTGCATGGTTATGACCTTATGGGTTTTCTTGACACAAGCAAACCCTGTCCGCCCAAAGACACACTTGATAAAGACGGTGTTGCTGTATCCAATCCGGATTTTGCTATCTGGAACAGGCAAGACAAGTTACTGCTTCATGCAATCATTGCATCAGTCTCAGAAAGCGTGGTGCCCCTGATCGCCACGGCTGTCACTTCTCGTGATGCATGGACAAAGCTTCACAAACTTTATGCCAGTAAATCACGATCACGAATTATGAATCTCAAGGAAAAACTGACCAACATCACGAGTGATACTCAGTCAGTTGCTGACTATTTGTAGACAATCAAAGGAATCGCAAATGAGTTGGCCCTCGTTGACACTCATCTAAGTGACGATGATCTTGCTATTTTTGCTCTCAATGGCCTCGGTAGCAACTTCAAGGAAATCTCTGATGCTATTCGAGCTCGTGACACTCCTATATCCTTTGAAGAACTTCATGATAGGTTGGTGGAGCATGAAACTTTTCTTAAACGAGAAGAGAGCCGTAGTAGTGCTGCTATCACTGTTCATGCTACATGTACACAGATGAAACCTGCCTGTGGTGCAAGCCCCGGCAGCATTCAAGGTTCATACCTCCAGGGTGCAGGTCGGTCTTTTCCTGGCCGACCATCCTCAAATCAGGGTGTCCATATCGTTCTCAACAATGGAGGACCTACCGGCGTCAACTCGCGATCTTCCCGGCCGAATGTTGTTTGTCAGTTCTGTCAGAAGCATGGACACATGGCCCATCAGTGCTACTCTCTAAAGCGGTCCTTGCAGCAGCAGCCTGAACTCCATCACACTACCATGGGGCTGTGAAGCCTAACTGTATCATGGATTCTGGAGCGTCTCATCATGTCACCAATGATTTAACAACGCTCACGCATCACCAGCCGTATGAAGGGCCGGATGATATCCTTCTGGGTGATGGCTCTGGTCTTGGTATAACAAACACTGGTTCTTCTGTTCTCCCTGCTTCTTCCAAGTCCTTTGCTTTATCTAATGTTTTACATGTTCCGCTTCTCACCAGAAACTTAATATCAGTCTCTAAATTTTGTCAGCACGATAATACCTCTATTAAATTTTTTCCTTTTTCGTTTATTGTCAAGGATCTCAAAACGGGGGCGCATCGCGCACATGGACGGAGCAAGGGTGATGTGTATGAGTGGGACGCGTCGACCACAGCAAATGCACCTGCGCCTGTTTCTCATTCTCCTAAGCAGGCTTATGTCAGCACCAAGTCATCCTTGTCCACCTGGCACCATAGGCTTGGCCATCCTTCTTTGCGTACCTTTAAGTTGCTCAGAAAAATAATCTACTTGCTTCGTCAAGCGTTTCTTTTGATAAGTTCTTTTGTGAGTCATGTCTTAGCAATAAAAGTCATAAGTTACCATTTCGACAGTCTTTTGTAGAAAGTCGTGGTCCTCTTGACTTAGTTTATTCGGATGTATGGGGACCCTCTCCAGTTGAGTCTCTTGATGGTTTCCGTTACTGTATTATTTTTATTGACTACTTTACCAAGTTTGTTTGGCTGTTTCCCATGGCATGTAAGTCTGATGTTTCTCTTATTGTTCCTAAATATAAACGTATAGTTGAGAAGTTTTTCGTCGTCCACTCGTGACCCTCTACATTGATGGGGGCACTGAATACAAGAGTCTTAAATAGTTTTTTGAATCAGAAGGCATTGAACACCGTGTGTCTCCCCCGTACACACCTGAACATGATGGTTCCGCTGAACGCAAACATCGTCATATTGTTGAAACGGGATTGGCTCTTCTACATCACTCATCGTTACCACCAAAATTTTTGTCATATGCCTTCCTTACTGCGGTTTACCTTGTCAACCGTCTCCCACCCCTGTTCTTTACAATAAAACTCCATATGAGTCCTTATTTTCCAAACCCCCACACTATCAAACGTTGCGTGCATTTGGTTGCCTTTGTTTCCCCTGGCTTCGACCTTACTTCGATCACAAACTCGTTCCCCGCTCAAAACCATGCATTTTTGTTGGGTACTCCAATACCCATCATGCGTATAAGTGTTTGGATTTGTCATCCCAACGTCTCCATATTTCCCGCCATGTTCAATTCATTGAACATCAATTTCTGTTTGCCTCCTCCTCGTCTGATGCTCCTCTGGTCCATTCTCCCACTTGGGTTCGTGATACACCTCCCCTTGCTGCAGTCCAATCTCCAGTAGCCGATGTTCTCCCCGCGTCGCCTGCTCCTGCGTTCTCACCTACGCCTGCTTCGCCCAGCGCGACTGCACTCTCTCCCAGGTACGCTGCTTCTTCCTCTTCTTTTTCACCTCCTTCTTCTTCTCTTGGTTCTCACCCTTCGGCTCCTTCCATTCCCTCCACCTCGCAGACTCTTCCACCTCAACCCCACGTCGCAAACTCTCCCCCCTCCCATGACCAAAACTCTCCTCACCTCTCTAGAACTCCTTCCGTGTCGGTTCCTCGTTCCACCCCTTCGGTGGATAAGCCACCTCCACCCCCACCCGACCTTGCGTCGTCCCAAATTGTCACTCGGTCTCGCAACAATGTCTTCTGGCCAAAACAGTTTCCTGACTTCCTGACCTTGTTCCACACTACCAAACATCCCCTTCCTTCCCCCCTTGAACCTACCAGTTTTAAACAGGCTCTCACTGATCCCAAATGGTGTGCTGTGATGGATGACGAGCTTGATGCTCTTGCCTGCAATGGCACGTGGGTCCTTGTGCCTCCACCCGCCAATCATAATGTTGTTGGATGTAAGTGGATTTTTCGCATCAAACGTAACCCTGATGGGTCCATTGCCCACTATAAAGCACGCCTGGTTGCCAAAGGCTTTCATCAGCGTCCAGGTGTTGACTATCATGATACTTTCAGTCCAGTTGTCAAGTCCACTACTATCCGTCTCGTTTTGTCTATTGCACTTTCCTATGGTTGACCCATTTTGCAACTTGATGTAAATAATGCGTTCCTCAATGGTCACTTAACCGAGAATGTCTATATGGCTCAACCCTCCGGCTTTATTGATCCTACCTATCCCAGTCATGTGTGTCACTTAAAGCGCGCTCTTTATGGACTCAAGCAAGCCCCACGGGCTTGGTACACTGAGTTGAAGCGGTTTTTGATGAACTACTGTTTTCATAATTCTAAGTCGGATACTTCATTATTCATCTATCGTTCTGATAGTGTTATTCTTTATTTTCTGGTGTATGTTGATGATCTACTTGTCACAGGCAATTGCTCTAATGCCCTTCGCCAGTTTATTGATTCATTAGGCCGTCGATTCTCTCTTAAAGATCTCGGCCCACTCAACTATTTCTTGGGCATTGAGGCGGTGTTCAATTCAGAAGGCCTCTTTCTTTCCCAACATAAATACATCTGGGATCTTCTTGACAAATTTCACTTAGCTGGAGTCAAAGATGCGGCCACCCCCATGTCATTTAGTAGCCGTCTTGTTCTATGTGATGGCACGCCTACTGCAGACATTTCTCAATTCCACAGTCTCATTGGGGGCCTTAAATATCTTCAACTCACCCGTCCAGTTGTTGCCTTTGCAGTTAACAAACTTGCTCAATTTATACATGCTCCGACTCAATCCCACTGGACGGCTGCCAAGCAATTGCTTCGATATCTTAAACACACGATTCATCATGGTGTTATGCTCCGATGCCAGCAACCGCTTGCTCTTCAGGCCTATTCAGATGCTGACTGGGCAGGTGACCCTGATTCTTTTCACTCCACAACTGCGTTTCTTCTTTTTCTAGGCGAAAATCCAATATCATGGTGCTCCAAGAAGCAACGCACCATTGCTCGATCGTCTACTGAAGCTGAGTATCGTGCTGTTGCATCTACCGCTGCCGAAGTCACTTGGGTTTCTTAGCTTCTTTCCGAGCTCGGCATTCGCCTTTCTACGACACCCACTATATATTGTGATAACTTGAGTGCCACTTGTCTTTGTGTTAATCCAGTTTTCCACAGTAGAATGAAACACATCGCCTTAGACTATCACTTTGTTCGGGAAAAAGTGGCTGACGGTTCCATTGCTATCTCGCATGTTCCCACTCATCATCAACTTGCCGATGTGCTCACTAAGCCTCTCTCCAAAGATCGGTTTCTTCTTCTCCGTTCTAGGATTGGCCTTTCCGACGGAACTGCCATCTTGCGGGGGCGTGTTAAGGAAACGTGATCCTCACGTCACCTCAGCTGCAGGCTTCAAACGGATGCTATCCAGCAGTTGTGATATCCACATTCAAATGTTTGTTTTGTTTATTTTTATCCCAACAATTATTTGTTGTAACAACCTTATATAGCCTTGTACCAAATAGCTTATATGACCAAATGTACAACTGAGTATACTGTGAAGGAAATATACGGTCTTTTACACAAAATCCTTTTAACGAGACACAAACGATTACAAGATCTACCATGTACTGATACATTTAGTATGTGCAAAATGATATATGTCGACTATTTGAACATCAATAAAGGTAATTACTCTTCAAAAGGACTATGGGTATTGAAATTACTCTCCAAAAGAGGTTATTGAGGAAGTGATAGCTAACATGATTAGCAAGAAAAGGTAATTTAATGAAAACACAGGGTTATAGTTGAGTTTTTCCTCAATATCATCTATTTCAAGCTCCATTGGTCGGTTTTTGGGTGTTGGAAAAAACACCTAAAAGTGTTTTAGAAAGTGCTCTAAATTTATACATTTGATAAAATGATGCAACTTTTGCGACTTTGGACACCTCATTTCAACCTTGAACGGTCATAAACTAACTTTGGAAATAAATTCTGTAGAGAGGTGTCAAATTGACTTCTTTCTTGTGAATTGAAGCCTATAAATACAATGATCAAAAGGTTTCGAAGATATAATTTCCATATACTTTCTATATGCTTTTGAAAACTTCTTTGGAGACTCTTATGAAAACCTGCTGAATATCTTCTCTTTTCTCTTCTTCTTCCTCTGGTATTTAACATTTTAAATACGTCTCGGTTATTTTCGTTCTTCTTTGCTATATTTCCTTTATATCTGATTATCATATCTATGTAATTTTTCCTACTTTCTTGTACTTCTACAATAGAAATTGAAGGACACTTGAGAACTATTTCTTTGATGGTTCTTCTATTTTCTATGGACTTCTACTTTGTTTTACTGGTTTCATCAATAATTGTAATCTTCCATATCTTTTAAGCCTAAATTTCCAACCACCTTTAAGTAAATTTATTTTTGAAGATGATAGATTTGGAATGGTCAAATCATATTAAGGAATCTATATTGTCATTCTTTTGACATTCTTCTTTCACTACTTCGACAAACTATGGGAGTTGAATCTTCAAAGAAAACATCGCAGAGAAACCATAGAAAGTTTGAAAAAATCAAAGAGATTTGTGAAGGTATATTGAGGTTGATCAAATAACCACTAAAAGGATGATACTCAAAGGTTGACAGCACATTAAGCTTGGACCACGAGGACTACATGCACTAGAATGGGTTTTGGGCGATTGATTATGGAACACTCATCTCGGAAGTGGTCGATTTTTATCGACATTGGACTTGGACACAAACAAGACCAAAGGAAACCCCAAAAGAGAAGATGAACATACAACAGAGGAAACATGAACGCAATCCATGACAAAGAATGAAGAGAAGAAATCAATGGGCATGCCAATATAGTAAAAGACAAGGAGATCACTTCAACCATCACCTCCTATAAGATAACTCTTATTGGTAGTACAATAGAATGTTTGGAAGACATTATGTTTACCAAGTATAAATTTTCATTGAAAAGACACAAGAAATCCATGTAGTTGGAAATTTGAAAGTGCTCTTAAAATTAACTTTGTCTACAAGGCTGGAGTTGTTAGTATGTTTTATACCCTTATTATATGTAGAAATTAAGTTTCTGACTCACTATCAATCAAGGCTATTTTTATATATTTTTGTACTACGTATGTGATCTTAACTATTAATAGGTTTGCATCTACTTTATATGTGATTGATTCACTTACATTGTGTTATAAAAGACAAGATTATGAGAATACTAATACTATTAAGATAATAAAAAAAGATGAATATTATCACCATTAGAATAACTAAAAGCACGTAATACATGTTTTTGTTTATGATTTGAGAAAAAAACCTATACATGTGTCTAAATGTATTTAAAAATATGATATGATTTGGCTTGATATCTGAATAAATTGTTTTATGTTAAAACCATGATTATAAGCTTTGGAGTTGGATTTGTCATTTGAATTGGGATATCATGTTATGAAGAAATTGCCTGGATGTTCAAATGTGAAGCACGCTAGCTGTAAAATTCTGAAATCATTCTATGATTAAGTGGAAAATCTATGAGATAGAGATTTTATAATTTGCTTTCATCTTTATGAGAATAGAGATTCTTGTTGAAAATGAAATAGCTAAGACTAGTTATTTTAGTGATTTATGACGGTACTTATATGTACATAAATATTTTTTGACTTTGGCATTTGATGATTGTGTTTAAATGCTAAGGAGTTTTGTATATAACTTAGAAATCATTTAAGATGGATTCCTAGGTTTAACTTTAGCATTTGAATCAACTTCGTATAAGTGTTCTGTTGGACTGCTTTACCAAAGTTTTTATACATAGAATATATTTCAAGAATTTATGTTATGTTAGATAGCTCTTGATTTATCGGATATGATTTTAGAACAATTGTATAGATATAATTGACATTTGTCGTTTGATTAAAAAACAATGATTCTAAATCATGAACATGAGTAAGGGTGTAAGAAAGAGGAATATAGAGGATATTATGATATCTAGAATATTTTTTGTTTACAAATCTTATGAATAATGTACAAGTGTAAGTCGAGAAAGTATGTAAACATATATATGATGTATTGCATACTTATACGCCTCTATAAGATAGTAGAAATGTATAAGTCAACAAGTTTTTTTATAAAGTTTGCTAATGTCTATTTCATCATGTCGGTAAATTTGTTTTAAGAGTTGTAAGACTTGCATTTAGCGTAGCATGTAAATGGGTACATGAGTTTAGTACTTATGTTTTTAAACATATATAGCAAATGACGAAAGTTATTGGTCTAAAAATGAACACTAAACTAAATCCAAGATTGATGATGAAATATGATTATGTTGAATCTATGATATGATTGAAAGATCAAAAGGTTGTTTCTTATGAATCTTTGATCATAAAGAAATTGTTGGAGTTTACTCTGAAGTGACATAGAGAGTTAGGTTTGTGTTCATTGTTGAAAGCCTTTTAAGTTGAATAATACTATAGCATGTTGTTAATTACATGATGACTAAATATTATTCATTTAGCTAAATGAATGTTGAATTTGGTAAAAAATGGAGTTTTGTGATTGATATTCACTTTAAGTTATGAAGAAATGTGGGAGTTTTATCCTTCATATTAGTTTAAAGTAAAGCTATTTTTTAGAACGTTGGTGTGACTTGTGAATAGATTATATAATTGTATAAATTTTGAAGAAATTTATAAGGTTAAAGTAAAAAAAAAACTAGATCAATACTAAAAGTGTTGTTGGCTAATTGTTCTAATTAGTTGATGTTTTTCTGTTTCAACTAGCTGCATGATTAATATGCTTATGATGAATGTTGATTATATTTGTTGGAGAAGTTTGTTCATAAAATATTTTGTTGTTTTTGAGTTTAATGATTTGTTGATAATAACTAAACTCAATGTTTCTAAACTTATTTGTAGTTAGTTTTTATGAACTTATGAAATATTTTGTTTAGGGATTCATTGACAGGAATCACTAAAAGGCAACGACTTGAGAAGATGCTAGCACTTAATGATTGATAAAACGTTATGAATGCTCGAGAGTTTCTTTGTGGTTAATCATAGACAGTATGATGCCTATGAGAGTGACCCAAGAACTAAGTGTAAGTTAGTTCTTGTGACATCATGTGAGATGGGATTATTTCATTTGATGTGAGCTCTCTATGATGGCAACCCAACCTACTATTACTGGAGGTCATACGAACAAAGTTCAGTATGGTACGAACTAGTCATAAAAGAGTTCTGATCATCACTATCAAACTTGTTCCTCTCTATGGTGTTGATATAAGAGAGTGTGTGCTACAAGTTTATGAGGGTGAGATTTTAATAATCTCTTAATGAAATTCATAGCCATGTATATTTTAGTGTGAGCAGTATGCACGTGATAAATCTCACCTGTGGAGGTGATGTCTCTTCCTATGGGAGTTTGAATAACTCAATAGAGCGCTTATGAAAACATGAGACTGAGTGCATGGCCGAATTCGCACCAAACCATATAATTGCATGAAGTAGACAATGACATATCTTTCAATTGTTCATATAAACAGTAGTGAAATATGTTTCAAGACATCTATGTCATCTTATTTCCGTTTAAATAACTCTATCTGTACTAAGTTGTGAGTGAAGACGTAAGTCATCATATCCATTATGTGTCATTATCTTCGTTTAATACCAGATATATTAGTTTATAATTGTTTATGGACTTTTTATATAGATGTGGATATTATGGCGATTGTTGGAAAAAAGCACATAAAAGTGCTTTAGAAAGTGCTCCAAATTTATATAAAAAATGTAAGAAGCTTGATTGGAGAATGAAAAACCTGAATTGGATAGGTGAGACGATACTCTAAATTTTCTGAATTATAAAGTGATTGAACGTTAGGTGACTGTGACCAAACGTTCAGTGATAAATCCTCAGTTCGATCTCTGAATTCGGTCTGATTCTGAAGTTTTATCCATTAACCTAATGCTTCATCGAGCATTTAGAGAAGTCGTTTACTGAACGTTCGGTCTAGAGTTCAGTGATAAGTTCTGAGTAACAACGTTTAGAAATTTCAAATAGAGCGTTCGGTCAAAGTGACCAAACGTTCGATTGGATAGAGACTACAGAATTATCTGTTGTCTTTTGATAAAATGATGCAACTTTTGCAACTTGGACACCTCCTTTCAACCTTCAACAGTCATAAACTGACTTTGTAAGTTAAATTCTACAGAGAGATGTCAAATTAACTTCTTTTGTGAATTAGAATCTATTAATACAAGGATCAAAATGTTTTGAAGATATGCTTTCCACATACTTTCTATATACTTTTGATATGCTTTGGAAAACCTTTCTGGAGACTCTTGTGAACACCTACAGAATTTTTTCTTTTCTCTCTTCTTATTATTCGCGTATTAAACGCTTCAAATATACAAATTCAATCTTGTTCTCGTATGACAAAAGAAAAGAAGAAGTTGTTATATCATGTGAAACATTTGTCGCGTAGTCTACCTTGCTTATTGGTGGAGCCAAAATTGCTTTAAAGACAATAACATTTATCACGTCTCGGTTATTTCCGTTCTTCTTTGTTACCTCTTTTATTTTTGATTATCATATCTTTGTAAACTTTTCTACTTTCTTGCACTTCTACAAATGGAAATTTAAAGACACTTGAAAATTATTTCATTAATGTTTTCTTTAATTTTTTGTTCACTTTTATTATGTTTTATTGGTTTCATCAATGGTTTATCATCTCCTATATAGAGACTAAACTTCCAACACCCGGCACCAATAGCAGCTACATAAATTGCGACATTCTCTTTCCAGTTTGCTTTCCCTCGCAAGCTTATTTAGACTGCCAGGAGAATAGAGAATGGAGGACACTTCGCACATCGACGGTGTGGACGAGAAGGTGTGTCCGGACCTTATTGTACCAATGGCAATCCAGTGGCCGGACGATTCCTCCGTCAACCAGGGGTACATATGCGAAAACACTTACCTATACATTACCATTTGCCGAGAATTATTTGCTCATAACACGATGGCAGTTTCCTATCCGATGAAAAAAAATCAATCTTTTTTCACAGTCTTCATTATCTTTTAGGCGTAATGAGCTGGATAACAACTGAGTTGTTCATTGTAGGTTCCAAGAGTTGTTTGAATTCGATTTTGAATTTGTCACAGGAGTTTAAGTTTGAATTTGAATTTGATTTGCGCTCTGGAAGTTAAACGAGCCAAGTTCAAATAATTACAAGCTCAGTTTCAGAGCGCATGAACAAGCTCGTTTATATTTAGTTTAATTGTATTGAATCATGTATCTGTTTGATTACTTAAGTAATTTGTATACATATATATCAAGTAACAAGCGGTACATCAGGGCCTCTAGTAAATAGATTCTGCTACGTCACATGGCCTGCGTCCCTCGGTACCTAGGTTGTGCATGGAGGTAGATATCTCCAAGCCCCTTCCTCCGCAGTTGCATGTTCAGGGTGGGAATCGTGAATTTTATCCGACAGTTAAATATGAAAATGTGCCACTCTTTTTCTTTTCCTGTCGGACATTAGGACATGATCACAAGGATTGTACTCTGGCGGTGGAATCGCATGATGTTACCGAGACCTTCGGGGGCAGTCTCTAAAAGGTGGACGCCTAAGAAGAACTCTGCTACTCAGAAGGAAACACATGTATTGACTGCTACAACGCATATCGATACAGTGACTAATGTGCCAATTACTTCTTCAGAGAATCAAACTTTACGTCAGGAAGGTATTATCACCACAGAAATTTCTATTCATTCACTATGTCCAGTTGAGGATAGGAACGAAGGACCCATTGAGTTCATTGCCAGATCAAGGTTTGCCTAATGCTGATATTGGCCCTAGTGTTTTGCCACTAGGTGACATTCAGGAACAGGTACACATTCCGGAATGCTCAATCGATGGTTTGACATATTTGGCAGAGACTTATATATCTTCCACTGTGGATTCTCCTACAAATACTTCGACAGTAGCTATTGGAGAAACCGCCTCTGTTGAGATGGCGGAACTGGAACCAGCTGGGTTTGAGGGACGCAACACGTCTGTTGCTACTGATTTGCCAGCTAGTAGTTCAGAGAGGGACTTATCGCATGCTCAGTACCCTACATGTTTTGTAGAGTACACCTAGAATTTCAGTTATGTCTATTAGTCCGGGAGGATTATCTAAAGCTGGACCAGTTCATCCTAATTTTCGAAATGCATAGAACCCGGCTTATGTGTGCGATGATTATTGCTATAATATGCTTGGTGTCACTAAAGGAGATATTCCGGTCTCAACTTTACATGACAGACTAGAAACTAAGAGCGAGGAAGCAGACACAACTTCACAAAGAGAAATAGAGATTGATTTGGAAGTCCTATATGATGAAGGTTTTATACCGTATAAGTCTAAGACAGCTCGTAAGCAGCGACGTGCAAAAAAGGATATACCTTCTCTGGCCTCCTTCACAAGTTGATACCCGCAGTAAAGGGAAAATAATACCCCAAACTCGGTTTCCTTAGATTGGTACTTCGTTCTTCTATTGTAATGCTAGATTAGTTTCTCTTTTTATATGATGTAATAAAAGCGGTTTTTCCTCCGCCATGAGTGGAGATCATCAATAAGATAAAGAAGACTCTGCCTTCATTATTAAAAAAAAAAAAGCGGTACATCAGGGCAAGATGTGCAGAAAATTTATTAATACATCTTTGGTGTGCAAATGAGATATTTTGGACCAATGGAGCATTGCAAAATCAGTTCTTGTCACAACTTTGATGTGAAAATAAGTTGAATATATAACTCCTGAGTTCTTCTGTTTATTTTCCAAAAAGAAAAGTAACTAGAACAAAAAAAAAGACATTTTCCATAATTAAACATGTTTATCCATTTCATTTTAATGTATAACACATTGAAGGAATAAGCATATATAAGCATATCGGGAGTAACAAGACAAAGCATTCAGCAATGCAACGGTAACAACAACAACAACAACATTACTCCATTGCCTTAAAGGATCCTGCCTATGGCGAGGTATGAGGGGCCGGATGTACGCAACTATACACATGTGTTAGAAACGTACAGATGTTGTTTCCCGATGACCCATAATGAAAATTGCGTCAAGCTGTGTCGATCAACTGATACTTCACAATATAAGAAGCGCAACCAATTTAGTGAGACATTTTGTTTTATTCCATCATATTCGAAAGTCAAGGAAGAATGTGTCATTGACACAATGGAATCAACCATGCAACGGTAACACACAAGGAAAAAGTGATACAAAATATTGAACAAGAAGATGAAGTAATATCCAGTATGCAAAGAAACAAAGCGTTGAAGCAGCAAACAGCATCAAGAAAAACAGGATGAAGGAAGTGAACATGAAGCAATGTGTAGTGATCAAGTGTGATGAAGGAGCAGCGGGAAAAGATGGAAATGCAGCGGGAAACTTGACCAACAAGCACTGATATGCTTTGAGTTCATGGGAGAAGAAGGACAGCAGTACACCATCACAGTTCCTATATTGAGTGTGCCACATCATCAACAAAGCGTTGCACCGCTGAATTTGTAAGAGAAGGTTAGTGATTAAGCTAGGTAGTTAGATTACATTTTAGCACATGTGTAAATTGTACTTTCAGTTTGTATATGTATGGTAAGGTTGTGTTTCTTGTGATATAATGGTTACATGATTTATAATTAAATTCTAATTAGTTATTTACAAAGAGTTATCTCGAAAGGTTATGTCTTTTAAGTCTAAAGGATATAATTCTTCATTAAAGAGACATGTCCATTTATCAAAGGGGCGCTATTCCAAAGGTTATGATGTACGTATTTTTTGGCTATTTATAAATATGAATGAAGGTCCTCTCTTCAACTTGTTCATCATTTTACTTATACATCAAAGAAAACATTAAAGTGAGGCTACTGGGGAGACACATCCGTTCAAGTTTGGAATTGTCTGCATCAATATTGAAGTTTTGTTCATCAAAGACGATTCCGCTCACCAAAACGTGGAGAAAAGTACGCTTTTGCTGAACACTCTCTCATAATTATTGTGAAATGATTATGTAAGTGAAGGCATAGATTTCTAGATCTAAAAACTTATCGGTTAAATGTGGTGATGGCATCGTACAATACGTAGTTCAATCAATGAAAATTTGATTTTTGGAAGCTTTCATTCCTCTGTGCATGGCGTCCACCTCAAATACTTTTTATTTCTCAAGTAACATTCAACCAATCTGAGAATGAATCACTAACTTGCTCATTCTATCAACAATCCTTTTTACCTCTATCCAAATGATAGTCCTGTTATAATATTGGTGCAACCATCTTTAACAGCGTACAATTTTCATTTATGGGGTCCTACTTTTCAGATGACATTGTTGATTAAAAACAAAATCTGTTTCATTGACAGTCATACTTTTCATATGACATGACATCGTTTATATGAAACAATTGTCTCTACTGCGCTCTATCACTGACCATACACTCTCCAATTGTCATATAAGTAATATCCTTCCTTATTGTCTCTTTCCATATTTTCTTTGGTCTCTCATACGTTTAACAATCACCTCATTTATTGTCTTGTACCGTCTAACAGTTATATATGCAAAACGCATTTTCACAAGCGCATATCATCTTAACATTCACCCATTTATCTTCTCATCTACGAGAGTCACCCCAAACTTTCTCATTTTATATCTAATTCTTATTTTATCATTTTTTGTATGTCTACACATTTACCTTAACATTCTTGTTTCGCTACTCGCATCCTCTCTTCATGCTCAAATTGACTCCCCAACATTCAAACTCGTACAATATTGTGGGTCTTACTGCTTCTAAGTACTTTCATATCACAAAAAAGACATAATACACTTTTTTGATTTTAACCATCCTGCCCGTACCTTGTGATTCACCTTCTTGTCAATTCATTTATCTTTCCGTAGTATAGATCATAAATACCCAAGACTCTCACTCATATGAATCTTTTGGACTTCTAGTTTCACAAAAGGTGTCAAGGTCATTCTGTCGTTGTTATAATTAAATTTCATATATTGTATCTTCTTTCGCTCAATTTGAAGCCATGATCATCTAGTGTTTCTCGTTAATATTCTAACTTAGCATTGAATCATTCACTAGTCTCATCTGCCAACACAATGTCATCGGCAAATTACATACTTCATGGAACTCTATTTTGAATGTGTCGAGTGGGCTCATCTATAACTAAAGCAAATAAGTATGTATTTAACGCAGATCCTTGGTATAAAACTACTCTAATAGAGAGCTCTGGGCTTAGTGCTCAATAAGTCCTTACTCTTGTTATCGCGTTCTCCTACATATCTTTATGTGGAACTTTATCATGTAATTTTCTAAGTCAGTAAAAAGTATATGTAAATCGTGCTTCTTCTCTCAGTATCTCTCTATTAATCTTCTCAAGTGATGAATAGCCTCCATTGTTGACTTTTTCCGCCATAAATCCAATTCTATTTTCTCATGGCATATACCAACACATCTCTTAATGAGACATCTATAATAATAAAACTCCATTTCTTGTATTATTCTTTCTTCTGCACCAGAGTTTAAATTTTGATTTATTCAACATCCTAGCCTTCTCATCTATCAGCTTTGTCTTTTGCAAACATAAAATATTTACTTTTTTCCTTATCATCATGTTCACTATCTCTATTATTTTCCTCGTTAGCGATACTCCGTGCTTCTATTTTAATACTCCTACATGACTTAGTATTTCCTATCTTAGTATCTAACTTATGGACTAGGATCTCTTGCTTATTTTTCAATAAATCCAAGCTCTCTAGGAGATGTAGCAGTCCTAGCTCAATTGTCATTGCATCCGGACCATGCGACAGAGGCCCTTGCTTATTTGACACTATATCCAAGCCTTATGCGGCAGTGTTTGTCTGGACACTGGATCATACGATGTGTTCCATATGGAGAACATCCTAGTACTAACACAATTTCTTGTTTGATTCATACACCACAAAAAAATTGTGGTTTGCCGACGGAAAAATCACCGACGAACAACGTATAGTCGTTGTTTCGTCGGTAATAGCGACGACTCTGCGACCAAAATAATGTAGTCGCTAATTGCGACGAAAGTACGATGAAATTCGTCGTCGCTAAAAGAAAAATAGTCAGTCAGGTGAATTACGTCGGTGATTTGTCGGTGTCTCGTCGCTATTCTGCGTGTTTTTGTTCGTCGCTATTTAGTTTATAACGCTTCGTCGCTATGTCGTCGCAAATGTGTCGCTAAAAGTATAAAATAAATTCGTCGTTTACTAAGTTCTTGGAGTTGTGTATCGTCGTTTTTTTGTCAATGAAACCCGTATGTGGAAAATGTTTTGAATTACTTTCCGTTCGTAATTCGGTTTGTCGTTGTGTCGTCGCAGATACATCGAGAATTAAACACGTGTATTGATTAAGGAAAAAGAAAGCGGTAATTGGGAAAAATACTCATTCATTTAATAATAAGAAGTTACATTATCAAACGAAAAAATAAAAAAAATCTAAAAAGAGATGCGGAGATGGGCCGTTCACTCTTCGTCATCGGACGAAAGAGTGGCCGCGACATTCTCCGCAAACTCTTTGAGAAGGCGCTTGAGCTTGTAGTATCTAAATTTCATCTTCCGCAGCCTTCTAGTCATGTAGTGCAGTTGCCGCGACTGCTGATGCATGTTTGCCATCAGCATACGGAAGTCGGCGTCCTGCACCGGCATTTGTTCTTGATCATCCTGATGCGGCGGTGGGCCATAGACAGATACAGAACCCTCTCGCTCAACCGATGGTGGTTGAGGAGGAGGCCCTTCTGGAGGGGCACTGTTTGCCCGTCCACCACGCCTTGGGGTTCTTTGAAAACGACGCGGCATATTTTGATTATTTATAACGTTCTATGTGTGTATGTATAACAGCGGATGTTTGGGGTATAAATAGTGAAATGAGCGACGACATAGCGACGACATAGCGACGCATTTGTCAACCGTTGGGAATGTGCAGTGATGACCGTTCGGATGTTATAGCGACGACGTAGCGACGAATTAGCGACGTATGTTTATCGTACGATGCAACCGTTGGGAACTGAACTGACACTGCCGAATAGCGACAACTTGGCGACGGAATAGCGACGAAACGCGTCGAATAATGTGAAGAGACGTTTTCCGTCGCTGTTTCGTCGGTAAAGCGTCGGTAAATTCAAAAAAAAAACCCGCGAAGCCCGTTCTTCTCATTGTATTTAGTTTTTCCCTTTTTCGTCGATACGGTTAGTAGGTTTTTGTCGTTCTATTAAGTTTCGTCGAAGATATAGTTAGGTTTCGACGATACGGTTAATAGGTTTTTGTCGTTCTATTAAGTTTCGTCGAAGATATATATAGTTAGTAGGTTTTCGTCGTTGTATTAGGTTTCGTCGGTATATAGTTGATGTTTAGTCGGTGAATTAGTCGGAAGAAATTTTTCTTAACCACATTTCGCGTATACAGGTGCGTCGTCAGGATTCGTAAGAGATTAAACACGTGTTATAATTATTAAGAAAACAAATACGATATTAAAAAAACAAACTTCATTAATATAAAATTAAAAATTAAAAATTACAAAATATAATAAGAAATATTTAAAAAAAGCTAAATAGCGAAGAGTAGCCACTCACTGTTCGTCATCCGAACAGAGAGAAGCTATACTCTCCGCACACGCCTTCAGTTGGCGTCTCAACTGTGCAGATTTGGATTTAATCCGCATCTGCCTTTTATCTATGTAGTCGAGACGCTCTTCCTGAACCGTGACATGCGCCCTCACCTCATCTAACATTTTCCACAGATCTCGTACTTCTGTTTGGAGTTCGACAATTTGTCGATCCCAGCGAGGCTCAGAGGGCTCTGGTGGGGGAGGAGGTGGGGGAGGAACAGTTGAAGAAGAAGGCACTTCAGTTGGCGGTGTTGCCGCCCTACCACCACGTCCACCACGTCGTGCTTGCGCTTTAGTACGAACCATTTTGGATTATAAAATAGTTGTTTTATATGTTGTTGTGGGCACACGCTGATCCACTGTCTATATAGTGAAATCAGCGACGACATAGCGACGAATTAGCGACGCAAAACATCGTAAGTTGTAAGCATGGGGAACTGGACGGACTGTCTTTTACCGACGACGTACCGACGACTTAGCGACGAAACACGTCGTACGGAATGAAGAGACGTTTTGCGTCGCAATGTAGTCGGTACTTCGTCGGTAAAAGCATATCAAACGACGTGTTTCGTCGCTGGTCGTCGGTACGTCGTCGGTATATGTGTTTGTTTGTCTCCGGGATTTGTGTTTCTTGTTCGTCGATGTTCGTCGCTAAGTCGTCGGTATATGTGTTTGTTTGTCTCCGGGATTTGTGTTTCTTGTTCGTCGCCGTTCGTCGCCGTTCGTCGCTAAGTCGTCGGTATTGTGTGCTTACTGGGAACGATAAAACCATTGTCTTTCTTCTTCTCTTCTTCTCTTCTCCCATTCTTCTCTCATTTCAAACACATCAATCATCAATTTTGAACGAAAATACAGAAGTGTGGAATTTTGATTTTTTCTACACACGAAAAAAGATAGCTGCTGTTAGTTTCAAGGTGTAGCGAGAAAATGGATCCGAGGAGAAGCGATAGAAAGTGGATGTACCAGAGAGTAAACAACGGGGAGTGGTGTTTTAGATTTGTTGAAGGTCTCGAAGAATTTATTGATTTTGCGACGAGTAATGAAAGTGGAACGCAGATTAGATGTCCGTGCAAGAAATGCAAGAACCGTAAATATAAGGATCCGGGTGACGTGAGGGTTCACATATTGAAACAAGGTTTCGTCCACAATTACCATACATGGTACTGTCACGGCGAATATGAGGGGGCGTCTACATCTGCAACTGTACACGTCGAAGGGGGACCCGGTCAGGTTAATGCCGAAGAAATAGGCGAGGGATCTCACAACCCATACATGCAGATGGTGACAGACGCAGCCGCTGGCGCATTTACCGGAGAGCAGTTGTTACAAATGCAGGATCCGGATGAACAGCCGCGTACATTCGTGGAGGAAGATCCGAACCCTCAGGCGAGACAGTTTTTTGAGATGCTGAACGCCGCCAACACGCCGCTGTATCCTGGTTGCGGTAGTCACACACAGATGTCCATGATCGGTCGGATGACGAGCATGAAGACGGAACACCGCATGACGGAGAGATTGTACGATGGGATGTGTCAGCTGATGAGGGAATCTCTTCCTGAAGGGAACACAATGGTCGACAGTTTTTATTCGACGAAGAAACAGCTGCAGGCGTTGGGACTGCCGGTTCAGAAAATCGATTGTTGTTCAGAGGGGTGCATCATATACTGGGGCATCAACGAGGATAAAGACATGTGCAGGGTCTGTGGGACAAGCAGGTGGAGAACGAACAAAAGAAACCGGAACGTGCCAAGAAAACAATTTTACTATTTACCTCTCGCCCCTAGACTGCAGAGGCTATACGCATCCGGTGCCACAGCTAGCCAGATGAGGTGGCACGCGGAGCACTACACGAAAGACGGTGAGATGTGTCCATCCATCTGACGGCGAAGCTTGGAGGACGTTCGATGCGACGCATCCGGGTTTTTCGTCGGAGACAAGGAACGTTAGGTTGGGTTTATGCACCGACGGGTTCAACCCGTTTGGACAGTCGGGAGAGCAGTATTCGTCGTGGCCTGTAATCGTGACGCCGTACAATCTACCGCCTTGGATGTGCATGAAGAAGCCTTACATGTTCTTGACTGTGATCGCACCAGGTCCTAGGAATCCGAAACAGAAGATCGACCTATACCTGCAGCCGTTGATACAGGAGCTGAAGTGGTTATGGGAGTTTGGCGTGGAGACGTTCGATGTATCGACTAAACAAAACTTCCAGCTACGCGCCGCGCTGATGTGGACGATCAGTGACTTCCCGGCTTATTCTATGTTGTCGGGGTGGAGCACAGCGGGGAAATACGCTTGCCCTTGCTGCATGAAGCAAGCGAAGACGATGTCCTTGAAACATGGACGTAAGATAAGCTGGTTCGACAGCCATAGGAAGTTCCTGCCCAGACGTCATTCGTACAGAAGGAACGTGACGGCGTTCATGCCTGGCATTGTCGTTAAGGACACAAAGCCCGAGCTCCTCACGGGTGCAGAGGTGCTGCAGGAGATAGACAGTTGTGGATTCGTGGGGGTCGCTGATGATCCGGACGGCAGTCACAACGAAGACCTGGCTCGTTACTGTATCGGGTGGAAGAAGAGAAGCATATTCTGGGAGCTTCCGTACTGGAAGAGCAATATGATCCGACATAACCTGGATGTCATGCATATTGAGAAGAACGTGTTTGACAACATTTTCAATACAGTGCTGAATGTGCCAGGAAAAACAAAAGACAATTCGAAGGCACGACTTGATATGCGCGACCTCAACATGCGACCGGAGCTGCATCCCGTTGGCACATCATACATGCCGAAGTCCTCGTACACGCTGAATGCGGAGCAGGTCAGTGCGTTGTTATCGTGGCTAGGGACGGCTAGATTTCCTGATGGCCATGTTTCGAACCTGTCGAAGAACATCGACGTGAATAAACGCGGTTTGCACGGGATGAAGAGCCACGACTGTCACGTGTTCATGCAACGGTTGATGCCCATTGCATTCCGCGAGCTGCTTCCAACCAATGTATGGGAAGGCAATTACCGAGATGAGTCTGTTCTTCAGATGTCTTACAGCCACGAGACTCAGGGCGGATGATATGTCAAGGCTGGAGGGCGAAATCCCAGTGATCATATGCAAGCTGGAAACTATATTCCCTCCGGCCTTCTTTGATTCAATGGAACACCTGCCAGTTCATCTACCATACGAGGCACGTGTTGGTGGTCCTGTTCAGTACAGGTGGATGTATCCGTTCGAGAGGTACTCTTTTTTATGTGCATGACATTCTTATGTGTCTAAGCGATATGCATTTGAACATATATTCACTATATGAACAGATATCTCAGGCATTTGAAGCTGAACATCAAGAACAAGGCGAAAGTCGAGGCCTCTATGTGCAATGCCTATCTGACGGAGGAAGCATCGACCTTCGTGTCTCATTACTTCGAGCCAGATGTCCCGTCGAGGTGCAGAGATGTTCCCCGGAACGACGACGGCATTTCCAGATCCGGTGTCCTCCCAATATTCACACATCCGATCAGATTTCACGGACAGGGAAAGGAAATGATATTGGGGGACAGCGAGCTGAAGATTGCTCATTCTTATGTTCTGCGCAACTGCCGTCAAGTCGACCGTTTCCAGAGGTATAAACGATTTCCCATTTTATTTTGTAAATACCTTGCGATACTCTATCCATTATGTTACAAAGATATACAGGGTACTCATTCGTAATTTGCTTCAGCTTGTTCGTTGATTTATTGCAACACCGTTCACCGGGTATATCGAGCGATGCAATAAACAATGAGTTAGATTCCAAGTTTGCTGATTGGTTCAGGTGGCATGTAAGTTTAGTATTTGCCTGTTACGTGTACGATATGTGATACACATTTATTGCCCCGTTGATGTATACTTACTTGTCCTTTTACAGGCGAGCAAAGGTCATCTGGCTGACGATGAGTACGGTTACATTCTGACGCCAGTAGCCGAGGGTCCATTGAACAGAGTCACGCGACACGACATGTGTTTTGTCAACGGGTATAGATTCCACACAGTCTCCCATGCCAGCCGAAAATCGTCGGAGAACAGCGGAGTGTGTGTCAAGCGTTATGACAATAGCCCGGACGAGGATGACTTCTACGGCTACCTTACTGACATCATTGAGCTCGAATATCCCGCATTGCCTATAAAGCGGGTGGTCCTATTCAAGTGCGAATGGTACGATCCAACTCGAGAAGGTTATCGCGTTGGCACAAAGGTCCACGACCAATATAAGTTGGTAGACATACACCAAGGGCGACGGTACAGAAAATACGATCCATACGTTTTGGCTAGTCAAGCGTCCCAGGTGTACTATCTATCGTATCCAACAACGAGGATGAATGCGAGCTCAAAAGACTGGCGAGCCGTGTGCAAAGTGAAATCGAGCAAGTTTGATGTGAGTATACAGACAGTTTCAGATGGTATGGACGCCGCATTTCAAGAAGAAAACCCGTCCGTTCTAGATACGACACATGTTCAACTGCACGACCTCCCTCTAAATGACCCCAACGGCGGTTTTATCGAAATTCATCTCAACATACAACCGTCTGACAATATTGAAGACGTAGTCGAAGACGAATACGAGGATGAAGAGGACGACGAGCATGTAGATGAAGATGAAGATGAAGACGAAGATGAAGATGCGTATGAGGATGCAGATGACCAGGAAGATTGACGTTAGCCAAAATTTTTTATGTACCTCTTTATATGAAAGTGTGTATGTGTTGATGTACTTATATTCATGTATATACTACTTTATATTTTGTATTATTTTTTTTTCGAAAATGATAACACCGACGAGTTACCGACGAAATGTTTCGTCGCTAAATTTGAAATAACGACGACCATGAAAAATAGCGACGAACTAAATAGCGACGGAACTTCCGTCGCTATGTCGTCGCAAAATTTCATAGATATAAGCTGAAATTCCCTTCTTCTTCCCCATTTCCCTCCCCCCGCGAAAACCTCCCCTCCCTCCGGCGAAAACCCCCCCTCGCGAAGAAATCCCCTCCGGCGAACCCCCCCCGACGAGCTTCCTCTCCGTTGACCTCCCCTCTCCGGTTAGTTTTTCTTCCTATTTCGTTTTTATTGCAATTACCGTATATATATGTATATGTATATGTATATTTCGTTTTTATGTATATGTATGTATGTACCGTATGTATGTATGTACCGTATGTATGTAAATGTATATGTATATTTCGTTTTTATGTATATGTATGTATGTACCGTATGTATGTATGTACCGCATGTATGTATGTACCGCATGTATGTATATGTATATGTATATGTATATTTCGTTTTTATGTATATGTATGTATGTACCGTATGTATGTATATGTATATGTATGTATTTCGTTTTTATTGCAATTACCGTATGTATGTATATGTATATGTATGTATATGTATGTATATGTATTTAATAGATTTGTAAATGTATGTATATGTATATGTATATGTATGTATATGTTTTTAATACATATATACACGCACATATACATATATACGGTACACGCACATATACATATACGGTATATGTATGTATATGTTTTTAATACATATATACACGCACAAATACATATATACGGTACATATATACGGTACATATATTTAATTTCGTATTTAAATATAGTTAAATTTGTAAAAACTGTTTTTAATAGATTTGTAATATATCTTTTGTAATTTTTGTATATAAATATATGTAAAATTATTAGAAACTGTTTTTTTTTGGTAGAATTATGTATGTATATATATTTTTCCTATTTAAATATATTTATAATTATATAATCTATTTTTGGTACATATATGTATATGGTATATATATGTATATACGGTATATATATATATATATATGCATATACGGGTATATATATGTATATACGGGTATATATGTATATGGTATATATATGTATGTACGGGTATATACGGGTATATATGGTATATATGCACCAATATTGTTGTTAAGGTTGAATTAGTTGAAATGTGGTGTGCTTGGCCAATGAATGATGCATGTACAAACTGTTTTGTAAGAGGTTTGCATATGATTTTCGGTATGATTTGCATTTGTCTTTGGAGAGGCCATTAAGGCTGGGAAACTTCCGTTTAAAAATTATTAATATGTTCCTCTCAGATCTGATGGCTAGTGACGGTTTACCGACGAGATCCACATACCCACCATCTACACAGGACCTTCAAGGAGAGTTCGATGCGTTCATTCATCAGCATGATACGTATGCCTCGGTTTCGACCGCCGCTCTGGCTGCGGACTCAGACCTTTTACGGTCTGCCGACATGTCCGCACCCCCCAGACATACGACGCCACCCACACCCAGCGTTTCAGCACCTCATCCGGCGTCTGATGCGGCATCGGACCAGGGTGTCATATCAGGGCGTCGTCCCCTCCCTTGGTCAAATGATACCCATACGTAAGTAATGATTAATTTATTTAACATGTTTTCAAATATATTTCACGCGTTATTTTTTCCTAACAACTTAAACTCTTTCAGCTTTGGATCGGACAATGGCGCGCTTTCCGGTTGCATCACCCGGTCCTTCCACCTGAGGCTTGACCCATCTGGATATACCTGGGGCCGTGTCACCCCGGAGACACGTAGGTTCTACTGGGATGAGTTTCAGGTATTCAAATTTGATAAATTTCACTTTTTGATGCGTAATCAATCATTACTTTTCTAACCACACTTTTATTATTCCTCCGTATGATAATTGCAGAAGTCGTACAGCTGGCCAGCCGACATCGCCCGCGACGTGGAGCAGGCCTGGCGGCATAGGGCCGCCAAACGCTACGGGGACTTCGTCAACTCCCTCAAGACCAAGTCGGAGCGTGACCCCACGTGGATAAGGCCTGCCTACGTATCCGAGGCCGTCTGGGCGGCGTGGGTAGAAGGGTGGAGGGACCCTGCTTACCAAGCCCGCAGCGCCCGGAACGCGGCGAACCGGCGCAGCGGCAACGTACAGGGCCCAGCACCTGCCACACACTCAGGTGGTTCGGTTTCCCACGCCACCACGATGCGTTCTATGGTGAGTATTTTAATATTGGATTATAACGACCTTCATTGATTTCATTGGATTATTTACATTCATCGACTTAAGTGGATTATTTACATTCAGTTAGTTAAGTGGATTATCTATATTCGTTGATTACTTATGTTGCGCTGTTGTTTTTTTGGTATTCGTATATGGTTACTTTAAGTGGTACATGTGATTTGACTTGGGAGAGGCCTTTAAGGCCGGGATACCTCCGATAAACGAATAGGTCATGCCGAAATTTTTAAAAATTCTGCATATCACTAACATATTTTATTTCATTCTTTCAGCACCAGGAGACGGGGGAGTGGCCAGCCTCCTACGATCTCTTCTACAAGACGCATCGGAAGAGAGCCTCCGACGGAACGGAGGACTGGATCACGACGAAGGCCCGCGACATCAGTGTAAGTAGACTACGATATCATTTGTTTTTTTCCTTAGTTTGTTTTATTGCTAAACCATAACAATTCATATTCTCATTTCAGGACGAGTACAACAGATTACTCGCAGATAGGGGCGAACAGGCCGACAAGAACCGCGCTTATTGGGATGCGGTTCGGACCGTCGGCCCTCAGAATAAGAAGAAGAAGGAGGTGTACGGGGTTGGATCAGCAGCGCCGCGATTCTTTTCCGAAGTTCTGCATCCAGGTGCTTCCTCTGAGGCCAGCACCTCCGCGCCTTCTGCGACGCCAGAGGATATTTCGCGCCTGGAAGCAGATAATGCGGCGCTGCAGCGTGAGATAGAGTCCATCAGGACGAGGCAAGAGGAGAGTTTACAGGCACTGCAGTCGCAGCAGCAGGCGATGCAGCAGGCGCTTCAGCAGGCGCTTCAGCATGCGTTTGAGCAGGCGCAGCATCAGACGATGCAGGTGCAGCAGGCAACGAACCAGCAAATCTTCCAGCTGTCGCAGGTCGTCATGACTTTCATTTCCAACTCCTCGCAGCCTCAGCCTCAGCCTCAGCCCCGCCCTCCTGATGGTCACTCTTCTCCGCATGATCCCCCTCCATCTTCCTCTTCATAGTTTTTTATTTTTTCATTGTTTGTACAGTCTATTTCATTTGTTGTATTGACATTTTCTTTGTACTTTTATATATTCTATCTGACAATTTTACGGATTCTATTTCGTTTGTGTTGTTTAATTATACGAACTTGAATGCGCAAATACCGTATTACTGTATAATATTTGTACAAATGATTTAATATACAAAATAAAATATATTATAGAAATTAAATAATAATAATAAAAACTTTTTAATTAATAATGTATTAATATTATTAATAAATCAAAAAAAATTTAAAATTTAATATTAAATAATGTATTTAAAATAATTATTAGTAAATTTAATATTTTTAAAAATAACAAATACCGACGAACCGACAACGAAATTGGTCTGTCGCAGATCGGAAATAAAAAAACAAAAATTTAAAATTAGCGACGAAAAGACATATTAACGACGACATTTTGCGACGAAATAAAACGGAAACAAAAAATAAAAAAATAATAAATAGCGACGGTAAAACATATACCGACGAAATTTTGCGACGAAATTCTTTGTCGCAGAACATTAATAAAAAAATAAAAAATACGAAATAGCGACGAAATAATTTACCGACGAAACAGCGACAACAGAAAAAAGGTCGCAGACCTGACATTTTCTCGTCGCAGTTTTGCGACGATACACCGACGCAATTTTTTTCGTCACAATACAGCGACGCATTGCCGACGAAATTTGCTTTGCGACAAGTCGTATAACGACATTCATTTTTCGTCGCTATTTCGTCGCTATATGCCTGTAGCGACGAAATAGCGACGTTTTTTGTCTGTCGCTATAGGCTTTTGTTTTTGTGGTGATAGTCATGGTTAATGACAAAGTTTTGCACTAGCTATCAATCTAATGCAACCATCTTCTTTTACCCGAGTTTGGAACTGGTAAATCAAAAATTAAACCGAACGGAGTTATTTATTTATAAATATACATGTACGTAAATATATATTATAATTATATACATACATGTACATGACCGCCAATTGAATACATATATATGCATACTATTTACTAATTTATTCATATATGTACAATTAACATGTCGACCACGGAATTTAATGAACTTGTCGATCTTGGTTAAATTCGCTTGAACCTATTGAACTTCTGACCTCTGCAGAATGAGTGCTCGGTCCAAGTGTGAGAACAGGGTCAAATTCCCTTGACCTACTGAACACTTCTGACCTCGACCAATAAATACTTGGTGATAAGTGTGATAACATAGGTTATATGGACGAGACAGGATCCTCCCACCTCTCTCTCTCAGTCCGCTCGATACGTAGCAGCAAGAGGTGGTGATGCTAGATGCGAGTGACCTTTATCTAGCCTCACCATCTCTACTGCCACGTGTCGGACAGTGGGCAGTGACGTAAGGAGAGGAGGAGCGAGGAGATCTATCCCAATATGGACAAGGAAAGAAGTACAAGTAGACTTAGAGGATCACTGTTGAAGTTTTCTTAGGTGGCCATTTATTTGAACTGAATGACATATAACATTCAATACAGTAATGTCTTAAAAAGTTACATTATACAAACACAATCTGAAGTTTTTGCAAAAACTTGTAGATTTATATGAATGCAGTCACAAAATCGTGCAAGAATTATCATAGTGCATCACTGGACGCTCACAACAGGGTGGGAGGTAAGGTTGGTAATATGGATATGGAGTAAATATTAAGGGCGGCTGCGCGGTGGCGTGATCCTTGTTCTCGGTGGTTTTCGCCTTACCTCCACCACCGCCATCTTTCTTTTCATCAACTGGGTTGACGGTCACCAGCTCTGCATATCTCAGTTTCTTCCTTAAACATGAGGTCAGCTCCACAGCGTCTACCCCATCTCCGATCACCACTATCTCATTCTTTTCTTGTCCCCCTAAAGCTGCTGAATCCACTCCTGAACAAAGACCCACAAAAATTCAGAACTTTTCTTGAGTGGTAGGCTCTATCAATGCAAAGAATAGAAAGAAGAATAAATTAAGAGCAAAATGCACATCAGATGTTTGATTTATTTACCATCTTGGCAAACCGCAGCCTTGAGAGCTTTTCGTCGAGATTTGTCGTCAGTCATACTCAATTTAATTACGATCTTTTGCTGCATAACGAATTCAAAAGGAATATTAATCCAAAGCGCAGAAAGAAACTGGGAGAGATTAAGTTAAGCTGATTGCTATTTATATACCTTCATCACTCTGTGAAAAGACTGCAGCTTGAAGGAAAGAGCGCAGCTAAGAAATTCAAATGCTGGTGAAGTCTCTGTGTTTCACTCACTTTACGAGTGAATTAATTTGTCATGTTCATCTATTTATAGGTCTCATCAATGGTATACACATCATATTTTTATTATTATATCATCTATACGAATAGATATAAAGTCGATAGTCTTATTGAAAACAAACTCTCCATTGAGATCTATACGAATAGATATAAAGTCGATGGCCTTATTAGAATCAAACTATCCATTGGGCTAGAAGTATTGTTTGTCTGTTCTCACATTTTAGGATTAACAATAATTTCTACTGTTGTTGAAATATATTAAATAAGGTTGTTATTAGGATAAATTGGATATGACTCTATTTATATGGGGTTCTTGTCTTATTGGAAACTTTGAACAGTTTATGATTATTTTTCACCCGGTGTTTTGGCAAATCCCTTCAAGATTTTGAAGCTCAAAACGTAAAAAAAAAAAAAGAAAAAACAGAAGAAAACAAAAAAAATAAAACACAAAAACAAAAACAAAAGCACAAGCACAAGCGAAAACATAAAAAACAAAACCAAAAAAAACATAAAAACAGAAACGAAACAAAATAAAACAAAACAAAAGGAGAGAGAAAAGGAGGAAAAAGGTGAGAAACATATGTCTCCTGCATCCTACATATCACCCACCTCGCGAACGGAATCTTGATTAGGACGGTAAATGAACCAAGATGTTCGATTGTTCGGTTCGTTTGAGCTTGAACTCGGCTCGAATAAAAGGTTAATGACCAGAGTTTGAACATCTTTTTTTGTTCGAGTTCGGTAAGTGGCGCCGTTCGTTTAAGGTGTTCGGCTCGTTAATGTTGTTCGTGAGTTAAACGAACCAAGTTTGAACAATTAAATATGTTTGTTTAAATAAACAAACAAGCTCGGCTCGTTTGCTAAGTTAAATGAACCGAACTTGAACGACGCAATGCTCGGCTCGTTCGGCTCGTTTACAGCCCTAATCGTGAGTCAAGAAAAACCAACTGCTAAGACCATGACTTCTCTAGTTTTTCTATCCTTTGATCTTTTTTATTTTTTTTTGACTAAAATCAATCAATCGGACCAAGTATTTTTTTTTGACTAAAATCAAAATTAAATTTTTTTGTCAAAATTAATAAAAATTAATAATATTAACAATAAGAACTACAGTGGTCGCGTAACAATAAAGATTGTGTATGCAAAATAAAAATTTCAGATGATTATAAAGAATTAATATAAACAAACAATTAAGGAGTAATTCTGACAATTATCACAACTGATTGCTTGGCATCCGAAGAGCATCCGATCAATCATGCATCTGGCCTTTTTTTTTTTTTTTGGATAATTATCTTACACTCTTGTGTTTATATGTAATTACCTCCAAACCTTTGATAGTTAAAAAATGAACTTTTAAACCATGTATTTTAAATTAAATTGTTCTTTCAAACAAAGTTAACAAAATTATCATATTTTATCCGCAATCATTTGGCATATGATTCCTGATATTCTGTCTGGCTTAAAATTTTTATCTTTACATCAACTATTGTTTGAACTAAAGATATAATTTTAGTTAATATTGACCGAAAATTTTCATTTTCAGTTTAGTTCAAAACAACGTGAGTGTGTAGATTAAGTTTTTAAACTAAAAAAGATATATAAATAATTATGTCTAAACAGAGAAAGTGTGAACATGATAATTTTTTCTCTTTTTTAGTTTCTTTTTGTTTGTTTTTCTTAGGATGAAAGAAAAGTGTATTAGTCAATCTATCCACAATCATATTATTAGGTAGGAACAATTTCTCTAGAAAGCCAAAGCCTCCTATTATTAAACTTAAACGGTAGAAAAGAAGAGGTTGTTAGTATTAATTACATTAGCCTTCAGGGCATATCCAGTTGATATTCTGGTTGGTATTTACTCTAATATATTAAGAGTTCGAATTCAAAGATACACACAGTGTAAGTGCTCAATTGCTGTTAGACCGAATGCCTAGTTTACCGAGACACCTTGTGTGAGTCACTGCGTAAGTCATCACCCAATCTAGAAGGCCGCTGGACTCCTGATTTACATCCTCTACGATGCTCCTTGGGGCTGGAGCGGTAGGGACCCTAGGGAGAGATTTCACCCTTTACTCCAATTAATTACATTAGTACGCTATTTAAAGTTGACTTGGCAATCTTTTTGATACTTACATTGTCAAGTGAAGTTGATGTATCTGTAGGAATATTGAATTAGGAGAGGAATAATTTGAACAGCCGAAGAATTTTCTTTTTCTTTTGGTTGGTACGGCTACTTCACACGACCGGTTTGGAATCTCCTCACTCCAACTTTCCTCACTCCCTTTGTGATCACGCGACACGTGACAGCAAAAGGGTGGTGAGGCTAGATGAAGGTGAAGCTTCACGACCCCCCTTGCTGCCACGTGTCGCAGCAAAAGGGTGGTGCGGTCACGCATCACCGCCCCCTTGCAGTGAGATCATCATATCCCCACACGACCTGTCGCCTTCTGTCCACCCTAACTAACTTGTGTAGTTATATGAAATTGACGTGAGGAGTATAGACAAAGTTTTACATTAAAATGTTCATTTGACTTTAGGTACCAAAATATTTGTAATGAACATATGACGATTGTTCTAGTATTCTTCTAGTTCATATGGAATGACCTTAAAATGTAAGATATTACAGCTTGCCAGTATTGTTTTCTAGTTGAAGATTTAATCAATCAATCATACTCAATATATCCCAACAGCAGCAAAAGCTATCGTTAAGGTCTGGGGAGGTTGAGCCGCAGGAAAACTATACTATATCCTGAAAGATAGAGAGCTTTCGAGACCCTCTGTACCTACATAAATAAAACAATAATAAGTGTATGATATGCTAGCGTATTGGATCAGATATATATAAGAGAAGATTCCTAACTCATCTTCTGTTATATTGTCTAATCATTTGATAGAATAATGCAATATAGGGGATTTAAATACATACGGACTGCCTTGATCGGAAAGGTAAGACAATAAAATAGAAGATGGATTAGGAGACTTTTTCCCATATGTTATTTTTAATATAGTTATAACTTTGCAGCTGATTGGTTTTTAAACTTGGTTTTATTATCAAAGTGTTCCTGACTTTTTATTGGTCGGATTATACAAACCCCCAAACCACTAACCCATCACGGCAATAACAAATAAAAGCAAAAAAAAAAAAAATTTATGCATATTTCATCATACATACCCCGTTCCTCACTCCAAACTCTACCAAGATCACAAATCACAACACAACAACAAATACCCAGTATATCCAAACGATAGCAAAAACACAAACCTAAACATGGGTCATAGTATGAATTCGTTAAACCTAGAACAAGTCGTAAACCTCAAAGACATTTCTTCAACCTAGAATCTTCAAGCAAAATACTGTACATGTCTATATCTATAAATTACATAAACTTCAATTAAATTATAACGCATAGTCTACGACCCAAATCCATCATAAAGTTAGCCACCCGTGTATTCATCTAAAAGATCAAGTAAAGAAAAGAGTAAGCTTCAACACAGTGAGTGAAGAAGAAGAATCAATTTAAGGGTTCACTCGCCTTTCTTCAATCACCGTAAGGAAAGGTATTTTTTTGAGCAAAATATATTATCCTGGTCTGAGAATCTCATCACTTTAGCCCTAAAGAGCATCGTAGAAGATGTAAATCAGGAACACAACGGCCTCCTAAGTTAGAAAAGGTCATACGTAAGAGACACACACAAAGTGTTCACTGTAAACTGGACATTTGACCTAAAACAGCAGTGAAACACACTGTGTAGGTTGTTGGAATTGAACCATGTATCTATTGGGTACATGGTAGGATAACTCCTAATATATTCTATCATGTTTATAGAGTGCATTTTTCAAATTATTTTCTTTCTCAACGTAATAGTGCTCCATTACTACAAGTTACAAAATTGTTTTGTCATGCTCGTGGACTTCATATATTTACTTAGAAGCAAAGGCAACTTATCGATCCAAGCTTCCACTTCAAACAACAACATTATTATCCTATTGCTTTAAAGGCTCCGATATATGGCAGGATATGAGAAGGTCGGATGTACACAACTATACTCGTGTGTTAGAAACATACAGAAGTTGTTTTCCGATGATCCATAATGAAAATTACGTCAAATTGTGTCGATCAACTGATACTTTACAATATAAGAAGCGCGACCAATTTAGTGAGTCATTTTCCTGTATTTCATCATATTCCAAAGTCAAGGAAGAATGTGTCAAAGAATTCATGAATTACGGTCCCTTCTTGAATGATGTTATACAATTAACTTTGTTATAGATGGATTTTTTTCCCCTTCAATCATCTTAAATCGAAGAAGCTCACAGCAACATACTTGCGTCTTTGTGCATCTTTTACTTTATTTTTATTTTCCCCTATCCTTGTCAACTTAGATTTGGTGTAGATGTCGAACAATCAGTTAAAGAGGAAATATAGAAGGTGTCATTTGTTTTCTCATCGTGTTCGTGGTTGGGTGCAGCAATTGTCCCGTGGCGCGTAGGCCGTGTGGGTCAAGTCACAGTCGATTGTCGTGGGCGCTTGTGTGTGTTGAATGCACTATAAGGCTAGGGTATGCGCATCTCCTATCACCAATTGATTTTGGGAGAGTTGGTAGCACCTAAGGTCCTACAAGTGGTATCAGAGCCAAGGTCACGGGTTCGATTCCCAGCAGGAGCAATTGCTGAGGGGGAAATTGTTGGGTGCAGCAATTATCCCGTGGCGCGTAGGCCGTGTGAATCAAGTCACAGTCGAATGCCGTGGATCAAGTCACAGTCGAATGCCGTGGGCGCTTGTGTGTGTTGAATGCACTATAAGACTAGGGTATGCGCATCTTCTATCACCAACACCACAAAAAAAAGGCATATAGCGACAGACAAAAATCGTCGCCATTTCGTCGCTACAGGCATATAGCGACGAAATAGCGACGAAAACAGTAGGTCGTAATACGGCTTGTCGCAAAGTGATTTTCGTCGGTGAAGCGTCGTTATATTGGGACAGAAAAAATCTCGTCGGTGTTTCGTCGCACAATTGCGACGAAAATCTGTCAGGTCTGCGACCTGTTATTGCCGTCGTTTTTTCGTCGGTGTATTTTTTTCGTCGCTATTTTATAATTTTTTATTTTTTTATTTCCGTTCTGCGACATTTTATTTCGTCGCAGAGTTTCGTCGGTATATCTTTTGCCGTAGCTATTTTATAATTTTTTATTTTTTTATTTCTGTTCTGCGACATTTTATTTCGTCGCAGATTTTCGTCGGTATATCTTTTTCGTCGCTATTTTTAAATTTTTGATTTTTTTATTTCCGGTCTGCGACATTTCTGTTTCGTCGCAGGTTCGTCGCTATTTTTAATTTAATAATAATTATTAATTTAATATTAAATATTAAATATTTTAAATTTATTAATAATATCAATATATTATTAATTAAATAGTTTTTATTATTATTTAATTTTTATAATATATTTTATTTTGTATATTAAATCATTTGTACGAATATTATACAGAAATACAGTACTTGCGTATTGAAGTTCGTATAATTAAACAACACAAACGAAATAGAATCCGTATAAATGTCATATAAAATATAAAAGTACAAAGAATATGTCAATACAATAAATGAAATAGACTGTACGAAAAATCAAAAAATGAAATACTTTGCAGAGGAAGATGGAGGGGGATCATGCGGAGAAGAGTGACCATCAGGAGAGGGAGGCTGAGGCTGCGAGGAGCTGAAAATGATAGAGATGATGAGATGCGATAGCTGCGAGATTTGCTAGTTCGTCGCCTGCTGCACCTGTATCATCTGCTGCTGCGCATGCTCAACCGCCTGCTGAAGCGCCTGCTGAACCGACTGCTGTAGCGCCTGCTGGGTCTGAGTCAGCTGCGACCGCAGTGCCTGTACACTCTCCTCATGCTGCGCCCTGATGGTCTCCACCTTATGCTGCAGCGCCGCATGCTCTGATTCCAGGCACGAAATATCCTCTGGGGCCGCAGAAGGCGCGGAAGTGCTGGCCTCAGAGGAAGCACCTGGATGCAGAACTTCGGGAAAGAATCGCGGCGCTGCTGATCCAACCCCGTACACCTCCCTCTTCTTCTTATTCTGAGGGCCGACGGTCCGAACCGCATCCCAATAAGCACGGTTCTTGTCGGCCTCTTCTCCCCTATGTGCGAGTAATCTGTTGTACTCGTCCAGAAATGAGAATAAGAATTGTTAGGGTTTAGGGTTTAGAAATAAAACAAACTAAGGAAAAAAACAAATGATATCGTAGTCTACTTACACTGATGTCGCGGGCCTTCGCCGTGATCCAGTCCTCCGTCCCGTCAGAGGCTTTCTTCCGATGCGTCTTGTAGAAGAGATCGTAGGAGGCTGGCCACTCCCCCGTCTCCTCGTGCTGAAAGAATGAAATAAAATATGTTAGTGAAATCCAGAATTTTAAAAATTTCGGCATGACCTATTCGTTTATCGGAGGTATCCCGGCCTTAAAGGCCTCTCCCAAGTCAAATCAAAAATAAAAAGAAAAAGGCAAATGAACACATATACTACTTAAATTAACCATATACGAATACCAAAAAACAATAGCGCAACATAAGAAATCAATGAATATAAATAATCCACTTAAGTCAATGAATGTAAATAATCCACTTAAGTCAATGAATCTAAATAATCCAATGAAATCAATGAATCTAAATAATCCAATATTAAAATACTTACCATAGAACGCATCGTGGTGGCGTGGGAAACCGAACCACCTGAGTGTGTGGCAGGTGCTGGGCCCTGTACATTGCCGCTGCGCTGGTTCGCCGCGTTCCGGGCCCAGGTGGCCTCAGGTAGCAGGGTCCGTCCATCCTTCTATCCACCTCGCCCAGGTGGCCTCGGATATGTAGGCAGGCCTGGCAGAAGTGGGGTCACGCTCCCACTTGGTCTTGTGCGAGTTGACGAAGTCCCTGTAGCATTTGGCGGCCCTCTGCCGCCAGGCCTGCTCCACGTCGTGGGCGATGTCAGCTGTCCAGCTGTACGCCTTCTGCAATTATTATACGGAGGAAAAGTAAAAACGTGGTTAGAAAAGTAATGATCGATTACGCATCAAAAAGTGAAATTCATCAAATTTGAATACCTGAAACTCATCCCAGTAGAACCTACGTGTCTGCGGGGTGACACGGGACCAGGCATATCCAGCTGGGTCCTGCCTCAGGTGGAAGGACCGAGTGATGCAACCGGAAATCTGGCCCGAGTCCGGTGCAAACCTGAAAGAGGTGAAGTTGTTAGGAAAAAATAACGCGTGAAATATATTTGAAAACGTGTTAAAAAAATAAATCATTACTTACGTATGAGTATCATGTGACCAAGGGAGGGCACGACGCCCTTGTATGACACCCTCGTCCGATGCCGCATCAGACGCCAGATGAGGTGCTGAACTGGTGGGTGTGGGTGGCGGCGTAGATCGGGGGGTGCGGACCTCTCAGCAGACCCTAAAAGGTCTGCGTCTGCAGCAAGTGTTGCGGTCGAAACCGACCCAAGCAGCTCATGCTGAGAAAGGAACATATTAATCTCTCCTGAGATGGCCTGTGTAGCTGGTGGGTAGGTGGATCGAGTCGGTAAACCCTCACTAGCCATCAGATCTGCAAGGGTGAAAAATTTAAAAGGCACATTCAACAAGTTTAGGGTTGGTTGGCCAGACAAATAAGATGTCCAAAAAATGACAAGTGTTTAAATACATTTAATGCAAGATATTAATAATTTTGAAAATTTCGGCATGACCTATTCGTTTATCGGAGGTTTCCCGGCCTTAATGGCCTCTCCAAAGACAAATCCAAATCCAACAACATGACATGATTAACCAAACTACATAATCAAACTTCATCATCAAATTACACGTCAAAGTATAGTAAATTAAAGAGAATTATGGGTTGCCCAAAGTAAACACAATTCAATTTAACAACAAACAGGTTTCAACCATAAACTAGCTAAACAAAATACATGGCTTCAATAATATACATTATTTGAGCTTCAAACTTGAAAAATAAATAAAAACTATTTAATAAATCACTTAGCCACATGATCACCAACATACTTGCTTCATTCATCCCCCCCCAACAGCCACCCCTGCCAACAACCACCCCCGCCCACAGCCCACCGCCGCCCACATCCACCCCCGCCAATAGCCACCCGCCACAGCCACCTCCCGCCAACAACCCACCCCGCCACAGCCCACAGCCACCCGCCACATCCACCCCCGTCAACAACCACCCCGCCCACTGCCCACAGCTGCCCACAGCCACCCCCGCCAACAGCCACCCCGCCACAGCCACCCCCTGCCAACACTCACCCCCGCCCACAACCCACCCCCTGCCAACACCCACCCCGCCACAGCCAACCCCCCGCCATTACAAATATGAGGTTTGAAACTAAAATCCACCCCTTTCCACTTCCTGAACCAAGCCGTGGGGTAGAGAGCCACCCCCAGCAGCCCATTACCAAGAAATCCGTCCCCTCCCCTTAGACCCTTCTTCATTTTTCTAATAACTACAACAAGAGAGGGAACTAAACAATATATAACAAGTTAGATTCTTGAAGGTTTATGCCCTTAATGCTTCAAGACACTAAATAAATTAAACTTTAAAAGAAAATATTTGCCTCTACTCTTGAATCCTTGCTTATTTGGAAAAGATTTCACCTTCTTCCTTTCTTTCTTTGATGTCTTTCGGCCTATGGGTCAAGAGGAAGGATTAGAGGGGCGGGGAGTCACCGGTGGGGGAGAGGAAGGGAGGGAGTATTGAAATTGGGGGGAACGCTAAAATGGGGAAGAAGAAGGGGGATTTCAGTTTTAAGTTCGAAATTTTGCGACGACATAGCGACAGGAGTTCGTCGCTGTATACTGTGTCGTCGCTATTTCTTGTGCCGTCGTTATTTCAAATTTGCGACGACACGTTGCGTCGGTAAATCGTCAGCGCTCGTCAGTATTTGAAAAAAAATAATACAAAATATAAAGTACTTCCCGACACACATTATGTATATACATGTGTATAAGTACATCAACACATACACACATTAACATAAAGAGATACATAAAAATTTTGACTAACGTCAATCTTCATTGTCATCCGCATCCTCATACGCATTTTCATTTTCATCTTCATTTTCATCTTCATCTACATGCTCGTCGTCCTCTTCATCCTCGTATTCGTCTTCGACTACATCTTCAATATTGTCAGCCAGTTGTATGTTGAGATGAATTTCGATGAAACCGCAGTTGGGGTCATTTAGAGGGACATTGTGCAGTTCAACATGTGTCGTATCCACAACGCACGGGTTTTCTTCTTGAAATGCGGCATCCATGCCATCTGAACCTGGCTGGATACTGACATCAAACTTGCTCGATTTCACTTTGCACACGGCTCGCCAGTCTTTTGAACTCGCATTCATCCTCGTCGTCGGATACGATAGATAGTACACCTGGGACGCTTGACTAGTCAAAACGAATGGATCGTACTTTCTGTACCGTCGCCCTTGGTGTATGTCTACCAACTTATATCGGCCGTGAACCTTTGTGCCAGCGCGATAACCTCCCTGAGTTGGATCGTACCATTCGCATTTGAATAGCACCACCCGCTTTATAGGCAATGCAGGATATTCGAGCTCAATGATGTCAGTAAGGTAGCCGTAGAAGTCATCCTCGTCCGGGCTATTGTCATACCGCTTGACACACACTCTGCTGTTCTTCGACGATTTTCGGCTGGCATGGGAGACTGTGTGGAATCTATAACCGTTCACAAAACACATGTCGTAGCGCGTGACTCTGCTGAATGGACCCTCGGCTATTGGTGTCAGATTATAACCGTATTCTTCGTCAGCCAGATGACCTTTGCTCGCCTGTAAAACGAGAAGTATACATCAGCGGGTCAATAAATGCGTATCACATGACGTACACGTAACCAGCAAATATGTAAACTTACATGCCACCTGAACCAATCAGCAAACTTGGCATCTAACTCATTGTTTATTTCATCGCTCGATATACCCGGTGAACGTTCTTGCAATAAATCAACGAACAAGCTGAAGCAAATTACGAATGAGTACCCTGTATACCTTTGTAATATAATGGATAGAGTAGCGCAAGGTATTTACAAATTAAAATTGGATATCGTTTATACCTCTTGAAACGGTCAACTTGACGGCAGTTGCACAGAACATAAGAATGAGCAATCTTCAGATCGCTGTCCCTCAATATCATTTCCTTTCCCTGTCCGTGAAACCTGATCGGATGTGTGAATATCGGGAGGACACCGGATCTAGAAATGCCGTCGTCGTTCCGGGGAACATCTCTGCACCTCGACGGGACATCTGGCTAGAAGTAATGAGACACGAATGTCGAGGCTTCCTCCGTCAGGTAGGCATTGCACATCGAGGCCTCGACTTTGGCCTTGTTCCTGATGTTCAGCTTCAAATGCCTGAGATATATGTTCATATAGTGAATACTCCAACGTCACATGATGAAACAAATTGGTAAGCATGCTCGCACTTAGACACATAAGAACGTCACGTAATAAATAAGAGTACCTCTCGAACGGATACATCCACCTGTACTAAACAGGACCACCAACGCGTGCCTCGTATGGTAGATGAACTGGCAGGTGTTCCATTGAATCAAAGAAGGCTGGAGGGAATACAGTTTCCAGCTTGCATAGGATCACTGGGATTTCGCCCTCCAGTCTTGACATATCATCCGCCCTGAGTCTCGTGGATGTAAGACATCTGAAGAACAGACTCATCTCGGTAAGTGCTTCCCATACATTGGTTGGAAGCAGCTCGCGGAATGCAATGGGCATCAACCGTTGCATGAACACGTGACAGTCGTGGCTCTTCATCCCGTGCAAACCGCGTTTATTCACGTCGATGTTCTTCGACAGGTTCGAAACATGGCCGTCAGGAAATCTAGTCGTCCCCAGCCACGATAACAACGCACTGACCTGCTCCACAGTCAGCGTGTACAAGGACTTCGGCATGTAGGATGTTCCAACGAGATGCAGCTCCGGTCGCATTTTGAGGTCGCGCATATCAAGTCGTGCCTTCAAATTGTCTTTTGTTTTTCCAGGCATATTCAGCAGTGTATTGAAGATGTTGTCAAACACGTTCTTCTCAATGTGCATGACATCCAGGTTGTGTCGGATCATATTGCTCTTCCAGTACGGAAGCTCCCGTAATATGCTTCTCTTCTTCCACCCGATACAGTAACGGGCCAGGTCTGCGTTGTGGCTGCCGTCCGGATCATCAGCGACCCCCACGAATCCACAACTGTCTATCTCCTCCAACACCTCCGCACCCGTGAGAAGCTCGGGCTTCGTGTCCTTCTCGACGATGCCAGGCATGAACGCCGTCACGGTCTTTCTGTACAAATGACGTCTGGGCAGGAACTTCCTATGGCTGTCGAACCAGCAAATCTTACGTCCATGTTTCAAGGACATCGTCTTCGCTTGCTTCATGCAGTAAGGGCAAGCGTATTTCCCCGCTGTACTCCACCCCGACAACATAGAATAAGCCGGAAAGTCGCTGATCGTCCACATCAGCGCAGCGCGGAGCTGGAAGTTTTGTTTGGTGGATACATCAAACGTCTCCACGCCAAACTCCCACAACCACTTCAGCTCCTGTATCAATGGCTGCAGGTATAGGTCGATCTTCTGTTTCGGATTCCTAGGCCCCGGTGCGATCACAGTCAAGAACATGTACGGCTTCTTCATGCACATCCAAGGAGGTAGATTGTACTGCGTCACGATGATAGGCCACGACGAATACTGCTCTCCCGACTGTCCGAACGGGTTGAACCCGTCGGTGCATAACCCCAACCTAACGTTCCTTGTCTCTGAAGAAAAACCCGGATGTGTCGCATCGAACGTTCTCCAAGCTTTGCCATCAGATGGATGGCACATCTCATCGTCTTTCGTGTAGTGCTCCGCGTGCCACCTCATCTGGCTAGCTGTGGCACCGGATGCGTAGAGCCTCTGCAGTCTAGGGGCGAGAGGTAAATAGTAGAATTGCTTTCTTGGCACGTTTCGGTTTCTTTTGTTCGTTCTCCACCTGGGTGTCCCACAGACCCTGCACTTGTCTTTATCCTCGTTGATGCCCTAGTATATGATGCACCCCTCCGAACAACAATCGATCTTCTGAACCGGCAGTTCCAACGCCTGCAGCTGTTTCTTCGTCGAATAAAAACTGTCGACCATCGTGTTCCCTTCGGGAAGAGATTCCCTCATAAGCTGACACATCCCATCGTACAATCTTTCCGTCATGCGGTGCTCTGTCTTTATGCTCGTCATCCGACCGATCATGGACATATGTGTGTGACTACTGCAACCGGGATACAACGGCGTGTTAGCGGCGTTCAGCATCTCAAAAAACTGTCTCGCCTGAGGGTTTGGATCTTCCTCCACGAATATACGCGGCTGTTCATCCGGATCCTGTGCACGTTCATACCCGACATGAGACTGTAAGTACTGCTCTCCCGTAAATGCGCCGGCGGCTGCGTCTTGCACCATCTGCACGTATGGGTTGTGAGATCCCTCGCCTATTTTCTTCGACATCAACCTGACCGGGTCTCCCTTCGAAGTGAATAGTTGCAGATGTAGACACCCCCTCATATTCGCCGTGGCAGTACCATGTGTGGTAATTGTGCACGAAACCTTGTTTCAATAAGTGAACCTTCACGTCACCCGGATCCATATATTTACGGTTCTTGCATTTCTTACACGGACATCTAATCTGCGTTCCACTTTCATTACTCGTCGCAAAATCCACAAATTCTTCGAGACCTTCAACAAACCTAAAACTCCACTCCCCGTTGTTTACTCTCTCGTACATCCACTTTCTATCGCTCCTGTTCGGATCCATTTTCTCGCTATACCTTCAAAATAACAGCAGCTATCTTTTCTCGGTGTGGAAAACCTAAAAATCCCACACAATAAGATATCTTCCTTCTATATTTTCGTTGAAAAGTGATGATTTATGTGTTTGAAATGGGAGAAGAATTGGAGAAGAGTGGAAGAAGAAAGCTGCGTTTTATGGTTCTCAGCCTGCAATATTACCGACGTCTTAGCGATGCTATAGCGACGACCAAGAAACACAATCTCCGTCGAATAAAAGGCAACAAACACAAATATCGACGCCTTAGCGACGCCAATAGAGACGAATTTCATCGTATGGTGTGCGTGTATTAATGTCAGCATTCAATGATTACCGACGCTATTTGCGTCGCTAAGGTGTCGCTATCCAGTGACCGTACAGTGCCCGATTGTTACAACTTCCGATGCATTTACGTCGCTAAGTCGTCGCTCTGTCGTCGCTGAATTCCCCTATATAAACAGCCTTCCGCGACTCCCGTAACAAAAAAACAAAATCTCCTTTATAATCATAAAAAACAAATATGGTTCGTACTAAGTCCCAGGCACGACGTGGTAGTGGACGTACATACCCAAGACGGGGTCTTCAACCACCGGCACCTGCACCGGTTCCTCCACAACCACAAGCACCACCGCCGGCTGACTCCTCCGAACCCACTGTGCAGGGGCCAAGGAGGCAAGAGGATCGCCAAATTGGCGATCTTCGTGTAGAAATACAAGAGCTGTGGAAAACAGTAGAGAATATGAAGGAGGTGCTTAACTATCAGGATGAGCGTCTCCAGTACCTGCACACAAGGCAGATGCGCATCAAAGCCAAAGCTGCGCAGCTGAGACGCCTCCTGAAGGCGTGCGCGGAGAGTGTTGCTACTCTCTGTTCGGATGACAAACAGTGAACGGCTCCTCTCTGCTATTCTTATAGATTTTTTTTTCGTTTTTTCCTTATGTATATTGTAATTTATAATTCTATGTTAATGAAATTTTTTTCACAATCATCGCTTTCGTTTTCTTAATTTAAACACGTGTTCAATCCCTTACGAATCTCGACGACGATAAAATACAGACGAAATGTGGTTCGAAAAAATTTGGGACGACTAATTCACCGACTAAACAGCGACTATATACCGACGAAACTTAAAACGAAGAGAACCTGGTAACCCGCGAATATATTGAATTTAGCGACGATTTACCGACGAACTAGCGGCGCACGACGTCTCTTCACACCATTCGACGCGTTTCGTCGCTACGGCATCGCTAATGCGTCGCTATTCGGCAGTGTCCGTACAGTGCCCTATGGATACAACGTACGATGAATTTACGTCGCTACGGCGTCGCTAAATCGTCGCTAATTCAAACCAAGCGTCACGCCCGCACATATTCCCATCTTGATTAACAGTCGAAAAATTCGTCGCAGGTTCGTCGCTATGTCGTCGCTAAATTTACCTATTTATACCCCACATCCCATCCGTGCATTACATATAAACAAATTTATAAAACTTCAAAGTATGCCGCGTCGTTATAGAAGAACCCCACGTCGCGGAGGGGCAAACAGTGCACCTCCACAACGGCCTCCTCCTCAACCAAAACCATCGGTTGAGCGGGAGGGTTCAATATCTGTGCATGGCCCAATGCCGCCAGAGGATCCTCCCGAAGAAATGCCGGAACCGAATATCGACTACCGTATGCTTATAGCAAACATGCAGCAGCAGTCGAGGCAACTGCGCAGCGTGAATAGAAGGCTGCGCAAGTTGAAATCCAGATATTACAAGCTGAAGCGCCTCCTTAAAGAGTTCACAGAGAATGTGGCGGCCACTCTTTCTTCCGATGACGAAGAGTGAACGGCCCCTCTCCGCCTCTCTTTTAGATTTTTTTTAGTCTTCATAATGTAAATTTTTATTACTAAATGAATAAAAATTTTTCCCAATCACCACTTTCTTTTTTCTTAATTCATACACGTGTTTATCCGTGTTTATGTTTCTGGAATTTTTGCGACACATTACTGACGATATAGCGACGAAACGTTACAAATTAAATAGCGACAAACAAAAGAAACATAGTAGCGACGAATTACTGACAAAACAACGACGACATTTTAACGAAATGATTAACCTGACTACTTTTTTGTTAGCGACAATGCATTTCATCGTAATTTCGTCGCAATTAACGACGAAAATGCATGTATCGCAATTTCGTCGCAAAATACCGACGAAACACCGACATACCTTGTTTCGTCGGTGACTTTTTCGTCGCTAAACCAAATTCTTTTTGTGGTGCAATTAGTTTTGGAAGAGTTGGTAATGCCTGAGGTAATACAAGTTCATTTTGTTGAGATTAATTCGAGATACGTGTGATGCGCAGCACGTTGATAAGGTTTATACGAATTAATCATAAGGTGGACGTTATGTATGATAATATTATATATCACATATGTCACGTAATAATATTAATTGTTACGTAAACATCCACACGTTAAGTGATCATTGGGTATGTTCGTGGATGTATAGTGTGGTCTAAATGGAAGCCCCGAATATGTAGATAGTCATATGGTCAGAGACCGCGATGGATGGGCTCAAAGTGCAACGACCATAAAGTTACGACATCTGGTTCCCGAGGGGTGACAACCCACGTGTTTCTAATAGATAATTATTGGTACAATAATTAAATATTAAATAATATTTAATAATAATATCTATTATTAAATATTAGATAATATTTAATAAAGGAAGATAAGGTTGGGTTTTAAATTTAGATTTAAATTTGAATTTAATTCAAATTTAAATTTAAATCATAACCTATCAGATCCTTCCATCCCTTTCTATATAAAGGAGGAGGCTTCACCTCCTCAAATCATCAAAACAGATGCATACACAGTACGGAAAAGGAAAAACCAGCGGCCATACAATATTAGAGGGAAGGTGTGCCAAATTTTCTATAAAGCCCACACTGCCTAGCCTCTCCATCGGGTAAAGCAGTGAATTGTTGATTCCGTTCAAGGGGTGTATCAGCAATTGGTGGGAGCTCGTGAATCCTTGGATCACGCCAGATTCATCATCAGCCAGAGCAGTTGCAACGTACGTTTTCAGATTAACAACAGTAATGGAGCAAGGTATATTTTCTGTATTTTGTTACTTTGTCCATTGATTCGATTAAACAGTCCTATTCAAGGATTTATTAAATTAAATCCAACAAGTGGTATCAGAGCAGACCTAATTGAATTAGTTATTTATTCTGTTGATCTGTTCATGTTCGGAAAAAACTGGAATTTTTTGGGTCAAAATGTTTTTTCCGGAACAATTCTTTGGTTAAGAAAAAGGATCGGTTTTCGCATACGTTATAAAAATTTGGCCTCCTTTGTTGTCAAAATCTGTCTCTGCCCTGGTGGCCAGTGCCCCAGTCATAAGTCTGGAGGTCGCGAGTTCAAAACCACCTCGCGAAAATTTCGCCTGCAATTTTTTGTTATTCTGGAATTCCGGTTTCTGTCAGATTTAGTATATAACCAAAAGGCCCATTAATCATCGACAACAAATCAACTGGCCTGATGGCCAGCCCTCCAGACTTGTAATGGGTAGTCATAAGTTCGACTCCTACTGGCAAACTTAGAGGAGCATTTTTGCTCCAGGATTTCAGTTTTGGGTCTGGGCCGGATCCGATTCTACCCGGTCCTGTCCTATTCCGGTATTGGGTTTCAGTCCAAAATCCAGGATAAAAAAACCAGATTCATTATCCAGATTTAGGGTTTGGATCAGGCATGTTTCAGAATAAAAGGGCTTTGGCCCAATTAGCATTTCTGACCCGACCCGACCCGCGCCCCAACCTCTATTTTTCCAGTTTGTTGTTTTATTTGTACATTATTATTATTTTAGATAAAGTAAATAATAATAATAATTTTTATTATTATTATTTAAAGTTTCTTTTAAGGAAAATAGTAATAATAATAAATTATTATTATTATTATTTTAAAGTTTCCTTTTAAAGAAAATAATAATGATAATGATAATTTAATTATTATTGTTATTATTATTAAAAGAAAATAGTAATAATAATAATAAGTAATAATTATTATTATTATTGTTATTATTTTAAAGTTCTTTTAAAGGAAAATAAAGTAAATAATGATGATAATGCTATTATTATTGTTATTATTTAAAGTTTATTAAGAAAAATAGTAATAATAATAATAAATTCTTGTTATTATTATTATTTTTATTATTTTAAAGAAATCCAAAATAATAATAATCAAGTATTAAGTTTAATTTCCGGTTATCGCATTATTGTGTTTATATGCATGCAGTTATTTGCTTATTTATTTATTTGTGCCTTATGTTTATGCATGTGAATAAATAAACAAATAAAGTTATGGAACTTAATCCAATAAGGATCCGAATCTTGTTTGACCCGGTTTGACCGAGTTCAACCAAGTTAATTCGATGGGTTAAGTTGACTGAATTAACCAACACTTATCAATCAATGCGGTTTATACTTGTGATAGATGACTCATTGAGGTGTGATAAAAACACCGTACACATGGTTTTGTCTAAGAAAGCCGGTACTTAAGCGAGACCATTGTGACTCCACCAGTAGCCTGGAAATTACGTGGAATGGTAATACACCCTTATGGCAAGTGGGTATTACTGAATCGGTTCACTTCACACTCAATGTGACCCATCATAAGGTTATATCACTTGTTAAATTGATTGATAAAGATATTGTTTTCTTAAACCGTAAGGAGAACCGAGCTTGGTTCAAGGTGGTTCTTATTTGAGCCGTAAAGAGAATCAAGCTAAGTTCAAATTGGTTTAAGTGAAATAAAATGGATGTTGGGGTTAAGTATGCACGGTACGTGCAAAAGGGTCAGTCAGGAAACTGCGGATCATTTAGAACCATAAAGTTACGCGGCTTAGCAAATGTAGGGCTTTAATATGATCCCCTTAAAGTGCGGCAATCATATCATCGCCACTATATTTGTTATGATCGTGAAGGGCATGTATGTGTTGGAGGCAATCATTGACCGGACCAAAGGAAGGTGTGATTGTCAAAAACACATATGAGCATGGTAGTGGACCCAAATAGCGCTGGCGACGAAGCTTTAAATGCATATGTTAACTCATCGGCCCAAAGGAAGGTGGTTAACCCGTGCTTGGAGAGCCGTCATATTGACCACTACACCCAATTTTTGGAAGGTATTAGGATGACTCCAAAGAGCCCCAATATTGGAAGACAATTGGTAGATGGAATCGGAGTTCTATTTTGATATTTGTTTTTATGCAGTTTAAAGATTACACGTGTTGTGTATTTAAGTCCGTTTCTTATTTGCTTTTCAGCAATAATGTCTAACATTAAGGATATTCCTACAATGAACAGTTCAAACTATAAGCAACGGAAAGGTCAATTTGAGATCTTTCTGGGGATTGCTGATCTAGACAATGCATTACAGATAGATCGTCCAGCTGTGCTAACAGACGAAAGTACCAGTGAGGAAAAATCTCACATGGCACGCTGGCTACGATCAAATCGCATGTGTCTTATGATCATGCAAAAGACTATCCCCAAATGCTTTAGGGGACACGTTTCTGAGTCCACGATGGCTAAAGAATTTTTAGCCGATCTCGAGCAAAAATATGTAAAGAATGAGAAAGTCGAGGCAGGAAATCTCTTAAAGAAACTTTGCTCGAAACAGTACCGTGGAAACGGCAGCATAAGAGGGCATGAAATTATGAATGCTGTCGCCACCAAGTTTGGTGGTAAGAAACGCAAAGCTGCGGAAATGGTTACTGTGCAAAAGGCAAGTCAAAAGGAAAAGGGGATGCCTACTACTGACGCACTCAAAAGCATGACTTGTTTCTTTTGCAATAAGGAAGGACATTTAAGGAAGAACTGCACCGGTTATATATCTTGTCTCAAGAAAAAGGGTATATTCTTAGTTTGTTCTGAAGTTAATTTTGTTTCGGATATAGCCACTTGGTGGGTCGATACGGGAGCCACGACTCACCTATCTGTGACTATGCAAGGTTGCCTAAGCCATAGAAAACCAAGAGACGATGAAAGATACGTCTATTGGGGAAATGGCAGCGGCATAAAGGTTGAAGCCATCGGGCATTTCAGATTTCTGTTGACATCTGGTTTCTATCTAGATTTGCATGACACTTTTGTAGTACCATCGTTTAAACGAAATCTTATTTCGTTTTATCGATTGGATAAAAGTGGATATTACGGTTATTTTGGAAATGGAAATTTCCAACTTTATTATGTTTCTAGATTGATTGGTCACGGTATAATGTCAGAAATCGATAAACTTTATTCAATAAATGTTGCTTCAAATCAGGAAACCTTGCATGTTGTAAAGCGAAACGTTAAAGCAAAATTGACTCATGAGAATGCAGGATCACTTTGGCATTGACGTTTAGGACACGTGTCCAAAAACAGAATAGAACGTCTTGTCAAAACAGAAATTCTCAATCTTTTAGACTTAACTGACTTAGAGTCGTGTGTATTTTGTGCTAAAGAAAAACAAACTAAAGTCCGAAGATAGGAAACAAATCGTGCAAATAGTCCATTAGAGTTGATTCATACCGATATTAGTGGCTCATTTCATCCGGTTACTCGAAATGGCCACTCTTATTTTATCACCTTTATTGACAACTATTCGCGTTATGGCTACATATTCTTGATTAAAGAAAAAGCGCAAGAAATAGACATGTTCAAATCCTTTAAAGCTGAAGTTGAGTTACAACTCAACAAAAGGATTAAAGTCGTCAGATCGGACTGTTGGGGTGAATACTACGGTCGATATGATGGATCAGGAGAACAGTGTCCAGGACCATTTGCTAAATACCTAGAGGAAAACGGAATCGTCCCTCAGTACACCATGCCTGGGTCACCAAGCATGAATGGTGTAGCTGAAAGACGAAACAGTACACTTATGGACATGGTACATAGTATGATGAGTCAAACTACGCTACCATTATTCCTTTGGGGAGAAGCGCTTAAAGCCGCAGCTTACATCCTCAACCGAGTACCAACTAAGGCAACGATAAGGACCCCTTATGAGTTATGGACTAAGCGTAAGCCTAGCCTTAACCACATAAGGGTTTGTGGCTTTCCAGCAGAGGCGAAGCCTTACAGACCAAATGAAAGAAAGCTGGACACCAAAACAGTTAGTTGTTATTTTGTTGGTTACTCGGAAAGGTCACGAGGGTATAAATTCTACGATCCCACAAGTAAAGTATTTTTCGAGACAAATTCGGTAAAGTTCTTTGAGGATACTTTGGTTCCGGGGGAATGATTTACATCAGCAGATCATCGAGTTAGATGAGGCACACTCAGATGCGACAGAAATGCGAATTGAACCATCTTTTGGGGAGATAACATCAGCGATACCCGCACCTAAGGTACCTCATCCCAGTAGTGACGCTCCACAGGAACAAGTTCATGTTCCTGAGAAAGTTACTGAAGAACCCGATGAATTTCTAGCTGATGCAGTTCAGGAACCTACAGTATCCCACGAACAAGTGCCCCTAAGGAGATCCACTCGTGAACGGAGAAACCCCAACATAGCGACTATGTGGTGTATCTTCAAGAACACGAATTCGGTGTTGGTATGCTGGACGATGACCCCGAAAACGTCCAACAAGCATTGCAATGTTGAAATAAAGAAAAGTGGATAAAGGCCATGGAAGAAGAAATAAAGTCTATGTACGACAACAAGGTATGGGATGTCGTCTCGTTGCCTAAAGGTTCGAAACCTTCCGGATAATCATGTCTTTAGTGGCACACTTAGATCTTGAGCTACATCAGATGGATGTTAAGACTGCGTTTCTAAACGGAGAACTCGAAGAAACCATTTACATGGTTCAACCACCTCAATTCGAGGTGGGAGATCCAAAAGGCATGGTTTGTCGACTAAAGAAATCCATCTATGGGCTCAAGCAAGCGTCTCGACAGTGGTACTTCAAATTCGCCAAAGTAATTGCCTTTTTCGGTTTTGAGGCAAAACAAATTGACGAATACGTGTATCACAAGTTCAGTGGGAGCTAGTTCATATTTATGATCTTGTACGTAGATGATATATTGCTTGCAACAAACGATGTAAACATGTTGAGCCACACCAAAGCCTTTCTGACAAAGCATTTCGAGATAAAAGACCTTGGTGAAGCCTCATATGTGTTGGGACTTGAGATACGGATGAATCGTACCCAAGGTATCTTAGGTCTCTTACAACAGGCATACATCGAAAAGGAGTTGAAGCGGTATAGCATGAATAAGTGTAAACCACTTAATACCCATGTGGCAAGAGGAGACAAGTTTAGTCTGAAACAATGTCCCCAGACTGAGTTTGAACGTTTGGAAATGAGGAATACTCCCTATGCTTCGGTAGTAGGGAGTATAATGTATGCCCAAGTATGTACACGACCAGACTTGACATTCATTATGGGAATGTTAGGCAGATACCTCTCTGATCCGAGTAAGGATCACTGGACCACAGCAAAGAGGGTGTTGAAATATTTACAAGAAACAAAACAACACGTACTGACATATTAGAGATCTGATAAGTTAGAGATCACTAGATATATAGATTCCAATTTTTTTGGATGCTATGATAGCATGGAATCGACCTCAGGTTATGTGTTTACTTTAGCCGGAGGTGCGATCTCGTGGAAAAGGGCGAAACAGACCTTATTGGCGTCTTCTACTATGGAGGCGGAATTTGTTGCATCATTCCACGCATCCAATCAGGCGATATGGCTTCGCAATTTTGTCACATGGATGCGGGTATTAGAGACTATCTCGTCTCCAATGAGGATTTACTGTGACAACAAAGCTGCGGTGCTATATTCAAATAACAACCGGAGTTCATCTAAAGCGAAATACATAGAGATGAAGCATCTGGCTGTTAAAGAAAGAATTCAGAGTGGTCTGATCAGTATTGAGCATATCAGTACAGACTCTATGGTGGCTGACCCTTTGACTAAGGCCGTGGAACCGGTTGTGTTTCACAAGCATGTTAGCCGTATGGGTCTTAGTCCAGTTGAGGATGTTTTATCCTAGTGGGAGTCTGTGAGGTTTTTCTTGTGTTCAATAAAGTTGTTTATTTCAGACAAACAGTATAATGTACATTCCGGTTATATTAAAGTTTTCTGCAGAAGTAATATACATTAAGCAGTTACAGCATACATTCTGAATTCTATTGATCTCGCTAAAGTAGGGTCAAGCTGGAATTAATATGTACGACCATCTAGCATATTAATTTCACACTATATATCCATTTCAGTATCCATGTCATTCAGTAGAATGTTAGCATCATGATTTAAAAGGGACTAGCCACTAATTCAATGTGGAGACGTGCGGCTTAAGTCTTTTGCTAACATTTGCTGATGGACCGGAAAAGGAAAGACACACTAAGGGACATACGGTATATGAGCTCAAAAGGATGACATAAAATCTTTAAGATACATACATAGTCCAAGTGGGAGATTGTTGGGATTAATTCGAGATATGTGTGATGCACAACACGTTGATAAGGTTTATACGAATTAATCATAAGGTGGACGTTATGTATGATAATATTATATGTCACATATGCCACGTAATAAAATTAATTATTACATAAACATCCACACGTTAAGTGATCATCAGGTATGTTCGTGGATGTATAGTGTGGTCTAAATGGAAGCCCCGAATATGTAGACAGTCATATGGTCAGAGACCGCGATGGATGGGCTGAAAGTGCAACGACCATAAAGTTACGACATCTGGTCCCTGATGGGCGACAACCCACGTGTGGCTAATAGATAATTATTGGTACAATAATTAAATATTAAATAATATTTAATAATAATATCTATTATTAAATATTAGATAATATTTAATAAAGGAAGATAAGGTTGGGTTTTAAATTTAGATTTGAATATGAATTTAAGTTCAAATTTAAATTTAAATTTAAATCATAACCTATCAGATCCTTCCATCCCCCTCTATATAAAGGAGGAGGCTTCACCTCCTCAAATCATCAAAACAGACGCATACACAGTACGCAAAAGGAAAAACCAGCGGCCATACAGTATTAGAGGGAAGGTGTGCCAAATTTTCTATAAAGCCCACACTGCCTAGCCTCTCCATTGGGTAAAGTAGTGAATTGTTGATTCCGTTCAAGGGGTGTATCAGCAATTGGTGGGAGCTCGTGAATCCTTGGATCACGCCAGATTCATCATCAGCCGGAGCAGTTGCAGCGCACGTGTTCAGATTAGCAACAACAATGGAGCAAGGTATATTTTTCGGATTTTGTTACTTTGTCCATTGATTTGATTAAACGGTCTTATTCAGGGATTTATTAAATTAAATCCAACACATTTGACCTTTAAGGTTTTCACCAAATGCTATTTTTTTATCAGTTGGATCCATGAGTATCACTAAATCAGTTGTCACTATTTAATATATAGTTGATGTCATCATATAATTTGTGCTACATGAGTAAAGAGAAGGAAGAAGATAATATACATGCACGCATATACACACATATATACATATGTGTGTGTATGTGCATATATCTGTGTGTATATATATGTATAGATATTGTGTGTGCCTGCATATATATACTTCCTGTATCCCAAAAATCTCTCACAATTGCTCAATGAAAGTAGTAGATCAAAAGTCAATCGAAACCACATTATTCAACAGATCAGTTTGTCAAAATAGTCTACACACTATTCAGAATTAAATTTCATTTAATAATGTGTAAAATAGTTTGACAATTTGATTTTAAATAGTTTGACAATTTGTTTATGTAATATATTGATTTCTTGTTATCAATGTATTGTTTTTATTATGTTATTACGGTGACACTTTAGGAAATAAACATAAGTTAACATGCTTATTATACAAAACGGAAAACATTTTGAGACTTTCTAAACAAAACTAGACTTAAATGGTAAAGGAGTATTTTTTTTATGGTCCCCCTCTCTCCCTCTCTCTCTCTCACACACACACATACACATATATATATATGTTGAGTCATATATGATTTAATAAACAGACATGTGCATTTATATATAAAAAACAATTTCAGTTGTGCTATGTATTTCTTTCAACAAAATGTTTCGTTGAATAGTATAATAATACAGTTACTTCTAAAGTAATTAAAAATTTTGACACATGATTATTCTTACACTTACATTTGCATGTTAAAATATAGATTCAAACTCAAGTTTCATTAACAAGGTAAAAGGAAAAAAACTACAAAGCACGACAAGAACCAGTCCCATTGTTTAAGACTCAACATCGACGTCAAACTTTAGGAGTGTCTTTCTTTGTTATGAGGACCACAGGTGGGCTGGGAATGGGATGTGTGGTGGCGCTGGGTGGGGGTTTAGTGGATGGGATCTCCTCATCCTCAATCCCCTCACCCCACCCATGACCACGCGACACGTTGCAGCAGGGTGTGGTGGTGAGGCTAGATGCGGATGTCCCTCATCTAGCCTCACCACCCACTTTGCTGCTATGTGTCGTGCGGTGATGCGTGAGGTGACGAAAAATGGGTGAGGGGATCCTATCCGGGTTTAGGTGGTTGCACGACGGAGAGGGGAAAGGCCAGCGTCATTTTCTTTTCTTTTTTTATCGTTTTGGTTGACTAAGTCAACAACTTGACACCTATCCACTTGCTAACACTAATCGAAAAGAGTATTTTAGAAACCCCTAATTTGACGAAGAACAACATATTCTTTTCACATATTCTTCTTTCCACATTCATTTTTTATTAGTTTTCTTCATAAATGTTTTAAAATAATATTTCCAATAAAATGTTCTGAATTGGTACTCCTTTTGATACGCAGATACTATGTTTAGTGTGTTTGCGCGCTCCAATAGCATACCATACCTAAGGAAAAGACAGAAATCACGCTTACATGTGACAATTAGCATAGAGAAAATTTACAAAAACCCCTAATAAACTAAATCAAAGTCATAAATATCTCCAAAACTTTGTATTTACTTATTTTTTATTTCTTTATCTACTAGGAAACAATAGTTTATATAGACATTTTGTATTTGGAAATCATTCTTTAATAAAGTGTATATCAATAATGATTCATGATTCGAACACAGCGTAATTACTAGACATACATGCACGTTAATGGCTGGTAATGGAATGACCTAAGTCTGAATTTTCAAATAAAATATAGAAATATAGGCATTAAGATATTTTTCAACGATATTCTTACAAAAGGGCGGGACTACATTTTAAAACGGAAGAGATTCTCTAGTTTCCAATGTTTCCCCTGTCAAATAGAACTTCTTAATCATTTATTACTTAATTTTCAGTAATTAATGACCTCTCAAATAGAACTTCGATGCAATTTGTTTGAACGGATAGATCGAACTTGAATACTAGACCTATATATATATATATATATATATATATATATATATATATATATATATATATATATATATATATATATATATACTTGATTTATATATATCATTAAGAGCATTTATGTATTTATATCTAGGCCTACACACTCTTAAGAAAAATTACGTCTTTCGCACTCAATAATGTCTTGCATTTAGTCCCTTTCTAATGGAAGAAGTTTCCACGGGCAAATTTATTCCACCTCTAGTTTTTCGTCAACTCCCATGTCGTTTCTTTTCCATATTTTCTTCTACACTCTGACTAGCCTGATATAGGACCACATGAGATGTAGGGAGATGATGAAATTTCTCCAAGTTTAGGGGTTTCATTGTGTCATAGAATTTGAAGAAACGTATATTTGATATAAAATCCCTATGATATGGGATATCTCAAAATACAAAACTTTATCTATAAGATAACAAATACAACAAACTCTATCTACAAGGTTAGTTTGGTTATAATAAAACTTCTAACTAATCTAATATCAACTATGTAATCCCAATACTCCCCCTCAAGTTGACGCATGAATGTTGACAATCCCCAACTTGCTCAAAAATCGCCGAAAACTCTCAGTGCCAAGAGGCTTGGTAAAGCCGTCGGCTAATTGCTGAGTCCCTGGAACCTCGCATGGAAGTATAAGTCCAGCAGTATAATGTTGACGAACAAAATGACAATCGATCTCAATATGTTTCGTGCGTTCATGAAAAACAGGATTAGCCACAATGTGCAAAGCTGCTTGATTATCACAATGAAGATCAACAGGCTTTGAAACATGTATACTGAGGTCATGCAATAGCGTGCGGAGCCAAACGATTTCACTTGTGGCATAAGCCATAACACGATACTCAGCTTCTGCAGATGAACGAGACAACAGGCTACTTTTTAGACCGCCAAAAAATGAGCGCAGACTCAAGAAAAATCATGTACCCCGTGGTGGAGCGGCATGTGATAGGACACCCGGCCCAGTCAGCATCACAATATGCTGTAAGGCTCAAAGATGCCGTAGTAGGCAAGAAAAGACCCTGACCCGGCGCTTGCTTAAGATAACGTAGCAAGTGGAAAACCACATCAAGATGGCATTTGCGAGGTGTGTGCATAAAATGACTAAGTGTATTAACCGCAAGACAAATATCAGGACGTGTGACAGTAAAATAAAGTAGACATCCAACAATACGATGATAAAACGCAGGATCATCTAAAAGTGGATCAGACTCAGAGAACCGAACCTTCTGATCCATTGGTGTACTAGCAGGGCGACATCCAAGTAGACCACACTCCATGAGTATATCAAGAACATACTTGCAATGATTTAACATCATTCTGGCAGGAGAACGAGCAACTTCGATCCCAAAGAAATATTTCAGGGGACCCAAGTTCTTTGTTTTAAACTTATGATCAAGATAAGTCTTTAGCACTGTGATGCGAGTAAGATAATCTCCATCCACAATAACATCATCAATATAAATTAAGACTGCCACAAAAGAGAACTTGGTGGACAAAATAAATAAAGAAGGATCTACATTGGACTGAGTATACCCAAGATCAACAAGTGAGGTAGTGAACTTAGCGTACCAATTGTGCGACACCTGGCGTAAACCATACCAAGACTTTCGGAGCTTAAAAACATTATGCTCCCCCTGACGAGCAAAACCAGGTGGAATACGCATATAGACATCCTCCGTGAGATCGCCATGTAAGAATGCGTTGTTGACATCCAATTGATGGCATGCCAATGACGCACCACTGCAACAGCCAGTAAACACTGTACCGTAACAAACTTAGCCACAGGAGCAAAGGTTTCATCAAAATCAACACCCTTGACTTGGGTATACACGCGGGCAACTAAACTAGCCTTGTAATGCTCAACGGTACCATCAGGATTACATTTGATTTTATAGACTCATTTGGAATCAATAGTACGCTTGTCAGGCGGCAGAAGGACAATTGACCATGTATGATTAGCTTCAAGAGCTGAAATTTCACGCTGCATTGCGTCGCGCCAATGTGTATGTTTGACAGCCTGACGAAAAAAACTGGCTCATCTCCCGCGGTGATGGCCGCGACATAACAATGATAAAATCGAGATAATAGAGCATATGATAGAAAGTGAGATAAGGGAAATACCATGGAGTTTGCTGTAAGAGTGGGTGGCGTAGCCGATGGTACAAGAGAAAAAGGCAATGCAACATCAAAATCCGCAAGGCGACGCGGCAGCTGACACTGCCGCAGACTGCGCATGGGCTAAGAAGACTCGGACGATGAAGCTGAGGGCTCAGCCGAAACCTGGGAAGTATCAGCTGGTGAAGATGAGGGTCCAACCGAAGCCTGTGTGACATCGGCTGCAGACTGTGACTCGACCGAAGGCTGGAACCAAGTTTTAGTCCCTGGAGGTATTAAGACGAGAGTCCATAGCAAAAGGAAAAACATTTTCATAGAACGACACATCACGACTGACATAAAGTTTGCGGCTTGATAAATCAAATATCTTGTATCCCTTTTGTGAGTGTGGATAACCAAGAAAAATACCGGACGCAGAACGTGGAGTGAACTTATCACGAGTACAATGATAAGTATAATCATAACATAGACAACCAAAAACACGAAGATGAGTATAAGTAGGTAAATGCCCCATCAAAACTTTGCAGGGTATTTTATTTTTAAGAATGGTTGTGGGCATACGATTAACAAGATAAACAGCTGTGAGAATGCACTCCCCCCCCAGAACTTGATAGGTAAACCAGCACGAAAACGAAGGGCGCCTGCTACTTCTAAGAGATGACGATGCTTACGCTCAACAACACCATTTTGTTGCGGAGTGCAAACACAAGAGGTTTGAGCGTCCATCCCTTAATTAGCATAATAAGTAAGGACAGTAGTACTAGTAACCTCTAACCCATTGTCACTACGAACACGCTTAACTGGCCTCCCAAACTGTGTACACACCCAATTAAAAAAGTAACAAATAACGACTGGCTTTGGATTTGGATCCCATCAAATACACCCAAGTGCTACGACTGTAATCATCAACAATAGTCAAAAAATAATGTGCATCAGACAAACTAGGTGCTTTATAAAGGCCTCAAATATCATAGTGAACAAGATCAAAAGATTGTAAAGTTATACTAGTACTAACGGGAAACGGTAAACGCGTTTGCTTTGCCCGACTACAAGCATCACAAAAGACTTCTTTATTTGAAACAACAATAGAAGGAAGAAAATGAAATTTTGAAAGAGGGAGATGACCCATGTGACGATGCCAAACTGACTCATTGCTCTTTATTGCCGCAAGAGCTAGACCGGCCGAACTAGGAACTAAGCTGTAGAGACCACCATGCTGCCTACCCACTCCAATCAGCTTCCCCGATGGCATCTCCTACAGAACACAAAAATCCGGACCAAAGGTCAATGCACATTTCAAATCCTTTACCAACCGACTAACAGAAATCAAATTAAAAGCAAATTCCAGAACCTCTAAAACATCATGTAGAATCAAAGAACCTGAGAGTCTGACAGTGCTAATGACTCGAACTGGCACATGTGTACCATCTGGAATTTGCACAGTGGCTGCCATTTATCATGAATAACAGTGGTAATCATAGAAAAATTGTTGACGATATGTGCATTGGCTCCACTGTCAAAAAGCCAATGGGACAATAAAGAAGAAGCAAAAGGTACTGTACCTGACTCTTTCTTGCCTGCTATCGGAGTATTTGAGCCAAAATTACCTCCATTAAAATGCTCAACAAACTGCGATAGTTGCTGTTGCTGCGCAAGGGTAAGCCCCGCAAACGCAGGCGGAGGCAGCGCAATTGCTTCAAGAGCAGCATCGGCCTGCACCGCCATGCCCTTCGTCATCTCTGCAGCCGCAGATTTCCCAGGACCAGCAGCCATTCGACCCCTTTGATTGCGGGATTGCAGGCACAGTCCAATCAGCAGAATAACAAATAAGATCATAACAAATCACGCAAATGTAACCATAGGCGAATGTGTCTCTCCTGTTGCATCCATGATTGTGATACCTTCCATGATAGTTGGGTCAGTAGCAGTATCTGAATCTTTCTGAACCTCCCCCCTAACGCGTCCAAGTATGGCCAAATTTTGTGGAATGGATGGTTGAACCACAGGTGAATCCTGTGTATGCGGCTGATTTGAAGGCATGGCATACAGTGGCACTGATGGTACAACAGGCTTTGAAGGCGCAACATCCTGACTTGTTGAAGGGCCCTGCTTCTCCTTCCAAATTTTAGGCGCCTCAGGTATATTTTGACCAACAGGAATAGCAAGTTCACATGAACCTTTTTTATGCCCTAAAATACTGCAGTTTGAACAATATTGAGGGACTTCCTCATACACCACGACTTGAAAGAACTCATGATCACGACTTTTGGATATGAAGCTTCGATGGCAAATCTTTAGAAACATCAATCTCCACACAGACCCTAGCCACCGATGGACATAAAAGTCGTTGTGTGGCGGCGTCCAAACAAATAGAGGTTCCTATCATTGACACAATTGCAATTAAAGCGGCTTGATCATGCAAATAAACTGAAAGCCCCGGCAAAGATATCCATACCGACACAATGGGAGCATCATAACGGAGATCAAAATCGTATATATATTTGGTTACCCTCATTGGATAACCAAGGATGGACCAAGTGCATCGACAAAAGCATCGACTATAGTCTTGTTCTTGCTCAAAACGAATAAGGATGTGAGATTTGTCCAATAATACAAGATGAACAGCACTAGAAAAACCGATTCTTTCGAATGCCTTCTTGAGTGTCAAAATTGTTCAAAGCGATTAGGAACAAACTATACGAAAGATAACTGCCAGAAAAGAGAGGAAAACTGAGCCAATTGGATATAGAAATCTCCTGATCGAATGAATTTGAAGTGCAGCAAAAATGCATCACTTTATACAATCTGGTGAAGGCAAAAACGAAGAAGAAAACCAAAAATTACTAAACTAGCCTTCTATTTACACAAAGTCCTACTACCTCATTAAGGGCATATCCGTCATTTCACACCATTTAAAAATTTGCCGCCTCCAGTCTTCTTCCCCAAATCCACTTCTGAAGTGCTGCTGCGCACCATGGTGCTACACACCTTAACCAGTCTCAATTCCTCCCATCAATAACCGATTCTTAACCGTTTTTGCCAGCTCATCAACGAATCATCTTGACCCTTGATTCTCACTCTTGATCCAACGGGTTAAGCTTGCTCTGCCTTGCTTGATCAAGCTCTAACTTATCACCATCTTCAACACCCCCCCTCAAACCTGACTTACTATATATATTACACACTCCCATTGCAGAAGTCAGGTGCTGTAGTTTTCTTGAATCAATAGGCTTGGTAAACACATCCGCTAATTGCAGTTCAGTCCTGATGGGCATAGGACGAATGATCCCTTGCACAAACTTGTCTCTAACTATGTGGCAATCAATCTCTATGTGCTTGGTTCTCTCGTGAAATACTGATTTTCAACAATGTATATAGCACTCTTATATCACAAAATAACTCTACTGGTCTCTCTTGTACAACCCCCAAATCCTTCATCAAGTACAATATCCACTGTATTTCACAAGCAGCAGACGCTAAAGCCCTGTACTCAGCTTCTAACGATGACTTAGACACAGTGGTCTGCTTTTTTGCTTTCCAGGATATTAAAGATTCACCCAAAAACATACAATATCCAGTTATTGATCTTCTGGACTCAATGCATCCACCCCAGTCTGAGTCAGCAAACCCCTTCAACTCTACATTACCAGTACTTGGATAGAGCAGCCCCTGTCCTGCTGTGCCCTTTATATATCTCAACAGCCTATGTGCTGTCTTAAGGTGAAGCTCAGTAGGTTGATCAAGAAATTGGCTAAGCTATTGTACCGTAAATGCAATGTCTGGCCTTGTTATAGTCAAGTATAACAGCTTTCCAATTAGCCTTCTGTATCCTGAAACATCTGCTATCTGTTGAGAATCTCTGTGTGCTAGCTTTACATTCTGCTCCACAGGTGTCTTGGCTGGCTTGGACCCAATAAAACCAGCCTGCTCTACTAGCTCCAGTGCGTACTTCCTCTGACCTAACAATACCCCCCCTTTGGGACCAAGCCACCTCTATGCCCAAAAAATATTTGAGGATGCCAAGATCTTTAATCTGAAAGGCCTGATGAAGAGAAGCTTTCAAAGACATGATCTGAGGTAGGGAGTTACTGGCCACAATAATATCGTCAACATAGACAAGTAAAGCCAAAAAGAAGTCAGGAGTAGATTTGGTAAACATAGTATAATCTGTCTTGGACTGAACATACCCTTGAGAAATCAAAAAGGATGTAAGCTTAGTGTTCCATTCTCTGCTAGCTTGTTTAAAGCCGTATAAGGACTTATGCAATTTACAAACGGCATGAGGTTGGTCTGAGGATAGGCCTTCTGGTAATTGCATATAGATCTCTTGACTAAGATCACCATGAAGGAATGCGTTATTTACATCAAGCTGATGTACATGCCAGTGTCTGATAGAGGACAAAGCCAGTAAGAGTCTAACTGTAGTAAGCTTTGCTACAGGAGAGAAAGTGTCAGTGTAATCCACTCCCAACTGCTGTGTATAGCCCTTGGCAACTAGTCTAGCTTTGTATCTCTCTATAGTGCCATCTGGGTTGTATTTTATCTTGTAAACCCACTTACAACCAATGGCTTGCTTGCCTGGGGGTAAAGAGACCATTGTCCATGTGTGATTAGCTGCTAAAGCAGTTAACTCCATATGCATTGCCTTCTGCCAGTGAGGAGATCTGGCTGCTTCCTGATATGAATTAGGCTCCTGCTGGAGACTAATATTGAGAACATATGCCCTATACTCAGGAGATAATGCATCAAATGACATGTAATGCTCAAGAGGATGAGAGTTGGAGCAAGAAGGTTGACATGAAGGGGTATGTTGCAGAAGGTTACAATAGTAGTCTTGAAGATACTTAGGTGGTTTCCTAACTCTAGAAGAGGAATCAGGAGGTAAAGGCAAGCAAATTTCAATGTCAGTGCAAGGATGAACTTCTCTTTGAGGCTGGGAGGATTCAGGTGAGAAGTGGTCCACACCTGGGGTAATGCTGTTTGATGGAGTATTTGAAGTACTGCTATCTTCAGAGAGCATGTTTGAAGCATCATGTGTACTGGAAGCAGGTAATAGTAATGTTTCTGAGGAGATAGCAGGTTGTTGACATGGAGACTGACCATCTAATGAGGAAGGTTTAGAGAATGCATCAATGGAAAGGTCATTGTTAGAAGATGGATCAGTGGTGGTTGGATTCTCAAACGGGAAGGTGTGTTCAAAAAACTGAACATCCCTGGAAATGGAGACAGATTTGCTATGCAGGTTTGACATAATATACCCTTTGACATTGTGAGGGAGACCAAGATAAACAGATGGTATGGACCTTAGGGCAAATTTAGACTTGTGAGGTGTAGTGTCTGCAGCAAACGCAAAACAACCAAACGTTTTCAACTGATGGTATGAAGGAGTGGTCTGAAACATTAGTTGATGTGGACTTTTATGATTGAGTAATGGAGTAGGCAGAATATTTATGAGTTGGACAACATACTGGGTGCAGAATCCCCAGTAGCCAATGGGTACATTGGACTGGAATTTCAAAGCTCTGGCTGTATTTAGGATGTGTTGATGCTTCCTTTCAACAATCCCATTTTGCTAGGGAGTGTTGACACATGTAGTTTGATGAATTATGCCTTTATTCATATAAAACTTAGGCATCTTGAATTCCTGGCCATTGTCTGACCTTAACACTTTGATACATTTATTGAACCGATTTTGAACAAATTGGCAGAAACTCTCAATTACATCTCTAGTCTCTGATTTTTGTTTGAGAAGATATAGCCAGGTATATCTTGTAAAGTCATCTACTATGGTAAGAAAGTATTTTTGACCATAAACAGTAGAGTGTTTGTGAGGTCCCCATATGTCAACATGTATGAGATCAAAAGATGAATTTGAAACAGAAACTGATACTGGGAATGGATGTCTTTTCATTTTTTGCCAATGGGCATAAAGCACAAGAGTACAATTGGTCAGGCAAAGTAATGGAGGGATCAATCCTCTGTACATCCTTTATTCTAGGCATAGAAGCATGACCTAGTCTATAATGCCATAACAAGGCAGGAGAATCAGAAAGTTTAGCAGCAACTGACAAACATTTTGGATATGATGAAGAAGAAACTTGCTTGGCATGGTCAGAACCTTGCAAGTAATACAAGCCTTTAATCAATTCAGCTGAACCCATCGTCTTCAGTGAGACTTGGTCCTGGATTACACAAGAAGATCCCATGAATTGGACTAATACAGACGATGCAGCAAGTAATTTACTGAGAGACAAGAGGTTATAAGCAAAGCTGGGAGCAAACAGCACATTGTGTATGACAAGTGAAGGATTAATAATGACTGAACCAACATGTGTGGCTGCAACTGAAGTCTTATTAGGAAGCTTAATGAATATGTTATGAACAGGCTGATAAGAATGAAACATGCTGATACTACATGTAATGTGATCAGTAGCTCCTGAGTCTAGAATCCATATGTTCAAATTATTAGCATAGCCATTACCTATTTCATTACCAGATAAAGCAGACATCACTGCTCCTTGGCTTCCACCAAATTGCACTGGAGCCACAACAGACTGACTAGGATCCTTAACATTCAACAATGACATCAGTCTTTGAGTCTGTTCCTGTGTCAAAACAGGCAGCTGGCACGATTGTCCATTCTGATCATGCTGCTGTGAATCACACTCAACATCATGAACTTCAGTTATATTTGCCTTTGGCTTGTATCCCGGGGGAAAGCCATGCTTCTTATAGCACCTCTGTTCAACGTGCCCAATCATGCCATAGTGAGTGCACTACGGCTTCCTAGATCCTTCAGGAAAGAATCTGCCATTTCCTCTTCTGTATGTGTTACCTCCTCCTCTACTATAAACGCATTCACACTAACATTCACACCTTCATTATTCTCAGACATCATAGCAGTAGGATTATTCATAAATTGTACAGAGGTAGCACTATTACTCAGTTTCCTTTCGTATTTCAATGCCATTGCAAATACAGTGTCTAAGTTAGGCATGGGTGACATAACAAACACTTGAGATTTTACCGCGTCATAATCATCATTCAGACCTTTTACAAATTTAATGACACAATCACTTTCCACATATGCTTTCATATTAGCCGTGACATTACGATTGCAACCACGGCACGTACACCTGGGAATTGGCCTTACGGCCATCATCTCTTCCCACACTCCTTTCAATTTAGTGAAGTAATCACTAATAGAGTCTGTCTCTTGCCTTATATTATAAAATTTTTCAAGTAAATCAGAAAGCCTAAAAGGATCACAACTTCCATACCTTCGTTTTAGATCATTCCATACCTCTGCAGGCAGTGTCTACCACATCACACTTTGAGCAATTGCAGGAGATACACTATTCATGATCCAAGAGTGAATCATCGAGTTAACTTGCCTCCAGGAACCGTACTGAGGATCATTTGGATTCAGAGGTGCAATGATGCCATCCACGAATCCAATTTTGTTCTTCACGATTAAGGCCATCGAAAACATTCTACTCCAAGTATGGTAATTGTGAGAGGTTAGAGGAGGCTGAGCAAGGATTATCGCTGGACTATCATTTGGATGGAGATAGTAAGGATTAGCAGCCGGAGCATCTGCAGGCTGATTACCATTTCGTGCATTATTAGCCATTTTACAAAAAAACAACAGAAATCAAGACCAACACTTCTCACAAATCAGAGGTAGGAAATTGATCTCTCTGATACCATGTCAAAATTGTTCAAAGCGATTAGGAACAAACTATACGAAAGATAACTGCCAGAAAAGAGAGGAAAACTGAGCCAATTGGATATAGAAATCTCCTGATCGAATGAATTTGCAGTGCAGCAAAAATGCAGCACTTTATACAATCTGGTGAAGGCAAAAACAAAGAAGAAAACCAAAAATTACTAAACTAGCCTTCTATTTACACAAAGTTCTACGGCCTCATTAAGGGCATATCCGTCATTTTACACCATTTAAAAATTTGTCTCCTCCAGTCTTCTTCCCCAAATCCACTTCTGAAGTGCTGCTGCGCACCATGGTGCTACACACCTCAACCAGCCTCAATTCCTCCCATCAATAACCGCTTCTTAACCGTTTTTGCCAGCTCATCAACGAATCATCTTGACCCTTGATTCTCACTCTTGATCCAACGGATTAAGCTTGCTCTGCCTTGCTTGATCAAGCTCCAACTTATCACCATCTTCAACATTGAGGGTGGCCATACCTGGCCGCCCATGCCAAAACAAACCAACGAGAGCAAGTTTATACGGAGAGATTAGAGCATCTACCTCTTCGTCAACAAACTTGATGGATGGACAGCTCTTGTAGCGAGATGAGATCTTTAGGCCAATGACTGGTGGAGCATCACCTCGTACGATCGCAACAAATGAGGAAGCCGGGGCCTGCCGGCCCGACGATGAAGGCATTGTCGAAGAAGACCATGGCAGCAGCAGGATTTACCCTAAGTGCATATCTCCTCTCATTAAATATATATATATATATATATATATATATATATATATATGTATATATATATATGCGTGTGTGTGTGCGCGCGCGCGCGCACACGTGCACGCTTTAATCGTTGCTTGTTAGTGTATTAAAGTGCAACTTACTCTACATGTATACATATACATATACTTACGTACATAAATACATACATACATGTATGCGTGTAAATATATATAATCGTTACTCTGGTGAAGCGTGATCCACCTCCGTCCCTCTCATCTCCCTTCGACTAGTATTACAATCACAACTGATTTTCCATGTTCACAAATTTTCTCAGTTCCATGTTTCTGTCGACATCTTCGTTTTCTTTTATACAGATTTACATTTATATTTACCCTCAGCTTATAAAATTGCTTGTAAGATTCTTATCCGACAAGTTGTGACTCACCATGTACAAAAAAAATTCAGTTAAAATTTACCACAAGAAAAAAATAATATATGTTGATCATCATTTATTTAATAAAAGAACTTTTAAATAAATAGTTTAAACGGCAACTTAATTTTTACGGAGTTTTCATATCATATGACTTATTCATGTTAGGTTATAACGCAAAGACGACAACGACAACAACTTTATCCTCATTAGAAGCTTCTGCCTATGGCAGAGTATGTAAAGTCGGATGTACGAAACCATAATCATGTGTTAGAAACATAGAAGTTGTTTTCCGATGATCCATAATGAAATTGCGTCAAGTATGTCGATCAACTGCTACTTCACGATACAAAGAGCACAATCAAATTAATGAATCATTTTGTTTTATTCCATCAATATTCTAAACGAAACCACAACAGAAAATAAAATTTATGTAATCTGCGCATCATGTCGGTTGACTCTCACTTTTGAGTATGGAAGGCAATTCGACCGTTAGAGCATCTTTTCAAATATTTCCCTAAATGACTCGTTTGAATCACACTCATTACCAGATCACATTTCCGCTTTAATTTACATTGATTACTCTAATCCCAATCACCAACCCAAAACCCAACAAAATTCAGCTGTAGTCCTCCTCTTTTCACTCTGGAGATTCCGTTTCTCTTGCTTCGCTTCTTCACTTTCCTTTGGGTCAGGTGAAAATTAAGAAAATTCACATTAAGAAGAAAGAAAAGTGGTTTTCTGGAATCTGCGTTATGTTGTATCAAGTGCAATTTTGCTTGATATTTGTATGGCAACGGGAAAGAGGAGTGCAGAAGAGATGTTGAAGAGTGGTGAGGAAGGCGATCAAGCAGTTTCAGAAATGGAGATTAAAGAAAAAGATGAAGAAGGGCATCCTTACGCCTTTCATGTCTCAGGACCTCGGAATCTTTCTTCTCCTAATTGAAGGGACATTATTAACTCTAGCTGGTCTGTAATTTCTTGTTTTTCTTCTTCTTCTGTGCTCATCTATTTGATCACTAAATTGTTTGCAGTTCTTATATTGTAAAGTAACAGTTGATCGACACACAATTTTCATTATGGATTATCGGAAAACAACCTCTATGTGTTTCTAACACATGGGTATGGTTGCGTAAATCCGACCCTTCCATACTCCACTATAAACGGGAGACTCTAAGGCAATGGGGTAATGTTGTTGTTTATTTGCTAAAAGGGCCAGCTTGAAGTAGAAGGATTGTAAAGATTGTAGAAATTTTTTGGAAATAAGTTAACGCCTCGCCACAACCTTCTTCTAATTATTATTATTTTCTTGTTCTTTTGGCCCCTGTTTCATTTTTCCCAATTCGGGGTTTTTTTTTTTTTTTTTTGGGGGGGGGGGGGGGGGGGGGGGGGTGTCCAAGGAATGGCAGCGTAAACATGAGGGATATGTGTAATTCTTTAACTGATTGGCTCTCCTTTGTTGGAAGTCGGTTTCAACCTGGCCTAGATGTATTCCTTTTTCCCATGCATTTGATGATCTGCTCATGTTTGGTAATTTTGTTTCCATTTTCAATGGAGTCAAATACACGTTCTTTATTGATTTTAGAATATGATGAAATGAAACAAAATCACTCGCTAAATTAGCTGCGCTTCTTATATTGTGAAGTATCAGTTGATCGATACACCTTGATGTAATTTTTTTTATGGGTCATTGGGAAACAACCTCTGTGTTTCTAATACGTGGGTATGGTTGCGTACATCCGACCCCCATACCCCGTTATAGGCGGGAGTCTCTAAGTCAATGGGGTAATGTTGTTGTTGTTATCATGTTTGGTACTCTATGAAATGGTAATTAGATGTAAAATTATGATGTCATAAAAATACAGAAAAATTGGGTTTGGGGGTAGAAAATGAACAATTCAATTAGTTTCTTTGCATACATTTTGCCAACACGTGTTAACTGCAAATTGGAGTGTGAAACGATTTCTAGATTGAAATCAGATTAGGTTTCAAAGTACCAGGGATTTTAGCATGAACTTGCATTTGTATCATGGCTGAAATGTATTTGGGATTTGCGGATCATTCCTAATGTGTTTCTGGTAATGGCATTCAAACATGCAATCCACTTAGGATTTTATGTATTGCATTTTGATCACCGTCTTTGGGATGCTGTTTTGGACCCAGAATTTAATTTGTCATTTAGACTAAACAGAGTACTTTGCTTTCTCAAAATTCTTCTTCATTTCTATCTTTTTCTCATCACTTGGTGTTATCGGCTATGTATCTTTGAAATAAGTGATTTTTGTAATATTGCTAGGCCTTGAAATAATTTCACCATGTATATTATTGTCTTGCAATTCCAGTTGGCTAACAACAACAACAATCAACAATCATACCCAGTATATCCCAACGACAGCAAAAGCTATCGCTAGGGTCTACGTCTATCTTAATTTCAGAAGTTTTCTATTTGTGTTTACTTAATTCTTTCACTAGTACACTAACACACCATATTTCTATTACTGTGTTATCTATGCAGATACATATAGCGCCGGAAGTTCACTAGAATCAAACTCTCTATCAAGTTGGCTAACATGTAATTACTTCTTTGCAAGCCCCTACTATGCAATGTTGCAAACTCTTAGTGTTGCGATCCTTGCAGCTAAGATACTGATACAAGTTGGCTTCCAACCAAAAACTATCTTAACAAATTCAAGATGCATTTTTGTAAAGCAAGCAAATCAATGGTGTCCTAAGTTGGAGTTACATGTCAATCTTTGACATCTGAAATTTAGAAGACATTCAACAAACAGATAATGAAGACGAAGGAATTTTCTTGTATATTCATTCGTACGTTTTACACTGTGTATGTAACCTATTTGTAGTAGTATGAGTATACCTATACAAGGAAAGAATCAATTTACAATTATGCTAATCCCTCTAATCACGCTACTGATTTCGCTAATTATGCTATAGTAAATATTTACAATTTATGGCTTGATTTTCTTCTTATATGGTAAGTCAAAGATTTCCTTCTAACACTCCCCCTCAAGTTGAATCGTGGGGTCTACAACGTTCAACTTGCACAAAATATTATTGAAAGATCTTCCATTGATGGCCTTGGTCAGAATGTCGGCAAGCTGATCTTCAGACCTTACGAAAGGCAATGCTATACGTCCTGAATCAAGTTTTTCCTTGATGAAGTGTCGGTCAATCTCCACATGTTTCGTACGATCATGTTGTACCGGATTCTCGGATATGCTGATTGATGCTTTATTATCACAGAACAGTGGTGTAGGTTGATTGATAGGCAGGCCCAGATCCTTGAAAAGTTTGTGTAGCCATAGGACTTCCGTGATCCCTTTTACGATCCCTCTAAACTCAGCTTCAGCGCTTGACAACGCGACAACTTTCTGCTTCTTGCTTCGCCATGTGACCAGATTTCCGCCCACCAGAGTAAAGTATCCAGATGTGGACTTTCTATCCACAGGATTTCCTGCCCAGTCGGCATCAGTATAGGCTTGAATGTCGAGATGGCCATGATCCTGAAATAAAATTCCTCTGCCAAGAGTATGTTTTAAATATCGCAAAATACGCATGACAGCATTCATATGATGTTCTTGTGGTCTATGCATGAATTGACTTACAATACTTACAGCGAAAGCAATGTCAGGACGAGTATGAGATAAATAAATTAACTTACCAACCAGTCGCTGAAACTGACCTTTGTCTGCAGGGTTTGCACCCTCGATTATCTGCTGTCGATCATTCATTGTCATGGGTGTGTCGCAAGGTTTGCAATCCAACATTCCTACTTCCGCCAGGAGATCCAGAATGTATTTCCTTTGTGAAATATAAATTCCTGATTTTGATCTAAGTACTTCTATCCCAAGAAAGTACTTGAGGCCTCCAAGGTCCTTCATTTCGAATTTAGTGAACAAATGTTTTCTGAGCCGAGTCATTTCCTGTTGGTCATCACCAGTAATAATCATGTCATCCACATAAATAATTAAGCACGTTACCAGTTTACCTTGTCGTTTTATGAAAAGGGTATGGTCTGCATTGCTTTGTGTGTATCCATCCTGTTTCATCACCTCAGTAAACCTCCCAAACCAAGCCCTGGGGGACTGTTTCAGACCGTACAGAGACTTCTTTAGTCGACATACTTCACCCTTTCCAAACTCTGTAGAGAAACCTGGAGGTGGGTCCATGTACACTTCCTCTTTTAGATCCCCATGTAGGAAGGCATTTTTCACGTCGAACTGCTGTAGTGGCCAATGTTGCGTGGCTGCAATTGAGAACAGGACTCGAATAGTATCTATCCGGGCTACAGGAGAAAATGTCTCAGAGTAATCAAGGCCGTACGTCTGTGTATATCCTTTTGCTACAAGTCGAGCCTTGTGTCGTTCTATGCTCCCATCTGATTTGTACTTGTTGGTAAATACCCACTTGCATCCTACAGGTCTCTTTCCGGGAGGTAAGAGACATTTTTCCCACGTTTCATTCTTTAGGAGAGCATTCATCACATCAACCATAGCACTCTTCCACTTTGGCCGAATCAGTGCTTCTTCCACATTCCTTGGGATGTCCTCTGAACAGATGGTTCCAAAGAACCCTCGGGCAATATCACTTACACCATCCTTGGGACATTTAAGAGGATATCGAGAGGTCCTGGATATTTTTTCTGGGGAGTATCGATCTGGAGGAATGCCCCGATATGATCGAGGGGGTAAAACTCGCTGTTCCTGCAATGTATTAGTAGGACCCATGGAAAACTCGGAAGTATTGATTAAAACATCTGAGGAGACACTATTATTTGAGGGATCATTATCTGGGGAAATATCAGAAATATCAGGGATCTGGTCAGGGGTGCTACTTCTGTTATCAGAATTTAAAAGAGTAGATTGTTTGTTACCGTGATCGTTTCTTGTCTCTGACAGAACATTCATGCCTGCTTGATCATCAGGGGGTACTTTGACAGAGGACTTTCCTTTATCGGGAGCTATAGCACAGTCGGCGCCATCTACTGACCCTGTTGGAACGGCCCCCGAGTCATTATAGAGTGACAGCCAATCAAGGGTTCCATCCATGGGCTCCCCCTGAACCCGAGATTGGGTAGGATAGTAAAATTCTGTTTCAACAAAGGTGCAGTTCATGGTAATGTGTATTCGGTGAGTGCGAGGATTATAACAACGGTAACCTTTCTGGGTGGTAGCGTATCCAACAAATATACATTTGTCGGCACATGGGTCGAGTTTGTTGCGGGTAGGTTTAGGGTTATGGACAAAGACCGTACAGCCAAATACTCTCGGGGGAAGGGTGCATATGGAAGGAATAGACTGTTGGGTAGATAGGACTTGAAGGGGTGTTTGTAGTTGGAGGGCTTTTGTGGGTAAACGGTTTATAAGGTATGCGGCAGTGGATACCGCCTCCGGCCAGAAACTCATCGGAACGTGTGATTCAAACATCATGGCGCGAGCCATTTCTAGTAGTACTCGATTTTTTCTTTCTGCTACCCCATTTTGTTCAGGAGTGTGTGCACATGACGTTTGGTGAATAATCCCATGAGTAGACAAAAACTGTTGTAACTCCCCATCCATGTATTCACCCCCATTGTCAGAACGAAGTATTTGTATGGAGGTTTGGAATTGTGTTTTGATCATATTGTAAAAGGTACAGAATTTTTTTGAGACTTCAGACTTATTTTTGATGATGTATATCCAAGTCATGCGAGAGAAATCATCCACAAATAGTACATAATAACGATAACCAAGAGGGGTAGGGTATGGAGAAGGTCCCCACACATCGGAATGTATTAAGGAAAAAACTTTTTCAACACGAGTATTATTTGAAGGGTACGACGCCCGAGTTTGTTTCGCCCGGAGACAAGTATCACACTGCGGGGAAAGGGATTGGGATGTAAATAAAGTAGGAAACAATTGTTTGAGGTATGCAAAAGATGGATGACCTAGACGGCGATGCCACAGCCATAACTGTCGGTGACTAGTCCCGGTGGCCAGATTAGACTGTCCCTGTTGCACCACCGCATCAACAAAGTACAGCCCACCGTGTTCAGTACCACGCCCAATGATCTCCTTGGTATGAATGTCCTGTAAGAGGCAAAATGAGGGATACATCAGTACAACGCAATCTAGTTCTTTTGTAAGTTGACTAACAGAGAGTAGTTTCGTAGATAAAGCAGGTACATAAAAACAGTTTTTCAAAGTGATAGTGGGTGTGATAGTGATAGAGCCACCACCGAGAACTGGAACAGATGTTCCATTGGCTGTTTCGACATTTTTCTTTGCGGGTGGGGTATGAGTATGGAAGTCATTAGGGTCATAGGACATGGTGTCGGTGGCGCCACAATCAAAGATCCAAGGTCCTGTGGGGGTGGTATGATGATATTTGGTAGAGTTTTGAGTAAGAAAAGCCTTTTTGTGTGTTTCAGGGGTCTGAGAGTAATTATGGTGAGGTAAAAGGGCATTTTTAGTATTATGGGTAAAATTTGGGTCAAAAGTGTCATTTATCTGAAGATAAGGGTCTGGAGTTGATATGGTAGGTTTCTGGAGGACTTCAGAGTTACATTCCGTTTTTCCATGGACCTGCATACATTTATCAGGAACATCCGGGGTCTTATCAGCACATATCATTAGTTCAGGGACTGGGGGGTAAATGCAATTATTTTGGGAAGTATAAATATGAAGAGGGTTAGGGTTGGAAACCCTACCCCCAATACCTCCTGCAGCTGCGCCGAATGCAGCATCCTCTTCCCTGCTCCCCTCCGTCCAGTTATGAAGTTCCCCACTTCTGGTCCCCCTTTCTCCGGCCAAAGGTTGCTCCTTTTTGTTTGAGTCACCTTCTCCGGTGGCTTGAGCAGCGGATGCATGGTTTTTCTTCTTGAAATCATCCCACCATTCCGGGAATCCGTGTAGTTTAAAGCATTTTTCTTTCACGTGACCCTTTTTCTTGCAATGAGAGCATTCCAGTGATGCTTTGTCATCTCCCCGCCGTGATGGGGGGCCTGAGCGGGGCTGGTGAGTTCCCCCTCGCCGGGGAGTTTCTGACCCCGATCTGTTTTGATTTCCAGTCCCTTTTCCTGCTAATCCTTGACCGAGGCTCACACCCAGTGATGGTTCTGAGGGTGTGAGTCTCAGCAGCTTGTCCTCTGTATCAGATTTGCGCAACTCCCCGTAAGCAGCTTCTGCAGTGGGTCGAGGATCGCGCTTCAGGATCTCCTTCTTGGTGGCAGAGAATTTATCATCTACTGCCATCAGAAGTTGGTACAAACGTTGTTCTTGGATGAATTGATTAAACTTTTGAATGTCCCCGGGGCATTCCATAGGGTTCGGACTCTTATTATCTATTGTTCTCCACAGACCTTGCAGTTGATTCCAGCAATCATCGAGTGAGTTCGTTCCCTGTCTTAGGGTGTAAGCCTTTTTGTGTAAATCAAATATTTGGAACGGGTCTGCTCCTGACCCGTATGTAATCGCTAATCCATCCCAAAGTGCCTTTGCGGTTGGATAGCTGGAGGCATTGTTAACCAATGTTTCATCCATATTGTCAATCAACCAAGTGAAAACAAGTTGATCTTCTTGTTTCCACTTGGTAAAATTTGGGTCTGTTGGTAGGGGGGTGGAGGGACCCCTGTGATGTGGGTGCTCCTCCCCCTACCTAAAAGGGCTCTGCGCATGAGGTTGCACCAAAGAGGGTAATTTCCAGAATTTAATTTGACCTTTAGCACCAAATTCTCAGACATTGCTGCGGATGGGATGGGACTTTGTGTTGCTGGGACTATTTGACTCTGCAGAAATTTTGCAAATTCTGCCGAAATATCGAAGTTTTCTGGGAATTTGGGCATTTTGTCGGAGGGTTCTGGGTGGTTTTCAACGTGGTCTGACATGGTTAATGTTTCTGGTTTCAGGTTGGAACGGCACGGTTTTATCAGAGGCTACAGATAAACTGATGAGAACGGGTTTAGGCACTTGACAGGGAAGAGTAAGGTATATTACTGGCAATGATGACTCAAAAATCTGAGCCGAAACACAGTATACGCACAATGGCGATGATGAACTACGTTCTGAGCCAAGATTATATTATACCAGAGAGGATAACTTCCCGCTCTGATACCATGAAATTTAGAAGACATTCAACAAACAGATAATGAAGACGAAGGAATTTTCTTGTATATTCATTCGTACGTTTTACACTGTGTATGTAACCTATTTGTAGTAGTATGAGTATACCTATACAAGGAAAGAATCAATTTACAATTATGCTAATCCCTCTAATCACGCTACTGATTTCGCTAATTATGCTGTAGTAAATATTTACAATTTATGGCTTGATTTTCTTCTTATATGGTAAGTCAAAGATTTCCTTCTAACAACATCATCTGTGCTGATTCTATATGCAGGAAAGACGGAACTTACAAGAGAATGGTGATCGCCTGCTTCATACAAGCGGTTTACTTGCTTGAACTTGATAGACAAGAAAACAGGACAGAAGCAAATGCCCTTGCACCAAAATGGTGGATACCATTCAAGTACAAAATCATTGACACTTTAGTTGATGAAAGAGATGGATCCATATATGGCGCTATATTGGGGTGGGATCACTCTGCAGCTTTAGCTGATTTCATACTCATGAGACCAAGTGGCGCGCCTCGTGCTGTTGTAGCATTAAGGAGAACACTACTCAAAAGTCCAACACTTAGACGTGACATTGAGGATGATCTTCGATTTCTAGCTTGGGAAAGTCTCAAAGGGTCTGTTAGATTCAGGGGAGCTTTAAATGCATCGAAATCATGTGCTGAGAAGTATGGGAGTGGCAATGTATGTATTGCCGCCTTCAAGTTGGAAAAGCATTAGCTAAAGAAGGAGTTTACATAGAAGCACATCTTTTTAATCCTCCGTCAGTTTCTTTAGCTATGAGCTTCAAAAGCATTGGGGAAAAGGCTGGATTCATGTGGAGAAAGGTGAAGTCAATGCTGCCGTTACATAATGAATCTAATGAAATTGCTGAGGAGGGTCCAACAATGTCATTGTTCAGAGCAGGACTGAAAAAATGGGTAGCCCATTTGTACGTTAACAACAGCGACTACATTTGTTGTTCTTATACTGATCCAGAGGGAGGAGGAGAAGACGACGACGACGACAATGGTGAGAAGGAGAATGTGAAGCCTTCGAATGGACATGCATTCGCGAAGCTTTTTGTACTGTCAAAAGGGAAGCAGAAGTTTCTTGAAGCACATGGTTTGGAGCAATGGTGGTCTGATGATTTGCAGCTTCAAATGGCTGTGTCAAGCAGTAAGCTGATAAATAGGCAGTTGAAATCTTTGTATAGCCTCCCTGCTTCTCAGTAGACTCAAGCCAAGCTCCAATAATGGTACTTACTTTCTGCCATTGGAGAAAATCTTGAATTTTATCGCGTCACATATTTTTGAGAGCGGGCTATGGAGCAACTGGTGAAGTTACTGCTTTGTGACCTTGAGGTCACGGGTTCGCCATCCAGCCCCTCCCCAAGAAGACTAATACACCAGAAACGCCCTGATGTGTTACCAATAACTAATGAAGAAGCGAGACAAGTCATCATCATGTCATATCAATTCAATGAAACTAATGCAAGAAATTTGCATCATCTGACCAAAATCTTTATATCAGTATTTGTCATGTGAATGTCTTACTAGTCGATTTGTGTGAGAATAGAGCTGTTACATTGTTATTGATCATAGATGTAGTTTGCTTTATATTATTGATTTTCCAATGCTCGGGCACCTAATTCTCTTGTCATTTCTATTTGAAATTCATTCCTTCCTTTCATATTTCATAAAAGATGACTATAGGATTGTTTGGCATCAGAACAGTTGATGGCAACCTTAGCATATATTGTTGGTTTCAGTGTCTTGTAATATAATTTTCCCCATATATTTTACCAGTGACTATAAAGGGTCAGGCGCTTTTCAAGTCCAGGTTTAAGAAGAGACATGTTGATGTGCGGAAATACTACAACAACATTACCCGTTGCTTTATAGACTTCTGTCTATGGTGAGGTTTAGGGGGGATTAGGTATACGCAACCATTTATATGTGTTAGAAAAACATAGAAGTTGTTTTCCGATGACTCATAATGAAAATTACGTCAAGCTGTGTCGATTTACAACTACTTCACAATATAAGAAACGCAACAAATTTAACGAGTCATTGTGTTTTATTTTATCATATTCCAAATTTAACAAAGAATGTGTCATTGAGTCCATTGGAAATGGAAAGGATGATGTGCAGAAATGGATAGTACAATTATGAAATAGCATACCTGCTGTAACTAGTACCTCTAAACTGTTGCTCGATCTGACATAAACCACTTCCAATTTTAGCAGGGTGAGGAATAATGAAGGATGTCTTAACAATTGGAATTTAAATATTTCAATTTCAAGTTCTTCCATATACATAAAAATGGTCTTAGAAATTGAATTAGAGTGACATTAATAAATTATAAATTAAGTAATACTAGAGACAGACATTTGATTCATACTCGAATTGCGCGATTTTAATTTTAAATCTTGTCTGAAATTTAATCTCAACTTATTTTATGCAGGTTTTTAAATTAGAAATTTATTATTCTTTTTTATTTGGGTCAATAAAAATGTTTAAATATCACGAATTCAAACAAGTTGTAGATTATAATCTACAACTTGCTCAGGAAGGGGTACGGTTGGAGAAGCAGTGGGGAAGAATTTGGGAATTAAAGGGCCCCAAAGGGCCAATTTCCTTCTTTGGCTAGCGCGATTGGGAATGCTGCCAACAAATGAATTAAAGTATCTGCGACACATTCGAGAATCCGATACCTGCAACCTGTGTCACCGAGGGAGTGAGAATTGTCTTCACGCACTCAGGGACTGTCGGGAAGCGCAGAATATTTGGAGAAGCTTAGTCCCGCGTGAGGTATGGCACATGTTCTTTCGCAGCACACTTGGGGTAGCACAATGGATTGATATGAACCTGTCGGCGTGGAGTGATAAGTCTGCCCTCCCACATAACTGGGCTTACATTTTTCGGGAAGGGCTGTATGCCATCTGGACTATAAGAAACAAAAGGCTTTTTAATGACACGTTCGAAAGACCAACAGCGCACACTGTGAAAAACACGATCTTTGAAAGGGCTCGCCACATTCGTCTAGCTTGGGACCTTATGCTTGGTAGTGTAGGACAGAATGTAAATAGCGACACTTAGACTACACGTTTGAACTATATGTATTTGTTTTGCTTCTAATGACAGTAATAAAATCGATCCCTTTCTTCGGGAAAAAAAATATAGAGAAGCTCAAGTAGGGTTAACTGACCTATTCACACAGGCTAAATTTCAAATCTAGATACCATCTCTTTCTCATATTATTTATTTATCCGTGTCAAACTTTCACACGTTTCTATTTTTAATGGAGTCAAGTATACACTCTTCATTGACTTTGGAATATGATGAAATAAAACAAAATGAATCACTAAATTAGATGTCCTTCTTATATTGTAAAGTAAAAGTTGATCGACACAGTTTGACGCATCATTATGGGTCATCGGGAAACAGCCTCTGTGTGTTTCTAATACATGATTATGGTTACATACATTCGAGTCCTCCGTATCCTACTATACGCGAGAGCCTCTAAAATAATGGGATAATGTTGTTGTGCTGGTTTCGAACTTTCACAGTTTTAGAAAATTTTAGTTAAAGGTTTCAATAAAATGCTTTATGGACGACCCTTCTAAAACAAGACAAGGGATGGTTGGTGAGACAAGACTCAAAGAAAAAAAAAAAAGAGTAGAAGATAAGAAGGAGAAAAAAAAATTATCTTGGCATCAAAAGACAAAGTTAAGGAAGAGATGGAAGAATGAATAACTTGGAGAAACGGGCGTTGTTTTTGTCCCATTTCTAATGGAATGCCTGTGTCCAGCTTGTCTATGGATTTGAACAAGTTTGAAACAAACATGCATTTCGGAGGTGTACATTCTTACATGATTATAGTCACTATAACAAGTATGCTATATTTACGTTCGAATTGAATCATGTCTGGTTTGACGTGATTTCGAATAGTTGTCTAAAAATGTTTGATATAACAACACTATATAATATAATGTTAAATATACAATATGATTCTTTTATTGATAACATACTTTTGAAAGTATGATGCAATATGATTTTATAAACAATGCCTATGTAACAAGTAAGAAAAATACACATACAACACAACACATACTCAGTATATTCTAACGACATCAAAAGTTATCGCTAGAGTCTGGGAATAGTGAGAGGTAGACAAACAATACCTCCATTCCAAATGATAGAGAGTTTGCTTCCAGTGAGACCCCTGACTCTATATGTACATGCATAAATGATATAATAATAGGAATATGATGTGCTAGTGTGTTATTGAATGAATTTAGTAAATACAAAAAGAAAGCTTCCGATATTAAAATAGACATAACCGTGTATATGCACATATAATAAAAGACTAAGACAAAAACAAAACAAAAAGCGAAGTCAACCGAAAATGTAGAGATTATCTAAACCCTAAATATATTCTAAGGTGCCCCTATATTTTGTCTAAATCTCGTTAACCTTAATCTTATCCTCCATAAACTTCTATTATGGACCATGTCCTTAGAGAGGTGCAAATCTAGTAGTTCATGCTCAATGCGCTCATCACAAGTTAGTTTGAGCCTATTTTTACTCCTTTTTTCTTATACAATAAGGCGTTCAACTGCTCTGACTTGGAGAGTATGTGTAGTTATAATGTTATAGTGCAAATCAAAACCATGTCAAAACTTAGACATGACCACTATGGACATGAAAACTTTTGCTTGACTCGGTCGATATATTAATTTATATATGAATTACTTATGATAGTGATTATGCTTTTTTAAGGCATACAGTGAATGATCATGCATGCTTTCTATGTGACGTGAATTAGAAACTGCAATTCTATTTGTCAGATACACAAAAACCGGATCTTCGGTAATAGAAAATACTCGTAATACTCGTAATATCCATAGTTATAGACAATGATTCGATATAATTCTTTTAGCATAATATTATTGTATAAAGTAGGATGAGAATGACTTGACATAAATCTTCTATTATAATAGTATTCTAAAGTGAGACTGATGTAAAATTTAGAGAGAGCACTTGTATATATCAAATATGTAAATAGTTAATGGATGTGCTATGATAGAAAATACAGATAATGTTAATAACAATAGAGAAATATTTGATAAAATCTTTTATTATAATATTAGCATAAAGTGAGATTTTTCATGTTATATAAGATGGTGAGACTTCATAATAATCAACGGAACGAGGTTATATGTCTCTCTCTATATATATATATAAAGCTGTACAGAATCAGATTTCATATTATATTAGATAGTGAGAATACTAACTTTAATAGGTACTGACCCAGATAAGTTTATGTAACAAAAGGAATAATTGGAAAAGCAAATTCGGATAAATATATCTAACAAAAGAAAAAAAAATTGGAAAAAAGAAAATTCGACTCCACTGGGGATCGAACCCAGAATCTCTGGTTCCGTAGACCAGCGCCTTATCCATTGGGCCATGGAGTCCTCGTGCATGAATGGATAAACTCTAACTTTATGTTAAGATTATTTACAATGATAAAAAACCTTGGGTTATTAACAATGATAAAAAAAAACTTAGATTATTAATTGTAAAACGAATACCAGACCACCACTTTCATGAAATAACATCTTATGATGAAGATAATATACTGATAAGATGGAAAAAAAGACATGCATTCATATAATTTTTAAACGATGTTGTCCGACAGTGGCGGACGCAGGGGCTAATTTTTAGGGGGTAAAATTCACACTATGAGATCACCGTCCACCTTTTCGGACTCAATAGACATTCCATCGAAAATCCGGCAAAAACTCCCTAACAATATAGATCATCATCATCATCCGAGCCCAGTATATCCCAACGACATCAAAAGCTATCGTTAGGGTCTGGGGAGGCTAAGTGGTAGGCATGGTAGGCAGACAATACCTCTATCACAAGGGATAGAGAGTCTGCTTCCAGTGAGACCCCCGGCTCTACCTTACAATATAGATATATGCAAATATTATAACATAAAATATAAACCAACACATCCACTAATCAAAATGCAACAATAATAAGCAACCATCAACAATATCCAACAAAAGTTATTCATAAGCAAAATTAACAAGCAGGAATATCCAACAAAAGTTATTAATTTGACGCTCGACATACCTTTTATTTACGAAATGAAGGACGAGCAGCAGGAGGGATTATCGGTGGCCGCAACAAATTTCTTCGAGTTCCCAAATTCTGAAATTGTTGCATAATGTTTTCATTTGAAATAGTTCCAAAAACTTCCTTCTCGAAGTAACACAGTAAACAGTCCGATAGTAAGTCGTCTCCCAATCGGTTGCGCAGATCAGTCTTTATTATATTCATCGCAGAAAAACTCCTTTCCACACTCGCTGTTCCGACAGGTAAGATCAGTGCTAACTCGATGAGCCGATATACTAAAGGAAAGTAATTGTGATAATTCAACTCCACCATCTTCTTTGAAAGAACTCCAAGATTAGTAATATGAGAGAATACTTCATTTGATTTCATATCACCAATGTAACTTTTAAGTTCATGGTTGAGCTCAATTTGATCCTTGGTAGTGAAATCGTCTGGATATAACTCAGCAAGGTGTAGCAATTGACTATGATCAAAATTTGCAAAAGAATTGGAAGGATCAAGGCACATCACACATCTAAGTAAATCTGTGTTGGCTTCGATGAAGTGTGTATCTACTAATCAAAATTTTTCCCCTAGTTCCTAGTAACACACGTATATCACATATCATGAGATAGTTTTGGGATTAAAAAACAGATACCTTAAATTTAGATAATCAAAAATACAAATGCATCTACCTACTACCTAAATTTTTTCTCCGAGTTGGGGGAGGCTGCCCCCGTGCCCCCCGCCCTCTGAACGGGGTCAGGATCGCCTGACCCCCCACTCCCTCACCCCCTTCGCGACCGCCCGCCACGTGGCAGCAAGGGGGGTGGTGAGGCTGGATGGAGGTCACCCACATCCAGCCTCACCACCCCTTCCCGCTGCCACGTGGCGGGCGGTCACGTGGGCGGTCACGGGGAAGGGGGTTAGAGGATCTCATTCGCTCTGAACGCCCCTGTTATCCGACATCATGATAAATTTATTGAATCTAAAGTTGGGTAACATAAACAGAAAACTAACTAGTCAGAGAACACATATTCTAATTCTTTCATCGGTCTACCAAGCCAAAAAAAAAAAAAAACATTTGTGTATGTTGCATGAATTATATATTAATATTAGGGTCAAGTAGACTTTGTTATTTTATAAAATCACACACGTAGTGGAAATGAGCAATTTGTCTCAAAATGTATTATGCGTAAAGTTCATTATATATCATTTAATAAAACTACGTAATTTATTATTTGAGAATTTGCTTTATCTAAATTTGGTAGATGATCACAACCCGAGCACCATTTTATTACAAGAAATCGCTCCATTTTTTTTAAAGATTTAAACAACTATTGTTTTCGTTTATTTCTTCCTTTTTTTTGGTTTCTTTTTCTTGTTTCTCGTTATTTTTCTGGATGTGTGTTATGGACGACAATCTCAGATACAACATAAAAACACGACCTGAACTTGATAGACTTGGGTTTAGATATAGCCTTGCCGGGTTCCATGTATACATCAGGTAAGACTTGAAACTTACCAACTAAGAGCGGATCGTGTCCAGATACATCCGCGGATTACCTAATTATAACCGTCATACCTAGATTTTTGATATATTTCAAATACTAATTATTATAGTTAAAATTGTAAAAGTGAAAATCCTAAAATCTAAATAGTCCTCACCCTTTGCCCGTCATACCGCCCCTACCTGGCTATCCACCCCTACATCATTCTCTCTTCTCTGAAGTCTAAACTCTCTGTCTCTCACTCGACCGCTTTTCGCCTCCCTCCGGCCTCCGCTTCCCTCCTTCTACTTTTCCATCTATAATAGACGCCTCCTTTGCCTCTACTCCCTCCTTTTACTGCCACTGTCCTCCGTCTCCTACAGCCTTCGCCTCCGCTTCCGCTCCCTCCTTTTACAGTAGCTGTCCTCCGTCTCCTCTCCTGTCTTCATTTCATGATTTATGACATTTTTAACCTTAAACCTTTTGTTCTTGACCTATTGTTGTTTTAATGATATTGTGTAACAGTTGTCGATTTAAATACATGAAACCTGAAAAACACATGAAACCTGAAAAACACATGAAACCTGAAAAATACACGAAATGACCTGAACATGACCTAAAACACATGTACTTTCTAAGTTTATAGGTAAACCTGATACACGACATAAAATCTGACATGTATAGGTTTGAATATCTATTTTCGTACACACAAAGCAAACATGTCAGGTATGAGTTTGGCACTCAAATACCCGAAATTCGAAATACATAAAACACAAAAAAGACACAACTTATTTGCCGTCCTTAATGTGTGTTCGGGAGGGGAGGGGGGTTTGGTTTGGGCCGACGAACAGGTTATACATTGCATGACAGTAAAGGATTAGTTAATTGCTTTTCCACAGACAGTGAGGCAAGATAGATAATACAAATCCAAACATAAAAGAAAACAAACTGCTTTCTGGAAGTATATAAAATCTCAAGTCTTAAAGGGATAACATTAACTTATACTTTTTTCAAGAATGCTACAATACAGAAAATTAACGTATCTTTTGTCAAGAGGGCTTCAATACAAACAATTCATGTATTTCTTCCAAAATGCATCCAAAAGTAATTTCATTAATTTGGTGAACTTAACCAGCCAAAATAAAAGATAAAATAAAATACAGGTATTGCCTTTTAGTTTTCTTGTTTCATGTGGGCGATTGGACAAAATGAAGAATTACTTGCGCCCCAATTTTGGTGTTTTTTAGCCGTCATAAAAGTGAGGCGTGGCTGTTCAAGCATTCCTCCTGTGAAGATTCTAATATTTCAACTAAAATGTGCATCTAAAATAAACTACCCTAAACAAACTTAGGCTAAAAACAAAATATGGAACTAACAATGTGATTATCCCATTCTCAAAAGATAAGAAGATAAAAAAAATGCAATTATTCCTTAAATAGATTATATCTCTTGCTCAGAAGACGAGTCTTCAAGCAACTGGTAATGTTATTGTTCGTAACTTTGAGGTTACGAGTTCGAACTGCGAAAGAAAACGCTTGCACAAAGTGTAGGTAAAGCTACATACATCGAATCGCAAAGTGATTCGCTACTCCCCAGATCCTGCGTAAATGCAGGAGTATAGTGCACACGAAACATCCTTTTATCTCTCGGTGTGCCCACCAGAGGGGTGTTAAGCGAACCGAATAGTTCGCGAACTGTTCGAGTTCGATTCGAATTCGTTCGTTAATTTTACTTAAACAAGCCGAATTCGAACACCTATCTGGATTCGTTTAGTAAAACGAGCTGAACTATTCGCGAACTGTTCGACTCGTTTAAACAGTTTTAGTGTTATCGAGCCGAACTCGAACTAATTTTAAAGCTTGTTACAGTAAACAAACCGAGCCGAACAGTTTGTGTAGCTAAACGAATCCAAATTCGAAAACCTAGTATTCGACTCGGCTCGATTGGTTAACAAAGCTAGCTCACCCTAAATGATACTAATTGAGTTTTGCCGCAATTATTGCTTTGCACGACTCAACTTACGTGCATGAATATAATTACAATAGCTTTGTAAATAGATTATGTAAAATTCCAAATATGTTTGACCGAAATATATTAGTAACACGTAAATATGCATAATGTCTCCTGCTGAAAATCTTTATGATTTGGCCATACGACGATGCCTAACGTGCCAAAAGATCAGTAACTCTTGGTAAGATCTAATAAAAGAAGATTTATTGACAAGTAGTTTTCTAATATATTTTAAAAGATAGATATCAGCATTACCATCACGGAAGCTCCACCCAAATATTCCAAAATCATATAATCGAGTATATTCACAAATATTTAGGAACATTCACCAAAATTTTCTACAGCATGACACGTTTTCACGAGAACTGTTCTTTATTTGGTAAAATTGTTCATTGAGAAAAATTATTATTCTTACTGTTATGCATGTTAATACGATTTACTGAAATCATCGGGAAGGAAACCAGCTCTCGAATGGAGGTATTGTTTGTCCCATTCTCACCCTCTCCAAGTCCTATCGATATTTTTTGTTGTTGTTGCTGTTGTTTTTTGTCTTAATTTGTACCACATCGGTTGTGGTAGAGTGAATAGGAGATTTAAGATCTATAAATGAACCCCTCCTCCTCTTATGTAAATCATCCCAAAACTTGTATCTTCTTCTACACATAAATAGAAGCAAGCAATTCAGCAAGTGTTCGGAGAACAAGCTATCTTGGCTGAGCTCTAGTGGCAAAGCTTTCGGGTGTGTTTGTCTCTTTATCTCTTTTATTGTTCTGTTCTCTTTATTGTTGTTTTACTGCTTTCTTTCCTATTGTAGTATAGTATTCAATATTATTTGTCGGGTAGTTTAGTTAGTGTTCTGTCCAGTTCATTAATTCTGAACTGGTGCATTTCACTAGTTGTGTTGTTGTAGTGGGAAAAATACTCGATTTTCCCAACAAGTGGTATCAGAGCCGAAGGTTCGCTCTTGGGCTGTCTGAAATTTGTTGTAATATTGAATACTATATATTGAGTCTGTAATGGCAACAAAAGATCAAGAAGCAAAGGAGGTTATCTCAAATATTCCATCGGGGGTATCGACCTCCTCGTCATCATGGTCGAGGTTCCCGGTGTCCAGTTTGAAATTGGCGGTGGAAATATTTGATGGTACTGGCCATTTCGGTATGTGGCAAGGGGAGGTCTTGGACTCTCTTTTCCAACAGGGTCTTGATATTGCCATTGAAGAAAAGAAACCAGAAGAGATAGAGGATAAAGACTGGAGTATCATCAATCGGTTGGCATGCGGAACTATTCGATCATGTCTGTCCAGAGAGCAGAAGTATGCCTTCAAGAGTGAAACTTCTGCACACAAACTATGGAAGGCGTTGGAGGACAAGTTTCTGAAAAAGAGTGGTCAGAACAAGCTCCTCATGAAGAAAAGACTGTTCCGATTTGATTACCGACCAGGTACTACTATGAATGAACACATCACTATGTTTAATCAATTAGTAGCAGACCTGCTGAATTTAGATGTGAAATTTGAGGATGAAGATCTGGCTTTGATGTTGTTATCATCTCTTCCCGATGAATTTGAACATTTGGAAACTACATTACTTCATGGGAAAGAGAATGTGTCGTTAGATGCTGTTTGTTCTGCTTTGTATAGTCATGAATTAAGAAAGCAGGATAAGATAAAAAACAAATCAATGACATCAGAAGAAGCATTGGTGGCAAGAGGTCGTCAGCAAAGCCAGACGAAAGGAAGAAGAGAAAGGTCTAAGTCCAAAGGCCGAGCCGTTGCCAAAGACGAGTGTGCTTTCTGTCGTGAGAAAGGGCACTGGAAGAAAGACTGTCCAAAGCTGAAAAAGAAAGGGAAGACTCCGCAAGATGCAAATGTTGCAGAATGCAAAAGTGATGCGGAATCAGATATTTCTTTGACTGTCTCGCCTTCAGCATCATTACATCCAGATGAGTGGATATTGGATTCAGGTTGTACCTATCATATGTGTCCTATTCGGGAATTTTTCTTTGAATTCCAGGAACTTGTTGGTGGGGTTGTTTACATGGGTAATGATAATCCATGTAAAACAACTGGGATAGGATCAATCAAGCTGCGAAATCATGATGGATCCACTAGAATTTTACGGGATGTGCGGTACGTGCCGAAGTTGAAGAAGAATCTCATCTCATTGGGGGCCTTAGAATCTAAAGGTTTAGTCGTGACGATGCGAGATGGAGTTCTTAAAGCAACTTCAGGAGCACTGGTGATGTTGAAAGGAGTGAGGAAGAACAATTTGTACTACTATCAAGGTAATACAGTGGTGGGGGCAGTAGCGGCAGCAACTTCAAGCACAAAGAAGGATGCTGAGGCAACGAAGCTGTGGCATATGAGATTGGGACATGCTGGAGAAAAGTCCTTGCAAATTCTTGCCAAGCAAGGACTCTTGAAAGGTACGAAGGCTTGCAAACTTGAATTTTGTGAGCATTGTGTTCTTGGAAAACAACGAAGAGTGAAATTTGACACTGCGATTCATAATACCAAGGGTATTCTGGATTATGTGCATTCGGATGTGTGGGGACCTGCCAAGACTCCATCTATTGGAGGTAGGCATTATTTTGTCACCTTTGTTGATGATTTTTCAAGAAGAGTTTGGGTGTATACAATGAAGAATAAAGATGATGTGCTTGACATCTTCCTTAAGTGGAAAGCACAAGTTGAAAACCAAACAGGAAGGAAAATTAAGGTTCTTCGAACAGACAATGGAGGAGAATACAAGAATGATCCATTCCTGAAGGTATGCCAAGACTATGGCATAGTTCGACACTTCACTGTTAGAAAGACACCACAGCAGAATGGCGTGTCAGAGCGTATGAACAAGACACTTGTGGAGAAAGTTCGTTGTATGCTGTCTAATGCTGGGTTAGACAGAAAATTTTGGGCTGAGGCTGTGACGTACGCTCAACATATCGTCAATCGGTTGCCATCATCTGCTATAGATGGCAAAACTCCGTTGGAGGTATGGTCTGGAAAACCTGCAACTGATTATGATTCTTTGCATGTTTTTGGTTCTATTGCATATTATCATGTGATTGAATCAAAGTTGGATCCACGGGCAAAGAAGGCTCTTTTCATGGGCTTCAATCCTGGAGTGAAGGGATACCGTTTATGGTGTCTGGAGGCAAAGAAGACGATTATCAGCAGAGATGTTACCTTTGATGAATCTACCATGTTGAACAAGGTAAATCAAGGAGCTGATAGTACTCTGCAGCAGGTGGAGTGTACTCCGAAGCAGGTGGAGTTTGAGCAAAGAGTGGTGATCCCAGCACGAAGCACCACTAGTGACTCTCCTATGGCAGAAGAAGAGTTAGATGAAGAAGAGGATTCTACCCAAGAACCTCAACAGCAATCGGCGCCAATTGCAGTTAGAAGGCAAAGACGAGAAATTCAAAAGCCTACTCGTTTTGCTGACATGGTAGCCTATGCACTTCCAGTTGTTGATGACATTCCATCCACTTACTCAGAAGCTATTCTAAGTCCAGAAAGGGGAAGCTGGGCAGGTGCAATGGAAGAAGAGATGCAATCTCTGAAGAAGAACAATACGTGGAAGCTGGCACAACTACCAGAAGATAAGAAGGCAATTGGGTGCAAATGTGTGTTTGCAAAGAAAGAAGGATTTCCTCATAAAGAAGATGTTCGCTACAAGGCAAGGTTGGTGGCTAAAGGCTTTGCTCAGAGGGAGGGAATTGATTACAATGAAGTATTTTCTCCAGTTGTTAAACATTCCTCCTTAGGATTTTGTTGGCCTTGGTAGCACAGTTGAATTTGGAGCTAGCTCAACTTGATGTGAAAACCGCGTTCCTACACGGTGATTTGGAGGAGGAAATCTACATGACTCAGCCAGAAGGATACAAGGTTGCTGGTAAAGAAAATTGGGTTTGTAAACTTAGCAAATCGTTGTACGGACTAAAACAATCTCCGAGACAGTGGTACAAATGATTTGACAAGTTTATGAAGGGTCAGTCGTACAAGAGGAGCAAATACGACCATTGTGTGTATTTGCGCAGACTTCAAGATGGTTCCTACATCTACTTACTCTTATATGTTGATGACATGCTGATAGCAGCAAAGAGCCAAGCAGATATTGACAAGTTGAAGGCTCAGTTAAGTAAAGAGTTTGAGATGAAGGATTTGGGGGAAGCCAAGAAGATTCTCGGCATGGAAATAAGCAGAGACAGAGAGAGGGGTAAACTTTGGCTGTCACAGAAACAGTATTTGCAGAAGGTACTACAACGGTTTGGTATGCACGAAGATACAAAACTTGTAAGTACCCCACTTGCTCCTCATTTGAAACTGAGTAGCCGTTTGTCTCCAACTACTGATGAAGAACGAGAATACATGGCGAAAGTCCCATATACGAATGCAGTTGGAAGTTTGATGTATGCGATGGTGTGTACGAGACCTGATATTTCACAGTCTGTTAGTGTTGTTAGTAGATACATGCATGATCCAGGCAAGGGTCATTGGCAAGCTGTGAAATGGATTCTACGGTATCTCCAAAATACCGTAGATGTTGGATTGGAATTTGAGCAAGATAAATCACTTGGTCAAGGCGTAATTGGATATTGTGATTCTGATTATGCTGGAGATTTGGATAAGCGACGATCTACAACTGGCTATTTGTTCACTTTAGCAAAAGCGCCAGTTAGTTGGAAGTCTACTTTACAGTCAACAGTGGCTTTGTCTACTACAGAGGCAGAGTATATGGCGATTACAGAGGCTGTGAAGGAAGCAATTTGGCTTTATGGGTTGCTTAAAGACTTGGGAGTTGGTCAGAAACAACTTAAAGTATATTCTGACAGTCAGAGTGCCATTCATTTGGCAAAGAATCAAGTTTTTCATGCACGGACGAAGCATATTGATGTTCGCTATCATTTTGTGCGAGAAATTCTCGAAGAAGAGGAGATACTTCTCCAGAAGATTCATACTACGGAGAATCCTGCAGATATGTTGACCAAGGTTGTTACAAGGGCCAAGTTTGAACATTGTTTAGACTTGGTTAATATCTTGCACATTTGAGTAGATACTTGGAAGTACCACGAAGACTATTTTTGTGTTGATAAGTTTTGTATATGGTAGGATTTGAAATTAAGCCAAGGTGGAGATTTGTTGTTTTTTGTCTTAATTTGTACCACATCGGTTGTGGTAGAGTGAATAGGAGATTTAAGAGTTATAAATGAACCCCTCCTCCTCTTATGTAAATCATCCCAAAACTTGTATCTTCTTCTACACATAAATAGAAGCAAGCAATTCAGCAAGTGTTCGGAGATCAAGCTATCTTGGCTGAGCTCTAGTGGCAAAGCTTTCGGGTGTGTTTCTCTCTTTATCTCTTTTATTGTTCTGTTCTCTTTATTGTTGTTTTACTGCTTTCTTTCCTATTGTAGTATAGTATTCAATATTATTTGTCGGGTAGTTTAGTTAGTGTTCTGTCCAGTTCATTAATTCTGAACTGGTGCATTTCACTAGTTGTGTTGTTGTAGTGGGAAAAATACCCGATTTTTCCAACAGTTGCGATATACTGGGGATGATTGTTGTTGTTTATAACTTTAAAATATTCATTAAAGAAACTCCTACTTCTGGGTACCTTTACTTTTTTTTTCATCACGGTAATATGTTTTGTGACTGCGAGAGATCATTGTCAAAATCAGAACGTTTTTTTTTTTTCAGGGGATTAAAATCAGAACACGTTAGGAATATTATGTTATAAATTTTTTTAATGGGTCGAAGTTCATTATCTAAGGAACAAAAAAACGAATTTGGTGAATTCATCCCTTTATAGGCCACGAAAGAAACGGGAAATTTTTTTAAAATAAATAAGGAAAGTTAAAGTAAAATACAAAACTTCAAATCTGGACTAATCTATGCATACTTAAGAATAACTTTGAACATTTCAATGAACTCAAACACTTAAACATAATGTTTTACGATAGACCAAGGGGGCCTAATTTTGATTCCCATTTACAATATACGCGAGTTTATATTCACTTACTTAATTATTTTAGTCCAAAACTAGTGTAAACTAAAAATCAAAACCTCATCTTTGACTTTTTTTTTTAAATCTTTCCAAGATCACCTTAACTTCGACATTTAAGATTTAGTGCGCATACGAACTCCAACACCCCTATAATTTATCCGACTTCGATGCATGATACATATGAAGTGGGTTTATTAGCTGAGAAATGAATTTTACCATCTTTATCTTATCATCATTTAATTTTTGTATATGAAGTTTCTTTATATTATTATCACAATTTTTTTATATCTTATCATCACAATAAGATATACCTGTATTAATTTATAATTGGTAATGTAAGTACTTTTTGTATTGTTTTAGATTTTATTTATATTATTCTAATTATATTTACAATATTTTAATTTGAGCATTTCAAAAAAATATAATGGAAAAGCGGTAAGTGATTCGTGTATAATATATGGTGGTACATATAGCTACCGAAGACGAAAATTGCATTTGAATTTTTTATTTTCCTTCCAACGGAATATCCCGTTATCTAAGAAGTTCATGAATCAAATAAATGAATCGATAAACATGAAGGAATAAGTTTGACGTCACGGGTTCGAGCTACGCAAACAGTCTCTTTCATAAAAAATGTAGGATATGGTTACGTACATTAAATCGCAAAGCGATTCCGACCCTGTGCAAACGAGCTAGGGAGCCTAGTGTATCAGGAACATACTTTTTATGGTTTTTTCAAAGAAATCTACCTCATGTTAATATTACTATCTTGTATGTTACTATAACGCATTCTATTAGATAATATTTGTAGATATTATGGGATAATGTTTATATTCTAGGATAATGTTTGTAGATATTGTGGGATAGAGTTAGCTGAGATAGTGGATACGTATAGTTGAGAGATTTTCTCCATAGTTAGGATTTTATCCCATTTGATGTTGTAACAAACCTGTATATTAGGACTCCTGATGATTATAAATGAGCAAGTTACATTTTTATCAAACTCTTCATGGTATCAGAGCGTAGTTAGCCTTATCCACGGTTTGTCGTTTGTTTTTGATCGACTGAGTCCTAGGTAGTCGCTTGGTTTCGGTTTTCTCAGCGACTTTGTCCAGCCGTTTTTTTTCAATCCCTTCCATGGCCACCCAATCACAGCCTCAATCGCAGCCTTCTTCCACCGATCCCAAATCTCATTTCTATCTTCACCCTTCTGATCATCCGGGTCTTGTGTTTGTCACTCAGCCATTGAGTGATGAAAGCGAAAATTATTTTGTATGGAAGAAAGCTTTCCTTAATGCACTTAAGTCCAAGAATAAAGCTGGATTCGTCGATGGCACCATTGTTATTCCAGAGACTTCAGCTGCCACGTATGCACAATGGCAGCAGTGTAATGCCATTGTTTTGTCTTGGTTGTCCAATGCTTTATCAAAAGAACTTCAAGGTGCAGCAGCGCATGCAGACACGGCCAGGGCCGTGTGGCTTGACCTGGAGGAACGTTTTTCTCAAGGCGTAGATGCACGGGTGTATGAACTCCGACGTACTGTAGCCGGATTGCGTCAAGAACACAGCACCATTTCTGCTTATTTTGGTCGACTCAAGGCAGCGTGGGGTGAGTTACATTCTTTTGAGCTGCTGCCTGTATGTACTTGTGGCAAGTGTACGTGTGAGGTGACCAAAGCAGTCGAGAAGCTTCGTAAAAAGAAAATGGTGTTTGATTTTCTTAACGGGCTTGATGAGACTTTTAACACTGTCCGGTCGCATGTTCTTAGCATTGATCCATTACCCAGCATTGGTCGGGTCTATGCATTGGTGGCTCAAGAGGAAAAACAACGGTCAGTGGCTCGTAATTTGCTCCCGCAGTTGGAAGCAGCTGCCATGGCAGCGGCCCCGTCATTTCTCCAGCGGCGGTCTTCGGCGCCTACCAATAGCAAGGGGGAGCGTCCGCGTTGCACCCATTGTGGTAAGTCTGGTCATTTGCGTGAAAAATGCTATAATCTGATTGGTTTTCCTTCAGACTGGCGTACCCGACGTCCACGTGGTACCAACCCATCGGCAGATCAGTCTACTTCGTTAGGGGGAGGGGCCGCACCACCTAACAGGTCTACAGTGTTTGCTGGTTTGACTGCAGCACAACAGCACCAGGTCACCCAGCTTCTTGAGCAGTTCAAGGATGGTGCGCCTTCCGCTGCCTCGCCCACTTTGTCCCCTGCGCCGCTACCACCTTTAGACCCGGGTAAGGATCACGTATATTCAACTTCATCTGTTGTTTGGGTTCTTGACAGTGGAGCCAGTGCGCACATTACAAATGATCCGGCCGTGTTATTCGATGTCACACGGACGATTACAAGCTGCCGTGTTACGACACCAAATGGGCATCTCGTTCCTGTTCTTGCTATGGGTTCCGTTTTGTTTCCTCATGGCCTTTTATTGAAGCATGTTTTAGTTGTTCCTGAGTTTAAGTTTAATCTTTTGTCCATCAGTCAATTATCTCGAGATATGAATTGTGCAGTGACTTTTTGGTTGGATGTTTGTGTTATACAGGAAATGCCCTCGAGGAGGCTGATTGGAGTGGGTAGGTTGCGCGATGGCTTGTATTACCTGGAGAATGCGGCACCCTCCTTGGAGCATGCAGCACCCTCGAATTCTTTTTCTTTGTCTGCTATACACAATAAAGATGCGACTGTCTGGCATCGTAGATTAGGTCATCTACCATTATCTCGTTTTCGCTTTCTTTCTGTTGGTTCCTTTTCATTTCCAGATACTACATTTTGTGATGCTTGTTGTCGAGCAAAGCAAACTCGTTTGTCTTTTCCTTTAAGTTCCAGCATGTCTGCCAATAATTTTGATTTAATTCATTGTGATATTTGGGGTCCTTATCACACACCCACATTGTCTGGTGCTCATTATTTTTTGACTATTGTTGATGATCACAGTCGTTATACCTGGGTATATTTGATGGCCTATAAGTCTGACACGTATCGGTATTTACTGCATTTCTTTAACTGGGTACGTACGCAGTTTAATATTTCTGTTAAAACTGTTCGTACTGATAATGGCTTGGAATTTACAAGTACTGCAATTCTTGCTTATTATTCTGCTAATGGTATGGTCTCCCAAACGTCATGTCCTTATACTCCACAATAAAATGGGGTGGTCGAACGTAAGCATCGGCATATTCTTGAAGTTGCACGGGCTCTAAGATTTCATGCTAGTTTACCACTTAAATTTTGGGGGGAATGTGTTCTTACTGCCACTTACCTTATTAATCGTATGCCTTTATCTGTTCTTGCAAATAAAACACCATATGAAGTTCTACTCGATCATTTACCTGTTTATTCTCACTTTCGAGTTTTTGGTTGTTTGTGCTATGGCTATCAATCTTCTGGGCCTCGGGATAAGTTTTCTCCTTGCTCTGCTCCTGGTGTTTTCCTTGGGTATCCTTCTGGCCAGAAAGGTTATAAGATCTATGATTTGTCCACTCATCGTGTGTATGTCTCACGTCATGTTCATTTTGAAGAGCATGTTTTTCCTTTTGCTTGCTTGTCATCCCCAACACCCTCGGTCTCTCAGTCTTTTTCGCTTTCGGTTATGTGCTGGGATGATGCTAGTCCAACTCCAGCACCTGCGGCCCCCTTTGCTGAACCTTCGGACTCCACTCCTTCCTCTTCGGCAGTCTCATCCGTTCCACTGCCTGCCCGCGTCCCACGCCCATGGCGTCCTCCTCCTCATCTGGACGCTTATGAGGTTGATCTTCCGGATTCCCTACAGTCATCGTTGCGCCCATCTCCTTCGGCTAATTCGACGGTATTTCCTTTATCACACTTTCTTTCCTATTCTAAGTTATCTAAGTCTCACCGTGGGTTTGTAGCGGCCATCTCTGCCACAGATGAGCCTACTTCGTTTTGGTAGGCAGTTCAGTTTTCTCAGTGGCGCGATGCCATGCAGCGTGAGATTGATGCATTGGAGGCGAATCAAACATGGTCTCTTGTTTCTTTACCACCGAGTCAACGCGCCATTAGTTCCAAATGGGTTTATAAGATTAAGTACAATCCTGATGGTACGATAGAACGCTATAAAGCTCGCTTAGTTGCTCGGGATTATACGCAGATTGAAGGTGTGGATTTTCATGAGACTTTTGCACCGGTTGCGAAATTAGTCACTGTTCGGTGTCTTCTTGTGATTGCCGTTGCTCAACAATGGCATATTCATCAACTTGACGTTAACAATGCTTTTCTTCATGGTGATCTTGATGAAGATGTGTACATGAAAATTCCACAGGGGTTTGCGCGTAAGGGGGAGACGCATGTCTGCAAGTTGCGCAAATCTTTGTATGGTTTACGCCAGGCTTCTCGTAATTGGTATTCTAAGTTTACTCATGCTATCACTATTCTTGGCTATTGTCAATCTGCTGCTGATCCCTCTTTGTTTACTTTTGCATCCGCTTCTTCCTTTGTTGCTGTTTTAGTCTACGTAGACGATGTTATAGTCACTGGTAATGACTTAGCCCGTATGGATGCCTTGAAACAGTATTTGGATGATCAGTTTAAAATTAAAAACCTCGGCTCACTTAAATATTTCTTGGGTATTGAGGTTGCTCGGTCTCCTTCTGTTCTTGTTCTCAATCAACGGAAGTATGTTCTGGGCATTCTGCAGGAATGTGGCCTTCTTGGTTGCCGGCCCACCCGAACGCCTATGGATCAGAAAATCCAGTTTTCACTCGACGCCCCATTGCTTTCGGATCCCAGTTTTTATCGTCGTATTGTTGGGCGTCTTTTGTATCTCGCTGTTACTCGTCCTGATATTTGTTTTGCTATGAATCTCTTAAGTCAGTTTGTTCATGCACCACAGAAATGCCATCTTGATGCCATGTTTTATTTGTTGCGCTATCTTAAGAATGCTCCAGGACAAGGGTTATATTTTCCTGCTGAAAATTCTTTGAGTTTACTTGGTTATTGTGATGCTGACTGGGCTGGTTGTCCAACCACTCGACGATCTACTACCGGGTATGCTATTTTTCTAGGGCATTCTCTTATTTCGTGGCGTTCCAAGAAACAAACAGTTGTCTCTCGTTCTTCTGCTGAGGCAGAATATCGTTCCATGGCGCATGCCTCCAGTGAGATTGTTTGGTTATGTCGTTTTCTTGGTGATTTGCGCGTTCCACTTCGCCAACCAGTTCCTCTTTTCTGTGATAATCAAGCTGCTTTGCATATTGTTGCTAATCCTGTGTTTCATGAACGCACCAAACACATCGAGATTGATTGTCACTTTATTCGTCAACATTATCAATCTAATACCATTCTTCCACGCAAGGTTACTTCGGCGTCTCAGCTTGCTGATATTTTCACCAAGCCATTGGGTCCTGATAAGTTTCATCATCTTATCCGCAAGTTGGGCTTCAAAGATATTCACGCCCCAACTTGAGGGGGAGTATTAGATAATATTTGTAGATATTATGGGATAATGTTTATATTCTAGGATAATGTTTGTAGATATTGTGGGATAGAGTTAGCTGAGATAGTGGATACGTATAGTTGAGAGATTTTCTCCATAGTTAGGATTTTATCCCATTTGATGTTGTAACAAACCAGTATATTAGGACTCCTGATGATTGTAAATGAACAAGTTACATTTTTATCAAACTCTTCACATTCAAAAAATTAAGCATTCAACCGAAAACGTTCGTAGGTCTCAAAGCCCAACATTTGAACGATCTATGCGGGAAATATTTGAAGATAGACGAACTGAGCGTTCTGCCTAATACAAAGTACAGAAAAATGACAAGTAACCAAACAAATTTGGAACCTTCATGGGTTTTCTTATTCACCAAAATACCAAAACACTAAGATAAATACAAGTAGGTAAACTTATTCAAAATTACATAAAACCACGACACTAGCTGTACTGTGCCGTTTTATTGTACAAATCTACACGAGACAACTCTAACACTGCGAGGCTTTAATTCTTACAGTATACGGACCAGCTGCACATGTACATTCCTCCCTACATTTACACCTGAATATCAACACTTTTACATGAACAAAAACCATTAATAAGTGGTCTTTTTGCTTGAAGTTAACCCCCCCCCCCCCT
>AP025063.1:2591409-2732238 GCA_036186865.1 Eustoma russellianum
TGTGCAATGATCAGGGTACACGGATCCCTTAAACCTAACATAGACAGTCGTATCTATATACTCAGGATTTTCTTCAGTTCATTTAACAGAATAAATAGTCAAACTATTCTGTAAACTGAACTGAATAAATACCTTATCTCTTCTACGCTCTTTTCAACACACTTTTTCTCATCACTAGACCATTATACAAAGACCCAAGGGGAAAAAAAAGACGAAAGAAATGGTTGAAACTCTTGTGAAGGATTTATCTCTCACAACAGGTCGGCATAATCAAAACCATAAACCGATACCTCAGGTAGAGAAGCTGCAAAGTTGTGATCATCAAGAGCCTCCCAATTGCAAGGAATCGAGTCAATCTCTAAAAGCCACGACTCGATATCGCGAAAAGGTGCCAATTCAACGTTTTGATGGCTTGCAAAAGAGCTTTCTAACACGTGAAATGTTTCGGGCACATAACTCTCTTGTGGGCTGTTTGCTAAACTTGTAAAAGAACTTGGCAAGCTATCTTCTGATGAAGCAAAGGACGAGTCAAGGCTATTTTCGTAATTTCCCATACTCATGGGTGGTTCTATGGGTGGTTCTTGAACAAAAGGTGGAATAAATGAGATGGGATTTGAATTAATACCAGTGAGTTCTTGGACAAGATTCTTGAACTTTGATGCATCTGTGATGTAAACCTTGGGACGCAAAACCTTAATCAAGCTGTTCATTTGCTTCTTGTTTTCAGAAGGCTTGCATATGTTTCTTGAAGCTTGATTTACTTTTCTGCCCATGTTTTTTTTTTCTTTCTTGAAGATAAAGAGATTTTTCTTTGGTGGTATAGAATGAAATTCAGGTAGAAAAACTCGTTCTTCTGTCGCTTGGATTCAATGGAATGAAAACTTAATGGAGTTAATATAGTTGAGGGAACAAAGAAAGATATATTCCATTAACCACCATATGTGAAGATGCCGAAAATGATGTATTTTCCTATTCCACACGAATGTGTGTTTATTTTATTCTTTTAAAAGTCTTATTAACCAACCCATGCGTTCCAACAAGCCCTCCAAGAAAAAGAAAGCTCCGAATTTCAGTTCTATTCTCCTTCTGTTTGGATTACGTACGTGATTTATGTACCACAACAACATTACCCAATTGGCTTAAAAGCTCTTGTTTATGGTAGGATATGAGTGGTCGAATATACCCAACCATACCTATCTGTTAAAACATAACGAGGTTGTTTTCCGATGACCTATAATGAAAATTGCGTCAAGCTGTGTCGGTCAACTGCTACTTTACTATATAAGAAGTCTATTCAATTTAGTGAGTTCTTTTGCTTTATTTCATCATATTTTAAAATTAAGAAAGTGTGTGTCTTTTAATCTATTGGAAGTGGAAAGAACGTAGGTGATTTAAGTAAAAAATGCTGATGTTTGTATTTACATGGGACTTTTGTCTCTTACTTGAGGGAAGTTAAAGTAATAAAAAGTTAGAGAAATCATGATTTTGAACTCAGGATAACAGCTTTTTTGAATCCAGGTTCTTGGGAAACGGTATAAAATAGGTATAAACTTCAAACTTATTAACTTGAATTTGATTTAGACAAAAATCAGGAAAGACTTGGTCTTTGTATGACCAAATTGTATATGTCTCCAAATGGATAATAACACGTTATAAGGTTTAAAACTATTCCATATTAAATATTTTGTAATATCAGGAAACTAGGATGATTGGATCAAAATTATTGAGTTAGATAATGTAAATCACTTGCATTCAGACTTCATTTAAATTGTATTATTTAAATCATCATGACGATAGCGTTAAAAGATGTAGTATGTTTGGCTAACTCACTCTTTTATTTTCATGATAATCTCGTTTGTATTGTTAGCAATTCTTTGAAATACAAAACCATGGTCTAAACCATAAAAGTTACTCCACGAATAATGTTTTAGAATACTTCTTATGTAGACCAATAAAAACACAAAAGAGTGTACGAAAAAATAATGATAATTAACTGCTTTTGATACTTTCTATGTAAATTGTCCTTGAAAGATTGAACCGTGCGAGTCACTAAATCTGCTACTAGATCAGCATTTTTAGAAATTATGAAGAGATAATGGCAAACCAACAACCAAATTAAAAAGAAAAAGAAATTTAATATCCAAGCATAAGGAATGTTATTATCCTAGAAACAATGTTTTCTCTGCCATGTCGCGAGTAGACGACTTAGCAAATCCTTCTTAGGATACAACGTCGGCTTTCTTTCGTTTGTTTTACAAAAGAAAGTCTTAAAATTTCATTTTGCAGTGTCTAATACGATTTTAAAAAAAGAGAAGTAATTTTGCAAATTTTTGCAATGCACATCTTTAAGTTCTATGTATTTGTATACTTTATAATTCTTTAAGTTGAAGTTAGTTTAACACATTTCTGTAAAATTTAACTTCTAAAATATGTTCTGTATGCTCATGATTGATATGAGATGTCCACAGTTACAAATTCTATCATTTCATGAAAAAATAGTGAAAATTTTCTGTTGTTATATAAAAGACATACCTATTTGGTCTCAAACCAGACTTTCTATTTTGAATTATTTGAGGGTTGAAAGTTTAAAACTTGAGACTAAACTCAGAGACTGACCGTTTGGTATCCATACAGACAGTTCCATGTGTTGGTCTACAAGCTGAAACTGTAGAACTTTATGATCGTGTCAGACAAAATTGTAAACCTTCATGTAAATGGTTTCGGATGGGATCAGAGAAGGTTGAAAAGGAGGCTAATTGTGAGGCCACGAATTAGAAAATGCCACGTGTCTCAACTATTTTATAAAAAAACATTTGTTAACCCCCTGCCTTCGTTTCTCCCTCTCTCTTTCTCTTACCTTTCTCCTACCTTAATCCCCAAAAACTTCTTACCTCCAACACCCAAAAAATTCTTCACTCCAGCTTTGGAAAAAATCCTCGCCAGCCCCCTTCTCCTGCTACAAATGCTTATCTTCCTCTAGTATTAAGAACTTCAAACACACAATTCAAGGTTTTAAGAAATTTAAACAGAGGATAAAAGCAAGGGAACGGGATCAGAGGGAGAAAACGCAGCCGCCGCGGCATCCCCACCATCTACCCCTGTTTTTCCTCCCCATTCTCATCGCCCCCCCACCCACCCCACCTCACCTTCAGATTACATGAAAGAAAACAGACTGCAAGAAAACTCGAGATCAAGCTTGGGACCAACGCTATCGGGCCTACAGGAGAGATGGTGACGGTGTCTCCTGTTGTTTCTGGAGATTTTCTGCCGAGGAAGCCTGAGATCTCCGATGGAAGAAGAAGAGAAAGTAATTGCAGAGATGGAAGTGCAGAGAAAGTAATTGCTCCTAGAGGATCTGACCCACCTGAGAGACATTTTTTTAGAAAAAGTAGCATGACACATGTCGTGATTCTATTGGTCCTCATTTTTAACCTCATATACTGCCTGCTCTGATCCGATCCACAATGGTTTGATGTCAAATAGATCTCTTAGATTGACCTCTGATTCATATGGGTTGAGATCTCCTCATCCCAACTTTCTTCACCCTCTTTGTGACCACGCGACACGTGGCACCAAGGGGGTGGTGAGGCTAGATGAAGGTGACCCTCATCTAGCCTCACCACCACCCCTTGCTGCCACGTGTCGCGCGGTCACGCGTCACCGCACTCCCTTGCGGTGAGTTGATCCTATCCCGATTCATATGGTCTTGACTCAACTCTAACACCAAAGTCTGATTCAAGGTATGGTCTTTTCGGATCAGTTTTAAATTTAATATATTTCTTTCAAATTAGCTTTTTATATATTTTTATATAAATTTTGAAACATTTTTCAAACACTTTTATGCATTGGTTCAAAAGAACGTGTGTTAAAATCGGTGAGAGCAAAATCAACAAGCAAAAGAAGCAATCGCAGGTGATGCATTCACCACTGCTCGGAGGAACAACGAAGAAGATGAGAGAAGAATTGAGAGAGAGAGGAGAAGATATTTGCAGCTCAAGAGAATTGAAAAACGCACAATGAAAATTTTATTTCCAAAAACTAAATTCTGTTGTACATTATTGCTGCTATTATACTAACAACGAACCGCTAACTAACTGAAGAAGAAAGAAACATGCGAAGTTACAAATACACCCTTAAAACCAACTCTTGTAACCGTCAATTCGAGGGCATTTCCGTCTTTCCACACTCATTTAAAACTTCCCTCCATTTTCCTGCACTCCTTCCTCTACCTTCCTCTGCGGTTGACTCCTACCTTCTTTCACCCGCAATTCGTGCTGCTCCTTCCGTGCCAACTGAACACATCAACTCCGCACGTAACTGCTTTCTTGGTCAATTAAGCGTCATCATCGTTCATTACTTCCAGTCCAGCTTTCTCCCGTTTCAACCACTTGTTCTGCACCTCTTTGAATCCTTGCCCAATTCCTTGACTGTCAACACCCCCCCTCAAATCTGACTTGTGGTATATGTTGCACATCCCCATAGCAGAAGTCAGATTGTGCATTCTCTGGGCATCTAACGCTTTTGTAAAAATGTCAGCCAATTGATGATGGGTCCGTATTGGCATAGGTTTAATCACACCATCATGATATTTCTGCCGCACTATGTGACAGTCTATTTTAATGTGTTTCGTTCTTTCATGAAACACATTGTTTTCAACAATGTATAATGCACTTTTGTTATCACAAAAGATTTCAACAGGCCCCGCTTGCTTCATCCCCATATTGAGCATCAAGAACACTAACCATTGGACCTCACACGTAACTGCAGCCAATGCCCTGTACTCCGCTTCAGAGGATGATTTTGAGATGGTCGTTTGCTTCTTAGCCTTCCATGAAATCAAGGCATCACCTAGGAAAACACAGAAACCAGTAGTGGACTTCCTTGTCTCCGAACATCCTGCCCAGTCAGAATCTGAAAAAGCCTTCAACCTCATGTCTCCACCCTTTGGATAGAAAAGCCCTTGGCCTGTGGTGCCCTTCAGGTATCTAAGTAATATATGTGCTGCCTTCAGATGAAGCTGCGTGGGGCAATCCAGAAATTGTGAGAGCTGCTATACAGTGTATGTAATATCCGGCCTAGTGATGGTGAGGTAAAGTAATTTGCCAATCAAGCTCCTGTAGGCAGAAACCTCTGTGAGAGATGGTGAGTCATTGTGTGCCAATTTCAGGTTCTTATCCATGGGGGTTTTTGCAGGTTTACTGCCCAAGAATCCAGTTTGATCCAATAGCTCCAATGCTTATTTTCTTTGACAAATGACAAGGCCCCCCTGTGACCTAGCTACTTCCAACCCTAGGAAGTACTTTAGGTCACCAATGTCCTTAATTTGAAACGTCTGGTGTAGGTACATTTTCAAGGAATTAATTGAATCAAGGTTGCTACTTGTTACCACTATATCATCAACGTAGACTAAAGCAATGGTGAGGCCACATGAGCTGCTATGGACAAATAGCGTAGGATCATGGGGAGATTGAGTATACCCTTGACTGTTCAGAGCTTTAGTGAGTTTGTCATTCCATTGGAGACTGGCTTGTCTAAGACCGTAAAGAGACTTATTTAGCTTGCAAACTAGCGTAGGATCAGGAGATGCATACCCCTGTGGCAAGTCCATGTATATCTCCTCTGTTAAATCTCCATGTAAAAAGGCATTATTTATGTCTAGTTGGTGAACGAACCACCTCATATGAGCTGCAATGGCTAGGACTAATCTCACCGTTGTCATCTTAGCTACGGGTGAGAAAGTGTCAATGTAATCCACCCCTAATTGTTATGTATAGCCCTTGGCAACTAGCCTGGCCTTGTGCCTTTCAATGGTCCCATCTGGGTTAAATTTGGTCTTGTATACCCATTTACAACCTATGGGAACCTTGCCCTTAGGGAGTGGCATGACAGTCCATGTGTTGTTGGCTTGCAGTGCATCTAGCTCTAACTTCATAGCATGCTGCCATGCTGGAAGTTTAGAGGCTTCTAAATAAGATGCAGGTTCTTTGTCTAAGCTGATGTTAAGTGCATAGCTTCTATATTCTGGAGAGAGTGCAGAAAAGGATATATAGTGATGTATAGGATAAGGAGTGGATATAGACGTGCTGGGAGCAGATGAAGTGCTGATTTGATTACAGTAATAATCGTTAAGGTAGGAAGGAGGCTGTCTGGCATGAGTTGGTCTTTGAGACACCTCAGACAGTTGTTGTTGAATAGAAGGTGATGCGTTGGAAGCGGAAGAGTGAGGTTCAGAGTAAGGCACTGCGTCTGATGTGGGGTGTTGAAATGAGGACGTTGGTGAATGATGAAGGACTGAGGTTGTTCCTTGGTCTGACTGAACGTCAGCAGAATAAGAATTAGGTGAAGATGCTGTAATTAGTGAGGGTTGATTTGAGTCATCAGGATTAGAACTGGGAGAATGAAAGTGAGGGTAATCTTGGCCATCATGCTGATGAGAACTAATGTTCATTTGAAATGGGAACTTGTGTTCGTAGAAAATGACATCTCTAGTCACAAAGACATCCTTTGTTTTTAGATCTTGCACTATGTATCCTTTGGTAGCATGTGGAATGCCTAGGAATAGACATTCCCTGTTTCTGGAATCAAATTTGGCCTTGGCAGGGAATTGATTGTAAGCGGAGACCAAACATCCAAAAGTTTTCAAGTGTATGTGGGTTGTTTGTGATAAAGAAGTTCAAAGGGTGTTTTCTGACGTAGTAAATGAGTAGGAGTTAAGTTGATTAGGTAGGCAGCGTGCTGAACGCAGAAACCCCAATATGAAATAGGAACATTTGACTGAAACTTTAACGCTCTAGCCACTGTCAAAATATGTTGTTTTTTTCGTTCTACAAGGCCATTTTGTTGGGTGTATGTGGGCAGCTGGTTTGATGGAGGATGCCTTTTTCTGAGTAAAATTGATTGAGCTTGAACTCAAGAGCATTATCTGATCGTATGACTTTTACCCCCTTTTCAAATTGATTCAGGATGTAGTGATAGAAGCTAGGAATTACAGCTTTGGCATCTGATTTCGTTTTCAACATGTATACCCAACAAAATCGACTAAAATCATCAACAAACGTAAGGAAATACTTCTGACCATAACAAGTAGAATGTTTATATGGACCCTATATATCCATATGAACCAACTGAAAAATAGCAGAAGAAGAAGATATGGAAGTAGGAAACGAAAGTCTTTTCTGTTTTGCCATGGGACACACACTACAGTCTACACCAGCTTCACAAAAATTCACCAATAGGTTAGTTTTGTTAATTTCCTTGACTCTTGGATTCGAAGGGTGTCCAAGTCTTAAGTGCCAAAGCCAAGCATCAGACGTAGTAGAAGTGGAAGAGTGACATACTAAAGATGGTGAACAGGAATAGACCGTAGGCTGAGGTATTTGCTTCTTGTATCCATGAAGGTAGTATAGGCCATTTGAAAGCTTAGCTGAACCAATCTTCTTGTGGGAGATTTGGTCCTGAATTTCACAGATATCAGAATGAAATGAGACTATATAAGTAGATGACTGAATCAGCTTGCTGAGGGAGATAAGATTGTATGAAAAAGAAGGCACGAATAGAACATCTGAGATCATTAAGGACGGACTAATACTGACAGTGCCTACGTGAGTTGCCTTAGCAACTACATTGTTTGGCATTTTTACAAGAACATGATTGATGACACTATACGAATCAAAGAGGGACAAAGAGCAAGAAATGTGATCAGTTGCTCCAGAATCTAGAATCCAAACACTTATCATTTAAACAAATACCTGAATCCTTACCAGAGTTCTCTAACACTTGCGCAGACATGACAGCATGCGATGAAGCATTGCTGGAAGCAGCAGCAAGCCCTTCCTTCTCATTTAACATCCCAATCAACTTTTGGTATTGCTCCATGGTGAAGACTGGCGCAGTCTGCTGGACAATAGCTCCCACATCTTGCTGCACTTTCTCTATTCCTGCTTCATTGTGCACACAAGAATCATCTTGAAATGAATTAACATAGTTTACCTGTGGCCTGCTCTTGTATCCGGGAGGAAACCCATGCTTTCTATAGCACCTTTCCACTGTGTGCCCTGACATGCCACAGTGAGTACAAACTGGCCTTTGTGATCCGCTATGATAACCTCTGCTCGTGCCTCTCCTATATCCACCAGATCCTGATTTGGCACTATACGTATTTGCAACAAAACTTCCAGCCTCAGCCACATTACTCATAAGAACAATAGGATTATTATTAAACAGAGGTGCAGAATTACTGTACGTCACTTTTCTCTCAAATTGCAGAGCCATAGAAAAGGCATTACTCATACTAGGCAAAGGTGTGGTGACAAACACCTGTGACTTCACTGGATCGTAATCATTATTTAAGCCTTTCACAAACTTAATAACGTAATCCCCTTCTACAAACTTCTTCATCTGGCCACTCACATCACACGTGCATCTAATACATGTACATTTAGGAATAGGTCTAAGTGCAAGCATTTCCTCCCAAACGGATTTCAATTTCGTGTAGTATTCGTTTACAGACATACCTTCCTGCTTTATGGTGTAGAACTCTTCAATTAGTTCGGATAACCTGAAAGGATCTCCATTAGCAAACCTGAGCGTGAGATCTCTCCATACTTCATACGCGCTTTCGTACCACATAATGCTTTGAGCGATTGACGGATCCACGCAGTTCTAGATCCAAGCCTGCACCATTGAATTCGCCTGGTTCCATGACTGAAACGTTGCATCATTAGCATCAGGTCTCCGTAAGCTTCCATCAATGAAAGCTAATTTGTTTTTGATCGTTAACGCCATCTTAAATGTCCTTCTCTAGGAATGGAAGTTGTGGCCCGTCCATGGTGGTTGTACTAGTACATCAGCGGGTGATTCATTCGGATGAACATATAGTGGACTCATAGCTGGACTTTCAGCCGTTGTATTCGAAGTTGAGGCCATAATCAAAGAGATTCAGTACTCAAATTTCAGAATTAAAAAAAACGCTCTGATACCATGTTAAAATCGGTGAGAGCAAAAGAAGCAATCGCAGGTGATGCATTCACCACTGCTCGGAGGAACAACGAAGAAGGTGAGAGAAGAATTGAGAGAGAGAGGAGAAGATATTTGCAGCTCAAGAGAATTGAAAAACGCACAATGAAAATTTTATTTCCAAAAACTAAATTCTGCTGTACACTATTGCTGCTATTATACTAACAACGAACCGCTAACTAACTGAAGAAGAAAGAAACATGCGAAGTTACAAATACACCCTTAAAACCAACTCTTGTAACCGTCAATTCGAGGGCATTTCCGTCTTTCCACACTCATTTAAAACTTCCCTCCATTTTCCTGCACTCCTTCCTTTACCTTCCTCTGCGGTTGACTCCTACCTTCTTTCACCCGCAATTCGTGCTGCTCCTTCCGTGCCAACTGAACACATCAACTCCGCACGTAACTGCTTTCTTGGTCAATTAAGCGTCATCATCGTTCATTACTTCCAGTCCATCTTTCTCCCGTTTCAACCACTTGTTCTGCACCTCTTTGAATCCTTGCCCAATTCCTTGACTGTCAACAACGTGCGAATGGACCATTGGGATTTAAGGTGTTTTGTTGAAAACAACAGTTTTTGAGCTAATCAGGGTTTTAGGCCTCACCCAAACCATAAAAAAGAGAAGATAACTGTCAGGTGGACCGTGTGGATTGTGTTGGACTGTAAAATAAGTTCAAACGAATTATTGGAGAAAAAAAGTGAAATCCCTCATTTCGGGGGCTTTCATCGTCTCAGGTTCAAAAAGCATGTTAGAATGATACAAATTAAGAGTCCAACGACCTCTTAGATTGGATGAGATCTTACGTATTGGCCCACACAAGGTGTCCTCCCGCAAACCAGGCATTTGGCCTAACAGCAGAGGAACAATCACACTGTGCGTGTTCCTAGAAACGAACTCTTGACTTCTTAAAATAAATACTAATCCGAATACCAACTGGATAGCTGTTCCGACTAATTATTGTTTTGGTATGTAGCCGTGTAGTAGTTAATTAATTAGGACCCCATGCCCCGCTCCAACCACGGTTAAGACACCTACACAACAACAAAAACCAACGTAACTGGAGCAACAGAAAAGGCACGCCGCACGCTCTTGAGTTTTGTCCTAATCGTGTTTCATTTACATCAGAAAAATAAAATTCGAAAATGAAAAACAATAAAACAGTAGCCCGAAATTTCCTGATTCACTCAAGTCCATCTTGCTTTTTGACTCAAAATGAGGACCGAAAATTTGTTCATCATATGAATTTGTTCAGTTCCTTTCTTTTCCCATTTCGTTCCCTTCATGTAGCCTGTACTTTGACTTTAGTACTTCAATGAATTAATTATATATGGTTATATACACTTGTGTTTATATATATATATATATATATATATATATATATATATAATCTGCGTTTATACACGCACATATGTATGTGTATATGTGTGTACATAAGTATGTATATATTGTTAAGATCTAAGATTTTCACACACTCTTCTATCACGATGAAATTCAAAAAAGAAACCGAAACAAGAGGAAATAATGAAAGAGTGGAGAAGATTTACGTGGTAACGGTTAATGGATAAACTCTACGGTGGTTTCAACTATTTATATTGATGACTAACGTTTTTTTAATTACAAAAAATACATGAAGAATGATAAAAGATACAACTCAAAAATTTGGGTCAGGGCTCCGTCTTGAACCCCGTGTGAGGAGGGGGTGGGTGACTGGCCTATACCCCGGCAGCCTCACCGCAGAGGTTAAACCGTGTGAATAATGTTATTTGTAAGTATAACAAATAATATCAGGCTCCACAACCTTACATATATGTTATGTGCACGTAAAGTAATTTTCAGAGTGTTTATGTGGTTAATAGAATAATCATTTGCAGATTTCGAATAAACATATTATCAATGCTATTTTCTCTGCAGAATAAACATATTATCCAACATTGCTGTGTATTCAATATTCATATTTTGAATTTGACTGTCAATTTACATGCTTAATAATATTTAAAATATTTGGATCAAGAAAATAATTATTACATTTTAGACCTCATAGTTCAGTTTGGGCCTAAGTTGTTAGCGATATATCATTAGAAAAATTCCTCCATGGCCCCCATGGGCATAGTCTAGTGGTAAGTGGCAAAGGTGATTGGGGCTAGAACACCGACGTCCCGAGTTCGAGTCCGTGTGGAGACAATCCTTGTTGAAATAATACAAGGGTTGCCTCTGGGCTGGCTGAGTCTCGTGTGTCCTCTCCCTTTGCAGGGCTGCCGGTGGAGCACATCCTTCGATTTACATCCCACCTGGCTAAGGGGCCTCTGGTACAGGTGGAGGGAGAACCCACTCCCTCATAAAAGAAAAATTCCTCCGTGGCATCTTAGGAAAAGGGAACACGTGTGTGCTTGGTGGGGGATGAGATCTCATCACCCCTTTTCCCTCACCCTTTTTCTATCGCCTGTCACGTGACAGCAGGAGAGATTGGTGAGGCTAGATGAGAGGGTGGAGATGAAAAGATGTATGAGGGGAGGAGTGAGGGACACGTGGCAGAAGATGGAAAGAAAGGTAAGAGAAAAGAGGGTGAGGAGATCCTATCTCGGTAGGAGGAGCCTATTTAAGTATTTATATCTACGTTCTTCTGGTTGGCGCTCGAGTACCAAAACTAACATCGGGAATCGAAGCACCCGCACGAAGTCTCTCATTTAGAAAACGCTGCATAAATCAGACAGTATAGGTGTTCCTCTGTTGTTGGACCGAAAGCTTAGTTTGTGGAGGAACACTTTTTGTGATTCACTGTGTAAGATATCATCCAATCTAAAAAGCCGTTGTGTTCTTGATTTACATCTTCCACATAGATTCTTGAGGGCTGGAACAGTGAAAGTTCTCGAGATGAGAGATTTCATCTTTTGCTCTCAAAAAATGATGCATAAAGCATGTGAGGGAAAAAGAGACTTGATAGTAATGCGCAATTTTTTTTTTTTTTGAATATAATGCGCAATTCAGTGTACCAAATAGGATAAAGATAGTAGAAAGTCACAGTATGAAAAGGGTTTAAAATATTATTATCAACTGTGTTACCGTTTTTCGACCAATAGAATAAAATAGAACAACATATTTAAACTTTTTCTAATAGGTAGTGTCGGGTATACCAGCCTACGAGGCTTTTGAACTCTTGATTTATATTCTTTACATAGACACGTGTCGGGTATTCCAGTCTACGAGGTTTGTGAACTCTTGATTTATATTCTTTACGTAGCTCTATATGGCATTCAATTATATTGGACTGAACAATTTGAACTCTTGATTTGCATTCTTGACGTCATCTATAGGGTATATCTCTATAAGGATAATTACATTTATCTCCCCTGTGGTTTGTCTAAATAGACTTTTACCTTCCCTCTAGTTTGGGTTAAAGTGGTTTCTAACCAACACAGCCTCCTATGGTTTGGACGGAGTTGGCCGGAAACCACTTTAACCCAAACTAGAGGGGAGGTAAAGGTCTATTTTTAAAACACAGGGAAATTTTTGGCGAATTAGCCAAATCACAGGGGAGGTAAATGTAATTATCCCTATTTATAATATTACTCCCATAGGTTAATGGTTGACATTTTGCAGTGTTGGCAAGTGAGAATAGAGGAATGCTTCCACCACATGTACAGTCATGTTTGCGCATACATTCACACATTGGGAATACTAGAGAGAAAGTTTATGTGAGTAGCAAGGCATTGGGTATGATGGTTAGTGTATTTTAAACATTTTATAAATATTTTATATGGTGTCTCTTAAGTGTATATTTTGAGTTAGTTGAACCACATATATAGTATATTCTTTTCGTTGTGATTATTTACGATGCAGGTGTGGAAAACTGATGGAAAACAAGCAATTAGATAATCAAACAAAGCCGAGACGAGTTTCTAGATAACTCTGTCCTTAAAGCAATTTAACCTCTACTAATGAGCAAGGTAGACAACGAGACTAATGCTTCACAAGATATAACGGCTGTCTTCTTTTTCTTTGCTCTAGGAGAAGAAGGATGAACTTGATATTGAAGAGAATGATAAAGGAGAATGGTAGAAAAGATTGCTGAAATTCTCTTAACTTTTTCAAGAATGTTGTGTATGTTTGAAGATAGCAAGATCTAATATATATAGACCTTGGATTGTGTTAAAAACCATGTTTGAAACTAATTTCAGCAGTTTTTCTACCAGTTATGGCCGTTGATTACCGTTCATAGGTGAAGAGAGATGATCCTTGGACCAAAAGCTGCAATTCAAAGTGAAAAGTTCTGTCCGTTAGTACATCGATCGATCGATGTGATCGATGGAAGTCGGACAGAAACTCCAACTCTCATTCTGTCTTACATCGATCGATCACATCGATTGATGTACATATAGATCGATTGATGTGATCGATCTATATTGGACAGAAACTTTCTGGATTTGCAACACAACACATCGATCGATCGATGTGTACATCGATCGATCGAAGTCCTCCAGAACACTCAACTTTATTCCAGCTTTCATTTGGTTCGATCCAGTCAGAACATGGATCGATCCAAGTGACCTATTTCAAGTTTAAAGTATTCCAAACTTCACATCAACCTTCCAAACAACCTCGTACATGTTTTATATAAGTTTGGAGCATACGGTAAAGTACTTTAACGTACTTTTCCAACAATCCCTCACATGATCCAAACTTATATAAAACAACTTTAGAACGTTAAACAACTAACCTCTTCATTATCAATCGAAGATAATGACACATAATAGATACGATGACTTGTGGTCTTGAATCGCCGGTAGTAAAACTTGAGTTATATAAACGGAAGTAAGATGAACTTCGTCTTGAATCTTACTCCACTATTATTTATATGAACAACAAGAAGACGTATCATTATCTACTTCTTAAAGTTCGCGGTTTGATGCGATATCGGCCATGCACCTATCTCAGGTTTCATAAGCTCTCTAGAGAGTTTTCCATGCTCTCATAGGAAGCGGCACCACTTCCAAGCTTATATAGGTGAAATTCATCAAGTGTGCATGGTTCACACACCAAACATTATGGCTACGAATTTTTCATTAAGAGATTCTTAAAATCTCACCCTCAAGTCTTTACAGTGAGCACTATCAACAACAACACCATAGGGAGGAACACTTAGATAGTGCAACTTAGAATTCTTTCATGACTTGTTTTTACCACATTGAACTCCGTTTGTAGGATCTCTACTAATAGTGGGTTGGGTTCCCGTCATGAAGAGTTCTCTACAGATGGAATAAGTCCCATCCCCCTCGATGTTTCATAGACTAACTTTTTGTTTAGTCCTCTAGTTAAGGGGTCAGCAAGGTTAAACTTGGTTCTTACATATTCCAAGTTAACCATCCCAGAACTTATCAAGTCACGCACAATGTTGTGCCTTAAACGGATGTGCCGGCTTTTCCCATTGTATATCTTGTTCCTTGCACGTGCGACCACAGCCTGAGAATCACAATGAATAGATACAGAAGGCATAGGTTTAGACCATAAAGGAATATCAACAAGTAAATTCCTTAACCACTCGGCTTCTGTACTAGCAAGTTCTAAGGCAATAAATTCAGACTCCATAGTAGATTTAGCACTACAAGTTTATTTACATGATTTCCAACAAATAGCTCCACCACCCAACGTGAAAACATATCCACTAGTGGAGTTTATTTCATCATTATCAGTCACCCAATTGGCATTACAATAGCCTTCTAAAACAGCGGGTGACCCTGTAAATATGAGTCCTAAATTCATTGTTCCTCTAAGATACTTCAATAAACGTCTTAATGCACACCAATGACTCTCATTTGGATTATGAGTGTATCGTGCAAGTCTATTCATAGAATATGCAATGTCAGGTCTAGTGCAATTCATCAAATACGTTACACTACCAATGATCCTAGCATACTCACATTGCGACACACTTTTGAAGTTATTTTTAGACAACGTCATATGTGGATCATAAGGCGTGCTAACTAGTTTTACATCAAAGTGATTAAACTTTCTCAACATTTTCTCCATATAATGTTCTTGAGAAAGTAAATAACCCCCATATTTTTCTACTAACTTAAGACCAAGTATTAAATCAGCCTTCCCCATATCTTTCATATCAAATAAAGAAGATAATAAAGACTTTGTGTCATTAACAACATTTATGTTGGTTCCAAATATCAACATATCATCAACATAAATGCAAATAATGACACCATCACAATCATTAAACTTACTATACACACACCGGTCACTTTCATTTACTATATAACCATTAGACACTAAAGCGTTATCAAACTTTTCGTGCCATTGTTTAGGTGCTTGCTTAAGACCAGACAAGGACTTCTTAAGTCTACACACTTTGTGCTCTTAACCTTTAACTATCATACCCTCTGGTTGCTTCATATAAATCTCCTCTTCTAAGTCTCCATTTAAAAACGTTGTTTTCACATCCATTTGGTGAATAACAAGCTTGTGAATGGAGGCAAGTGCTACTAGGACTCTAATAGTAGTGATTCTAGCAACCAGTGAGTAGATGTCAAAGAAGTCTATACTTTTTTGTTGTGTGAACCCTTTTGCGACAAGCTTAGCCTTAAACTTATCAATTGATCCATCCGCCTTTAGTTTCTTTCTAAAGACCCACTTACAACTGATAGGTTTACACCCCTAGGCAAGTCTACTAATTTCCAAGTGTTATTACTTAGTATAGATTCAAGCTCACTATCTATGGCTTCCTTCCAAAACTTAGAATCTATTGACCCAATCGCGTCTCCATATGTTTTAGGATCATCTTCTAAAATAAACGCTGTTACAAAGTCATTTCCGAAGGACTTTTCCGTTCTTTGTCTTTTACTTCTTCTAGGTTCAACAACCTCTTGTTCAACGAAGGATTTACTTGACTCACCTATCTCAAATTTAGAAGCAACAATGGATTGTCTATTCATAGGGAATATATGCTCAAAGAATTCAACGTCTTTAGATTCCAATATAGAACTATTATCTATAGCCATGAATCTATATGCTGCACTATTTTGAGCATACCCAATGAATACACAATCTCTTGTCTCAAACCCGATGTTACTTTTCTTAAAATCAGGAATCCCAACTTCGGCTAGACACTCCCACACTTTCAAATAATTTAGGTTGGGAGCATAGCCTTTCCACAACTCATAAGGAGTCTTATCTAACTTCTTATGAGGTAACCTATTTAGAATGTGACAAGCAGTCAAGATTGCCTCCCCCCATAAGTTGTCCGGCAACCCTAAACTAATCAACATAGCATTCATCATATTTTTCAATGTTCTATTCTTTCTTTCGGCTACTCCATTAGACTGAGGTGTGTACGGGGGTGTAACTTCATGAATAATACCATTCTCTTCACACAATTTTTGTAAAGAATCTGTGCTATATTCACCACCTCTGTCAGTTCTAAGCCTTTTGATCTTCAAGTCTAGTTGATTCTCAACCTCATTCTTATAACTTATGAACTTAAACTCAGTCTCATCCTTGTGACTTAACAAATACACTTTCGCGTATCTAGAGTAATCATCGATAAAAGTAACATAATACCTTTTACCACCTATACTCATATGACTCTTAAAGTCACCTAAGTCACTGTGAATTAGACCAAGTTTCTGTGAGACTCTATCAACTTTCTTAAATGGTTTCTTATGATGTTTTGCTTCAACACAATGTTCACACTTGTTGAAGTTGTCATCATCATAAGAAATCACATTCATGTTTTTGAGTTTCTTTATTGCTCCTACATTTGCATGTCCTAATCTAGCATGCCACATATCAAGAGACTCAGCGAAGTAAACAAAACTAGATGCATCTTTATTATTACAGCAAATAGCATCGAGTACAAGAAGACCTCCATTACAAAAACCCTTACCAACAAATTCACCATTTCTAGACAAGACTAGTTTATCAGACTCTAACACAAGTTTGATGTTGGGCTTGTTTAGAAGCACTCCAGAGATCAAGTTCCTACGCATGGCAGGAACGTGCAACACATTGCTCAATTCCAGTTTCTTTCCGGAAGTTAACTTGAGAAGCACCTTACCCTTTCCGAGGACTTGGGTACTATGTGCATCTCCCAAGAAAAATTGCTCATCACTGCCTATTTCCTTGTATTCAGAAAATAGGTCTATACTGGTAGCACCCATGTCTACCACCCATTTCGTAATGCCACCAACAAGGTTTACCTCCGTTAAGACGACCGCTGCGATGACATCGTCTGCTGCTCCTTTGGCCGCTACAAGGTTTGCCTGGTTGCTTGGCTTGCCCTTCCGTTTCCTACAGTTGACAGCTCGGTGTCCCGATTTCCCGCACACCCAGCAAACTCCTTTCATCTTGTTCTGGCACTGCACAACAACTTTCTTACCTTTACCTCCACTGCTGTAGCCGCCATTGTTGTTGTGAAACTTGAGCTTCTTCGCAGCATGCTCCACAACATTGGCTTTGACGCCCTCTTCACGGTGAGACTCATCTTCCATCCTGTTATTCTCTTCGGTGCGTATGTGTTTGATTACGGCATCTAGAGACAACTTGGCGTCATCGTGCTTTCCTCTCTTCTTGTATTTGCTCCAAGAAGGTGGAAGTTTCTCCAACAGCGCCGCCGACTGGAACGTCTCATCGATCTTGATTCCTTCATGTTTCAGATTATCCACCAGTTGTTGGAATTGATGGATTTGATCATTTACTGAAGCATGATCAACCATCTGGAATCTGAGGAATTCACTTACCACGTACTAGCGTTTGCCCACATCTTCAGCACCATACTTGTTCTCCAGTGCTGACCAAATCTCTTTTGCAGACGTGAGTTTGACATAAATGTCAAATAGAGAATTGGTCAGAAAATGTAGTATGTGGCCTCTGCAAGTAGTGTTGTATGCATCATACTTTTGTGCTTCAGTTTCATCATCGGGTTTGTCCATCTTGAGCACGTATGAAACTGAGAGCATTTCGAGGAAGAATAGCACCTTGGCCGCCCACCTCTTATAGAACTTGCCATCAAATGGCTCTATCTTGGACATATCCGGCAAGGCTTGCTTGGATGCAATCATAAATTGCTTTAAGATTGTGGAAAACTGATGGAAAGCAAGCAAGTAGATAATCAAATAAAGCCGAGACGAGTTTCTAGATAACTCTGTCCTTAAAGCAATTTAGCATCTACCAATGAGCAAGGTAGACAACGAGACTAATGCTTCCCAAGATATAACGGATGTCTTCTTTTCCTTTGCTCTAGGAGAAGAAGGATGAACTTGATATTGAAGAGAAGAATAAAGGAGAATGGTAGAAAAGATTGCTGAAATTCTCTTAACTTTTTCAAGAATGTTGTGTATGTTTGAAGATAGCAAGATCTAATATATATAGACCTTGGATTGTGTTAAAAACCATGTTTGAAACTCATTTCAGCAGTTTCCAGTTATGGCCGTTGATTACTGTTCATAGGTGAAGGGAGATGATCCTTGGACCAAAAGCTGCAATTCAAAGTGAAAAGTTCTGTCCATTGGTACATTGATAGATCGATGTCACTTCGATCGATCGATGTGATCGGTCGAAGTCGGACAGAAACTCCAGCTCTCATTCTGCCTTACATCGATCGATCGATGTACACATAGATCGATCGATGTGATCGATCTATGTTGGACAGGAACTTTCTGGATTTGCAACACAACACATCAATCGATCGATGTGTACATCGATGGATCGGTGTCCCTTACATGGATCGATCGAAGTCCTCCAAAACACTCAACTTTATTCCAGCTTTCACTTGGTTCGATCCAGTCAGAACATGGATCGATGCAAGTGACCTATTTCAAGTTTAAAGTGTTCCAAACTTCACATCAACCTGCCAAACAACCTCGTACATGTTCTATATAAGTTTGGAGCACACGGTAAAGTACATTAACATACTTTTCCAACAGCAGGAAGCCTGCAAACGACGCTAGGTCGAGTATGTGGAACAAAGGAGTGTACATAAGTGAAGCAGAGGTATGGTTGAAGATTGTTTCGGGGTGGGGGGGGGGGATGGAGGGGGAGAACAGAGGGAAAGGTTACAGGTTAGAGCAATCCACAAACTTATGTCACAAGAAGAGTGCCTCATCCAGCCATTCCGTATATAATCCGATGCTTCACCTTCCTCTTTTGATTTAAAACGGCGTATCTCAACCTATGAAGATGAAATGGCTTCGCTGCATATTCGGTTCGGTTAGAGGAAACCGATGCAGTTAAGTTCTCAGTGTTCTAGGCTTCCGCATTTATACAGGGTCAGGAGAGGGGCCGGGTCGCTTTGCGGTATGATATACACAGTCTTACCTTCCATTTTGTGTAAGAGGCTGTTTCCACGACTCGAACCGTGACCTCAATATCACAAAGCAATTAAGTCAGAAGTTGAAATGCTTGAAACCCTTTTACGTGATACATGTGGAACAGATGTATACTCTCGGACCAAGTGGCATTACAGGCCGGCGGATCTAGCTTCTGGGGCTGGAGGAAATTATTGCGTTGTATAGCCATTGTCTATTGTTCTCTGGGCTAATCACTTAAGATACATCATCTCTAATTTTTATACTACTTTGTTGTGGTTGTTTTGGCACTTGGACTTGTTAACATTATTATTCTTGCTTGCTTTGTACCCATCCGATATTTGAATGATTTGATATTTAGATGTGATTTAGATATTGAGGTCGATGTTTTTGGTATCATGGTTTGCTATATTGGTACATTGGTTAGTAAATTGTTGCTATTATCGTTTTTATTGTAGCAAGTTTTGGGGTATTTTGTTATTTTTGAGTATATCTGGAATTTCAAAAGAAATATTCCTTTTTTAAGTATGACCGTTTCTCATTTTGCCGCCTTTTTCTTCATCGTAATACCAAATGGTAAATTTTGGTCACGAAAGTCAATTCTGATAGAGAGGCCGCTAATTAGCGCATGACTTTGGACTCTTGCAACATATGAAAAGCAAAATAGTTGGCACACCTCTCCCTAGTTGCCTATTCACCTAGACAACCAACACTTAGGCATTTGCAGGGAACCTTTTGTAATCAGGGGCAGAAAATGGATTAAGAAATTTTTGGTATATTTCTTCAATGAATTTTTTTCAGTGTACATCCATAATCTTATAGCATGTCACTGTGTCTATACAAGATAACAAAATCTCCTACCATAATTACATATGAATTATACACTAATTACAAATCAATCAATTATTCATTTCCTGCTAATCAATCACTAATTTCTCGCTACTTTCCTACACTCTCCCTCAAGTTGAGCGGTGGGGTCAACGACGTTCAACTTGCACAGAATTTCTTCAAAAATCCTTCCATTAACCGCTTTGGTTAGTATGTCCGCTAGCTGATCTTCAGACCTGGCAAACAGTAGCGAGATCACCCCACTTTCTAACTTTTCTTTAATAAAGTGCCGGTCAATCTCTACATGTTTTGTTCTGTCATGCTGCACTAGATTTTCAGATATATTTATTGAGGCCTTGTTGTCACACATCAGTGGGGTCAGCAGACTAACATGTACACCAATGTCCTTAAGTAATTTCTAAATCCACAAGACTTCAGTGACTCCTTTCACTATTCCTCGAAACTCTGCTTCAGCACTGGAGATGGCAACTACTTTTTGCTTCTTGTTTCTCCAAGTCACGAGATTACCCCCTACAAGCGTCAAGTATCCTGACGTAGATTTTCGATCTGTCAAGTTTCTGGCCCAGTCAGCGTCTATGTATGCTTGAATCTTCAGATGTCCATTATTCCGAAACACAATCCCTCTACCCGGTGTACGCTTTAGATACTGTAGGATCTGCAATACTGCATTCATGTGATGTTCCTGGGGGTTGTGCATGAACTGACTCACTAGACTGACATCAAAAGCTATATCCGCCCGTGTATGTGACAAATATATCAGCTTGCCAACCATCCATTGGTATTGTCCTTTATCTGTCAGAGTCGCTCCATCAATTACCTGTAACTTGTGATTTGCTACCATAGGTGTCTCGCACAGCTTACAATCAAGCGTCCCGATTTCAACTAGGAGATCCAAAATGTACTTCCGCTTGGAAATATCTATACCTATGGTTGATCTCAAAACCTCAATCCGTAGGAAGTATTTCACTCCTCCAAGATCCTTCATCTCAAATTTGGTGAACAAGTGCTTCCGTAGCTGGGCAATCTCCTCGATATCATTTCCTGTTATTACCATGTCATCCACATAAATAATTAAGCAAGTTACAAGTTTACCTCTCCTTTTGGTGAACAGGGTGTGATCCGCATTGCTTTGTTTGTAACCATCTTGTTTCATGACTTCTGTAAATTTGTCGATCCATGCTCTAGGAGACTGTTTCAACCCGTAGAATGCCTTCTTCAACATGCACACTTCACCTGGTTTGAAGTTCGAAGAGAAACCGGGTGGTGGCTCCATATATACCTCTTCCTTTAAGTCACTGTGTAAGAACGCATTCTTGACATCAAATTGGTGGAGAGGCCAGTTTTGGTTTGCTGCCACAGAAAACAGCACTCTGATTGTGTCAATACGTGCCACCGGTGAGAAGATTTCCAAATAGTCTACTCCATACATCTATGTGTACCCCTTTGCTACTAATCGGGCCGTATACCTCTCCACACTTCCATCAGCCTTGTACTTGATCGTGAACACCCACCGACATCCGACCGGCTTCTTTCTGGGCGGTAGAGAACACTTTTCCCAGGTTCTTTTCCAGGGCTTCCATTTCTACTCTCATGGTTGCCTTCCACGCTGGCTGTGCATAGGCTTCTTCGACAGTTTTCAGGACATGTTCTGAGCACAAAGATACAAGGAAACTTTTAGCCAACTCAGATAATCCATTTATGTGGGTATTCATCGGATACCTGGACACCTTTGAAACCCATTCTGGAGAATATCTTTTTGGGGGAACTCCACGCTTTCTCCGAGGTGGTAATACACGGACCTGCTGTCTTTCAATGGGAATATTAGTGTCCCTGCACGTTTCTAGGTTACATAGTGTGTCTATTTCATTATCTAGGTCATTTTGTGGTTCAGAGACTGGTAAAGCAATGGATTCATGGTCAACAACAATATTAGATTACTCATTTAATGTATCATAATTACTTACCTCGGATGCGTCATTCATCCTAGGAGGATCATTAGGCAGTACTGGCTAGTCAAGTGGTACAATGTTGGGAGCTGTGTTGCATTCGGCGCCATCTACTTGCCCTGTTGGAACAGTCGTCGAACAGGTAGGTGGTGGTACCGACCAATCGAGGGTTCCCTGATTTAGTGACTCCCCCTGAACGAGAGATGGGTAGTAATATTCGGTTTTGAGAAATACGCAATCCATGGTAATATGGATGTGTCGGGTGCGAGGGTCATAGCAGCGGTAGCCTTTTTGGCTAATGACGTATCCAACGAAAACACATTTTTCGACACAGGGGTCTACTTTGGTGCGTTTGGTTTTGGGAGTATGGATATATACGGTGCATCCGAATATTCATGGTGGTAGTGTAAAGAAGGTAGGTATTTGATAGTGGTTTCATAGGGTTTGGAGTGGAGTAGCGTAATTAAGAGCTTTGGTGGGCAAGCGGTTTATAAGGTATACGGCTGTGGATACTGCCTCTGGCCAAAAACTCATCGGGACATGAGAGTCAAATAGCATAGCTCGGGTCATTTCCAAGGGGATACGATTTTTTCGTTCTGCAACTCTATTTTGTTCCGGAGTGTTGGGACAAGTGGTTTGATGAATAATACCATTATTATGTTGGAACTGACCAAGGTCTTTACTCACATATTCCCCCCGCTGTCAGAGCGTATGATTTGGATTTTTTTGTTGAACTATGTATGTATCATAGTGTAGAAATAGAAATGAATGAACTTCTAGTGTACTTCGGACTTATTTTTCATGATGTATAGCCACGTCATACGGGTGTGGTCATCAACAAATATAACATAATAATGAAAACCAAGCGGTGTATTGTACGGAGAGGGACCCCAGACATCAGAATGTATCAAATTAAACGGATAACTGACCCAAGTATTATTAGCCGGATAAGAGGCCCGAGTCTGTTTTGCCCAGAGGCATGTATCACAAGTAAGATGTTTTATGGATGAAGAAAACAAGGTAAGAAATAAACGATTTAAGTAACTAAATGAAGGGTGGCCCAATCAGCGATGCCACAACCACACTTGACGATTGACCGTTCCGATGACAAGATTAGACTGTCCCTGCTGCGTCACTGCATCAACAAAGTACAGTCCTTGGCCCTTAGTACCACGTCCAATGATCGCCCCCGTATGAATGTCTTGCATGAGACAGAAATTAGGACACATCAGAACGAGACAATCTAGTTCTTTGGTAACGTGGCTGATTGAAAGTAATTTAGTAGACAATGAAGGGACATACAAGCAATTTTTCAAAGTAATATTAGGTGTTATTGAGATTGTGCCACTGTCGACAACAGGGATAGTGGTGTCATTAGCAGTTTCAATAACAGTTTTGTTTGTGTGTGTATGGGTAGTTAAGTCGGATGGGTCATTTGTCATAGTATCAGTGGCTCCACAGTCGAAAATCCACTGTGGAGACACCATTTGTGCGCTGGGATACTTAGAAGGAATTGTGGAGGATTTTAGGCCTTGGGAAGGTGTTGGATGCAAGTTTAGGGGCTCGGTTGTATTTACTGAAAGTCCAGGGGATTCGGTTGACGCAGAAACAAGTGAGGGGACCATTTTGTTTTGCGTAAACTGTGCAGGGACTGGACTATTATTTCCATTAAAAACAGGGGTACCAGGTATAATTTCTTTAGGGGTATTTCTTGAACGTTCCTTTTTATTAGGGTTGGGAAATAAATTCCCAACCCTTTTACCTTCTGGCGTCCTTCCATAATACTCCATGGCTGCGTCCCTTTCTCCTTCGTCTCCTTGCTCCCTGGGATGAATTGCTCCTTCACTGGCTCCAGTTCCCTCGTTCTCAGTGGCTTGGGCTATGGAGGCTTGGCCTTTTTTCCTGAAATCTTCCCACCAATCTGGGTAGCCATGAAGTAGAAAACATTTCTCCTTCGTATGCCTCTTTTTCTTGCAGTGGCTGCACTCCTGTGAGTTTCTGTCATCTCCTCGCTTTGATGTCTTCACTAAGCGTGAAGATGGCTTTTCTGTGTTCCCATGCTATCTGCTTTGTTCTGATGCCCCCTTGCCACCAGTCCTTGACCTATTCCTCCCTGTGATGATATGTGATCTGAGGGTTGTCCTTCCAACACCCCCCTTTGCACTTCTGCACGCTTTAGTTCATTATACGCTCCCTCTACTGTGGGCTTTGGATCTTGTTTGAGGATTTCCTTTTTGGTGTCTGAGAACTGATCATCAACGGCCAACAGTAGTTGGTAGGGCCGTTGTTCTTGAACTTTCTTTGTGTAGGTGGCAATATCATTTGAAGATTCTATTGGATTTGGGTCTAATGTGTCAATGGTCATCCACAGTCCTTGGAATTGATCCCAGAGTGCTTCTAGGGATCGATTCCCCTGCTTGATTGTATAACACTGCTTATGCAAATCAAAGATCTGCAGTGGGTCACTACCAGATCCATAAGTAATCGCTAACCCGTCCCAAAGGCCCTTTGCTTTAGTGTATTTCGACCCATTGTTGACCAGGCTGTCTTCAATGTTGTCAATAATCCAGGTGAAGACCAATTGGTCATTCTGTTCCCAGTTTGAAAACGCTGGATCAGTTGGTAGGGGGTGGGGTGGAGGAACCCTAGTTATGTGGGAGCTCCTCCCCTACCTCCGATGGCTATCTTCATAAGTTTCTCCCATAGACTATAATTTGTGCTGTTGAATTTTACCTTCAACACCAAATTGGTAGGAGGGGCGGTGATGGTTGCAAGTTGAGACTTTGCTGCAAAAACTTGGTAAACTGTTCTGTGATATCAAATTTGCAGGGAGACTTGGTCTGCTCTCAGATGTCTCCTGTTTAGTGGTTCCTGGTGTTTCTGACATGATTTTGTCTCTTGTTTTTGCAGGTGGATATTCAGATGAACCTTGATTTTACGTCAAAGGCCGAGAATTGGGATACTGGGGCAATGAGAACACTGTGTTCTGAGCCTTAAGGAACTCAGACGTAAACAGGTACTTAGTTTAGAGGTAAGGTATGGCAACGATGAAAGTGATTCTGAGCCAATATTTGTCCAGAAATCACAATAAGTATACTGGTATGGCAATGATGAATATGATTCTGAGCTAAAGAATTACTAAAAAATCTCAGTAGGCATTAGACCGAATTTGCTCTGATACCATGTAATCAGGGGCAGAAAAATGGATTAAGAAATTTTTGGTATATTTTTCAATGAATTTTTTTCAGTGTACATCCCTAATCTTATAGCCTGTCACTGTGTCTATACAAGGTAACAAAATCTCCTTCCATAATTACATATGAATTATACACTAATTACAAATCAATTAATTGTTCATTTCTTACTAATCAATCACTAATTGCTTGCTACTTTCCTACACCTTTCCTGTCGCTACCGCCATCGTTACTTTGCGACCGCTTGACGACAATGTTTGCAGGGAACCTTTCCAGTTGCTACCGCCATCGTTACTTTGCGACCGCTTCACAACACCGTCGGTAATCTCGTTTAGCTTGTGCTATATTGTGAAATGGCAGTTGGTCGACACATTTTAACGCAATTTTCATTATGAGTCATCGGAAACAACCTCTGTGTGTTTATAACATATGAGTATGCTTGCATATATCTGAGTCCTCATATTCTGCTATAGCTCCTATCCCCCTATATATGGGAGCATCTAAAGACAATAAAATAATGTTATTGTTGTTGTATACTGCCTTTTGTGACTGTATAACGGTTGCTATGGAAATTATCAGAAAGTTTTTTGGTGGTGTGCGACTGTCTCAAGCGGTCGTTAATAGGTTGTAGTGATAAAGTAAAATTAAAAATTTCACTCAATTTTCTTTTTACTCATGATAAAGAAAATGATTTGTAAGATAAATGTAGTAAAGTAAAAAAGTATAAAGATCACTTTTTTTTTGGAATGTCACAATAATTTATTCAAAAGAACACGCATCCATCATGAAAATGACTGAGATGTCTATTATATCAGCATATTTTGACAATTTTTATTGCTTGTAGTTGCTCTATAGTAGAATTTGTGACCAGAAAAAAATATTAAAATGTTCTAACAATTAAAATTGTCTTGGAAGTTAATATGGATAACAGAATACAAACCTCCTAAAGTAAAAAAAGAAAATCAATTAGTATTTGAAATATACACTACAAATATTACAAGCACATACTATTCAACATGAATAAATCACAGTACCCAAAGCATTGGGTCTAAATCAGAGGGGGAAAAGTGGAACTATGCAGAAATCTATTGCTATAGGTGTATCAAGCCTGAAGGAGAAAAAAGTAAGAGGAATGAGCAGTTGATTTTCAACTGGATTTTCTCCCAGCTAAAATCATTGAAATCTCAAGTCCCCTACTAAATGCTTGGTTAAATAGCAGCCTGTATCTATGTTCTGCTTGATCATGTGGACATTGATATCCCTCCAATTTATCTGGATAACATTAGTCAGAAAGAATGGTATGATGCCATGAACATTGCTCAAATCAAAAATGCCCTAAAAATAGGAATCCCACAGATAGCTCAGCCACCAGGGATGAAGCTGAAAGATCGAATGTCGAGGCTGATGTTCAAGAAAAATTCTCTGCCATGGAACATGAATTGGTTGAGTTAAAGGCAGCCCACAACCAATTAGCACAGGACCACTCCCTTCTCAGTGCTCGTTATGAGTACTTGAAATCTAACTTGCTCAAGGTTAAGCTTTTCAAATCCTTCAAACATGAACCCAAATCTGGTTATGCTTTTGATGATTTAGGGGGAGAATGCTTGTGGGTGTGTTTTGGGTTGTGGGTGTGTTTGCTGGTGTGTTTGCTGGTCTGATGGTCTCCTGCTGGTCTATGCTGCTGATGTATGAAGTTTCGGCCTGCCTGTCTCTGCTGCTGATGTCCCTTCTGATGGTATCGAATGATGATAGTGGTGCTACTGAAGTTAGAGTTGGAGGTTCTGTTGTCTGTTAGCTTTTATGATCTAAGAGTTTATGATGCTGTTTTTTATGGTATAACTCTGTTCTATGAATGTTAGTAGTCTTATATGTAGTTTTATGGTGTGTAGCAGAAAACAACTATGTGGGCATTATTTGTGTTTCAAGAGTATTGTGTTTTATGTTTATCTCTGCATGAAGCATCTACATGTAGTACTTACTATGCTAAGCCTCGATTTGTTTTGTATAGAGCATATTGAGGTTAGAAGATAAAAACAGTGCTTGAAAAAGGCATATAGAAAGGGGGAGCATTAGATGCATCAAGTGAGGGGGAGCTTATTGGAGATTGTTAATGCTAGAATTGGTTTTGATGATTTGCACACAAAAAGAGAGAAGGTTCAAAGACAAGTGTTTTTGACATATCTTTAAATAATAAAGAAAGTGTTTTCTGAGAAATCAAATGCTCTATGGAGCGCTGCTTCTGAGGGCCGAAAATTTCAAACTGGGCATAGTAGCGCTCTAACAAGATCAGAGAAATAAAACTCAAACGCTCTATGGAGCGCTACTTGTGAGGGCCGAAAGTTTCAAACTGGGCTTAGTAGCGCTCTAACATATTAGAGAAATAAAACTATCTTGTTTAGGGAGTTTCAAACGCTTTATCGAGCGCTTCAGCTCTAAGTTATGATATTAAGTCTTCAGGGCTGAAAGTTTCAAACCAGGCCAAGTAGCGCTCTATCAGGTAAGACAAATGAGGTTGTAAAGTTTCGAACGCTCTATTGAGCGCTACATCCACAAGTCTGATGCGCGAATGGAAGGTACGAACTGGAGTAATTTTCTCTCTCCTATACTTTTTGTTTGACAAAAAGCACTTTTTGTTTTTCCCATGCAATCATGACTTTTGTGGCTAATTTTCAAATTACAAATCCTTGGTTGGTGAGAATATCTTACTATTTTGAGCTTTATACACAAGTCTTCCTCAAGAAGTCTTGACTTAATCCCAAGAAGACTTTCTCAAGATGGTGATGTGTCAATATATGAGAGGATGTCCTTTTCCCTCTTCTCTCTCTTCCCAACGGATGGAATTTTGAAGCTATAAGGGTTTGAAGACTTCATTTTTGAAGACCAACTATTCATCTCAAGCTCTCAAGTTTTCATTGTATTTTTGCTCTCAAAATCATTGTAATATTACTTTATTGTTGAGAATGTGTTATTGTAAAGAAGAAGTGATCTTCTTCTTAGTGAGGATTGTGAGGAGTAAGATTTGAGTTATTGGTCAAGAAGCAAGGTGCTTTCTTGTTTGGCGAAAATCAAGCTTCCAAGAGCTAGTTGATGGTGTAAAGGCTACATCATACTCCATAGAAGATTTCTTTGGTGCAAGGAAGATCTTAAGGAGGCTAGGCTTCAAAGAGGTTGTTTTTCGTGTTCTTGAGTTAGGGTTGCAAAACCTAGTTTTGTTCTTGTATTTATTTTGCTTGTTGTTTCCCCCCAAGAGAAATAACAATCCCTTGTTCAAAAATCCTTCTTGTTCAAAGCAAGAAGGTAGAAGAGTAGAGTCTTTGACTTGAACCTCTATAAATTTGGTGTTCTTTCATTTCCGCAAGTCATTTCTTTCAAAGAACATATCAAGTATTGGTTTAGTTACTCTCATTGCAAAAAGAATCGAAAAAGAACCATACTTAGATTAACACACTATTCAACTCCCCCCTTCTAGTGTGTTTCACGGACCTAACAATTGGTATCAGAGCCTAACCTTGATTGTTTGTTAGTCAAATAGCAAGTCTTGATCCTATCTAGTATGGAAGAAACACTTTATGATTGGGAATCTTCGGATGGTGAGTCTTCTAGAACTAGAAGAAGAAGACAAGAAAATTTAATACCTTCCCTTTCAAACATCCATACCAAAGTACCTATGTTTGATCCAAATAATTACTCTCTATGGAAATCCAACATGGAGACTCATCTTAGAGGTTGTGGTTATCGGATTTGGAAAGAAGTTACAAAGGGCTCAAAGGCTCCTATTGATTATGATAATCCAACACAAGAAGAGGAGTTGTTATTTGCTATAAATGGAAAAGCTCTTGAGATCTTGAATAGGTCTCTTACTCCAAATAAGAGAGCTAAAATTCAAGGTGTTCAATCGGCTCATGAAGCATGGGTAAAGTTGGAATTGATTCATGAAGGTACCTCTCAAGTTAGAAAAGCAAGAAGGAGGATGTTGATGAAACAATTCTATAATTTTTCCGTCCCCAAGGGTGAAAAGATAGAGGATACCATCCAACGGTTCACTAAGCTTGTAAATTTGCTTAATGCGGTGGGAAAGAAGATTGAGCAAGAGGATCTTAACCACCGACTTCTAAATAGCTTGGGAAGAGAGTGGAATCCAAAGGTGACGGCTATAGAAGAGTCAAATGATCTTGAAACTCTTACATTGGATGAATTGTATGGGAATCTTATGACTCATGAGATTCAACTTGAGGAACAAGAGAAAAATGATCCTATGAAACAATCACCTAAAGCGTTGGTATGTGATACGGATGATTCAGATGATGAGTTTGGACTTCTTGTGAGAAGGTTCAAACGGTTTGCTAGAAAGAATGGAGATGAGGCAAAAAGATTTATCAAGGGAACATTATCAAAGGATAAAGATAAGTTGAAGGACCAAGATAAAAAATGTTTCAAATGTGGAAAATATGGTCATTACATGAAGGATTGTAGAGTGAAGGATCCTCATCCTAAAGATAAGAAAGCTATCTATCAAAAGAAGAAGGCTCTTCAAGCGGAAGTAGCTCATTGGGATAGTCTCTTATCCGACTCCGAAGGTGACCATGATGATGACAAGGATCTTGCCCTTATAGCTATGAGTGATGATGATCTTGATAGGGAATATTCTTGTTTCATGGCCATTGAAGATGATATGGAGGTATGCTCTAGATCTTCTCATTATAAATTGCAAGATGAACTTGATGATATGATTGAGAAGAATGATTTGTTAAGTTTAAAATATAAGCGTGTCAAACGAGACTTTAGAGAATGCATCAATGAATATAATGTCACACTTGAAAACAACATTGCATTGCAACTTGGGTATGATTTACTTATGACTATGTATGAGATTGTTGCTACTGAAAATTGTTGTTTGAAATATGAAAGTGAAATTCATTTGAGCACCATGAAAAAGATGTTTGAAGGGAAGCATGCTTTAAACAAGATGCTAATTAGTCAAAGAGCTTGCATTGATAAAATCGGTTTAGGCTACGATGCATCTAGTGTGAGCATGAAACCTTCTACTATGCCCTTGATAAAGTTTACAAAACCAAGTGGTGTTGTCACTCCCTCATTCAAAGAATCAAAATCTTCTTTGAAAAAGCAAAGACATATGCCTCATAGCAAGGCAAAAGTAACCAAGGTATCAAAACCTTTGGTTAAACCCTTTGTCAAAACCTCTTCCTTAGTACCAAGGAAGAACATGCATAAACATGAATCACGGATTATGCATACACATAAGCATCATGATCATTCTTACTCTCGAAATATGCCTATACATAAGCATTATGATCATCCTAATTTTAACAAACGTATTCCTACATGCCTTTATTGCAATAAGAAAGGTCATGTACAACGAATGTGTAGAGCTAAGAAAAATTATACATCTTGTATGGGTGCCAAAGGGTCAAGTGCTTACTACTAGCCCTCTCGGACCCAAAACTAAAAGGGTACCAACGTCATATGTTGATTTTGTAGGCCCTTGCACTAAATGGAGACCTCAAGGACAAAGACACCCAATGGGTCGTGGACAGTAGGTGTTCCAACCATATGACGAGAAACAAAAGATTGTTTCATAAGATCACTATGCAAGATGGAGGAGTTGTCCACTTTGGAGGTAGCAAATGCCAAATCAAAGGACATGGTAAAGTGGGTAATGATTCCTTCTCTCTTAGTGATGTACTTTATGTGGATAGACTTAAGTACAATTTGATAAGTGTGAGCCAATTATGTGATACAAATTTTGAAGTTACATTTGTGAAAGCAAAATGCATTGTGAAAAAGGGACGATATTGTTATGTTTGAGGCCTTGAGGGACAAAAACATTTACAAACTTAGCATAAATGATTTGGTTTCACAAAATGTTTCATGCTTAGTAGCTAAAAACAACTTTGGCACAACTTTGACAGACGCCTTGGACATGTTTGTTTTAAAACTTTTAAATATATTTGTGAAAATGAAAAAGTTCGAGGGCTTCCCAAAATGAATTTTGAAAACCAAGAACTTTGTAGCACTTGTCAAAAAGCAAAGCTTGTGAAAACAAGCTTTAGGCCCAAAACAAATATTTCCACCTCCAAGCCTCTACAAATGTTGCGTATGGATTTGTATGGGGATATTGGTACAAAAAGCTTGGGTGGCAAACATTACACATTTGTGGTAGTAGATGATTATACTAGATATACATGGGTAATGTTTCTTGAAAAGAAAAGTGATGCATGTCATGAGTTTGTTAATCTATGTAGGCAATTGGAAAATTACATGAGTGACACCATTAAGACCATTAGAAGTGATCGTGGTGGTGAGTTTGATGGAGATTTCCAAAAGTTTTTTGTATCCAAAGGATATATACATAACTTTTCGGCTCTAAGAACTCCCCAACAAAATGGTGTGGCCGAACGCAAAAATCAAACCTTACAAGAAATGAGTAGGGCAATGCTTAATGAGTTCGGCTTGCCCAAGTATTTTTGGGCCGAAGCAGTTAATGCCGCTTGTCATGTAATTAATCGCGTCTATTTGAGACCATACTTAAATATGACTCCTTATGAACTTTGGAATGACAAAGTCCCCAACATTGGGTATTTCAAAGTGTTTGGTTGCAAGTGTTTCATACTTAATACTAAAGACACTTTGGACAAGCTTGATTTCAAAGCGGATGAGGGCATATTTTTGGGCTATGCATCAAATAGTAAAGCATTTCGTGTTTTTAACAAAAGAAGCAAAAAGGTGGAAGAGTCTATTCATGTTAAGTTTAGTGAATCACTTGATGATGAAACTAAACTTAATAATGAACATGAAGATGTTGAAGATAAAACTTCTCAGGAAGAAGAGCTTGATATTTTTCCAAGGGTTGTTCATCAAGAAGAGATTGTTGATGAACCACCTAAAGGAAAAATCTTCATTGACTTAAAAATTGATCCTATTGAAGGAAGTCATCCACCTAGTGTTAAGGATCAAAGTGAAACAAATAGCGACACTTCACACGCTCCTTTTGATGAAACACAAAATGTGGTTGATGCATCTCATTTTCCGAAAAATGATGAACATATTGAAAATGATCATTTGTCTCTTCCGGAAAGTGATCACGTGGAAGTTGGAGGAGATGTATCCAATCTTCCTAGGTCATTTTAGCACAAAAGCTCACATCCTCATGAATAAATTATGGGTGATATAAATCGTGGTATCACTACTAGAAGACAATTTAGAGAAAACGCATTTGTGTCACTTTTAGAACCAAAGAATATTAAGGAAGCACTTCTTGATGAGGATTGGATTTTAGCTATGCAAGAAGAGCTAAATCAATTTGAAAGAAGTGATATTTGGGAATTGGTTCCCAAACCTCATGATCATCCTATTATTGGCACAAAATGGGTATTTCGTAACAAAATGGATGATCAAGGTAATGTCACAAGGAATAAGGCTAGATTAGTTGCTCAAGGTTATCGTCAAGAAGAGGGAATTGATTTTGATGAAAGATTTGCACCCGTAGCACGACTTGAAGTCATAAGAATGTTGTTATCATATGCTTGTTACAAGGACTTCAAGCTTTACCAAATGGATGTTAAATCCGCCTTCTTGAATGGAATTATTCAAGAAGAGGTATATGTGGTTCAACCTCCCGGGTTTGAACGTCATGATTCTTTACATCATGTTTATAGACTTAAAAAGGCACTCTATAGCCTTAAACAAGCTCCTAGAGCTTGGTATGATAGGTCGAGTACATTTCTTCTAAATAATGGATTTTCAAGAGGTAAAGTGGATACTACTTTGTTTATCAAAGAACAAGGTGAACATCATTTGCTTGTTATATGTTGATGATATTATTTTTGGTGCTACTAACAATCTTCTTTGTGAGAAATTTGCTAGTTTGATGCAAGGTGAATTTGAAATGAGTATGATGGGAGAACTCACTTATTTCCTTGGACTCCAAATCAAACAAACTCAAGATGGAGTATACATTTCTCAAACCAAGTATACAAGGGACTTGCTCAAAAAGTACAACTTTGGTGAAGGTAGAAATGTGAACACTCCTATGAGCACAAGTTTGAAACTTGACAAAGATGAAAAGGGAAAGAAAATTGAGGTAACCTTGTATCGTGACATTATTGGTAGTCTACTTTATTTAACTGCTAGTAGGCCTGACATTTTGCATGCTGTATGTTTATGTGCTAGATTTCAAAGTGATCCTAGAGAAATGCATCTCATTGCAGTAAAACGTATATTTTGTTACCTTAGAGGAACTTTGAAGTTTGGTTTATTTTATCCTAAAAATGCATGCTTTGATCTTAGAGGTTATAGTGACTCCGACTATGCCGGAAGTATTTTTGATAGAAGAGCACATCCGAAACTTGTCAATTTCTTGGAGATTGTCTTGTATCTTGGTTTTCCAAAAAACAAAATAGTATTGCTATCTCTACTGCGGAATCCGAATATGTTTCGGCCGCATCGTGTTGTGCATAATTATTGTGGATATCTCACACATTAAATGATTATAATGTTCATTTTTCAAAAATACCTATTCTATGTGACAATACTTCCGCTATAAATATTGCACAAAATCCGGTTCATCACAGTAGAACCAAACATATTGAAGTGAGACATCACTTCATTAGGGACTGTGTTCAAAAAGAATTGGTTTGTATTGAATTTGTTCCTACTAGTGATCAACTAGCGGACATATTTACCAAACCATTGCCAAGTGAAGTGTTTGAGTCTATTAGGAGTAAATTGGGATTACTCAATGTAAATTAATTTTTATTAACAATTTTTAAAAAAAAAGAGGTAAATAACGTGTGAATATGATAAGTTGAAATAGAGGTCTAGGAAATTCAACCGCTTAATACAGCGTTGAAAATGCTAAATTAAAACACAGCCTAGGATTTATGCACTTTGAATATAGCTCTTTATTGTGGAATAATTGAATTATCTTTACAAAAAATGGCGGTACATTTTCCCTCCAAATCTCCACAACTGCCGTCTAGTCCAATCATCTCTCTCCCTCTTTCACCGGTTAATGCCCTACCCTCTAAAAAGGTGCTTTAACTTCTCAGTTTTTTTATTCCCAAAAACCGTCAAAGCCAAACGTTTTGTCCTATTGCATTAACTTCTCACTGGCTTCCATCATGAAACCGTCATATTTAAGCTTACATTTAACTCTTCTCTGTTCATCCTTCACTAAATCAATCCCTAAAATTCCTTTCATCCTCTTCCTAACTCTGTTTCTGTGAAACCACAAATGGCTTCCTCCTCCAAACAGACTGGATCGAAAAAGGGTAAAGGCTCAAAATCAAAAACGCAAAAAGCTTCTGCAGTCTTTAATGAAAGTGAAGAGCTAATCGCAATTCGAAACAGTTTAAGGATGGAAAATATTTCATGGGTTGCCAAGGATACCGCAGATATCAACGAAAAGCCCTCAGCAATGGGAGTTGGTGTTCCTCTTAACAGGTATTCTCAGTTGATTTCTGATGAGTGGGACAATAATAGCAGGCCTATTTCTCCACTTAAAATTGTTGAACTTATGGAACTTCGAACTATTCCTAAGGTCCAAGAAGTTGTTGTGTTGTTAGAAGCACAAGGACTAGACAGATTATGGTCTCATGAAAAAAATGAAAGGATATTCTCTTAGATATACTATGTTGTTTTATGCAAATTTTTGGGCTAAGTTTGATAGTGAAGCCGAATTGATATCCTTAAATTCTGTGATTGACGGTGTTCCCTTGTCCTTTTCAATTCAAACGCGATGTGATGCACTTGGGGTAAGGAATGCAGGTGAAAGCACGTTTGCTGTTTATGGTTGGCCCTACAAGGTATCTGAAACAGAGGTTAAGACTAACCTAGGCTTCCTACCTTCCAAGAAACTTCAAAAAATGCCTTTAACCAGTAGGGTGATGTTAGACATTGTTATGGCCTGTATCAATGGCAAGGTTAATAGAAATCCCAGCAATATGGATTTTTATGTCACATATTGCATTCTAAATGGACGCCAAGTGAACTTTGGGTGGATTTTTCTGACCAATGTTACCGCTGCTTTAACCAAGTCCTCTAGAACTCTTCCCTATGCCAACTGTATCTATGATCTGCTTGATCATGTGGGCATTGATATCCCTCCAATTTATCTAGATAACATTAGTCAGAAAGAATGGTATGATGCCATGAACATTGCTCAAATCAAAAATGCCCTAAAAATAGGAATCGCACAGATAGCTCAGCCACCAAGGATGAAGCTGAAAGATCGAATGTTGAGGCTGCTGTTCAAGAAAAATTCTCTGCCATGGAACATGAATTGGTTGAGTTAAAGGCAGCCCACAACCAATTAGCACAGGACCACTCCCTTCTCAGTGCTCGTTATGAGTACTTGAAATCTAAATTGCTCAAGGCTAAGCTTTTCAAATCCTTCAAACATGAACCCAAATCTGGCTATGTTTTTGATGATTTAGGGGGAGAATGCTTGTGGGTGTGTTTTGGGTTGTGGGTGTGTTTGCTGGTCTGATGGTCTCCTGCTGGTCTATGCTGCTGATGTATGAAGTTTCTGCCTGCCTGTCTCTGCTGCTGATGTCCCTTCTACTGGTATCGAATGATGATAGTGGTGCTACTGAAGTTAGAGTTGGAGGTTCTATTGTCTGTTAGCTTTTATGATCTAAGTGTTTATGATGCTGTTTTTTTATGGTATAACTCTGTTCTATGAATGTTAGTAGTCTTATATGTAGTTTTATGGTGTGTAGCAGAAAACAACTATGTGGGTATTATTTGTGTTTCAAGAGTATTGTGTTTTATGTTTATCTCTGCATGAAGCATCTACATGTAGTACTTACTATGCTAAGCCTCGATTTGTTTTGTATAGAGCATATTGAGGTTAGAAGATAAAAACAGTGCTTGAAAAAGGCATATAGAAAGGGGGAGCATTAGATGCATCAAGTGAGGGGGAGCTTATTGGAGATTTTTAATGCTAGAGTTGGTTTTGATGATTTGCACACAAAAAGAGAGAAGGTTCAAAGACAAGTGTTTTTGACATATCTTTAAATAATAAAGAAAGTGTTTTCTGAGAAATCAAATGCTCTATGGAGCGCTGCTTCTGAGGGCCGAAAGTTTCAAACTGGGCATAGTAGCGCTCTAACAAGATCAGAGAAATAAAACTCAAACGCTCTATAGAGCGCTACTTGTGAGGGCCGAAAGTTTCAAACTGGGCCTAGTAGCGCTCTAACAGATCAGAGAAATAAAACTCTTGTTTAGGGAGTTTCAAACGCTTTATCGAGCGCTTCAGCTCTAAGTTATGATATTAAGTCTTCAGGGCCGAAAGTTTCAAACCAGACCAAGTAGCGCTCTATCAGATAAGACAAATGAGGTTGTAAAGTTTCGAACGCTCTATTGAGCGCTACATCCACAAGTCTGATGCGCGAATGGAAGGTACGAACTGGAGTAATTTTCTCTCTCCTATACTTTTTGTTTGACAAAAAGCACTTTTTGTTTTTCCCATGCAATCATGACTTTTGTGGCTAATTTTCAAATTACAAATCCTTGGTTGGTGAGAATATCTTACTATTTTGAGCTTTATACACAAGTCTTCCTCAAGAAGTCTTGACTTAATCCCAAGAAGACTTTCTCAAGATGGTGATGTGTCAACATATGAGAGGATGTCCTTTTCCCTCTTCTCTCTCTTCCCAACGGATGGAATTTTGAAGCTATAAGGGTTTGAAGACTTCATTTTTGAAGACCAACTATTCATCTCAAGCTCTCAAGTCTTCATTGTATTTTTGCTCTCAAAATCATTGTAATATTACTTTATTGTTGAGAATGTGTTATTGTAAAGAAGAAGTGATCTTCTTCTTAGTGAGGATTGTGAGGAGTAAGATTTGAGTTATTGGTCAAGAAGCAAGGTGCTTTCTTGTTTGGCGAAAATCAAGCTTCCAAGAGCTAGTTGATGGTGTAAAGGCTACGTCATACTCCATAGAAGATTTCTTTGGTGCAAGGAAGATCTTAAGGAGGCTAGGCTTCAAAGAGGTTGTTTTTCGTGTTCTTGAGCTAGGGTTGCAAAACCTAGTTTTGTTCTTGTATTTATTTTGCTTGTTGTTTCCCCCCAAGAGAAATAACAATCCCTTGTTCAAAAATCCTTCTTGTTCAAAGCAAGAAGGTAGAAGAGTAGAGTCTTTGACTTGAACCTCTATAAATTTGGTGTTCTTTCATTTCCGCAAGTCATTTCTTTCAAAGAACATATCAAGTATTGGTTTAGTTACTCTCATTGCAAAAAGAATCGAAAAAGAACCATACTTAGATTAACACACTATTCAACTCCCCCCTTCTAGTGTGTTTCACGGACCTAACAGATTTGTCTTGCAAAATATATTCCTTATATTCCTGATATACTAAACATCGATCCCTTCTCTACCTCCTTAATACTATATATATAACATAGCTCAAATGGTTCCAGGTAAGAGTTCTCGAAAAGGAGGTTAGAGGTTCAATTCTTGACAAAAGCAATCCAGCAAGTGCATAGGTGTGAGCTTCCTTGGCCTGTAGGCTTGCCTGCAGTGCTGGGGGCTCTTTATGCAGACTACTGTGTATATGACCAAGCTTCTACTAGCGGGCCGTTAGGTACCTTATTTACATCCCTACACTACCTTTAGGATTGTGTGTGACTGGGACCTTTACTGGTTGGGGTTCAACCTATTTTTTCTTTCTAATTCCTTTTTCCCCCGCTTTTATACTATACGTGACATCCCTGTCTTATTGGCCCAATAGACAAAATGAGACAGAACTTGTCAATCGAAACCTGAAAGAGACGGATGAAAGAAGAGCTTAATCAACTTTTGAGGTAAAATAAATTCAATAATAGACACATGCTATTAATACAACTTTATGTCTCTTTCAGGACCTATATATCAAACACCAACATTATCCTCGTTGCAACATTAACCTTATTGTGTTAGAGACTCTCGTCTATAACAGAGTATAGAGTCGGATGTACGCAATCATACTCATGTGTTAGAAATACATGGAGATTGTTTTTCAATAACCCATAATGAAAATTGCGTCAAGCTATGTTGATCAATATTTTTCATAAAATATATGAAGTAAGTTAGTTGTTCAAAAAGTATGTCTTACCATTTAGCTATACCAGTTTTGAACCGTTAGCAACGTGCACAAAAAATGAAGCAAAGCAAAGTCAATAGGCAATTGCTGAATGTGTTAAAACAACATATAACTATGTATTCCATTGAAATAACATACTTAACTAAAATAAAACAACAACATTACTCGCATATGACGATATATGGAGGTCGGATATACGCAACCATACTCATGTATTAGAAACACACAGAGTTGTTTCCCAATGGACCATAATGAAACTTGCGTCAAACTGTGCCGATTAACTGCTACTTTACAATATAAGAAGCACAACCCATAATTTTACTTTATTCCATCATATTCCAAAATACTTAACTAAAATGATATACATAAATGAATTTCATATTTACCAATATTGTTTTGCCCGTTCGTCCATCTTGAATGCTGATCATTTCCAAAGCTTCTCTGACTAACTTATGTGACTCTTGATTCCATTTATTTTTCCAAGGCAGCTCAGGATACACGTTCAATAAAATAAATCATTGACTACCGAGTGATTTTAATGCTCAATGATTACCAGCTGCCCATCGCCTACAGCCCATGACGAGGCTATACACTGGCTGTTTTGGGATCGTTTGGTCTAAAGTTTTTCAATGGAGGGAAAAACATATTCTTTTTTACTTTAAAATATGATATAATAAAGTAAAATGATTCAGTTTCTTATATTGTGAATTAGCAGTTGATCGATAGAGCTTGACGCATCATTATGAGTCATTAGAAAACAACCTCTGTAGGTTGCACATGAGTATGGTTGTGTACATTCGACCTTCTGTACTTGTTATAGACGGGAGCTTCTAATCAATGAGATAATGTTATTTTTCGTCTAAAGTTTTCAGACTATCGAGTTGATCCGTCTTATCCATTTGCATAAAAGTGAATTTTATATGTGGATTTCACATGAGGTTCACATGCAAGACCATCACATGAGGTTCTCATACAACATGTGCCTATGTTGACTATAAAGCTCGTCCTAAGATTTGACACGAAAAAGGAGTCGAGAAAACCTTTAGTACAGTAGTTACATTATTTTATATGGCTAGCATACATTAATTTAGTTTACTATTAAATAATGTTGCATACATGATTGCCGTTAACATTGAACTATTGGACGGTAATTTTGATCGGTATCTGATATTGTCATTACATGTCATATGTAATACATAGTAATTTTAAAAGTCGGTGTTTAACCAGTCTTTCCTACTTGGCCCACTTCACCGAACAGAAAAATTCGGGACCCTTATCTAGCCTATTGAGTCTAATTACAACAACAAATTGTACTTTCTCTACATAAGTTTTCAAATGCAATAATATTGGCAGATTTGTATCATATGTATAACAATTTGTTGAGGAAAGTACATAAATTGTCAGTCAAAGTACCTTTTTGTTCAGATTATGCAAGAATGGACATGCATATTGATCTTTCGTGCCGGGGGTTGAAGCACACCCCCAAATACTCAGTCGGAGAATCAGAAACATAAGATGGTCACATGATATGCACCAACAACATTATCTTCACTACCTATCATTCCATGATGCCTCCAAATGCATAATTTAAATCCATATATATCCATTCAGTCAGGCCTAGGTTAAAAAAAAAAAAAAAGATAAGAAATCAATGTACCATGCTGCAAAAATCAGGGAATACATAAAATTCAAAACCCATCTTGATACCAAAAAAAAAAAAAAAAAAAAAAAATCCATATATAACCATCTCAAAATGACATATATATTGTATAAAACAAACTAAACACTTCTTTTCCTAACATCTTTCCTAGGACTTCGTTCTTCTATCTTGGACCACCCCTTCATTTCCAGCAAGCATCAAATACTTATCCCTCCTTGTAAGACTAGTGCACTCAAATCCCAATGCATCACCAAGCTGTTTCTGAATGTAATTAGCAACTTCATGACTTGATTTCCCACCACCAACTGTGAGCTCCTTCGGCAACTTTTCAAGAATCTGAATACAATAACAAGGCCTAGGGTTCATCAAGAAGAATATAGGGTCCAAACATTTGAGCCCACTTGCAGTTGTACCATAAAACATGGTCACATTTGTGTTCATGGCCACAGGGACAATCTCTTCAGCCAATTCTGCAAACAATGAGCTGAATCTCAACAAGTATGGCTCTCTACATGTGGTTCCTTCAGGGCAAACAACCAAATCGCCTTCACGTAAAAGTTTGTCCATTGTCACACCATCTTCTTTTCTGTCTCTTGTTAGTCTCACTGTCTTAATTGGTGACAGAAATTCAGACATTTTACTTAGGCTATATGTCACTGCTGTTAAGGGCTTCCTTAAAGATGTGCTTAGAAAAACAGGGTCCAAAAGTGTCCTATGAGTACAAACATAAAGGACACCTTTACCCTTGGGACCTTTTGATGTAGGAGGGATATGCCCTTTGAGCCTAATGTTGACCCCAGATGCACAGCCAAGAAAGAGGGCCAATTTGTAAGGCAAACAAATGCCAACCACTAGCCGAAAAATTGCAAGGATTATTCCAAGAGGAAGCCAGAGGAACATGGTTACAGTGGCCATTGGAGTTGGTAGAAATGCAAGCCTTCCATCATGGAAAATCAGTGGCTTTGGGTATTTCTCTCTTGGCAATAAATTTGCACTGCTTTTGCTGTCCTCTTTTGTAATAACATAAGCTTCCTGGAAAAGCAGAGTTGTAAGCATGTTAGTCGCTTGATGATTAAAAAAACGGAAAAAGTTTTGCTAAAATTCTGAATTCAAGAAATGGATAAGTCCATTCACATAGAAACTTTTTGCTCCATAGGTTGATAGTGTAGTTTAAAGGGATTAGGTGAATAAGCCTAGAGGATTCAGATAACAAATTAATGCATTTTTTTTTTCATTATGTGTTATTGAGAAACAATATCTATATGTTTCTAACACATGGTACGGTTGCATACATCCGACCTTCCATATCTCGACCTTCCATATCTGTGTCTAAGGCAATAAGGTAACATTATTGTTGTAATATTGAAAATCCAATATATTTCAGGAAAATAGAAAATGAAATTATATACTGATTAAGGCAAGATGCAATTTTCTGATCAAGTGCATACACAAAAAGCGACTCCTTTTATCATGTCTGAACCTTCTGGTGAAGGCACGTTTCTGATAGATTTCATTTTCTCATCTTGAAAACATATCACGGGTACTTCATGCAAAAGCCTAAAATAAATAAAATGAAAAAGAACAATAAAGAATAAAGACGCAAATTATTTCAATTTTCACTGAAGTATTATCCGTACAACACTACAACTTTACATTTTTCTTTTCTTTTCTTTTTTTGTTAAGAAAGACAAGTATACATTAAAATAATGTCACATCCATGAAACATTTGTACGATCCGAGAAAATAATTAAAAAATCAAGACCCACAATCCAATTAAATTATCTGAAGAATCCACATGTATGACTCTATAACATACTCGTGTGCCGAAGTATAGCCACACTTAATTAAAATAAAGTCGACCAAAATAATCTTAATTAAAACAAAACAATACCATATAAAAATGAAAAATCTAAATTATAGCCCAAGCATAGTTAAGTTGTTACTCAAGTTAAAATTTGCTTTAAGAAATCAACCGTTTGATTCAAGAGACACACACAGTATGTGTGTTCCACTCCTGTCAGGCCGCAAGCTTAATTTGCAGGGGACACCTTGTGTGTATCACTGCGTAAGTCCTCACCCAACCTAGGAAGCCGATGAGCTCCTGATTTGCATATACTATACAATACTTTTTAGGGCTAAAGCGATAGGGACACTCAGGGCCAGGGTATGACCTTTGCTCCAAGAAACTAAATTATAATCAGACCAAAAAAAGAAAACTAAGGTTTGTAAATCTGCATAAATACCTTGCAGAGGGAGATAAAGGGCTGATCATGAGGGCTTGAAGTTCCCAGACCAACATGAGGCTTCTTCTCTCCACAAAATTCCATGAGAGCCTTATGCTTCACAAGCAAACCTGAACCAGAAAGCAAGCCAGTATAATAATCTCCAAAGGCATGCAGCTCACTTCCTTTAACAATTTCAAAACTCAAATAATCTTTAAGAAATCCCTCCACCATAATTCTTGGCAATCTTGTGAACACCATCCTACACTCTGCAGAAGCCAATACTTTATAGACACTAAGGTTTACATTTTCCATGTAAAACTTAGGCAAAACTGCCTTCACAACTGTTGACATGGACTTTGATCTTAGCCCACAAAATGTAATGAAAGTCATGACCTTGATTTTCATATCAAGATCAAGAACACACAAAAAAGGGCATGACAAAAGCAACAAAAATGCTCTTAAAAGGCTTCCTCCTTCAAAAGCAACTAGCATGAAAAAAGGGAAGAAAGATTCTGATCTTATAAGGGTTCCTTGAATGTCACAAACTATAGTTTGTGACTTTCTATTATGCAAAGTGCATTTGGTCACGTTAGGGAATGGGTGAAGCGTTTGGTGAGGTGATATTTGGAACTGGTTTTTGAGAAAGAAGCCATGATTTTTCACTTTTGTTGCTGCTCTATAGCAAGAATTGGCTAGAATTTTGCAGAGAAGACATTGGAAAAGTTTGTATAGAATCATAGGTAAAACCATGGTTTTTTGTGGATGCATTTTTTGTGAATAAGATTAGATGATATATATAATATGGAGATAGAATTAAATGGTTGAATGGAATGGTTCAGAGCAACACTCAGAGAGGTATTTATAGTAAAATTTATTGGAGATATGGGGTGGTGTGAGGCTGCATGATCCATTGTTCTGTGTAAATGGTGGTGTGGGGGGGGGGGGGGGGGGAGGTTTTGCCATTCGGTTAGACACACCGTCAGCATTAATTGCTTTGTGACACTAATATTTTCTTCTGCTTATTTCGTCTCTAGGAATATTTCACTGTAGGCTCCTAGAACGTGAGGTTACTTTTTGATTTTTTCTTCCTCATAGTAGGTTGCAAAGTTGGTCACCCTCTTCCAAGTTTTGGTCCTCTTTGAAATTTGCTATATATATATTTGAAAATCAAATCATTTATTCCCACGTTTTTATTTCTCTAATACTTCATATAATCATAACATTATAAAATAAAATGAAAATATTATTATGCATCACCTTTGTTTTTAAACATGCACAATGTGAGGAGATAGTGAAGGAACGACTGAATGTTTGATGATCTAGTCAATTTTCTAATTTTTATGAGTGCTTGGCATGACAAATAGGCATGCAAAAAAAAAAAAAATTCGATTTTGGGATAGGACATCACCTAAAAGATCAGTATAACTTATGGTTTATCGCATGAAATCAGACGTTGTTAGAGAATCACTAGCGTAAGAATGTTGATTAGCATTGAATATTAATAAAGTACTTAGTGGTCGAACCAAGAAAATATTAGGTTACCTTCTTGATCTTTAGATAATTTTATAATAATAGAAATGAGTACTTGCCACTGGAAAGTTTTTCGTTGAGATATAATAAGTATTTGTTGTAGAAAAAAATAAAATAAAAAAGAAAATCCACAATCCCACCTATTTCCCACTTCCTTCGCGTGATGGGACATTGAAATGTGTGAGAAGTAATTCTCTTGAGATAAGCATGTACTCCAACTTACTCCCATATTCTCTGTATATAACCATGAGTTGTAGTATGTTTCAAAATTGCATGTATTTAATTATTTGTTCGGTTTTTTTAAAAAAGAAAACTTATAAGATATAAACATATACAAAGATTTCCATTGATAAAATACTATTTAATTGACCAAAGAAAACACACACAATAGCTTATGAATACAGTGATCATAAATCTTCTGTCCGAGTTTGTTAATCTAGATAAAAATCATTAATAATGCAACAACACTATCACTCATTGCCTTAGAGACTTCTGCATATAGCAAGGTATTGAGAGGTCGGATGTACGCAACCATATCTATGTGTTAGAATACATAAAGGTTTTTTTCAATGACCCATAATGAAAATTACGTCAACCTGTGTCGATCAACTGCTAATTTAGAATATAAGAATCGCAGCCAATTTAGTGAGTCATTTTGCTTTATTATATCATATTTAAGAAAGAGTGTATCCTATTTTTGTGTCATTTGTGCAGGTATGTTTAAGAAAGAGTGTGTCATATTTTTGTGTCATTTATGCAGGTACATATAGAGACGGTGTCTCACTGGAAGTCAACTCTCTATCCATTGGAATATATGTATTATTTGCCTGCGACTCACCCTCCCCAGACCTTAACGATATATTTTGATGCCATTGAGATATACTTAGTATGATTGATTGATTTTAGAAAAAGTGTGTCATTGACTCGATTGGAAATAGAAGTAGATAAAATCATTAATATTAGTAGCAATTTAAACTATAAAACTTTGACGAATTTATCGAGACTGCCCGTATATCAAGAAGCATAAACTGCGCCGGAGGACTTCGCCACTCCCAAAACTCATAACAAAAGTCAAAAGTACAGTTAGCTCATCAACACCATCCGACCCATTGACTTCAAATTTTACTACTACGCTCCAAGACTTTTGACCAGAAATGAATATAGTTGCAGTAAGTATATCTTAACCGCCTCGATCGTTGACTTCAACATTAACATTATTCTAGTATTACAAGAATATGTCTCCATATAGGTATCTATTTCATCCAATAAATGCAATCGTTTTTCGATTGCGACTTTTGTTTGCTCTGTGTCGCACTTTATATTTTGCCCTTTGTTGAGGCAAAGGGTCATCTAATCAAACGTTAGGTTGACACGTAGTAATGGTAATTCGATTGGGTTCATCTCAAGAAATTTGTTGGAGTATGTGAATTGTGGAATCTTCTTGGATCCATAGATAATAAGTTTGTCAAAGCTTAGTTATAATTCTTATGTCCTAAAAACTTTAGTATAAGTAGGAAGGCTACAAAATTTGAAGCTTAATAGCACAAATCTCATAAACAAAAGGTCCAAAAAAACAACACAACAAAAACATTACACTATTGCCTTAGAGCCTGTCGCCTATGGCGAGGTATAGGGGGTCTGATGTATGTAACTATACACATGTGTTAGAAACACACAGATGTTGTTTCCCGATGATCCATAATGAAAATTGCGACAAACTGTATCGATCAACTGCTACTTCATAATATAAGAAGCGCAACCAATTTAGTGAGTTGTTTTACGTGATTCTATTATATTCCAAAGTCAAAAAAAAGCGTGTCGTCGATTCAATTGGAAATGAAAATAAAAAGTCCAAAGAAAGAATAATACAAATAATATCACCTCATGGAACAACGACTGTCACGTATATTATGATTATAGGACACAGTTATATTGAGCCATTGACTACAATTGACCCGATCGGTCTTTGGTTGAGATCAGAGGAAGCCTCAAGTGAGGTAAAATATGAGACATTCAATCACGCGACGTCACGTGTACAAAGTGGCCTGCGATTTATCTTTTTTTTTAAAAAAAAGAGTCACTTTATAAACGTGACGTCACGTGATTGGAGACCTTATATTTTGCCTCAGTTGAGGCCTCCTCTAATCTGAAATGGTCTGCCTTTTTGTTTTTAATCATACTTTATCACGTTACTGGTACATATACTGTGATTTCAAGACAACTTTACATTGAACTATTTGATTTTAGTCGACTTAGTTGTTTTTTCTATTTTTAGTCAAACATTTTATTTTTTCTATTTTTAGTCAAACATTTTATTAAGCAATCGTTACATATGATGTGATTTTAAGACAATGATTCATGTTGACTTCAATCAGCTCAGTTTATCTGTTTGTTTTTGGTCAATTACTTTATCACGTAACTGTTACATAAATTGTGATTCTATACAACTCTGCATTTTGTTTACTTTGATCAACTTAATTTGTCTTTTTTTTGGTCAAACACTTTATAATGTAGTTGTTACGTATATTGTGAATTCATGACAACGGTCCGTTAAACTGTTGACTTCGATCAACTAAAATTTTCTTCTTTTATTGAAACACGTTATGATGCGATTGTTGACTTCAAAATGTTAAACTGTTGACTTCGATCAACTAAAATTTTCTTCTTTTATTGAAACACGTTACGATGCGATTGTTGACTTCAAAATGTTAAACTGTTGACTTCGATCAACTAAAATTTTCTTCTTTTATTGAAACACGTTATGATGCGATTGTTGACTTCAAAATGACAACGGTATATTGAACTGTTCACTTCGATTAACTAAAATTTTCTTTTTTTAGTCAAATGCGTTATGATGCAATTGTTACCTAGTGTTATGATTTTATGATGATTAGCCATATTGACCTGTTTTTTTTTTCAGTCAAATGTATAGATAACTTTTTCACTTAGATATCTTGATGTGGTTTCATGTTGGCTAGTTTGATTATGTGCTTTTATCACTTTAATCCTTTTCTAGGACTCTTTTCTTTTGTGCAAAAGTTTTGAACTTCAAATGAATCGCAAATAGGAAAAGAAAGAGAAAGAGAAAGTACACTAACACCCAGATATAAGAGACTAAAAGTGAGGCAAAATATGAGTCATTCAATCACGTGTCGCCACGTGTACAAATGCAGTTTTTTAAAGAAGAGGGTGCTGCACTTTTTTTAAAAGAAAAATTGCTTTTGTATACATAGCAACGCGCGATTAGAGGTCTCATAATTTGCTTCACTTTTAGCCTCATCAGATCTGAACCCAACACACCTCCCTTGTGGTGCCTATTTTGAAATCCAAAATTTTAAAGTTAATAAAAACCCATTCTTTAACACAAATGCGAGTTGGAAAAATAAAATCTAAGTAATGCTGGTAGGGATTCAGATCAGATGAGGTAAAAAGGTAGCCAAAACATAACGTCTCTAATCACATGTCGCCACGTGTGCAAAGAGGACATAGGTTTAAAATATTTTTGTTTATAAAGAAAGTTATTTTGTATACGTGACGACGTGTAATTGAAGACTTCATATTTTGTATATCTTTTTACCTCCTCTCATCTGAACCTGCTGGTAGTCCCATTTCATGCATTATATTTCGCTTCTCTGACTAGACAAATGTTTTCTCATGAAAAAGTTAGCAATAGTGGCAGAAGAAAATCACTCCATTTTGGAAGTGTTTCGGATAACCATTTTGAGTTCTTTCCCTTAAATACTTTGGCGTTATAACACAAACTCAAATATATCTAATTAGTTTGCAGCATTTTGGAAACTGATTTTTTGCTTTTTCAACCTTGGGTTTTTCAAAAGAATACCTGTACATAAAATAATATACATTTATATATATATATACATTTATATATATATATATATACATTTATATATATATATACATTTATATATATATATATATATATATATATATATATATATAGGGCTATATATGATCTGGTCCAGTCAATTTTTGAACATGTTGAAGAAAGATATGAATTGTTTGAGGAGATCTCAAACTGTTCTAATTTGTTTCTTACGCAACAAAAAAAAAAAAAAGTTCCACATAGTTTCAAGTTCAAGTCTCTCATTAATACTTGAACCTTCTGTTTATATGCTAATCAAACTCAAAGTTAGGGTGCAAATAAGCTAAAAGTTTATTGGGACAAATAAATTCGAATTGAGTTTTTACTAAATCAGTTTGGTTCGATAAACTTCGAAATCAAACGCTGTTCAACTCCAATACTTAACGAGTTTTTTTTATCAAGAATACTTAATGAGCTAATCTTGAACACAATGATGTTTAAGTATTAGCTCATTTATAAAAATTATGTATAGTTTGACGTATATAGTATCTTTATTGGATACAAATAATAAATTAAACATCATAACTCCTAGTAATTCAAATGAAAATAAGTTGTTTTAAAAAAATAATGATACAATATACAATTATTAGAATAAAAATATATTTTTAATTTTGCTCGAATATATTCGAATCATGATCGAGTACAATTTGAGTTTCAACGCATTTGAGCTCGAGCTTGAGATCAAAAGACACATAAAATTTGTGTTACATTCTAGTTTTAAAAAAATTTAAAGTGTGTGACTCGAAACCTAATGCTCGGATCGGCTCATATCATTTGCACACACACAAGGTATTAGGAGGAAACAATGCAACAAAATAACAAACAATAAGCTCTTCCAAAATCAGCAACTAAGGATACAATAATCAACAAACACAATCAAGACGAATTTTTAGCATGAAAAAACCTTTAAATTAGGAGTAAAAGACCACATGACCCTTAGGCCACTTAAACAGCATCTACTATAATCAAAAATGGGTACAACAAGTTCTCCCTAGTTTAAACTAGAGGCATATAATATCATCAAGATCAAATAATCAATCTTGGAATACAACAAGAATCAAGATATGAACAAAAAGACAATGTTGAATTTTCTGTAGAAACATCAGTCTTGGATTTCTATTGTTCGAACAGGCCTAGAGATCTCCAAATCACATCTCCACCATTTAAAACATACCTGTGTGTTTAAGGAACAATCTGTCAAAATATGGTGACGATCAAATAGTGGACGACTCGGCAAAGTCTGATTTACTAGAGCTAGCCAGTGTCCCCTGTTGTTGCAAAAGTTTTCAGATTTTCTCTCTCTTTCACTTGTGCCACACCGTTTTTTTTCAATACACTAAGTCACCAATATGATCTAGGATAACATCAATACCCTACTGGACTCATGGGCTTAAGTTCGATTAAGTTATTGGGCCTCTCCAAATAAGAGGGATAACCTAAAACTCTCATGACCAACTAGTCGAGGCCAGTGCCAACTCGGAAGCCTTATGGCAAAACTCAAACTTTTATCTTGGCATAACAAAATTCATCCTTATGAACCTTCTCAAGTTCAAAAAATTTGGAACCCAGAGCATCATGAATCTAATAATAACGAACATCAATATGCTTAGACCTCGAATGAGATGAGGAATTGTTCGATAAATGAATGGCACTTTGATTATCATAAAACTAGACATATTTTCTTGTTTCACTCCAAGTTCCATCAAGAATTTCCTCAACCACATCAAATTGTTGCCGCTTCTATGGCGTCTATAAACTTGACTTCGGTAGTAGAAATACAACATACTTTTGCAATTTTGATTTTCAATCCATGGCTCTCCCGACAAAATTCATCATATGACCTGAAGTAGATTTGAAATCATCCAAGCTTCCAGCTAGATCCGAACCCATATAATAAAATCAATATAGTCTTCTCACATCTCAAAGTTAGTCTCAAATTCAATGTCTCCTGGAGATATCTCATATTGCCTCCCAATGATGTCTCCCCAGATTGGAAAGATAATGAGATATTTTGTTAAGTGATTCTATGAGAGTGACACGATAAGAACTAAGTGTAATTTAGTTCTTGTGGCACCAAGACAGATGAGATTATTCCATTTACTGTCAGATCTCTATGATGGAAACCCAACCTACTATTAGTATAAATTCTATGAATGAGGTTTAATGTGGTAAAATCAACTCATAGAAGATTTGTATTCATAACTATGTACCTCGTCCCTCCCTATGATGCTGATATAATAAGATGGTGCTTGCTGCAAGTTTATGAGGGTAAGATTTTAAGAATATCTTACTGAAATTTATAGTCATGTTTATGCTGGTGTGAGTAGTATGCACTTGATCAATTTAACATATATATTGTGAAGGTGGTGTCGTTTCCTATGAGAGTTTAAAATAACTTAGTAGAGCGCCTATGAAAACATGAGACTGGGTGTATGGACGAATTCGCACTAAACCTTGAACGTGTATGAAGTAGACAATAACATATCTTTTCGTTGTTCATATAAAAAATAGTGGAATATGATTCAATTTGTCTATGTCATCTTACTTTTGTTTATATAACCTCATCGATACTAATGTCGATTCAAGACACAAGTCATTGTATCCATTATGTGTGTGTTTGTTTAATACCAGAGAAGCTAGTTTATAATTGTTCACGGATGTTCTTATATAAATGTTGGATCATGTGGGGGTATTGTCGGAAAAAAACAAACAAAAAAGTTCTTTAGAAAGTGCTCCAAATTTATACAATTACATGTAAGAAGGTTGATTGCAGAATGAAGTGAAACTTGGATTGTTTGTACGAGACGATACTCTGAATTCTCTAAATTCTGAGGTGATTGGACGTTCGGTGAGTGAGACCAAACATTCGGTGATGAACTTGGAATTCGATCCAATTTGAACTTTCATTCGCGTCCTCGAACTCTTAACTAAATATTTGGCCTATAATGAGTTACAATGTTCAAAATTTTGAGACCCAGCGTTTGATAAAATTGATCAAATATTCGGTGAACTCAAACAACATAATTTTTATGCTCTTTTTTGATGAAATAATGCAACTTTTTTCCCTTGGGACACCTTCTTTCAATCTTGAACAGTCATAAACTAACTTTGAAATTTAAAGTCTACAGAGAAGCCTTGATTGTCATGAACTAACTTTTGTGAAAACCTGCAGGGTTTCTTCCTTTTATTTTCTTCTTCCTCTGATATTACGCTTCAAATAAACAATTTCAATATTCTTCTTATAGAGAAAATAGACGAAAGAAGCCGTTAAACCTAGGAAGCATTTGTCGTATAGTCTACTTTGTTCACTGATGAGGCAAAATTGCTTTTAAGGATGGTAACATTTGTTACGTCTCAGTTGTCCTCTATTTTTGGTTTTTATTTCTCTCTATTCAATTACAATATTTATCTAAATTTCCAAGAATCTTAAAAGCAATTTTTTGGTTGATATGGCTTCCGAACAACCCATGGTCCCAATATGTCCCTGTTGGAACAACTTGAAGAAATAAGTTTTGCCATGAGATTCATGTAAAGATATCGTTGTACACTGAAACACTATGATCGACTTGACAACAACCTTAAAACAACTTTGTCATGGAAGATAGTAGATTTGAGATAGACAAATCATATAAAGAAACCTAAGTTGTCATTCTCTTAGCATTTTTCATTCTCCATCTTGGCACTTTGTGGGGGTTGATTCTTCAAATAAAACATCATAGATAAAGCATAGAAATTGTCAAGAAATCAAAAGTTATATGAAGACATATTGAGTTTGAGCAAAATAATCGCTCAAAGGACGATGCTCAAAAGAAGACAAGACATGAAGCTTGGAGCCATTAGTACTACATACACTGGAATGGATCTTAGACTATAGGTTGTGAAACACTTATCTCGGAAGTGGCTAGTTTTCAACAACAATGGACGCAAACAAAACCAAAGGAAGCCAAAAAGAGCAAATGAACAGGCAACAACGGTTGCATCAACACGTTTATTGGCGACAAACAAAGAGAAGAAATCAATAGGAATGTCGACATGACAAAAGAAAAGGAGATCACTACAGCCATCATTTCCTTTAAGGTAACCTTGTTGGTAGTGCAATGCAATGGATGGTAGACTTTGCGTCTACCAAGTACATTCCAACCAGTACATATTTATTTACTGAAATTCGAGAGACATCAAAGTGGTAAACAAATTTTTTTTTAGAATGCACAAAAAATCCAAGTAGTTGGGTAGTTGAAAGTACTCTTAAAGTTAACTTTATCTATAAGATTGGAGTTGGCAATGTGTTTGATATCTCTACTATATGTAGAAATTTGGTTTCCAAGTTGCTACACAAAAATGCTAATATTGTCTGTTTTTGTACTACACATGTGATCTTTTTATTCACCTAGGTGTTATGATCTTAATAGGTTTGCACCTAGGTGTTATATGTAATTGATTTATCTGTCTTGTGGAATGAAGACAAGATCATGAAAGTGCTAGTACTATTAAGAGAATAAAGAAGATGAATATCATTTCTATTACAAATGTTTAAAAGCATGCATTACATGTTTTTGTTGATGTTTTCTGAAAAATCTATGCATGCATTCAAATGTATAAATATATGGTATGATTTGGCTTGATGTATTAATAAAGATTTTACGTTGAAACTATGATTATGAGTTTTCAAGTTGGTTTTGTCATTTGAATTGAGAGTTCATGTTAAAAAAAATTTGCCTAGAAGTTGGTTTCTCATATAAATATTAATGGAATATGATTCAAGATGGTTGTCCTCTTATTTCTGTATATATAACTCCATCTGTACTACTGATGATTCAAGGCACAAGTCATCGTATCCATTATGTGTCATTGTCTTTGTATAACACAAGAGAGATTAGTTTATGATTATTTCATGTGGGGGTTTATTGGAAAATCATATAAAAGTTCTTTGGAAAGTGTTCTAACTTCATATACGAACATGACTTGGATTGGTTGGGCGAGATGAGATTCTGAATTCTCTAAATTCTTAAGTGACCGAATAATCAGTGAGTGAGACTGAACATTCGATGATGAACTCAGAGTGTGGTCTCTAAGTTCGATCCAATTATGAGGTTTTTGTCTTGTCACAGAAGCTTCACCGAATGTTCGATAAAGTTGTTTACTGAACATTCAGCCCAGAGTTTGGTGACGAATTATGAGTTACAACATTAAAAAAATTTCGAATTCAGTATTTGCTAAAATTTATCGCACGTTCTTTTACTTCAGAGAGCAGAATTGTTCGGCTACCTTTTTATGCAATGATACAATTTTTGCAACTTGGGACACCTTGTTTCAACATCGAACTGTCATAAACTAATTTTGGAAGTTAAATTATGTAGAGAGATGTCAAATTAACTTATTTCTTGTGAATCAAAGTCTATACATATAATGAATAAAAGGTTTTGAAGATATACCTTTGAAATGGTTTTTGTTATACTTTGAAATGATCCTTAGAATACCATGTTGAGTCTTTTGAGAAAACTTGTAGAATTCTTTTCTTATCTTTCGTTCTTCCTCGGGTATTAAACACTTCTAATAGACAAGTTCAATCTTTCTCTTGTAGAGCAAACAAATGAAAGAAGATGTTATATCCTGTGAAGCATTTGTCGTGAAGTCTACCTCGCACTCTTGTGGAACGAAATTGCGTTTAAGGACGGAGTAACATTTATTACGCCTCGAGTATTCTCTTCTCCTTTGTTTTTATTTCTCTATATTTGTTTACCATATTTTATCTAAATTTCCAACAACTCTAAGTCATCAATATAACCTAAGATACCATTAATACCTTAATAGACTCATAGACTTAAATTTCATTAAGTCATTGGGCCCTCCCGAATAGAGTTAATCGTAAATGTTTAAAGGGACGCGATGTCAGCATTTCCTTTGCTTTTTTCCTTCTCTTGTGGGGTTCGATTTGGGGCCTTTGAGAGGTGGGAGGGGGGGGGGGGGAGGGGGGAGTGCACTGCAAACGAGTGTAACTATCCGGTCAAAAGAATGAAATCGGCGTTTCATATCACGCAAAGGAACTTTTCGTTCATTTTCCTTTTGTCTTTGTAACATTTTTGCTCATTATTGTTGTTACAAGCATGCATTTCTTGTTGCTGAATTTGGTAAACCTTCAAATCATTTGACGTGAATGTGGCTGAAATATCTTCCGCGGGATTAAAGAGCTATCTTTTTCATGCAGAACTCGTTATGTACGATCAACCGAACCTTGCCGTTCAAGACATATATTAAACTCATGTTTCCAATTTCATTTTCTTGAGGTGCTCATTATGTGACCCCTATAATTAAATAATTCACGTCATATTGCTAGTTTTGTTTTCAATAACAGTACATTTTTCATTGAATTGAAACCGGAACCTCACAAACCAAAAAAATCGTATCACTATATGATCTTCATTCTGCAAAACAGTCCTGGTCAGCTCAGATCAAGATTGGTCAACTATGCTGACGGCAGTGCAGACCAACCCTGGTCAGTTCAGTTTAACAGTCCCTACATTATAAAGATTCATAGGCGTGAGAAATAGATGAAATTGTAACCTTCACATGAATTTCATGACTCTGATTTCACAAATTAAGGTGTAACATATCAAGTAGTTGTCAAAAGAAAGAGCTATATACATTAGGTGGGGAAATGGGAAGAAACCCTCTTGCCAATTAACTGTCTGCTTATACCTGTCTCTAGTAGAGGTGGGCTCATTTGTGTGTATATACGGGTCCATTGTAAAATGAAAATTAAGGTGTGTACATAAGGAACTTAAATGTTTAAGAGTAGCTTATTTGAATGATTAATATAAAAAAAAGGAGAAAAAAACAAGATTCGGTCTGATTGATGTTATTATTCATGAATAAGCAAGAAAATTCAGTCCTCCTTTACCAACATCACAAAATGCTTTTATTTATCAATCAAAGGTTAAGCTGGCAATAACACGCATTTTTTTTTTTTTTTGTTGTTAGACGACCAATATATCATCCTATATCAAGTTCGATCATGTATCATAAACATGATTAAACATTTTTCAAATGAGACTATCTTATAACATGTGAATTTTTTCGCTAATATTATGAAACACAATTTCCCATTTGTGATTCCAATGCAAAAAGAACCACAAGAGCCGGTGTAATTAAGTTTTTAAGCATTATCTTATTCATCCATCAATAGGGGATATTATTAATCTCATCATCTTTATGCTGGAAAAATCACAAGATATAGTAACCACATAAGGAGGAAATGAAAATAGAAGAGAAGAAAAAGAGATTTTATGTATATTATTGTAACTTTGCTTATGGTTGATATTAATCTCATCATCTTTATGCTGGAAAAATGACAAGTTATGGTAACCACATAACCTTGACCACACTATCTATTATTGAAATATAGGCTTAAGTACGTATATTAAAATCTAAGATGTTCTTTTTGTCTTATTGATCATTGAAACTTCGCTTATGGTTGGCGTTTACGTGCATCCCAAGCTGTGCTTTTAGATGGCTATTTATCTTTCGCATATTACTAAACGAGCATAACTCCAATCAACACTATTTGTTTATTAACTTACGGAAATCCACAAAATCCAATCTAAACTTTCGAAGAGAGTTACGTTATCGTAAATAGGCAAAGTTGCTTATCCGAAGAGAAGGAAAGAGGCCAAAAACACCCGCTTTGAACGGAAACATGATAGAAGCTTGTAGGAGAAATTTCAAAAAATATTATAATTTTAGAAAAAACTTAAATATGGTATATATGGAGAAAATTTTTGCAACAACTAGGATGGAGTTGTTTGCGTCGTGTAAGGGGACTTTGGACGGCACTGGCAGTTGCGTCTAAGAATCACGCTTGTACAATACTCACAGTTGCGTCTAAAGGGATAAGTGGTTTTCATGTGCACAAAGGCTGTTTTGGGAACGCAAAGCCACCCAGGTCCAGGACGGCATTGTCAGGCGCGTCCAAAGCTTAGATGGCACTGCCAAGTGCGTCCTGTACCTTGCATGACAATGCCAAAGCTAACCTAGGGTGCTGGAGAGCAAGCATCAACAATTTAATGTTTGATGGATTTAACAAGTTGAGTGCCAAACAAAATGTACCCGAATTCTTCAGTATTATCATAAACCCCTTAAATCAAGAGATTTTAAGTATCACGTTAACTTAAATTTTGCATTCTTTTCCAGTCTATTGAATGATTTCTTCATTAAGATTTTTCCACAAACACATTTGATTGTATATATATGCTGGAAAAATAACATAAAATCGTTAATTTAACACCTTTCCGCATAATTTAACTTTCAAATTTATTTTATGATCGTTTATGGTTAAAAGGAGGTGTCCCAAGTTGCAAAAGTTGCATCATTTCATCAAAAGACAGTAGAATACAGTCGACCGAACGTTTGGTATCTCAAACCGAACTTTGGATTTGAAATTTTTGATCCATGAAACTTATCATTTAACACGGAATTCAAGACCCAACATCCGGTAAATGGCTTCACCATACGTTCAACATAGTGTTCTATCAAAAAAAATGAAACTTCAGAATCAGCCGAAGTCTGTCACCTAACTCTGAATTCATAATCGAACATTTGTTCTCTTCAAAAATCAGAGCATGATGACAAACCAAACTCTGAAATTAAAGTATGGTCAAAACTAATCCAATGCAAGCTTAACTTATCTCTCCAATCAAACTTCTTATATTTTTATATAAAATGGAGCACTTTCTAAAGCACTTTTATGTGTTTTCTCCAACAATTCCCACGTAATCTATATTTATATAAAAATATCCATGAACAGTTATAAATTAGCATCGCTGGTATTAAACAAAGATAATGACACATAATTGACGCTCTTGAATTGCCAGTTAGTACAAAGGGAAGTATATAAATGAAATTAAGATGACATAGAGGTCTTGAATCATATTTCACTATTGTTTATATGGATAACTAAAAGATATGTAATTGTATATTTCATACAAGTTTGTGGTTTGGTGCGAAATCGGGCATACACCTAGTCTCAGGTTTACATAAGCGCTCTAGCGAGTTATTCCAAACTCCCTTAGAAATCGGCACCATCTCCACACGTATATAGGTGAAATTCATCAAGTGCGTACGGCTTACACCATCATAAACATGGCTATGAATTTAATTAAGAGATTCTTAAAATCTCACCCTCATAAACTTGCAACAAGCACTATCAACATCAACACCATATAGAGGAAAAAGTTTGATAATGTTGATTAGAACTCGTATATGACTTCTTCTTACTCATTGAACCACGTTAATAAGATCTCTACTAATAGAGTTTGGGTTGCCATCACAGAAAGCTCACATCAAATGGAATAAGTCACACCCCCCTCGATGTTTTTTAGAGTAACTTCTTGTTCAGTCATTTAGTTAAAGGGTCATCCAAGTTAAACTCGAACCTTATAAAGTCCAAGTTAACTACCCCTGAACTAATCAACTTACGCACAACATTGTGTCTCAAACGGATATGTCGGCTCTTCCTGTTATAGATTTTATTCTTTGGTCAAGCCATCTTTGCTTGTGAATCAAAATGTATGGATACAGAAGACATAGATTTAGACAACACAAGAATAATAAGCAAATTCTTTAACCATTTAGCTTCTGTACTAGCAAGTTCTAAAGCAATAAATTCAGATTTTATACTGGACTTTGCTTTATAAGTTTGTTTAGAAGATTTTCATGAAATTGATCCATCACCCAATGTAAAAATATAACCATTTATTGAATTTATTTCATCACTATCAGCAACCCAATTAGCATCACAATATCTTTCTAACATAGTTGAAAAGGCAGTAAACACAAGTCTTAAATTCATTGTACCTTTAAGATATCTTAATAATCTCCTTCATGCGAACCAATGTTATTTACTAGGACTATATCTAGTAAGTCCATTTATGGCTTATGCAATATAAGGTCTATTGCTATTCATCAAGAACATTATATTGTCAATTATCCTAGCATACTCGCACTCAGATACACTATATTCCTTATTCTGTTTTAAATAAATAGTATGATCATAATGGATACTTACAGGTTTGACATCATATTGATTAAACTTTCTCAAAATTTTATCAACATAATGAGCTTAAGCGAGCATATACTCCCTATATTTCTCAACTAATTTAAGTCCAAGTATTAAATAAGCTTCTCCCTTGTCTTTCATATAAAAAACAAAAGACAAAAATGATTTAGTATTATTAACTACATCCATGTTAGTTCTAAAGGTCAATATGTCATCTGCATAAAAAACACACAATGATAGCATCAATATCTAAAAACTAACTATAAACACAACGTCACCTTCATTTACAGCATAAACATTTACGAATATGATTATCAAATTTTTATACCATTTTTAGGTGCTTGTTTAAGGCCATACAAGGACTTATTAAGACTACATACTATGGGGCGGTAAACAGGTCATGTTTCATTTTTCGTATTTTTCGGGTTTTGGGTATCAAAGTCCAAACCCATAGCTGACCCATTTTCTTTATGTGTATGGCAATAGATACTCAAACCTGTACATGTCAGGCTTTATGTCATGTTTCAGGTTTACCCACAAACTTGACAAATACAATTATTTCAGGTCATATTCGGGTCATTTTGGTATTTTTTAGGTTTTTTCAGGTTTCGTGTATTTTTCAGGTTTTTTGTATTTAAACCGACTACTGTTACAAAATATCATTGACACAACAATAGGTATAGAACCAAAGGTTTAATATTAAAAATGTCATAAACCATGAAATGAAATCACATAATCTCATAATCTAAAAGGAAATCCACAGGAGGTGTGTCTTGACTCTTGATATGTTGAGGGCGCCTAGCAGCGGTTGTATGAGATGGAAGCAGAGGCAAAGGGAGGCAGGGGCTGTTAAAGATGGGAGAGGAGAGCGATGCAGACAGAGGGCAGCGGGGCAGCGGCTGTAAAAGGTGGGAGCAGAGGCAGAGGAAGGTGAAGGCGACAGCTGTGAAAGACGGGAGAGGAGATAGAGACTGGAAGGAGGCGAAGGTTGGGCAAGCGAGAGACAGAGAGTTCAGACTTCAGAGAATAGAAGGGAGAATGATGTAGGGTTTGGGTTTGGGTAGCCAGGTAGGAGCGGAGGGCGGGCAAAGGGTAATTGCTTAGGTTCTAGAATTTTCAATTTTACAATTTTAACTTTGGAATATATTTAAAAAATTCAGGTATGGCGGGTTTAAATAGGTAACCCACGGGTATACCTAGACACTATCAACTCTTAGTAGGTAACTTTCAGGTCTTACCTACACAAAACCCGCCAAGGCAATACCCTTACCCGCGAGGAGCGTATGAGGTTGGAGTCGTGTTTTTGTGTCGTGTTTGAGATTGTCGCTCCTACTAAATATTTTATGTTCTTATCCTTGAACTGTCATACCTTCTGGTTGGTGCATGTAAATGTTTTCATCTAAATCTCAATTAAGAAAGCCGTCTTAACATTCATTTGATGAATAACAAATTAGTAAATGGAAGCTAAATCAATACTCTAATAGTTGTTGTTCTAGTAAACGAGGAATATGTATCAGAGAAATCTGTTCCTTCTTGTTTGTAATCTTTGGTAACTAGTATTGCCTTAAACTAATAAATTGTGCCGTTAGCCTTTAGTTCTTCTTAAAGACCTATGTACGACCAACAGGTGTACAACCTCTAGGAAAGTCTACAAGTTTCCAAGTGTGATTACTCATAATAAGTTCAAGTTTACTATTTATGACTTCTTTCCTAAAACTAGCATCTATGGATTTCATAGTATCTTTATAAGTTTTAGGGGTCTTCATCCATTATAAAGATGGTAATAAAATCTTCACCAAATGACTTTCAATTTGTTGTCTCTTACTTCTTCTAGGAGAACCATTATTCTACTCAACTAGTGACTTACTTAATGCATCTTTTTCAAAATTAGAATTACTTACATGTTTTTATTTCATAGAAAAAAATTCAGCATCTTTAGTCTCAATGATAAAACTATTTCAAATATCATCAATCTATATGCATCACTATTTTGAGCAACAAATGCAAAATTGTTTGTCTTAGACTTAATTTTATTCCTTTGAAATTCTTGAATTCCTACGATTGCCAATCACCCCCACACTTTTGTGAGGTATCTTACTTAGTATGTGACAAGCTAAAAAAAATGCTTCTCCTGTATATTGTTAGGCAATCCAGAACTTATTAATATTGCATTCATCGTTTCTTTAAATGTCTTATTTTTCCTTTCATCTTCAACATTAGATTGAGGGGTATAATGAGTTATAACTTCATCAATTATTTGTAACTTCATGAATTATGTCAATTTCTTCACAACATTTATGCAATAACTTGTACTATAAATGCCTCCTCCGTCACTCCTCAACCTCTTAACCTTGTTGTATAGTTGGTTCTCGACTTCATTTTTAAATTTCATAAACATTTTTTCAGCCTTATTTTTGTGACTTAACAGTTATACTTTTTTGTATATAGAATAATCATCAATAATGATTATGTAATATTTTTTTGTCACCTCTACTTATATGATTTTTGAAGTCCCTCAAATCACCATGAACAATATCCAACTTTTCAAAAGCTCTTTCAATAGTCTTACAAGGTTTCTTTTACTAAAACAATATTGACACTTGTCTAACTTATCATCAATAGTAATAAAGATCACATTCATTCTTTTTAGTCTTTTTATAGCATCTACATTAACATGTCTTAATCAATCATGCCACAAATCAAGACAATCAGCAAGATACACGAAAGTAGCTGCATTCTTATTAGTAACACATGTAGCATCAATTACAAATAACCAATTGGAGCAAAATCCCTTCCAAATAAACTCCCCATTCATTGAAAGTACAAGTTGAACAGGATCAAAAGCAAGCTTAACATTAGCCTTATTGAGAAATACTCCAGAAATCAAGTTCATAGCTTTAGTAGGTATTGGAAGCATATTACTCAACTTTAGCCTTTTGTCCGAAGTCAACTTAAGGAGCATTTTTCATCTCCCAATTACTTGAGTTCTTCAAGAATCCCCTAAGAAAACTTATTCTCCACATTTCATTTTTTGGTAATCAAGAAATAGATATTGACTAGTAGAAATGTGCTCAATGGTTCCGATGTCTACCACCCATTCTGTTGCACTAACAACAAGATTTACTTTGGAGAAGATGACCACTGCGATGATTTCCTCATCCTCCACATTATCTTCCACAATATTAGCATGGTTGTTTCTTGTTTGTCCTTTCCACTTGTTGCAAAAGAATACCTTATAATCGCATTTTTCACACATCCAACATACTCCCTTTGGATTCTTTTGACTTTTTCTCGGCAATTTGGCCTTACCTTTGATGGTCTCTTTAGATTATATTCTCCTTGATCACCAATTGCGTCTTCTAGTCTATTATTCTCCTCTATAACAGATGTGCTTCATTAAACTATCCATAGATAGTTTCGCATCATCATGATTGCCTCTCTTTTTATACTTGCTCCAAGAAGAAAAAAATTTTCAAGCAAGGAGGCAGCTTGAAAAGTTTCATCAATCTAGATGCCTTCTTGCTCAATGTTGTCCACCAATTTTTGGAATTGGCACATTTGATCATTGATAGAAATATGATCCACCACTTGAAATTTGAGAAACCTACTGACCACATACTTACGTTTGCCAACATCTTTAGGGCCATATTTGCTTTGGAATGCCTTTTATATCTCTATAGCCGGCTTGAACTTGACATAAATGTCAAATAATAAGTTTTAGAGGAAATGTAGGGCATGTCCTCTACATATAGTGTTGTCATTATCATACTTGAGAGCTTCTACTTCATCGATTGGTTTGTCCTAGGTGAGAACGTAAGAAACATATAGCATCTCAAGAAAGAACAAAACCTTTTTGGACCATCTCGTGAAGTGCTTTCCATCAAATAGCTTCAGCTTGGACATATCAAGAACCATGGTTTGCTTGGTAGCCAATCAAAATTGCTTTAAGATTATTGAAAAAATGACAAGATATGGTAATCAAACAAAGAGAAAATAAGAACAAAAGGAAGAAAATAACGAAGACATAAAAAGTGTTACAACGTCCTTACAACAATTTTGCTTCCACCAATGAGCAAGGTAAACTACTAGCAAATTCTTCTCAAAATATAACGATTTTTTTTTATTTGCTCTATGAGAAGAATATTGAACATCTGTATTTGAAGTGATTAATACTAGAGAAAGAAGAACAAAAAAATTTCTGCAGGTTTTCTCAAAATATAAAAATCTTTCAAAGTATCTTCAAAAAAATACATCTTCCAAATATAAGATTCTTGTATATATAGAGTTCAATTCACTAGAATGTTGTTAATTCAACACCTCTCTACAAAATTTAATTTTCAAATTTAGTTTATAACCGTTCATTGTTGAAAGGGAGTGTCACAAGTTACGAAAGTGACATCATTTCATCAAAAAAAAAATCAAAAAAATATGATGCCTGCAGTCGACCGTCTCAGACCAAACTCTGGATTTAAAAATTTATAACATTGTAACTAAATATTTGACACCAAACTCTAGACCAAACATTTGGTAAGTAGCTTCACCAAAATTTTGGTGCAGCATTCTGGCAAACAACAGAAACTTCAGAATCTGACCAAACTATGTCACCAAACTCTGAATTCATCACTGAACGTTCGGTCTCTTCAAAATTCAAAGTATGGTGAAAGACCAATCTCTAAATTCAAATTAGGGTAAAACTGATCTACTTCAAGTTTAACACATCTCTCTAATTAAACTTCTTATATGTTTTTATATAAATTTGGAGCACTTTCTAAAGCAGTTTTATGTGCTTTTCCAACACGTCACATTCTATGTCAGATTGGATGTAATCACATTATGTGTATAAGACTAATATATTGGGTGAAACCAAACTAGTATGCATGTCATGATTTCACTAGTGTGGCAAAAGATGTGATACAGGTCCGGATAAAAAATTTGTAATTAGTTTATAGTAGTGAAATACCAATAGACTTTGTCATTGATTGACGGGTATCGTGGAGGACAAGAAGGATATAAACTGGAGTTCAATGGACTTTGTGACCTCACAACCTATATTTAAGGGCGCACTTTTTCCTGTAAGGACATATGTTGCCAGAGTGAACGACCAATGCAAATGGACGACGTGTAAAGTGAATCCTCAGGAGGTGTATAAATAGTATGCTTTGAGGGTTGTAGGTTCCATATTTCAAGTAGCATGCTGACTCTTCGTAACATCACCTGTATAATCAACAGCTATTATAAGAGTTACTAGTTCCTTATGTTCATTTAGAGGACCCAAAACTTGATCTAAGAATACCGTCAGCTGGATCACTTACTCCATAATTTTCATTACTTTATTCAGGCAATTAATTTTATGATTTCTAGAAATAATTACTTGATATCTTGATAGTTATTTTATAACTAACGAAGAACTGATACGTTAAAAGATATGTGGAATGAAGAGGGATCTATTCTCTATATTGCTTACGAGTTAACAACTAAAATGTCATTTAGTTACTTTAGAATATTTTAAAATCCATGTACTCAAGTAGATAAGAACCAATGAAAATATATTCTAATATCTAACTACCACGTCTTTGAACACTTTCCAGAGAAATGACGGGCAATGTCCTAAAGGCACATCTGCCAAAGGACACTCAACCTCGTACTAAGTGCAATAAAATGACGAAAGCATTAAAATTTAAAACTTAATAACAAATGCCATAAATCCTTCAAACTTCCAATACCTCATTACATCTCAAATTCTCCATGAAACATAAACATCTATTCGAATTACAGCATAAATGTTCAAATAAAATAAAATATGCGTCTAAGATCAACCATGAGTCTCCTCATATAAACATTCACATGAAAATAGAAATCGTAAAAAGGTGAGCTGCTGCATGCTTAGTAAAGAACAATAATCCTCTATATACTGTTGGAATATGAATTATTTTGAATAAGTTAAAAGATATATGAAAAGAGTTAAAAAGTTATTTTATACTTTGAAAATAAAACAAAAATCAGAAAAACACACTGTGAGACGTATTTCTCTTACAAGATCGATCTATGTATACTCCAGTCTCTAAAATGATACATTGATCGATCTATGTAAGTATTGTGCAAAAATAAAAACATGCTGCCCAACATCAATCTCTCACGTTCTAGAACATAGATCGATCGACGTGACATCAGTCTTTAAAATAAGAGACATCGATCGATGAATTTAAGGTTGAAAATTGAAACCACACTATGAAACATCGATCTCTTAGGTTGAAGCACATCGATTGATCGATGTGACATCAGTCTCTAAACTAAGAGACATTGAACGATCGATGTGGTTAAGGTTCAAAAATTGAAACCATGTTGTCCAACATCGATCTCTCAGTATGAAGACATGGATCGATCGATGTGGACATCAGTCTCTCAAAGAAGAGACATCGATCGATCGATGTAGGTAAAGTGCAAAACTTGAAACCACATTGTAAGACATCGATCGATCTATGTGATATTAGTCGCTACAACATGAGACATAGATTGAACGATGGAGCCCAAAATTCAAATTTTTATAGCCGTTAGTATAAATTCAAGAAAGATTTAAAGTGTTTTCCATCTTTAATCTTACTCAAATCTCTCGTGAACTTTCTTTCTATATCTATAATGTTTTCTTGACTATTGTAAACATGTCTAAGATATCCTAAGGTGACTATGGAGCATCAAATCTAACTATAGGATGGCTAAAGATTATTTGGACATCTTCAAGATACTTGATAGAGTTGAAGACTTTATAGAGGTTACAAAAACGTGGCTCACACCCTCTATATATTGAAGAAGCTCAGGTGAGGCACAAGCACACTTTCATTCTCTTAAAGACTCATCTCTGATTGTTGTAAAAAACTCTCAAATGTGCGAAAACGCTTAAAGCTTATTAAGCTCTTATTGCTTGTTTTCATTATTGTATTGTGAGAGTAAAAGTATAACACAAGAGAAACTGTACAGATTTGAACTCTTGCTTGTGATTTAGACGTATTAGAAAGTGTAAACCCCCTAATTCCCAAAACCCACTTGGTGAAATGCCTTCGATAGAACTTTGTTGAAGTTGTGAAGAAGCAATGATTTGTTCTTGCTTGTAGTTTCTGTTGCTGTTATCGCACAAAGTATTTTTGTGCAATAAGTTACTGTTGTTGTAGCTGTTGCTTGCACTAATTGTTAGTATGAGTATTGTTGCTGCTGTTCTTGTTCCTTATTAAAGTTAATAAGAATAGTTGCTGTTAAAAATTCACTTTGGAAACAAAGTGTTAGTGGAGTAGAATCAAATAGATTCTAACAACCCTATATCGTGTGTCTTTATCCATTATTTCTAATCTCCTTCTTTATCATTTTGAAGAACATTTGAGTATGCTTGAACAAAATTAAAAGAAAACTGAAAAATAGATCAACACTCAATTCACCCTCCGTCTAGAGTTATTGTCGCGGACCTAACACATACTCTTATTATTTGTACTTTCTCCTTATCATACCTTAAGCATGTACATTCAACACCGTACACATACATCACATGCATTCATACTCGTAAAGACATACATATGTATATTGCATATAACACATTCTTTTCATTCTTTTGTTTGTATCATTTGTATCATACTTTCGTACGTCATACTTTTCTTTCTTGTCATACATGTCATACTTAGCATATCATCATCTTTCGTTCCATGTATATATGCATATGTACATGGATTCAATTGTAACTTATAATCTTTTAGACCCTCATACCGCAAAAGAGATCAAAGGCTCATACATATACACATGATTGATATGGATCTTAGGTCCCTATATACCACCACAATGAGCCACCTTGTGAACTTAAGAATACATTGATCCCCCTTGTTATGTTATTAACTTCATCAACAGTGGCTACGGTTGCTTATCACAAAAGGTTGGTCTAACCATCTTGCTTCAATTATCTTCATACTAAAAGAGAGACCATGTTCTTTTGGAAGATTTATGTGTGGGTTCACATTTAACTTTACAAAAGCATAACGATTCATATACATACATAGACATAACTATTTAGACTTAAAAACATTGTCTCAACATGCTTAGGGTTTCTAATTTAGCAATAGCAGTGTAAACATTGAACTAGTTAAGCTTATTTTAATAACATAAGATTTTTTGTCATAACTTAACATCAAGCTATAGGCATAAACTTATACAAACAATAATTATCATGAACTTATGTAAAACTCGATAAGAGAATTATAGAACTCTTTGAATCGCATCAATCAAAGTACTATACCTTGTTCTAGAGGGTTGGGATCTCCTCACCCCAACTTTCCTCACCTCCTTTGTGACCACGCAACACGTGGCAGTACAGGGTAGTGAGGCTAGATGAGGGCAACACGTGACAAGACCTTGATGATATACTGAAGCTGTCATTTTACTGACACAACTATCTCGTTAAAACAAGACCTACTGCCTTCATCGCTTCAGCGAAACTCTGTCTCGTTTGAGCGACACTTACTATGAATTTTTACACTATATGTCCAATCTCCTTAAGAAAATAATTGTTATACATTTCAATCTCATAAGCTAATGCATTTTACACAATGCAAAATCATGATTATTCTCCTTCTCTAATCTATTCAATAATATCAACAAATCAGCTACATATATTTCAACCTTAAAACATCATCACATAATAAAAATTGTGTCAAGTTGTGTCGATCAACTGCTACTTCATAATATAAAAAGCGTAGTCAATTTAGTGAGTCATTTTGCTTTATTCCATCATATTCTAAAGTCAAGGAATAGTGACTTTCATATAAACACAAAAAAAGAGAGTAATTTAATGGCACGGTTGATTGGGCCCTATTATTTAATTTTTAAAAGTTAACATGACTATTATATCAAGACATGTTTATTTGATAAAAGTCTTTCATTTATAGACATGCCTTGGCAGGTTGGTAAAAGAATTTTACCAACTAAGCATACCCTCGGAAACACGGGTTAGGATCTCTTCACCCCCACTTTCCTCACCCCTTTGTGACCGTGCGACACGTGGCAGTAAGCGGGATAGTGAGGCTAGATGAGGGTGACCATCCCCCGTTGCTGCCATGTGTCGCGCGGACACGCATCACCGCACCCCTCTTGCGGTGAGGGGATCCTATCCCCGGAAACACTTTCTATTTCGTACAAATATTTCTATAGTTAACTTTTTGATGAAGTATTAGTTAATTTTTAAGTTTCCATTTTTAGTAGAGTGAATGACAAATTCTTCCTTTAACTTTGGAATATGATGTAATAAAGCAAAATGACTCACTAAATTGGCTGCAGTTTTTATATTATGAAGAAGCAGTTGATCGACACAGCTTGATGCAATTTTTATTATGGGTCATCGGAAAACAACATCTGTGTATTTTTAACATATGAGCATAGTTACGTATATCCGACCCTCCATACCCTGTCATAGGTGGGAGTCTCTAAGGCAATAGGATAATGTTGTTGTATTAGTTAATTTTTAATTTATACAATGTTAAAAAGTAAACTATGAAAATATTTTTTTAGACAAAATAAGGAACAATTACACCAATAAATTTGCTACTTTTTCGTTGGTGGAGATTTTATCAACTTTACCTAAACTGGAAAAAGAAAAAGTAATTGTGGAAGTAGAAAGTTTCAAACCTTATCATTTCTAGTTAGGTAAACAAACTCATCCGAAATGCGGATGAGATCTGAGGAGGAAGAATATGAGGTAGAATATGAGGCCTCCAATCACGCGACGCCACGTGTACAAAAGGGTCCGCTGTTTACTTTTTTTTCTTTTTTAAAAAAAGTCATTTTGTACACGTGGCGTCGCGTGATTGGAGGCCTCATATTCTACCTCATATTCTTCCTCCTCAGATCTCATCCGAAATGTTTGGGGTGCGGAAGAGAAAAAGGAGACCCAGTCTGTTACGAGCTCAGAGTTCTTGTCATCGGATTTGGTAAACCTTGAATTTGTTGGATATAGATCTAGCCATCACTTGTTCGGTTATCATGTCGGCTCAAAAGCAATCTTTTTGAATAGTCATTTTCATGCAAAGTCCTTGGCTTCGGATCCCTCGATTCAGCTCCAATAAGCATACGTAGAGAATGTAAATCAAGAGTCCATCAGGTTATTAGATTAAGTGAGATCTTACCCAGTGATACACACAAGGTGTCACTCCGCAAACCAGGCCTTCAGTATAGCAACAGAGGAACATTCACACTGTACGAGTCCCTAGAATTAAACTCTTGACCTCTTGGAGCAAATCTCAACCCGAGTTTCAACCAGACTATGCGCTGGGAGCAAGCTCACATTATACTTGTGAAATGCTATATCGTGATCTGGGGTTCTTTTAACCCTAATAAGATTTATAGAAGATGTAAACTAAAAACTCATCTGTTTCTTAGATTGGTTAGGCTTTTATCAAACAATCCACATATGGTGTCAATTGCAAAATAAGTCACCAACTTTTTAACTCAATTGCGCCGGATACTATGATCTAAGTCATTACTAGCTCATATAGCATTATTGCACCTATGCTGCGCGTGTCTTGTTTCGAACCTACATCATTCTACTCGTAATGTTCCAATCTGAGTATCAACTGAGCTATGTCCTGTGAACGTAAAGCTCACATTCTATGTAAAAACTCAACAACTTTTACAAATGCCATTATTTAACTTGCCAATTTCATTATTGAAGGGCAAATTAGGCGTATTCTATTTCTAAGATAGATAGATATGTGCAGCATGTATTCCATGTTATTTATCTATGTCAAACTTCTAAAAAGTTTAAGAAAAATAATAACATATCATTTAATATTTTGTATTTCCCAATTCGCTATTGGAAAACATGACTATTTTCAAAACTCAGCACCCAGTTAATTCTTTTCCTCATCAATCCAAATTTAACAACTTCAATTTTGATGCATAGCCTACCAGTAAACTCAATGGGATGGATTGATTAAACTGAAAATAGACAACCCTATCGGTTATCATCATATACCAAGTTCCTATCGAAACTAAAAACTATAGGTTACTGTTAATTAACTGATTGGAAATTAAATTTAACCTTATGATTATGATGATTAATCATCAACTACACTTCTTTGTCAATTGTTTGACAATTAAGTACGTAGGTGATACTATGAAGTTTGTCATCATGTAATATCTTAGATCATTATATTGTTAAATATTTTCATGAGAAGGTGATAGCCGTGGAGACCTTGGAGACAAAATTTGACAAGGTAGTCCGGTCCATAAGACATAAGAAGAATAAATTCTATAGATGGCGCTGCTTTGTGACATTAAGGTCACGGGTTCGAACCGTGGAAACAGCCTCTTACACAAAATGTAGGTAAGGATACATACATGAGATCGTAAAGCGATCCGGTCTTCTCTTTAGACCATGCGCAAATGCGGAAGTATAGTTCACCAGAAACGTTCTAAAATAAATTCTATATTTTTTTCTCTAACCTCTCTCTCTATAGATCTTTCGTCGATCTTTATGTCGATCTTCTTCTTCATAGTTTTTGTGTAAACAATAATGCATCGGTTTATGGTGTTTGATATTTGATTCCTGTTTTTGGTTGCACCATAAAGTTTGATATTTGAGTGCCTATGTCACAAATGCTGTTTCCCCAAAACGATCATGGGACCGGTTCCTTCATACAAATAATGCTAATTGCCTGCTATGTTTTCATTACATTCCTTAATGATTTCAACCTAATGGTCTTTTTTCCAATAATTGGAAGACGCGCGGAGAAAGCTTTTTCCCTACTTTCGGGTCACAGATTCATACAACATTATCTCATTGTCTTAAAGGCTCCCCTACCGTGAAAGCCATTGCAAACAAAGCTCCCTTTGAAGTTCTCAGTCTTCCAAGGTCAATAGCTGATGGCCAACAAATATTACAATTTCTTGGGGCTTATGTCAAGCAGAAAAAAGAAAGAGTGATCTTCAGCTGAAGGAAAGCAGCATGTTACATGGTTGGAGAAGATCTAGAGCAGATTTTTATGTTCTGTTGCTGGTGTTTCGTAACCAGAGCATGATCTTGTACTATACTGTTCTTCTCACATTGAAGTTCTGTAACAAGCATATTTATAGGATGATTTATGTAGTGAGGTACATTCCAGCTGCAACTAGGCCTATAATGAGGGAGAAACATGTTTTGACATCAGTTATATCCATGATTATGCAGGAAAATTGACCATGTAGTACTTTCAAAGCAGCAACAACAGCAAAAGTTATCGCTAAAGTTGAGAGTGGATGAGAGTCAGTCAAACAATACCTCCATCCCAAAGGATAAAGAGTTTGCTTCCAACAAGACCGTCGGAGAGAGATTATCACGAGTTTCTAACATTGGCAGTAGGTTTCTAACATATCCACTTAGCTGAGTTAAAACTACTCCTGTTGGACTTCTTTTAACATATTAAACACCAGATAAGAAATAACATATGAATGCTTACTAAATTTTCTTGTTAAGTGAATGCTGTTGACTTTCTACACAAAACGTATAAAATTACATATAGTTTCTGATAAAGCAAAATTAATTGTTTGTTAGTCAACAACAGTCAACGGTATAATTCTTGCAGTTCAGCACTCAATTATTGCTGTTCAGCCGTGGTTGCACTTCGGCTGTGACCCATGACATCCATTTTACTATCGAAGAGTAGGCCAAGGACTGTACCTCGGCATCAAACTCTAATATCAGCTTCAGCTTAAGCGCTACACTCCAGATCACTTCGGTCAGATTCAATATTGCACTTCGGCAAAGCCTAGTTTGGCACTTCAGCTGAAGAATTTGATATTGGAATAATTGTCAATCGTATTTCATCAATAGAAGTTACACGTATGTATAGTCATTAACTAACCGCCTATCAAACCCTAAGGAAAAGATAAGATAAGATTACAACAATAATTCAACAACTCTATCTACAAGTTGGTTACAACCAACAACTTTATCTACAAGTTGGTTAGAATAAAATTCTAACTAATTCAAATATTTTATCTCAATACTCCCCCTCAAGTTGGCGCATGAATGTTGACAATGCCCAACTTGCTGACAAAGAGATGAAAACGCGATAGACCAAGGGGTTTGGTAAACCCATCGGCTAGTTGGTGGGAACCCGGAACTTTGGTTGGAATAATAAGACCCGCTGCATAGTGTTGACGAACAAAGTGACAATCAATCTCAATATGCTTCGTGCGTTCATGAAAAACTGGATTAGCGACAATATGTAAAGCTGCTTGGTTATCATAGTAAAGAGAAACGGGTTGAGGAATATGTATACCAAGATCACGCAATAGTGTACGAAGCCAAACGATTTCACTGGTGGCATAAGCCATAGCACGATACTCAGCCTCAGCGGACGAACGCGAAACAACAGGCTGCTTTTTGAAACTCCAAGAAATGAGGGCAAATCCAAGAAAAATCATATAACACGTGGTTGAACGGCGAGTTATTGGGCAGCCATCTCAGTCAGCATCACAATATCCTGTAAGACTCAATGAAGTCGCAGTTGGCAAGAAAAGACCTTGTCCAGGCGCGCGCTTAAGATAGCGCAATAGGTGAAACACAGCATCGAGATGGCACTTTCGTGGTGTATGCATAAATTGACTAAGCATATTGACCGCAAAACAAATATCAGGACGTGTGACAGTAAGATAGAGAAGACGACCAACAATGCGACAATAAAATGCAGGATCATGTAAAAGGAGATCAGAATCATTAAACCGAAGATTTTGATCTATGGGTGTGCGGGCCGGTCGACATCCAAGTAGGCCACACTCAAGGAGAATGTCAAGGACATATTTACGTTGATTTAACACCATACCAGCAGGGGAACGAGCTACCTCAATCCCAAGAAAATACTTCAAAGGGCCCAAGTTCTTTATCTTAAACTGATGATCAAGATATGTCTTTAATGCTGTGATACGGGCAAGGTCATCGCCAGTGACAATAACATCATCAACATAAATGAGGACTGCTACAAAAGAAGACTCAGTGGACAAGAGAAATAAAGACGAATCTGCAGCAGACTGAGTGTACCCTAGAGCAATGATGGAAGTAGTAAATTTAGCGTACCAATTTCGTGACGCCTGGCGTAAACCATATAAAGACTTACGAAGCTTAAACACATGCTTCTCCCCCTGAACAGGAAAACCTGGTGGAATGCGCATATAGACATCCTCCGTGAGATCACCATGCAAGAAGGCGTTGTTGACATCCAATTGGTGAATGTGCCAACGACGCGCCACAGCTACTGCCAACAAGCAGCGAACAGTGACTAACTTAGCCACTGGGGCGAAGGTTTCAGTGAAGTCAACACCCTCGACTTGCGTATAACCACGAGCCACAAAACGCGCTTTATAGCGCTCAACTGTACCATCCGGATTGTATTTGATTTTGTAAACCTATTTAGATCCAATGATGCGTTTGCCAGGAGGAAGCGGAACAACAGACCATGTATGATTGGCTTCAAGGGCTGAAATCTCACGCTGCATGGCCTCACGCCAATGTGCATGTTTAACAGCCTGACAAAAAGAAACTGGCTCATCGCCCTCGGTGATAGCCGCCACATAGCAACGATAAGAGCGAGATAAACGAGTATAGGATAAAAACTGAGATAAGGGAAATACCATAGAGTTTGCTGTGGGACTGGGCAGCACAGTCGATGGCACGAGCGAAAAGGGTAACACAACATCAAAATCAGCAAGGCGATGCGGCAGCAGACGCTGTCAATGACTGCGCTGGGGAGGTAAGGTTTCGGATGGAGAGGGTGACGTGGGGTCCATGTGCTGGGAAGACTCAGCAGCTGAATGAGGACACTCAACCGAAGGTGGAGTGTCGTTAGAGGAGGCTGGTTACATATCCAGCGGCTGATGTGGGATGAAGGTAGAAGTATCCCAGCGGGAATTAGGGTCTGGCGCAGGTACCGTGATGTTGCTGGAAAAAGGAGAATACATTGCAAATGGAAATACATGTTCATGGAAAGACACATCACGACTAACGTAAAGTTTATGAGTAGATAAATCAAATATCTTATAACCCTTTTGTGATGTTGGATAACCAAGAAAGATACCCGGGGCCGACCTTAGTGCAAACTTATCACGACTATGATGATACGTATAACCATAACATAAACAACCAAAAACCCGAAGATGAGAGTAAGAAGGTAAATGTCCCATCAAGACTTCATATGGCGTTTTATTTTGTAGAATAACTGTGGGCATGCGATTAACAAGATAGACAGCTGTAAGAACACACTCCCCCCAGAACTGAATAGGCAAACTAGCATGAAAACGAAGAGTCCGAGCGACCTCTAAAATATGACGATGCTTACGCTCAACAACACCATTTTGTTGAGGAGTGTAAGCACACGAAGTTTGAGCATCGATCTCGTGATTAGTATAATAGTTGAGGATGGTGTGACTAGTAAATTCTGTCCCATTGTCACTACGAACACGTTTAACTTGTTTACCAAATTGAGTACGGACCCAATTAAAGAAATGAAACAAATAACGGTTAACTTCAGATTTAGAACCCATTAGATAGACCCATGTGGTACGACTATAATCATCAACAATTGTCAAAAAATAACGGGCACCAGATAAACTAGGTGTCTTATAAGGCCCCCAAATATCACAATGAACAAGATCAAAAGAATGTAAAGTTTTTCTGGCACTAACAGGAAAAGGCAAACGTGTTTGTTTTGCTTTGCTACAAGCATCGCAAAGAAGATCTTTATTTGAAACAATAACAGAAGGTAGGAAACGAAACTGCGAAAGAGGAAGGTGGCCCATGCGACGGTGCCAAACGGATTCATCTCTCTTTATTGCTGCCAGAGCAAGACTACGTGGACCCAGAATAAGGCTGTAGAGGCCATCGTGCTGCTTACCCACTCCAATCAGCTTCCTCGACGGCACCTCCTGCAAAACACAAAAATCAGGACCGAAAGTTAGCGCACACTTCATATCTTTCACCAGGCGACTAACAGAAATCAAGTTAAAAGCAAAATCTGGAACCCCCAAAACATCATGAAGGTTCAAAGAATCTGAGAGCTTGACAGTGCCAATGACGCGAACTGGCACATGTGTACCATCTGGTATTTTGGACAGTAGCCGCAACATTAGCATTAACAATAGTGGTAAACATAGACAAATTGTTGACAATATGTGCATTGGCTCCACTATCAAAAAGCCAACGTGAGGATAAGGATGGAGCAAAAGAAACTGTACCCGAGTCATTTTTGCCAGCTATCGGAACATTCGTGCCAAAGTTACCTCCATTCAAATGTTCAACAAACTGTGCCAACTGTTGCTGCTGGACCAAAGTAAGCCCTGCAAAAGTGGACGAAACTGGCGCAACAGAATCTGGCTACGCCACATCTGATTGCGCCACAAGCCCTTTGGCTGAATCCCCCAGGACTATTTTTCCTGAACCAGCAAGCCGTTCCTTTCGACCACGAGGAACATTCCAGTGAGCGGGGTAACCAATCAAATCATAACAGGTCTCACGTAAATGTCCGAGCTTGCCACAGTAAGTACAACGAGGCCGCTCCCCCTTACCCTTGACTCTCGAACTTCGGCTGTCACCAGACGGCTGCCATGCCGCCAAAGCAGCGGCTTCGAACTGAGAGGAATGACTTTGAGCAACTACCCGTTGCTTCTCCTCCTGTGCAACAATGGCATACACACGCCCAAGCGACGGTAAAGGATCTATACTTAAAATGTGTGAACGTAACGTGTCAAAGGACTCATCAAGACCCATCAGAAAATCGAACACCATCTCCTTTTCACGAACTTTTTCGATTGCTTTGGACAAACCGCACGTGCATAGTCCACAACTGCAAATAGGAACCGCATCAAATGACTGAAGCTCTCCCCAGAGAACTTTGAGACGGCCATAATACGCCGTGACCATGCTCCTCTCCTGTCTGAGGGAAGCAATGGCGCGACGAAGCTCATACACAGGCGCATCAATGCCCTGAGTGAAACGCTCCTCCGAATCCACCCACACATCACGGGCTGAGTTCGCGTGGGCTGCTGTGCCTTGAAGTTCTTTGGCTAAAGAATTTGATAGCCATGCCAAAACGAGGGCATTGCATTGCTGCCACACAGAATAATTGCCAGAGGTAGTGTCTGGACGTTTGATAGTTCCATCCACAAACCCTGACTTGTTCTTAGACCGCAAAGCGTTGACAAAGGCCTTGCGCCAGACAAAGTAGTTCTCCCCATTTCTCCCAATGGTTGAGTAACAAATACAAGACCCGGATGATCAGATGGATGAAGGTAATATGCAGATTTAGGATCGGTAGTAGACAATGATTGTTCGGCCATGATGTCGAAAGTGAAACAACAAAAAAACGACGAAGAAACAGATGAATTTGTGAATGTATGACTTGGGGGACAAAGAATGTAAAAAAACAACGCAGGAAGGAAAACGACTGTTGCAAGTGAATGATGATCACAAAGCTTCCTGGAAGATCGACAAACAAGAATCAAATTTGATACGCTCTGGTACCATGAAGAATTTGATATTGGAATAATTGTCAATCGTATTTCATCAATAGAAGTTACACATACGTATAAGCATTAACTAACCGCCTATCAAACCCTAAGGAAAAGATAAGATAAGATTACAACAACAATTCAACAACAACTCTATCTACAAGTTGGTTACAACCAACAACTTTATCTACAAGTTGGTTAGAATAAAATTCTAACGAATTCAAATATTTTATCTCAATATCAGCAAAGGAATCAAGCATGGCATCACATCGTAGAACCATCAGGCAGAAGTGCAGTTCAAAGAAAGAGTACACGCCTGGTTATTCAGCCTGTACACGCCAAAGTCACTTCAGCAGACCTACTAGTCACATCAGCTGGCATGCCGGTCATATCAGCAGACCTACTGCGTCATAGGTCTTCTGCCCCAAGCAAACATCTCATCCGCTATCAGAGGCCAAGGGCAGGAAAAGCTAATAAAAGCAAGTCAATGCAGACCTGAAAAAGGGATCCGATCCGAAAAATCTCTTCTTCATACAACCTGGAGCTAATACACTGAACTTTCTCTTCGGCTAAGACCTATGAGAATTTTCTAAATCCATACACTAAACTATATTCTCAGTGAGAAATGGCCCAAACTGACTTAAGCTTCAGAGGGTTTTACCCGGGGTCATCCCCCCAGACCTTTGATCTTTGCTTCCTTGTGCAGGACTTTCAGGAAGCTATTCCAGCTACCATCTACAAACCAGTTAACTATTTTTCAATTTAACTGACGACGTTCATTTGAGGTCATCTTTGACCCTTGGTGAAGATCCGGCTTCATCATTTGGCGCTAGAAGGAGGGCCCTTTGTCCCTTAATCCAGTATAAAAGTTCAAAAACAAAACAGCCAACATTTTTCCCATGACGAAAGGTCGTCGTGAAGGTTTGGGTGAGTCGTCCAACCCACCACGACGCATGGTCACGCGCTCAGGCATCCTTGAACAGGTTTCTCGGATACCTGAGTCGCCTAATCCTGATCCTATTCCGGAAGTTTCAAGGGAGGAAAGGAATAAAGCGATGAAATACGTTGCAGAGAACATGGACATGTTCGAAGCTGTGGTGCAGCTTCTCAAAAGCAAAAAGCCTGAGGTGCAAAATATGGAGGAAGATCCACATTTTCCCCCTAGAGAAGTATCACAAACCCAGTCTTCTTGACCGCCTAGAGGCTTTATGGCGGATGCTAGGAGACACAGTTTCAAAGCTCCAATCGTGGAGTCAGAGCATTTGTCTAGACCTCATTTAAGTGTGAGGTCAAAGTTTTTAAAGAGCGTCCCCAGGGACGAAGAAGTTTCTCGCAGGCCGAGAGCTTATTATGAGGAACACAGACACGAATTTGTGCAGGCAGCCCAGGAAAGTCCCTTTTCCTGGGATATTGCAGAATATCTGGCGCCAGACAGTTTCAAGGTGCCAAAGATGGACACTTATGATGGGATAACAGATCCCACGGATCATCTCTTCTAGTTCTAAACTGCGATGAGTCTGAAAAACATCCCAAATCCTCTGCGTTGTAAAACTTTTCCTTTGTATTTACGGGGGAAGGCAAGGAGATGGTTCCAAGAGCTCACATCAAAATCAGTAAAATCTTTCAAACAGCTGGCACATTTGTGAAGAACTCATCCCATCTGATGACTTTGAGACAAGGTCCAGATGAATCTGTGTTGAAGTACATGCAACGTTTCTCAGATGAATCACTGCAGGTCAGTGACAGAAATGAGAGCGTAAAAGCTGCTGCCTTTATCAACAGTCTCCGAGCTGGCCGCCTCTTCTCCCAACTGGCTGAAGAGGGACCTACAACCTTAAGAGAATGCTTGGAGAAAGCTCACTAGTTTGCCCGAGGAGATAAGGCAAACAGATTGAAGAGGGAACCCGAGCAAGGAGCTCGGCAAGAAAGCCGATCCGGTTCCAAGAAGGAGGATCGGCACAAGGAAGGAAAACCCCACGATCAGCGCAGCACGTTCGATCGCTTGGGAGGAAAAGGCAAGGGTGGTAATGAGGGCTTACCCCTCTTGGCCTCGAAAGATTATATTTTGGCCGTCGTGGAAAAAGACAGTCTGAGGACATATCCAGAGCCTCTGTATGGACCTAGGACAAAGAGAAACCCTAAACTCTATTGCCACTACCACAGAGATATTGGGTATGATACAGAAGATTGCAGGCAGCTGGCTCAGGCTATTAAACAACTGATCGGACAGGGTCATTTAAAGAAGTTTTATGACCCTCGATCACGCCTGAACAATCGTCTAGATTCCCACAAGGACCCTCAGAAGGACAAGTGCTGACCAGAGTCTCCACCTCGGCATTGCAGGATTGACGATGATGGGGAGCAAGGAAGGCAAGGGGCTGTAGGTCGGCCACAAGTCAATACTATTATATATACAATCTCTGGAGGTCCACATCACACAGGTCAAGGAGCACCTAGTTCCTCAGGAACCTCATCAGGTCCACCATTTAAAAAAGCCAAGATGGCAAGAGAACTGACTTATGGGCCAGAAGATCCCATTTCGCTGGACTCCAACAACACAGGTTTAGTAATAGAGCTGTGCATACACCTTGCTCCCGATAAAGTTGTGCAGGTCCGGCGTGTATATGTGGACACCGGCAGTGCCGTAAATATAATGTTCTATAGGGTATATCAGCAGCTTGGTTTACCTGATTCCTTGATGAGGCCAGTTAATTCTTCTTTATATGGTTTCACTGGAGCTGCAGTGCGGCCAGCAGGACTGGTTACACTCAGCTGCAGTTTTGACAAACCCCCGGCCTATCGGTGTATATGGATAGACTTTTTGGTCATCAAGGAAATGTCTGCATACAACGTCATTTTGGGCCGACCAGCTCTGGTGGCTTTGGAGGCCATTGTTCACCTCTGCACGTCAGCATGAAGCTTCCCACTCCAGGGGAAGTGGCAACTATACAAGGTGATACACAAATGGCACAGAGTTGCTACGCTATCGCTACCAAGGGAAACGAATCAGTTCAGCAAGTCAGCCTTAATGAACTGATACCTTCAGACGAGGAACACTTACAGTCGGATGATGCAGTGCAAGACTTCGTCCTTGATCCGAGCAGGCCTTAAAACGTCATAAAAATCAGGACCTGAATGTCATCTGAACTATTAGCTCAGCTGCAGGATCTGCTGAGAGAATTTGCGATTATCTTCGCATGGACTGCTGAAGATACGCCTGGGATCCATTCACATCTGGCTGAGCATAAGTTAAATGTTGATCCTTTGGCGAAGCCAGTAAAGCAAAAGAAGCGGAACTTTGCACCAGAAAGGAATAAAGTCATCGAAGAAGAAGTCAAAAAGTTATTGGCTATAAAATTTATTGTTGAAGTGCTTTATCCGATCTGGTTGGCTAACCCAGTGGTGGCCCCCAAGCAGGACGAATCATGGAGAATGTGTATGGACTACACTGATCTCAACAAGGCATGTTCAAAAGATTTTTATCCACTCCCGAAAATTGATAGGTTAGTGGATTCAACACTTGGGCATGAAATCTTTGATTTCTTGGATGCCTTTAAAGGCTATCATCAGATCATCGTGGCTATAGAAGATCAGGAAAAAACTGCTTTCATAAAAGAGTCAGGTACTTATTGTTATGTAACTATGCCATTTGGACTGAAGAATTCCGGGGCCACCTATCAGCGTCTGGTCAATTCCTTGTTTGGTGAACAAATTGGCCGGATAATGGAAGTCTACATCGACGATATGCTTATCAAGAGCAGGACTCTTGATCAGTATATTCAAAATTTAAGGGAAGTCTTTACTGTGCTGAGAGACTCATGTATGAGACTAAATCCAAAGAAATGCACGTTTGGAGCACGCACTGGAAAGTTTCTGGGATACATGGTTTCCAAAGATGGGGTACAGGTAAATCCCGCCAAGGTTGAAGCCTCACAAAACATGCATCCCCCTAGGAACATAAAGGAAGTGCAGAGGTTAACGGGCCAAATTGCTGCACTGAACAGATTTCTATCCAAATCTGCCTAGAGATCCCTTCCTTTTTCCCAGGTCTTGAAGAAGAAGACAGCTTTCCAGTGGGACGATCAATGTCAAAAATCCTTTGATGAACTGAAGTCCCATCTGGCTGAGGTGCCAATGCTGACTTCACCTTTGCTTGGAGAAGAGCTATATATATTCCTTTCAACGTGCAAAGAAGCTGTCAGCGCAGTCCTGCTCAGGGAGCAGGATAATGTGCAAAGGCCCATCTATTTCGCAAGCAAAATCTTACATGGGCCTGAAATGAGATACCCTAATGCTGAGAAGGTAGTCTTAGCACTCGTAGTGGCAGCGAGGAAGTTCAGGCCTTACCTGCAAGCTCATCCTATTATAGTGGTCACTGACCAGCCCTTGAAACAAATCTTATCAAGGCCAGACACATCCGGCCGAGCTGCCAAATGGGTTGTGGAGCTTGCAGAGTATGATATCCAATGCAAATCAAGAACTTCTATCAAAGCCCAAGCCTTAGCAGACTTCTTGTCGGAAGGGATATCCGTAGAGGAAGATGTCAAGTCAGCAGCTGATTGGACATTATATGTGGATGGGTCTTTCTCCAAAGATGGTTGTGGAGCAAGACTCCTAATCATCAACCCCAACAGAGAAGAGTTTGAATATGCCCTGCGGTTCGACTTTGAATCAACTAATAACGAGGCAGAATACGAGGCCCTCATAGCAGGACTAGGCCTCGCAAGAAAGTTGGGGGCAGAACGAATCATTTCCCGGAGTGATTCACAATTGATCGTTTCTCAGATCAACGAGGATTATGAAGCCAAAGAGAAAAACATGAAAAAATATTTGGCTAAAGTGCTGCAGCTCGGTCAAGCATCCGAGCACTTCAGCATCGAATATATCCCCAGATCTTCCAACAAGAGAGCTGACGCGTTATCTCGGCTAGAATCATCCACTTCAACAACTTTGGGAAAGAAGATAGTTGTGGAACTAGTAAAGCATCGTGCTTTTGATGCTAATGAAGTGCTTCAAGTGGACTATCGCAATACTTGGATGGACGAAATCGTCAACTTCTTGCAGCATGGAATTCAACCCAAGGACAAATGTGCAGCTCGGCGCCTTCGATTGAAGGCAGCAAGGTATGCCCTTTTTAACGACCACTTATATAAAAAATCATTTTCACAGCCTTGGTTGAAGTGTGTGACTGAGGAAGAAGGAGATTACATCCTTCGGGAGATGCACCAAGGGATCTGTGGGAATCATTCTGGTGCACGGTCGTTAGCAAGAAAATGCTATCTTGCTGGATATTATTGGCCCACTCTGCGCCATGATGCAGAAGAATTGGTCAGGAAATGTCAAGCGTGTCAAGTCCATGCTCCAATGTCCCATTTACCAAGCCAAGAGCTCACTTCTATTGCAAGTCCCTGGCCATTTGTACAGTGGGGATAGATCTTGTTGGACCTCTGCCCCAAGCTCCAGGATCAGTTAGATTCCTGGTTGTTGCCATTGATTACTTCACCAAATGGGTGGAAGCATAGCCTTTAGCCACAATAACGGGAAATCAGATCAAAAAGTTCTTGCGGAAGAATGTCATATGCCGCTTCGGCCTTCCACAAGTCCTTGTATCAGACAATGGAAAACAATTCGCTGATGACTTTGTTAAGAGTTGGTGTGCCGAGCTCAAAATCGAACAGCGATTCACTTCGGTAGCACACCATCAGGCTAATTGACAAGTGGAACTGGCGAACAGAACGATCAAGGACGGACTGAGAAAACGTCTATACCAAATTGGGGAAAGTTGGGTAGATGAACTCCCGAGCGTATTATGGGCATATCGAACTACTCCTTCAACCTCTACTAAGGAAAAACCATTTTCCTTAGTATATGGCACTGAGGCAGTCATCCCAGCCGAAGTTGGTTCTAGCTCTACTCGAGCGGATTATTATTCTGCTGGAACCAACAACCAGGAGTTACGGCTGAATTTGGATGAACTGGAGGAGAAAAGGGAACAGGCTCATGTTCGCATGGCACAGTACAAAAATCTAATTGCTCAATACTACAATTCTCGAGTACGGCCAAGATCATATCAAGTGGGGAATTTGGTATTGCGCAACAATGAAGCAAGCCATGCAGCACCGATTGGGATTTTTAACCCTAAGTGGGAAGGACCTTATCGGATAGAGGAAGTGCACTCAAATAGGGCCTATAAATTACAGACTTTGGAAGGCAAAACTTTACCAAGAACTTGGCATTCTACTCATTTAAGGCTTCTACATCAATGATGAATTTCACCTCAGCATGTCAGTGGTTTTCCCAAAGAAGTCCTTCACATTATTCTTTACTAGCAGTGCTAGAAAAATGTAGATCATTTATTGCCAGTGATATTGAAGATTGAATAAAACAATATTCATGACAGAGTCAAGTAGTGATTCATTCATTTTGCCTAAATGGATAAAGTAACAGGTTTACTTTATCTAAAAATTATTGTTAGTGGCAAGTTAAAGCCTGGCAGAGCTGCAGTTCAGTCGAGCAGCGTGACATTTTAGGCAGAGCCAAGGGCCAAGGCAGAAGACAAATATTTGCAAACTATGGAAATAGAGTAAGTAAAACTTCGCAATGCAGAAGAAAAATACTTACATAACTATGGATATAGAGCAAATGGAACTTCGCAGAGCAGAAGACAAATGTTTGCAAACTATGGAAATAGAGTAAGTAAAACTTCGCAGTGCAGAAGAGAAATACTTACATAACTATGGATATAGAGCAAATGGAACTTCGCAGAGCAGAAGACAAATATTTGCAAACTATGAAAATAGAGCAAGTAAAACTTCGCAGTGCAGAAGAAAAATACTTGCATTAACTATGGAAATAGAGCAAATGAAACTTCGCAGAGCAGAAGACAAATATTTGCAAACTATGGAAATAGAGTAAGTAAAACTTCGCAGTGTAGAAGAAAAATACTTACATAACTATGGATATAGAGCAAATGAAACTTCGCAGAGCAGAAGACAAATATTTGCAAGCTATGGAAATTGAGTAAGTAAAACTTCGCAGTGCAGAAGAAAAATACTTACATAACTATGGATATAGAGCAAATGAAACTTCGCAGAGCAGAAGACAAATATTTGCAAACTATGGAAATAGAGCAAGTAAAACATTGCAGTGAAGAAGAAAAATACTTGCAATAACTATGGATATAGAGCAAATGAAACTTCACAGAGCAGAAGACAAATATTTGCAAACTATGGAAATAGAGCAAGTAAAACTTCGCAGTGGAGAAGAAAAATACTTGCATTAACTATGGAAATAGAGGAAATGAAACATCGCAGTGCAGAAGAAAAATACTTGCAAACTATGAAATAGAGCAAGAAAAGTTTCTCACGCCGAAGACAAATACTTGCATTGACTATGGACATAGAACAAGTAAAGCTTCGCATGAGACAGACAAGGAAATTGAAACAAGCTGAAGAGCAAGATTGGAAAAAAGTGGATTTTCATTAAAAAAATTCATCTATTACAACTACAGAAAATTACAAGGAAAAAATCCTAGACTACTCCTCTTGGTCAACCTCTCTGAGATCAACCCCTTCCTTGAATTGCTCAAGTAGCTTGTCAAATACAGCTTTGGCCTCAGGGTTGTAGAGATCGGCATGTTGAGGATGGTCCTTGTCCAAGGCTGGATGGACTTCTTGGCAAGCTTTAATTGCACAAGTTTGCCCCATTGCCAGAACAGCGCCTTGCATTTTCAGCAGATTGTCTTCAAAGTACTGTGACTTCCTGAACTCAGCAACAGCAGACTTCTTGATCTCTTCAGCTTGAGACTCAAACTGACAGATGAGCTCAGCTTTGCTCTTCTTCTCTGCTTCGAGTTGTTGGGCCAGATCATCATTAATCTTTTGATCAGCTTTAGACTGGCTCTTCAGCTGGGACAATTCTTGCTCACAATCATGGAATCCCTTCTGGAAGAACTCCAACTCAGCCTGGGTCTTGGTGGATGCCAGCTCTAGGTTGGAGATAGCTTCCTTCAGCTCGTCCACTTGCGAATTTGCTACTGCCAGCCGAGTGTAGGACTCCTCCTTGCCTTCCCTAAGCTGGGAATTATCAGATTTTAAGGAGTCCAACTCTGATTTCGTTGAGTCCATCTCTAACCTCAACGTCTTCAGCTCAGCATCAATCTCTTCCATCCTGGAGTTGTCAGGCCTTGCCATCTCTGCCAACTCATCATTGGCCTTCTTCAACTCGGCGTTCTCCTCAGAGAGTTTGACTACCATGCTAAGCATCTCTTCTGCTCTCCTCAGCGTGTCACATTCCTGAGCTCGGTACTGCAAAAGTCAATATAGTCAAATAGGAACTTCAACAACTCAAGTAAAAATTTTTGAGAAATATGAAGGAAGCCTACCATGGACATGTTTCTGAAGTATGTGTTGAGAGCAGAATCTTAGTCTTGCAGTGCAAAACGGTCCCAGTCCATGGGCAACACTGGCAGATCTGCCAGCTTTCTTGCCACCCCTGGATGGGCAGCCGTGTCGACAAAGCAGTACACCAGGTTCTTCCAGGCCCGGCGGTGCTGATGAGAAGGCTCTTCTCCAGTTGGAGCCTTCCCAAGAGGATGCTGAGGAGCCTCCTCCCCAGAATTTATGGCAACTCCTCTAGTGGGGGCATTTTTTGGATCCCTTATGATCAACCCCACTGAAGGAGAAATTGATGCCGTCGAGGCTGAAGTAGAACTTGGTGCAGCAGGAACTGGAGCAGAAACTGGTGCCGCAGGAGCTGGAGCAGCACTTGATGGCGCAGTAGGGGGAGTAATCTTGGCTTGCGGAGCCTTGATGATGACCTTGGGAGGAGGAGCAGTCTTCTTGGAGCCTGCCCCACCCTTTGCAGCGGATTTTAGTGGAGAGGCTGGGGCCTCAGAAGCCTTCTTCTTCAGCGGCTGAGCTGCAGCCTGAACAGGCTTCTTGACTGTAGCAGATGAAGTGCCAACTGAAGAAGGGGCTTCAACAAAAACTCAGGTTAAAAATGCTGAAGTAAGACAGATTAGGTATCAACACTGAGATTGCTAGTTTTTACCTCGTTTGGGTGAAGGAGCAACAGGAGGAGCAGGCAGGGCCTACACCTCAGTGGAAGTCTTGGAGGACGGCTGAGCAGAGGGTGGTTGCCTATCCTCTCTCTTCCTCTTCTTGGGAACCAGTTTCTTCAACTTGCCCAGATTTTCAGACACCATGGTTCCTGCAAAACGCAACAACAGATTAGTCAAGATGCATACGAAACATTAAGAAAAACCAGAGACGTTTGAAGCTTGGATACATACCCAAGATTAAGGCTAAGGCAGATGAGCCAAGGGATTCAAACTGGTGTGATGGCCACATGTGATACAGATCGGCCATCTTTACAACCGACCTGTCTACCATCTTCCAGTCTATGGCTTGGGAAAGCCGCAGTAACCTCGAGGCTTCATCGCAGGCTTTTTCGCTTGGCCTCTTGTTATCTGCAGGGCCGGATTTCCAGAGGGTTCTCTCAGGTAACCCTAAGGCCTTGACGAAGAAGAAGCGGCCTTTCCAATTTTTGATGGAAGAGGGGATGTTTATGACGTGGTTAATTACTTTATTAGGATGTCTCCTACTAAAGTAGTACCAGCTTTCTTTGTGTTTACACACAAACATCCCTCTGAAGACGGTTAAGTCGAACTGAGCTTCAGCTGCTCTCAGGTAGAGCAGATAACTGGCGATGACTTTCAAGCCGTTGGGCATTATCTGAGGTAATCTAAGACTATAAAAGTCAAGGATTTGAAGAAAAGGGTCAGGAACAGGAAGGTCAAACCCTGATTTGAAGTATTCTTCATAAACTGCCTCATACTCAGCGGGTGGATCATAGGCAGTTTGATGAGGAAGAGGCAAAATTGGAGAAAATGTATCTCTATCTATGTTAAAGTCAGTACAAAATTTGGAAAGGTCAGCAATTTTTAAAGTGCATGCTGAATTTTGCACTACTGGAGAAGGAGAACCCCTGTTAATGGACAACAGGGGTACTATGGAGGAAGAGGTAAAAGCAACTTTAGGAGGTCCACCAGCAAGGCGTAACCTCCTCAAAGGACGGTTATCCCCACTGGAGTCAGACCTCTCTAAGGATTGGACCTCTTGGTCCCCTTCCAGATCAGCTTGATAAGAATGAGTGGATTTATTTTGGGAATCCGAAGAAGGAGGTGATGAAATAACAAAAGCCATGAGTGAGATGAAGAAATGCTTACAGAAGATTGAAGGGTTGAGCTGGAAGGAAGAGCACCGGAATAAGGATGGAGAAAGGCTTAGAAGACGAAGAAGAAGAACTAAAAGCGGAATAGGCAGAATGCAGAATAGAAGAAGAAGAAAAGAAAGAATTAGTGCAAGTGTCCCTATTTATAAGAAGGAAAAGCAAAGTTGCAACTTTTCGTTTGAAATTCGAAGAGGCGATGGTTCAGGTATTTTTCCCCCCTCGGGAGCTGAAACCGCCGAAAAGATAATGATGAGGCGTTGGAATTAACGCTTATATTAAAAGCGGGAATTACGGTGCAGATAAGAGGATAATTGCCCAATTTATGGAGACACGTCACAGACTCAAAATAGATTTGTCTGCCCTCACAGTTCAGCTCAGCCACACAAAATCTGGGGGCAAATGATAAACCAGAATTAATAGTTTGTTAGTCAACAACAGTCAACGATATAATTCCTGCAGCTCAGCACTCAATTATTGTTGTTCAGCCGTGGTTGCGCTTCGGCTGTGACCAATGACATCCATTTTACTATCGAAGAGTAGGACAAGGACTGCACCTTGGCATCGAACTCCAATATCCGCTTCAGCCTAAGCGCTACACTCCAGATCACTTCGGTCAGATTCAATATTGCACTTCAGCAAAGCCTAGTTTGGCACTTCAGCAAAGGAATCAAGCATGGCATCACACCGTAGAACCATCAGGCAGAAGTGCAGTTCAAAGAAAGAGTACACGCCTGGTTATTCAGCCTGTACACGCCAAAGTCACTTCAGCAGACCTACTAGTCACATCAGTCGGCCTACCGGTCATATCAGCAGACCTACTGCGTCATAGGTCTTCGGCCCCAGGCAAACATCTCATCCGCTATCAGAGGCCAAGGGCGGGAAAAAGCTAATAAAAGCAAGCCAATGCAGACCTGAAAAGGGGATCCGATCCGAAAAATCTCTTCTTCATACAACCTGGAGCTAATACACTGAACTTTCTCTTCGGCTAAGACCTATGAGAATTTTCTAACTCCATACACTAAACTATATTCTCAGTGAGAAATGGCGCAAACTGACTTAAGCGTCGGAGGGTTTTACCCGGGGTCATCCCCCCGGGACCTTTGATCTTTGCTTCCTTGTGCAGGACTTTCATAAAGCTATTCCAGCTACCGTCTACAAAGCAGTTAACTATTCTTCAAATTAACTGACGACGTTCATTTGAGGTCATCTTTGACCCTTGGTGAAGATCCGGCTTCATCAGTTTCAAAATTTGACTTTATACATTTCTCGCGAAGATTATGCATTATTTGTGAACAATTGATGGATCAAAAGATAAAACTGTTAATCGATATCACTGTCCTCGATAAGTCAAAGACTTTCCAGCTTGGACTAACAAGGTGAGACAGAAAGCACACTTTATATATGGAGAGCTTCACCAGATCGTGAGGAAAAGAAGTTGTAAAAAAGACATGGGCACGATGATCCTTCCGAGGACATATGCCTAACGAATCTAAAAATAACGCCGGATATAAAGATACGCGATATGGTGTTCTTTTCCAAATAACCAGTAAAAAATTTCTGTGCATAAAATGGCTATAATGTCATATTCATCTGGGCCTCTTTGAAACGAAACGAGCATAACCAAAGGATCAAAGCTAGTACATCATGTGCCCATGATTAGGGTTGAGATTTCTTACCCCAACTTTTCTCACCCCCTTTGTGACCACGCGACACGTGGCAGCAAAGACAGTGGTGAGGCTAGATGAGGGTGAAGTGATCCTATCCCCCATGATTATAAGACTCAACAGCGACGACAAAATGACCAACCGGCGCCCATCTCGCAGAGACCATTTTGTCCTCATGGAACCCTCGATTTCATTGGGCCTTTTGTTGAAGCAGAATACACTAGCAACCAGCCATTTAATAGAGTGTATAGAAAGATAAACAAGAATGCATGAACACATTTCGAACACCAACGGGATGGCTACTGCAATTTGCCCTTATATCTAAATCAGCCAAAAGAACAACGGGTAAGACTACTGCTTTGTGACCTTGAGGTCACAGGTTTGAGTCGCGGAAACAGCTTCTTACACTTTTGTAAGGGTACATACATCAGATCGCAAAACGATCCGGACCCTCCTCAGACCCTGCATAAACGCACGAACCTAGTACACCGGGAATGTCTTTTATCCAAATCAGCAAAGAACGTCCTTACAAAATTACATAGATAAGACCCTTTCTGAGTACAAGTGCCTCATGAATCAAAAAATATATATACATCTGAACGTAAACATTTCTAAACTAAAAACATGTTCACTTCTCAGAAAGGAGAAACTGAATCCGGTATATAAAACCACAGGACCTGAACAATGTACTATTACTTGAGCCTCGTTGCAATCAACATCAATAATATACAAGGATCAAAGGAAGTTTGACAAGTTAAATATGTACATTAGATGTGCTTATAATTACTAGACTCGAGAACAAGGATAAAACAAACCACCCGGCACGCGCTTCTGCGGTCTATACACTTCTGAAACAGACGCATCTCCATAATCAGAGATTGACCCTCTATAAACAAGTATAAAATTAGCTAGGAGAATAGGTTGATGACAATGCAAATGAAAAGAAAGAGGGACATCAACAGGAGAACCAGTAAGTAAAACACACTTCAAGCAGCTTTAACTCCTCTGCAGTGTATCTCAGCTTACCTTTTCCCCATTTTAACATCAATATGTTACTCCACCTATGTACAGATTGCTCCACCCATGTAGAAGCTCTGCTCCGATTACTCTGGAGGATCCATCATCCACAAGAACAATGCTAGCACCCAATAAAACAATTATGTGCTTGAATGCTTCCGAGCCTCGGTCTATACAAATGTACATTGTTCAATAATTAGTAACTGCTGCCAGCAATATTTATTTATTGGCTCAATAATTATGTCAGATGCTCCCCAAACTCGTTGATGCCTTCTAGAGCTTCTCATCAAAATCACCCCTTGGACTTTCCAAAGAATCCCCCGAGTAAGACCCATCAGGTCGACGGATGCAGATGTTCAGATTGCTCGAATGAAAGAGTTCCTATTCAAACAAGAAGAGGCTTAGATACAACACCAATACAAGAAGAGGCTTAGATACAAGAAGAGGCTTAGATACAACACCAATACAAGAAGAGGCTTAGATACAACACCAATAGAAAACCGTAAAGTGGTGCTCCGCTATAAATGATGGCCTAGCTTCATTTGAGTTTCAAAAAGACTTCAAAAACCGTGCAGTAAGTCTTGTACAGGATAGCTAAATGAGTCTCAATAAGACTCCTAAATGTCAAGATGGTCATACTGCTACAAGCCCAAAAGGTGGGGCAAAACAAAGCAGGCTGTAGAAACACATGAATGGAAGGAAAATAACTAAACCAATAAGCAAAAGCTGTTCAACCAAAAAAGAAAAGGAAAAAAAGAACAATTATCAGATATCGTGGGTAAGACATTTTTCAATCCATAGACAAATTTGATTTCTTTTTCCCTCCTTTATTTATCCACTTGTTAGACGGAATAACAACAAAGATAGGGCAAACTATCTAATAGTACCTGATCACTTAAGACTTCACCTTCTGACCGGAAAAGAATAGGCCGGCATCGCTTATCTTCATTCATCAAGCTTGAATTCTCGAAGTGAGCAACAAGGGCAGCGTTTCCTTGGATGCGTGCATAGGCCAAGGAAGCAACCTTTTCGCTGTTGAACTTTTCCCACTTCTTGCCATTGAATACCTGTAATACAGACCAGTAAGAATTAATGCTACTTAGATTTCAGACACTAGCAGAAATGACACAAGTACATAAAACCAACCAATGGAAGTGAAACACCAACCATAAATTCGTCAAGCAAAGGATACTTTTGAATTATGTTAGGAGTGGTTGATGATATTGGTAATTTGGATTGACCTTTTATAAGCTCAAGGAATTTATGCCAGCAATGAAGATACAAGTATATGAAGCCAATTTATAGATGTGAGAAACCAGTTATAAATGTAGGTCTCAACCAAAGTACTCTTAAAATTCTATAAGATTTGAACTGATGATATTGATAGCTAGACTTATCCTTTAAAAGCTCCAGATTTATGGTATAAAACGATCACATTTGTGTATGGTTCAAGGCTTTTTCGCGCTAGGTGAGGTTAGCTATATCTTCTTTTTTTTGTAAATAAAATTTCACATATCAGCTTTATGAGACAAATTTACAGACGTGTACTACCATGAGTACGTGTTAGCAAGCTAGTCAGTGATATAGACTTGTTCAAAATACAAAAAGGCAAAGTTTCATTATAATTCCAATTCCAATTCCAATTCCAAATAACTATGACTAACCTATGAAACTTTGCCAACTTCAAAATGCAAAAGTCTATATAACCTATATGGGGTAGAGTCCCTGAGACTCTCCAGATCTAGCAAAATATGGCAAGCTTCAATGGCCCCCCTATTTAAGACAATAAGGCCTGTGATACAAATGCAATAGCAGAAGAAGACCAACAGCAACACGTCCTTTGGAGGAGCATTCCAACCAACCAAGACTACATATCCTTTCATTCCAACATCAAGAGACTTCCCATTTCTCCCATCAAACCATTCAAGTTCAACGTAGGCGGCCAAAAGTCCTGGGCATGGGCAGGGAATATAGGAATTGCACTAGACCATAGATTATCCTGCCCAAATAAGTCACACAAGCCAAATGGACACAAACACACAGACACGCAGAAAGAAACAGAAATGGCACACAGATTCAGTTATTAACAGCAGTATTCTATAAAAGCAGAAATTCTATGGACAGAAATTATCATGCAGCAACTAGACAACTCAAGAATGAAAACCCCAGGTTAATGGAAAGAACCTCGTAGAAGGAGACAATACTAGCAGGGGAGACCATGTTGATGAATGCATAACCAACATTGCACTTATTCTGAAACAAAATCGAAAAAGAACATATAAGCTGATGTTGCCAAAAGGAACAAAGATCAATAAACCAACAAACCAGGAGTAAAAAAAAGAGTACCTTGAAATCAATAGGCAAATAAATAAAATCATAAGTACCCCGATGACTTTCATCAATAGCTGCAAGTAACATCTTGGACGTATACCTTGTGGAGTTTAATAAACAATTAAAGAGGGGAGAAGAAAGCAAAAAAGATCAAAAGATATAGTCAGCACAAAATTCCCATCAGTTAAAACTTGGAAGAATAATTAGAGCAAAATTAATTGCATTTACTTGTTTGGGATGTTTTTTATCATTAAAGTAGTCCTGGTATCCTCCCCGCTTTTGATCTTCTCCAAATCAAGTTGATATTGCTTTTTATTTTCCATCTGGTTTGCACTTTCAACCCTTCTGTTTCGACCACGTTCAATTAATCCCTCAAGGTTGCTTGACCCTACTCCTCCATAAGATCGATTTCCAAAATATACAGGTCCATTCCTTGCTAAGGACATTACTCTGGGACTAGGAGAACCACTCTCAGCAAACTTTCCAGCAAAAGCAACACCAAAGTTCATGGACCCAAGATTCATTGCATGGTTTCCATTCTGGGGACTTAAACTCATGGACCCAAGATTCATTGCACGACTTCCATTCTGCGAACTTAAACCCGCATTTCCAAATGCCATTTGACTCATATAGGATGTTTCTGGTGACTCCGGGAAGAACCCAAATTGCCTCTCCAGAGGAACTCCAGATGGCGCAGATCCAACATGATTATGTGAACCAAGGAACGACCCTTGACTACTGGTGAACAGGTGACTCTGTCCATGTCTACTGGGTGCAAATGGGTGGCCCATAGTCGATGTAGACCAAGAAGATGAACTGGCTTTCTCGGCTTGGAAAGTAGGGCTACCCCAAAGAAACTGAGGACCAGAGAGCGTCGCAGTACTAGGGGACTTGGATTTCAAGTCACCCAAAGGTGAGACAGCTACAGGACTTAAACTCGTCTGCAAAGGAATTAGATAAAAGAATTCTTTAAGCCACTCATTTAGCAGGTTTACCATTAAAAAGTAGTCAATTCACTTGCTTACCCTCGCAGGGTCTTTACCAATTGGTGCAATTTTTCCAGGGCTTGAAAAGTGACCAGGAAGAATAGAGGCTAATCCAGGCAAATGATTGTTACTGACTGGGCTAATTGTTTCCAGAACAGGTGACTGACTCAAACCATGCAGCGAATTTTGCTCAACTGGACTACCAAAAGTGGGCCAGCAACCTGAAAAGAAAAGGGACGACATAAATTTTCAGTTTGTCATGAGCCAACTATGGTTCTCCTTGTATCAGCCAGCACTAGCCAACCATACCAGGGGGAGAATTGGCCACAGGTGATCCAACTTGATGCCTGAATCTACGTGCATCATCATGTTCCAGCTCTTGTGTCAACTGCTGCATCAAGCTACTCAGGAAAGGAGTAGCAACAAAAATAAAAAGAAAAACAACAAAACACACCAACCAAAGTAAATAATAATAATAAGAACAACAACAACCAACAAACCAAAAACAGCAATGGTATACAATTTTTCCTTTTCATGCCAAGATGAAAGACACTCAACTAAAAATTCTCAGGCAAAAGAAAATTAATGATGCATACATTCAACCATCAAACATGGACCACATAACCACCAAAATCTGCCTAAGGGTGCAACAATGAGCAGTTTTACTTGAAAATTCCAACTGAACTGAGCTTCCACAGTACACGAGGAATAAACATAATATGATAGGCAGAGAGAGAGAGAGAGACGGTAGGATTTCTTTTCCTTGTTTCTCATTTCCTGGTGAGGGGGGCAGGGAGGGTTTAGAAATTGTACCAGATCTCTTCCAATGGTTCTTTAGTAATTTGCAGAAGGCTGTTTCAAAAACAGACTACACAGTCATGCACTCAAAAACAAAGGAAATTCAAGAACCGAAAGAGCATGTGTCCAGTCTACATGTCAATCAGAAGGTCTGCCAGTCAATTCATAATATGGATGCACCTCAAAAGTCCAGATCCAGATAAGTGATTGGGAAACTTACCAGTTGAAAATCTTGCAAACACACGTTACAATTGAGCAAAAAATATTTGAATTTGAAAAGTCATAGACACTTGACTTACAGAAAAATGAAAAAGTTATGAATTGCAGATGAGGATATTGATCCTAAAGCAAGTCAGGAATTTAGAAAATCTCTCCGTAATATACTAAAATAGCTTCTAGTAGTCCTGCTAAAGCACAAAATGATCAAAGCTGAAACTATTGCCCATATTCAATTTAAATAAAAGAGAAAAGGGAGGAAAAGAGAGAAGACAATATCTGCTCATACTTTCGACGAGCTCCACCTGGCCTGCTAGGCTCAAGCTTTATCCGTTTTCCAGCAATGTCACTTCTATTTAAAGCCTTAAGAGCTGCATCTGCAGCCCTAACATCATAAAACTCAATGAACTTATGGTGGCGTTTATTTGGTGTTTCTCTGATCTGCAAAATACAGAATCAATACATCAACTTATGAACGGATCTCTTGTGGAAGCTACTAAGAGGGCAATATATTCTAATCATGTTGTACCTCTTTGATTTCTCCATAAGCTCCAAAGATTTGACGAAGCTCATCATTTGATACTGAGGAATCCAAGTTAAACACTACAAGAGTCCCTTGATTTACATCTTTCTCAGATGGATTATCCTGAAAGGAGCAAGAAATACCACTTACAATCCAAACGGGAAAGGAGAGATATTGATCTGGATGGAACTCAACTTGTCACTACCAAGAAAAAGACAGTCATCAGTCTACCTTGGGAATTGAAAAGTGAATATCAAGTCGTCTTCGTCTTAATGGCTTGTTTTGCAATGCACGCATAGCTGTTCGAGCAGCTCGAATGTCATAGTATGATATCATCACAAATCCCCTATGCTTACATGCAGTATATAAAGTTCTGATGTCTCCATAATGCTGCATATTTAGATAATACTCAGAATAAAATAGTGTTCTTAAGAAATAGCCAATATGATTATTCAAAAAGGAATCGAACAGCATGCGTCAGCCTTCCTAATCAAATACAAACGATACGATACTTTTTTTTTGTAAAGGATATGACACTCATTATACGGGTCAAGAAGGCAGTTGAATTTTACAGGAAACTTGGTTTAATGGGAGTATTAATAATTCTTCATCATCCTAACTAAAGCTGCCACAACCATTCTCCTGTGTGTTCTTCTTTTGCGGTGTGCGCGCTACCTGGAGAAAAAAGGGGGGGGGGGGATTTATCATACTTAAACAGAGTGCTAGACCACTATATCACGTTCTGCTCAGGCATTTTATCAACATTAAAAAAAAAAAGTTTGCTCAGTCAAGCCCTGTAACATTTTATTTCTTTTCTATATTTTATAAGGCCCTGTAAATTGGAATATACCCATAGGCAAAGCATGTGAGATATTTGTGCACTTCAATGAATATCGAGCATCACATTTCCCAAAAGAGAAGGAACTGAAAAAAAAAAAACAGAAACAAAAAGAACCATATTAAATTCACTTTCAGCAAACATTTTCTCATTTATAGAACCACTTATGCGCCACAGACGCTTCTGTTGGATGAGTATATCAACAACCTGAAAAGGAGGGAAATAAATGAGAGTTCATATTTCTATTTTTTTTTCCCGTAATTATCTGTTAATTTGCTTGGTTGCTTTTTACCATTCAGATAGGATTTATCTTTTAGATTTTATCTCTTGGATTCGAGTTGTCATGTTTGAACTCTATCTCTGTTTGCTGTTTGGCTAGCCTATTTATGCAGAAGTGTCAACAAAGAAAGTAGGCATGATTTAATCAAAAGCAAGCTCTTCCCCCCCCCCCCCCCCTCCTTTGAAAGCAAGAGAGAGTGAGAGTGAGCGCTGCAAGGCACTCCAGTGGAACACCATAGCTTCATATCATATTTGCGGGGAATGGAAGGTTTGAGCAGGGCATCACGGCCAATGACAACAATCCCAGACTCATGCTCTTAACATCATGCCACATACATAGCCAGAAAATTTTTTTTGTTGCACCAAATAATAATCACCCCAATACTGAAAATAAGTTCCAGTTCGTTATTTCTGTTGTCCAAGATTGGGCCCAATGGAACTTGTTGGTTAATGGCCAGTAAGGCCTATTGGCAGATAGAAAGGTGCACTGGCACGTATTGTTGCAACTCTAAAGAAGGGAGCACAAAATTTAGATTGTGATCTGGACATTTAACATTCACGTAAAAACAAAATAACATTGTGAAGTTGAACCAGTAAAGGTCAAGGCATAAGAAAATAAGTGTAGCAGTGGCAAAGATATCCAAGTAGTTGCAAAGTTAAACGATACATCTGCAGAAAAAGATAAGGCCCTTATTTAACGAAAGGCACAATCAGTCTCCCAACATTCTTTTTCTCAACAATCAGAAGAATTACAGGCTCAAAGTTATCATACAGTGGTCAGTTACACCTTTTACGCAAACAAGAAACTTATGTGGTCTTGAAAGTGTAAAATCCTAAAATGATTCAATTGAGATCAGCTCAAGTATGAAGGCCCTACAAAACACAAATGAGGTTGGAATATACCAGACTGCTACATAGAATGTCCAGATAAGATGCAAATATAAGACGGGGAATACAGCAAACCTCAAGATCTAGAAGTGCGTATTTTTCCTCACATAGAATAGCTATTTGCTTTTCCCAACAATTCAAATACTTTGGTTGCTGCAGAGAGGACCAAAAAGCATAAATCACATTGGAAGGACGTGCTCTCTTTTTCAACAGAATTCATCTTTGCAAGTAAGAAGCAACAGTGATTGAAAGCCCAAGGATCATGGCAGATTTTCAGCAGTTCATTTTAGTAATCCATAAATTCAATTCGATAAGCATAGTTGTGATACTAACTGCCAAGGAATTTTATCTATAACTTCCACGCCTCATGTCACACAGATTCTCCTTCCACAGCAAATGAATGAAATTTGCAAATTACAAACTCTAGGGTCTAGTCTATACTCAAATTCATTACAAGAAAAAAAAAAGAAATAATGAGACAATAAAGAAATGTTAACAAAAAAAACAGTACCTCAAAGAGAGATCTCAGCTCTGAATCTTCAACATTACTGTTAATATTGCGCACAAATAGGGTCCTTGACGGATGCTCTCCATACGGATGCTCTCCAGCAACAGTTACCACACCACTGGGAAAAGCATACTGCCCTGTGTTATTCCCAAGTATACTATCAGGTATGCTCAATTTAGACAAACCATTCAGCATACTTTCGTGGGTTTCAGATTCCATCTCCAGACCCCCACCACTTCCAAAAAAGTCATCATCCAAATCCTCCAGATGAGTAGGCAATTCATTAAGATCAAAGTCATCCATAATACCAGCTAAGAGCTCATCTTCGTCCCCGGGAAGCAAGCTCCCTATCGGACTTGGTTCATTTACTTCAAGAGCGTATGAATTTCCATCTTCCAGGTGAACTTTTTCTAACCCAGATAACACGTCATCAGCTGATTGTATGCATTCCTCAGAATCACCATAGTTAACTAAAGAATAAAGAGTGGAATTTCAGTCGATGGATGCCAAAGGAAAAGATAAATCTAGTGAGATATGGAGGGAAAAGTCACGCTTACGCTTCTCATGTGGTAGTACGGGCAGTGAGCTTGAAAACAAGCTTGCATCACTTGAAGCATGATAAGGACCCTTGCCAGGTGGGATCTTCCATGCATTTCTCTCCTTTCCCAAAATGTTTTCCAATGGAGTGGTTGAAGGACCTAATGAAAACAAGAAATGAGCAAAGGCTAAGAAACTTTGTTTTTGGAATCATGCACAATATCTGATATAATGAAAGAAAAATCACCTCTTGCATCACCAGGAGAAGAGTTTTTCACGGCTTGATCCATCCAAGCACTGTTAAGAAAGAAGGAATTGGTTAAAGTAAAATCTTCTAGTCGTCAAGCCACAGAAACTATCAAGACATTCCATAGAAGTCCTGGAAGATAATTTAAGGCAGCAAGAAAAGTGAGTATAATGCGACAAAGTACAGAGTCCACCAGAATAGACAAGAAATAATGTAATCTATGGCTATGCAAAAATTTTAGAATAACAAACTAACATAGGAAGGCGGCACCTAACATGATTCATAGAAATTGAGGTCATCAAAGCCTTCTAGGAAACTGTGATGAAGAAATGCTGGTCCAGCCCCACAAGGAACAACAAGAACAAAGATTCTCCTAGAAGCTCAATTACAACAACAACATTCAAGCCTTTTTCCCACTATGTTGGGTCAATCGTTTCTCTTATGTTTTATTTACTTTTTTTTAGGGGGGTGGTCCTTGATTAGGTTACATTTTATTTACTTGATTATGTTATTTTACTTTATTTCAATTTATTTTGCTTTACTTTGAGTCGTAGTCTAAATTCTACCCTTCTCGTGTTTCTCCTAATACCTAGTGCATAATACGCGTCTTTAAAATACGCCTCTTTCAAAAATATCATATCTATCTCAACCGTGATTCCGTCCTAAGTACCCAAAATTCTCACTTAAATCTTATACGCTCTACATGACTACATGAATCAACTGTCTTCTATCACTGACCATAAACTCTCAATCGTCATATAAGTCATATCCTTCTTCATTGTCTCTCTCCATGTCTTCTTCGATCTCCCTCTCTCACGTTAACATGCACCTCATTCATGTCTCGCACCGCCTAACAGGTTGCACATGCCCATACCATCATAACCTTGATTCTCTCATATTCTCATCTGCAAGAACCACCCCTACATCTCTCCTATGTTCATTTTTTATTTCACTCTTCCTTCACCTCAAACTTGTTTGTCGCACATTGGTGTCATATTTTTGTGTTAAAAAAAAAAAAAAAATTAGAGTGCTTTAGAAGGCCCATGACTAAGTGGACAAGGTTTTCATGTAAAGTGTGAATTGTATAGTGTATTCTGGAATAGATTAGACTCAGAACTAGCTGGGCAGCAAGCAAACCCTACAAGTGTTATAGTAACAACAGAAGACCACATCAATGAATTAGTGCAACACTGAATGTATTTTTTTAAAGTTAAAATTTCATATATAAGCCAAATTAGGCGATATTACAAAGTAGTTTACCTTGGGTTGGCAAAAGCAAGTATATCTTGCTGAAAATACGATGGCATAATGCTAGTTCTAACAATACTATCCATAGTCTAGTGCAAATACAAGTCCCCGATGCCAATGGCACCCTAAAACAAACGCAAAAGTCAACCCAGTTGAGCAAACCAGGGGCTTAAAGCAGCACTAGAAATGTAAGTAGACTCCAAAGAATGTGGAATTTCATGAACATGGAAATGACTAACTCCTGGCACTGGCAGTCAGCCCAATGCTATCTCTAGCGAAGCCTGAATTTAACATTACCGTCAATTAAATGGACTAGATACACGAAAGCAAAGTTACTCAATTCCACTCATGAAAATTAAATAAATAAAACAGAGTTCTGCCACTGCCGGATGACGTTATTAAAGAAATTGGAAAGTCAAAAGCACTATACTGTACAACACCAAAACTGCATATTTGATATTTGATATAGCATAGGCTTACAGTAAAGTCATTCAGGAAATGTGAGCCCCGTATACTATGACTTTAAAGATAAGATCTTCAACAAGAAGCCAGAAAAGTAAAATAATCATGCCTGCCTCCCGACCAAACAACCAGACCCCTCTGCTCTCCGCTCTTTCTTCGGGTTATAAATTAAACGGAAAATAAAAAAAGGAAAACAAAGCAGTGAAAAGATTTCTCAATTGCTAACTGAAAAAGAAGGTCAAAATGACAAAATACTGATCCACTCATGAACGTGACTCAAATCCAAAGTCAACAGTGTCCCAGATACAAATTTTGCATCCATGAAAACAGCAGACGACTTGATTTCAGATTTTATCCAACACAAGAAGATGAAGAAGAAAACTAGCTAATAAGCCAAGTTCAGTAGGGTTTTCGACTTGAAGCACATGGAAAAAGAACAACAGCAAAGATCGCAACTTTATAATCCAACAGGTGCAACAACATAAAAAATCACGTACATGAATCAAGAAAAACTGAAGCCCAAAACAAAAATCAGCACACTAAAAATTAAAATCAACCGTAATCGCTAGAAGAAAAGTAAACCCACCTCCAAAGCTCCCTTATAATCGAAACCCACCTCAATCTTGAAAACAATAAGCGAAAAAAATCTAGAAAGGGGAATAGTTACCTTCATAAAATCTAGAACTTGAACCTTTTAATATAAAAGGAGAGTTGAAGAAAAGGAACAAATAGAGTTCCGTAGAAGCAGAGGAATTCGTTTCTTCTACACTTTCACTTCCTTAATCCTTCACTCCCGCCGAAATTCACTCCATAGTCTATATCTATGAAATACAGAAAAATCAAGCTGTTGGGAGAATGAGAAAATCGAAGTCAGAATCAAGAAATTGGGGAAAAGGCGAGAGTTGAGGATGAATGAAATAAACCCACAATTAAAAGGCAGAGCTTTCTCATCAATCAATTGAAAAAAAACAAAGGCAGCGGCACACACACACGCACACACAATGAAGAATGATTGGAGGGAAGTAAAATATTAATAAATAATAAAGAAAATGATGATGAGGTTATCTACGATTTGGTTTATGGTGATCGAAAAAGCTATAAGCATACATCGTAATTATTTTTATTTGATAAATGATAGATATGACTTATTTTTAAATTTACAGTTATCCCCATTTTTTTCACATTTGAGTCTTTTTTTTTAATTTGATAAAGATATACGTTAACTTGACTTTAGAATACAACAACAATAACATTACACATTACCTTAGAACCTACCACCTATAGCGGGGTATGGGGAGGTCTGACTCCCACCTATGGCGGGGTATGGGGAGGTCTGATGTACGCAACTATCCTCATGTGTTAAACACACAGAGGTTGTTCCCGATTACTCATAATGATGCGTCAAGCTATGTCCATCAACTCTTATTTCACAATGTAAGAAATGCAGCCAATTTAGTGAGTCTTTTGCTTTATTCTATCATATTCCAAAGTCAAGAAAGAGTGTGTCATTGACTCCATTGAAAATGGAAAGTCTTACTTGACTTTAGAATATGATGGAATAAAGCAAAATAAATCACTAAATTGGTTACGCTTCTTATATTGTGAAGTAGCAGTTGACCGACATAGCTTGACGCAATTTTCATTATGGATCATCGAAAAACAACTTCTGTATGTTTCTTATACATGAGTATGATTGCGTACATCCGACCCTTCATATTCTGTTATAGGCGGATCATATAAGTTCAAGAAGTAATGTTATTGTTGTTAACTTACAAATAACATTATCAGGAGAAGACAAAAAAGAGTGATTACTGCATAGAGCTTGCTGACGACAAGTTGAGATATCAATGATTAGATTAGATGCAACTTGTTAAACATTTGGGGAAAAAATATATTATGTGTTAGTTTTTTCTTATTTAGATATGCAAATGAAATATCATAATGTTAGTGTTTTCATTTAAATATGAAAATGGTACCGAGTTATACTTTGCTTTTGAAAAGAAAAATACTTATAATATTAAAATAACTTGTTTCTTTGCTGCTTTCACGGTTAAAGAATAATAATGGGCAAGATTAAATTCCATTTGCAACCTCCCTCCCCAAGATCGCGAAAGAGGAGAAAGGAAAAATGTTTTGTTCAACAATAATGCAATAGAGGTTCTAATTCTTTTTATTGGCGTTATATTTATACTTATTTTAAAAATAAATGATTTTCATCCTATCACGCCTGTAATTGTCATTACTAGAGTTAGATTAGGGGACCGTATCAACTTTAAATTGAGTAACTCACAATATTATATATATACACACACATACTCACATACTAATGTTGTAACTTGTATATTTATCAAAAACATACATATAAATTTAGAAGATTAATCTTTACACATTCAAACTTGATAACTACACGGTCGTCTTATTCCATCATAGGTAATCATCAACTTATTATATCCTTGTGTCCGTATAAAATAAGAATGATGTATACTTATATACTAATATATACATATATATATTTATATTATTATATATATGTATATTTGTGTGTGCGCATTGTGTATGTATATATATATATATATATATTAGTTTCAACAAATATGACTAAGGTATTATATTATGACTCACCTCGTATCAATGTTTTTTTTTCTTTTGAAAGAACCTCAGATAAATCAATGTTAGCGAATACTATATAGAGATAAAATGAGAAGGTTGAAATATTATATGCTTAATGTCTTAGTGCTGATATTGTATCTATAAAATAGATACGTACGTGTGAAAAGGAAAAGAGTCGCACGCCCCATAACTTAACATTTATGTCTATAGTATACTCTACCTACTTTTTCTAATAGTTTGTAAAGGCAATGGAATTAAGAATGAAGGTGGATTAGTGTTTAAATAAGTAAGAATAGCTTGACACGTGACATGAATCGATCCATGTCTCAGTTGGATCGATTCATGTAGCTTGAAAATAAAGCTGAGTATTTTGTTGGACATAGATCGATCCATCGATCGATTGATGTCACGTAAATCGATGAATTCAATCAATCGATGTACCTTGAGTGTAAAGTTGAAATACACTGTCCAACATAGATCGATCATTTAGATTGATCGATGTGACTTCGATCGATACATAGATCGATCGAAGTAGCTTGGTTGAAAACCTGGAGCTCACTGTGTGAGACATTGATCGATGTGGCTTAGATGAAAAGTTGGAGCTATCTGTGAAACATCGATCGATCGATTGATGAGCTCAACAGATGTGACTTTTCATTTAAAATTGCAACTTATGCACCAAGGGACATACCCAATCACCATGCAACGGCTAGAAATATCTGATATGATGTTCAAGAGCCTATAAAAAGGTTATTGCAACACATTTCAAGACATCCTAAGCACAAGTTCGTTCTAGAAATTAAAATTCTTCTTCCTACTCTAAACATTATCAAGTTTAAAAGTTCATTTGATTTTTTTCCTTATTGCTGAGGTTTGCAACTTGTTGGCTGTTGTATCCTAGGTAGAACTTGACTATAACCCTGCAGCAATTAGTGGAGACAAATATTATTTACGGATAGTGTTTACACACGCCTCAAGCCATCAACAAATTACTACTTCTACTCCTTGTTTTTGTATCTATTTTTTTAACAGTAATAATCGGTGATTAATTATTCATATTTTTATAGATCAATTATTAATATAGTCTATAAAACCGTTTCTTATGTTCAACTATAGTAATCCATTATTTCCTTAGGTTCCCCAAGAGGAATGTTAAATTTTTCTAAAACAGTATATACAGTGTATGCTTTGTTTTTCCTTTATATTTCCTTTATTTAGAAAGGAAAAGATCGACCTTTTTGTTCGTTTGTTTTGTTGTGGCAGTAGAGATAAATTTGGCTGCATTTGAATATGGTTTGGCGTCCGTTGACAGTTATTTTATGTTATGCTGCATCGTTGGGAATGGATAATTATTGGGATAGCCTATTTGACCCGGGATCTTCTCACCGCGCGGTGAGTTATCGTACTCCCCACCACGTGACATGTGGCAGCAGGATGGTGAGGCTAGATGAAGGTAACACTCATACAGCTTCACTATCCTTGCTGCCACGTGTCGCACGGTGACGCACGCGGTGAAGGGAGAGCGTTGAGGAGATCTTAACCCCATTTGACCCTGCTCTTGGAAGAAATATATCTTGGAAGAAATATATATATTTTGCCACTGGCGGTGGGAGCCTTTTCCTGCAATCGGCAAAAAAGGATGATTGATGTTTTTTTTCCCTTTTTTAGAAGCCAATTTATTCCATCTTAATTTAAAAACACATTTTTATTGCATTTTTGGATGTAATTCCACACGTAGCCATACAGTTTTGTCAAACCGGTGATGGATGCACAATAGGATTTTGTCAAAGATGTGAACCTTTGCCACAACATCGTTGGCAATAAATATCCCTCATTTTTTCACTTCAATTTTTTTTATGTGTAAAACACAACGAAGTTCTATCGGAATCTACGTGCAGCATAAAATACACCTGAAAATAGACGCGAGTTTTATCTATCTTGTAAGTTATTCAAATTAAGTTATTTGTTTATTATAAGTTATAAACATATAATAGTATTTAATTATTGTTACTTACTCAAACAATTGCATGAACTTGTATTACTATTTTGTTATTGTTATTTAATTCTTCCGATTGCATAAGTATTTAATTATTTTCATTTAATGGTTATGACTGCGTGGACTTATATTAGTATTTAATTATTGTTTATTTCCTTCGATTGCATGAACCTACATTGTATTTCATTGTTTCGATTGCATGAACCTATATTAATATTTAATTATTATTATTTCTTTCTTTCGATTGCATGAACGTATACAAGTATTTAATTTGTTATTTACTGGACTTGCAACTACATGAACAGATAGTATTATTTAATTATTGTTATTTAAATTTTTAATATATTGCATTTATGTTTGTATTTCACTTAACTTATGCTAATTATATTGTATTTATGTTTAATATGTTATTACATATTCATGTGTAATGGTGACATCTTTTGCTAATAATACTGGTGTTGTTGACGAGTTGAGGTCAGAGATAGGAGACTGATTGACGCTTCAGGGCGAGCATATGATCCTTCATCTAGGGAGTAGTACTAGGTATAGCATGCCAAATGTGCTGAAGAGTGCTAACATGTATAGGGATCCTGAAGTTCTGGATAGTTGTAGAGCATACATCGAGCATGTTTGGTTATGGAAAGTGACGCGATGTAGGAAGGTTTAGGTAGATTACAGTTTAATCACGGCATTTAAGGAGATGTGGCGACAGGAGACCCACTCATTTCACATACCTTTATGCAAGGCACAATTACGCTACAGAACGTAGCGGTTGTCCTTCGCATCAACGATGATTCGCTTACTAGCCGGGAGCTGCCATATACAGTAGCATAGTGCCGCAATCTGTGTATAGAGTTGCTTTGATAGACTCTGGACGTTTCAGATATTTCTGGCAACTATGTACAATAGAGGATGGTCATTGAGTGTTTTATTGATGGCAGCTTACCGGCACACCCATTCTTTGAGCAAATTATGTGTAGGTATATGATGTACATGTTCTCTCTTCTGACGGGTTTTTTTAATGACACATGCAACGACAGATACTACAGGACTTGGCCGTGCAAGTTGATCCATTTGTACATATTGCGGGACTTGTCTAATGCAAGAAGATATTCCTAGGGCGACGCTATGCTTGCATGCTTGTACCGGAATCTATGCAAGGATAGCATTGCAAATACGAAGGACCATCAAATTGCTGGGCCAGTACACCTGTTGTAGTTCTAGAGATGGGAGCGGTTTGTCACCTTTTGCCCTCGACACGTTAGGAAGTTGCTAGATATGCAGTATGATACGCTTCATGAAGGCTGTGGCTTAGTGATCGCAGCTTCGTGGAGGTTCTCTGATATACGGTGGATGTTCTATGCGATCAGTTTTTTTGTAGGTGTCTTACAAGCCGGATGTGCTGGCGAGGTGGGTATACTTGTGTGCCCAGATTGTTCATTGATATACTACTCATGTGCCCCTAACATTGTGATACATTATTAAGCATCACCTCTCTTATAGAGTGATGAAACATCTTGGACTGATACAATAGTTCCACATAGGTTCATCGACATGATGGTTGCGCTACATCATATCACGAAGAGGGTAGGAAATGTCAATTATGTGTAGACCCTGCTATATTCATACATCAATGGAATGATCGAGCGCCGTGGATCGAGAGATTTATACCATGGTTTAGCGTCCTGACTGATGAGTCACTTTAAATACAGTTGTATAAACCTTGGACACTCTTGACGCTCGGTCGATTTTGTGTTGAGCGCGTAGGCGGTGACGGTTTTTTTGGTACTGCAGCTAGTCTCATGCGGATGATACGCATACGTCTTTTATTTTATTTAATTGTGTCATTGTAAATTAAATTATATGTGTTTCTTTATTGATTTTTTGTCACTTAGACTGCATGCACAAAGTATGGTTGAAATCTACCATTCCGCGGAGGAGCGAGAGGGCAAGATATGCAAGGAGACTGCATCGCATAGGCTCAGGGAGGAAGGTCTCGGTTATTTATATGAACCTTCAATCACCTCTATCCAGCAGACCCGCAACATATATTTTCCTCATTTTGACGCGTCTTAAACAGAGGGTTGGTGTTGGAACATGCTAAATAGAAGCATCATTGCAGCGTATGCACAGATATCCACAGGCACTCAGGACATGCATATGTTGTGCCATCACTGCAGGTGAATACATCCTTCTGGGCATCATCCGTCGATGATAGATATGCATTTGCTCAGGACAACCAGGATGACATGGTCGACATAGAAGATCTCAGCTTTGGCGATCCCTTGCTCTCCCAGTATGTCATAGATCTAAAAGTAGACTTGTCGTAGGCAGAGACACATATACATATACCATCTCAGGGGACTTTTTTGCTGCCACTGGTGCCGCATTCATAGTCACAGCCGCAACTAGCAGAACAGCTAGGTCCACCCAGACGTAGCAGATCTACAGAGACCCAGACGTAGGAAACGTTGTGGTACCGGTGGTCATATGTGAGATGTATAATATATTTGTATTTTATCTAGACATTTTACATTGAAACATACTTTGTACATTTTTGACTTATTCTTATTTTATGTTAGTTTATTCCAGTTGTGTATTCGTTCTATTTCCTATTTGCACTATTTTACCCCAGAATAAAAAGATATTTGAATTTTGGAGGTGTCATTTTATCCAAAAAATGGATACAAAAATTATTTGGTGATGAGATTAAATGTTTTTATAGAAAATAGACGTGGACAGCCATAAAAAAATGCACACAAATCTAGAGTTGTCATTTTACCTGAATAAATTTCTACAAAAAAATTACTTGACGAGAAAATGTATGTTTCTATAAAAATATATGTGGGCACAACCATAAAAATATTAGACAAACGTATTTTGTTACTTAGAAAATGAGACTATTTGTAAAAAAGGTGGATAGAACATTGTTTAAACAAAATTGTATTGTACACCATGGTTTTGTGAAAACCGTATTGTGTCCGTGGTCACAGTGGCACAATACAGTTTTGTCAAAATCTCATTGCGGGGCACAATACAGTTTTGTCAAAATCTCATTGCGTGCCAGACCATGATTTTGATAAATTGGTGTATGATAGATGTGGCATTCGTTCTAAATCTGTGATAAAAGTAGGTTTTCTTTATTGGTATATTTTTGGCTTTGTCTCTTTTATTATTAGATACCAATTAAGTATACACTTTCCCTAATTGCCGTCAATTTCGATCCAACAGGCTAATTCAACCAAATATAAACACGGCTTTTGGTGCGTTTAGACCTGTCCTTTATTGGTTCGGTTCAGACAAGTTGAGCAAGTCAAACCCGCAGGTTGAAGTGCAAAATGCAGAAAACTCGTCATGACCCGATCTGCAAATTCGAATGTATTTCTAATGTATACATAGTCAATAAGATCAAATTGATAAACGAACTGATTTCTTTTGTCATTTGTGAAATGGAAATAAAGAATCTGGATCTAGTAAAAAGATATAAGTAGACAAACCACGAAAAACATATATTAAAATCTGAAATTTTAGTAGCACAGGTCGAAACTTCAAGGAAGAAAGAGAAAAGAAAAGGAAACAAATGAAGGCAAGAGCCATTGTGGTCCGTACGATTTAGCTGACGAGTACTGAAACAAAAGTGTTGTTTTCAAGCTGACAAGCAACATATAGTGATTTAGGTAAGTACAATGCAAGGAACCATATAGTTCTAGTCCAGATCTTCTCTCAAACTCTGCTTCTGCCAAACAATCACATTCACACACCTGTCTCCCCCCCCCCTCTCTACTCCACTGTCTTCCTCAGCCTAATGCCCCCACCCTAGACCGCCCCCCTCTAAGACGTACCACCAGTGTTCTCCTTCAACTTCTTCAACCACCACCTCTGCCTCTGCCTGCTGGTTTTTCGGCGAGCTTGAAGGAAACAGATTGTTCAAGCAGGTGAGCAGTGGCGGCTAGGAGCAGAGGGGTGGGAAGGAAGGCTGAGGGAAGGTGGAGGTGGAGGGGATGTCAGGGAAGTGGAAGGGGTGGAGATGAAGTGGAGACAGTGGAGATGGAGGAGGACGGATGTGAGGGTGAATGTGCAGGCACGAGAGCAGAGGTGGTGGAGGGAGAGGGGGGTATAGGATCCCCTCACCGCAAATGTGGTGCGGTGACGCTTGACCACGCGACACATGGCACCAAGAGAGGGTGGTGAAGCTAGATGCGGATGACCCCCATGTAATCTTACCACCTCCTTGCTGCCACGTGTCGGACGGTCACAAGAGAGATGAGGAAAGTGAGGGTTAGGGGATCCCAACACAGAGGTGAGATGAGGTAAAGGTGGAAGGTTGGGGATTGGGGGTTGGGGTTAGAGCCTAGAGAGATTAGAATAGGTAGACATGTGTATAGATCTGGTTGTTTGACAAAAATTTGGCATTGCAGGAGTTAAGCATTAGATTTGGACTGATATAGCTCTTTAAATCGCAAATGACATGGATTGACATATGACCAATCTGTGCATGTACTCTTGAATAGTTTAGAAGGAAAAAAAACTTAATTCCCAAACTGAAAATGCTCTAATATCGGTCGCATGGTTTAATAGAGGATATAATTGAGTAGTTTTGTTTTGGGCCATTAAATCTGTAAAAACATTACTAGAGGAGAGTGAACGTGAATAGTGGTTAGCAGAAATAGCACTATTTTGGTTCCCTTTGAAAAACCCCTCAAACTAGATTCTGAAAATTTCACAACCTGGGCTCGTGTTTTTACAAAATATATAACCTTTGTTACATAATTCTAAAAACTCTTAAACTTTCAGAATTGAACTTCGAAGGGTTAACTACAACCTTTTCAAAATCAAGCAAAAAAAAAAAAGATAGTTTGACTCTTTAAATAACTTCAATTTTTTAACTACTCAAACTGGACTGAACAGAAAAAATGATAAATTTTGCACGACTAAAACTTTTTTTGTACTCACCTAAAAAAATTTGATTCTAATGCAAAACTAAATCTTAGAATGTCTAGTTTAGGATTACCGAAGTCATTGACCAAAAAATATGTTTAAATAATATATGATGACTCGTTTTCATAAACTAGTCAATCCGGTCGCTGAATAGAACAACAATTTTTTAAATTCTGAATGACTAACTTTCCTTTATTTAATGGTTCTTTTTTCAAATGAAAGTATATAGACCGATGTTTGGTATCACCAAAAATGAGAGCTTTTTAAAACATTTTGCTATTCTAAATGTGAGTGCGAAATAAAGTGAGAACTGTTAAAACAACTAGAATGTACCATGAACAATATAATATGATAGTGACATGTGTCAAGTCCTACTTGTGTATGACCGTCATGTGGCACCACATATTGAGTTGCAGGCCCAAGCTGCTAGCATGGCAGGGGTCTGCTTGAGCTGTTTGTGCTAAGCTGACCAAAGAGACACTGGGTACCGAACCCTTGGCCAACTTCCTGAGTGTGGTCGAGGTGCACGCTATTAACGAGGTGACAGCTGCGGCCGAAGCAGAGAAAATAGGCGAAGTGACCGACCAAACCTGAGGTGAGTGGCTTTTAATGGCTATATACGAGAAGGGTTAATGCTGATCTGAAACCCTAGTCGGTGCTGAGGAAGCTTCCTGTGTATTCTAGGCCGTGCTGATTTGACTGTGTATTTAGACGTGAGTGGCTGACGTGACACTTAAGCAACCTGGGTTTCTATGAGGATCAGATGACGTTGATTGTAACGTGTCGAGTCGGTTACACATGTCATTTTTTGGGCTGACAATTTTGTTTGAAGTTTTGTTCTCGCCAGATCTAAGTCATCATCAACAATTAAATATCCCCTGCAGATCCTATTTATTTAGGACTTTGTCAAAGAACATGACGAAATCGCAGAAGAATTCTATACTCTGGTACAGAGTCATGTTCCTTCTACTGATGTTTTGGCTAAAATGTTTGTGATCGGTGAACCATGATATATTGCGAAATGATGCCTCCTATTGTAAATATGGACTGTATCTCGTGTGTATAAATATGCATGTGTGTGTATTGTGTATTATATGTATATATAGTTAGTTATATATGTTCAATATTCAAGAAAAAACAATTTCTCTTTTCATTGATAATTTGTTTACAGTACACATGTCCTATTTATCCTTGACACTACACGTTTTACATGAAAATGGAATCAATCAATTGATCATACTAGCTAAGGAAAGGATTTGATTACATTAACTAAGGTAAGTCTTAATTGTGTTACATATGGTAGTTTCCTATTTACAAAGAGAAATAATCATTAATTCCTAATTATTCTCAACACTACCCTACCCCTCAAGTTGAACAGTAGAATCTTTAACGTTCAACTTGTGCAGAATACTAGCAAAAACTCGCCAATTGACAGCTTTTGTGAGTATATCCGTGAGTTGATCCTCAGAATGAACGAAAGGTAGGGTAATAACACCACTGTCGAGTTTTTCTTTGATAAAACAACAATCAATCTCGATATGTTTTGTTCTGTCATGTTGGACCGGGTTTTCTGAAATACTGATCGAGGCCTTGTTGTCACAATCTAAACACGTCAGACTTTCTGAGGGAAACCAAGCTCTGTCATGAGCTTTTGTAACCATAAGACTTCAGTATTACCTTTGACGATTCCTCGAAATTCTGCTTCTGCACTAGAAAGTGATATCACTGATTGTTTTTTACTTCGCCAAGTAACTAAATTCCCACTTACTAACGTAAGATATCCAGAAGTTGACCGTCTGTCTACTACATTTCCAGCCCAGTCCGCATCAGTATAGGCTACAATATTAAGGTGTCCATGGTTTCGAAACAAAATACCGTGTCCATGCATACCTTTGAGATACTTCAAGATTCTGAAAACTACTTCAAGATGATGTTTTTGTGGGCTGTGCATGAACTGACTCAATACTCCAACAGACTAGGCAATATCTGGTCGTGTGTGGGATAGATAAATCAGTTTTCCAACCAACCTCTGGTACTGTTCTCGTTCCACTAGTGGTGCTTCCTGAACCACTTCCAGCTTTTGACTCGAAATCATCAAAGTATCCTCGAGTTTCACATCCAGCAGCTTACTTCAGTCAGCAGGTCCAGAATATACTTGCGCTGAGAAATGTAGGTGCCCATAGGAGACCGCAATACTTCAATTCCCAGGAAATATTTTAGGCCTCTAAGGTCCTTAATCTCGAATTGAGTAAACAAGTGATTCCTAAGACGAGAAATTTCGTTAGTATCATTTTCAGTAATAATCATATCATCAACGTAAATAATAAGACACGTAATACTACTTCCCTTTTTCCTGAAAAAGAGAGTGTGATTGGTATTGCTTTGTTTGTATCCATCCTTTTTCATGACAGCAGTGAATCGACCGAACCATGCTCTGGGTGACTGTTTAAGCCTATATAATTCTTTCTTTAGCCGGCACACCGGTTCTGGTTCAAATTCCTCAGTAAAACTTGGTGATGGTTACATGTACACTTCTTCCTTAAGGTCTCCATGTAGGAACATATTTTTTACGTCAAACTGTTGTAGAGGTCAGTTTTCATTACCCGGATGGTGTCTATTCGTGCCACAGGAGAGAAAGTCTTTGAATAGTCAATGTCGTATGTCTGTCTATACCTTTTGCGACTAGTCTGGCTTTATGTCCCTCGATACTTCATCTGCCTTGTATTTAATAGTAACCTCCTAAGTAGTCCTTGCGTTTGGTTAGTATGAGTAACCTCTTGGATCTCTCAGTTTTCTTACATCTATAATGGCCAAGCCATCTCATCCATGTTTCCGTCATTTTATTAGTGATAGTAAATTAACCCCTATTTCTCACATAAATGATCTGAACAGAATACACGCATCCAACAGTTTTCTTCCTATGTGGTACTGACATTTCTCTCATGTCTGATCTTCTTAAGCGCCTCCAGTTCTATATCCATAGCTTTATTCCACTGTGGTTGTCTACAAGCCTTATCCACAGTGTGAGGTATTTTCTCAGAGCACGGTGCCACAAAAAAGCTGAGTGCTAGACTTGACATATCTTCCCACGGCACTTTCTGACAGGGTATTTAGAGGCTTGAGTAACTTTGGTACGATAGTACCACTCAGGTGGTACTCCTCTGTTCTTTCCGAGTGGTAGCACGCGTCCCTGATTCTCTAAAAAAGGTTAGTACATTCTATAGGAGAATTTTGAGGAATGGGAGAGGGAAGTTCAACAGGAGGCGTAGGTGAATCAATGACTTAAATAAGGAAATCAGACTCAGCAATAGGGGAATCAGACTCAGAATCGACAACGTGTATACTATCGCTTACCTGTTGCAGGTCATTCGGCCAGGAAGTATCATCAGTAGTTCTGGTCATGATATTCTCAATATTGTAGGGTGCTGCTGAACAGTCGGCGTCATCTACTTGACGTGTTGGTTCAGTCATCAACCAATATGGTCTGGATAGCCAATCGAGAGTATCACCACTGGTTATCTCCCCTTGAGACTGAGATTGGGTGGCAAAAAATGGTTTGGTTTCAAGAAAGACACAATTCATAGTTATATGGATATGGTGAGTCCAATGGTTGTAACACTGGTATCCTTTCTGGGTAGACGCATAACAAACAAAGCCATGTTTTTCAGCACATGGGTCAAGTTTGTCTTGTTGGGTTCTCGGAACATGGGCAAAAACAGTGCAACCAAAGACTTTTGGGGTTAATGTTAGTATGGATGGAATTGTAGTTAGGGTGGCCAGCATTTGGAGTGGTGTTTGATAGCGTAGGATGGACGTAGGAAGTAAAAGACATTGCCTCCGGCCAAAAACCACGAGAACATTAGTATCAAACATAATTGCTCGTGTCATTTCAAGGAGAGTGCGGTTTTTGCGTTCAGCAACTCTATTTTGTTCGGAAGTGCCAGGATAAGAGTTTTGATGAATTATCCATTAATGGAGAAAATTTTTTTTAGTGTCCCTTCAAGATATTCCCCACCATTGTCTGACCAAAGGATTTGTATGGAAGCATGAAACTGACTCGTAATCATCTTATCGTAAGCATCTTATGGAATTCCACGAATTTTGTACTAACATCAGATTTATGTTTAAGGATATATATCCATGTCATCCGAGAAAAATCACCAACAAAAATGACAAAATATTTATAACCAAGGGATGCAGGATGGGGAACAGGGCCCCACACATCTGAATGTATTAACGAAAATATTTTTTCCACACAAGTATTATTAGCCCGATACGTTGCTCGAGGCTGTTTGGCCTGGAGGCAAGTGTTACATGCTAAGTGGTGTAAATTATTGTTTTGAGTGGAAAACAGGTCTGGAAAAATAAATTTAAGATAACTGAATGACGAATGCCCTAACCGGCGATTCTAGAGCCACAACTGACGAGTAACTGATCCCGTGGCAAGATTAGACTGGTCCTGTTATTCTACCGCATCTACATAATAGAGTCCACCATCCTCAGTACCACGTCCAATAATGTTGAATGTACTGCAATAGGCAAAACGAAGGATACATGAGGATGACACAATCTAATTCTTTAGTGATTTGACTAATAGATAATAATTTTGTGGAGAGGGAAGGAACAAACATGCAATTGGGCAAAGTTATTTTAGGTGTAATAGCAATTGTCTCCCCCTCCATGTACAAGAATAATTTCTCCACTAGCGGTTTCAACATGAGTTTTTAAAGGTGTTGAGTGGCTAAGAAAATCAGTGGGATCAAAGGTCATAGTGTCTGAGGCCCCACAATCAATTATCCACCGGAAGTTGTCATGAGTGGGAGACTGCCCAGTGTTACAAAAGGATTTATTTTGTACGGATGGGTTAGGTTTATGGGTCAATGTGGAGTGATTAAAAGTATAAGGGATGTTGGAACACTGTTGGGTTCTTGAGGGACATATGATGAATTTTCTGTTTGGGAAAGGTGGCGAAACTGTCCTTTTTCAAGATTGGCGGGGCTTTATGCACAATATTGGAATCAAGGACTGCATTGCCCTTAGCAGAAAAATCAGGGACTTGCGGGGCAATATAGGAGTATAAAAGAGAAAGGGGGCTAGGGTTTCCCTCAAGCCCCTTTTTACCTACCGCCGTTTGTGAAGCTGCTCCTGAGGTAGCTTCCTTTGTTTGCTGTTGCGGTCTTTCTGTTAAGGCATTGCTGCTGTCCTCTCTTTCAGGAGTGATGGTGGTTGCCTCAGCGTCAACAAAAGCGGTGGTGGTGCCTCCAAATCCGGTGTTGGTGACTCTCTTCCCTTCCCGCGACGATGTATTTGAGCGGGTTGGGTTGGTTGTCATTCCTTGTTTCTCTGTCTGCAGTGACTTAGTTCTGCCTCTGCCTATGGCCGGAGCCCGTCCTGCTGGTCCCTGTCCCACTTAAACATCCAATGATGAGAGTCTCTCTGAGGGATGATGTCCTCTAAGTACATTGTTCCGAACCTCTGCCCTTCGGATCTCTGAAAAGGCTGCTTCTACCGAGGGTAAAGGTGTCCTCTTGAGTATCTTCTTCTTCTCTTGCTCAAACTGGTCTCCAATGGCTAGAAGAAATTGACAGAGACGAAATTCTTGGGTTTTTTGATTATACAGTCCAATTTCTTTCAGGCAACTCTTTGGTGTCGATTGACACTCATATGGCCTGGAGTTTGTTCCAACAATCTTCAACAGTGCCATCCCCTTGTCGGATGATACTGGTTGCTTGTAAAGATCAAAGATCTGGAGTCCATCTCCACCCATTCCATATGTGAGGGCTAGGCCATCCTATATGACCTTAGCCGTGGGATACCTAGTAATATTACTGATCGTTGTGGGTTCTACGTTTTGCAATATCCAAGTAAAGACTTTATTGTCATCTTGTTCCCACCTGCTGTAGTGAGTGTCACTGGGTGGTGGAGGTGGCGGATTACCAGTAAGATGTGCAACTTTGCCTTGACCAAGTATGACCCTGTATATGACAGTGGACCATAAGGAATAGTTGACACGGTTTAATTTGACTGCTATATGTAATATTTCAGGTATGGGCATGATTGGTTGAGATGATGGTACAGGGGAACGAAGGCTTTCTGGGAGGATTTGAGCGACTTGTAATGCTAAGTCTCCGGGAACAGAACTGGGAGTGGATGATGATTCTGGGGTGGTGGCTGAGGCCTCATGTTTTCTAGCTTCTGACATTGTGGTTGATGATTGTGCAGGATACAATGAGAACAGAGATGTGTAAGCAACACAGTCTACTGATTGAGAAGGTTTGCAACAGAAGCCGACTGGCTGGGAAAGGTATTAGACGATGATGAAGTTCTTTCCGAGCCTATTCTCAGAAACTTCAAATTATTCTTACAGAGAGGAAGTGTCATGCTCTGCTACCATGTTCAATATTCAAGAAAACAATTTTTCTTTTCATTGATAATTTGTTTACAGTACACATGCCCTATTTATCCCGGACACTACACGTTTTACATGGAAATAGAATCAATCAATCGATCATACTAACTAAGGTAAGGATTTGATAACACTAACTAAGGTAAGTCTTAATTGTGTTACATATGGTAGTTTCCTATTTACAAAGAGAAAGAATCGTTAATTCCTAATTATTCTCAACAATATATACATATATATTCTATAAATATTATGTAAACATGGATACTACCTACCTACATATATATCTCATTCCCGAGTCTCGAGTTCGATTCCCCTCCTCAATTTTTTTAATATATATATATATATACACATATATGTATATAAGTGTGTGTATAGATACATTTGCATGTTTGTATGATACATGCGTGTGTGTATATATGTACTCATTAAATTAATCAGATAAACTGAGTTCAGATCTTTATTACTGAATTAAGGTATAGTGAGATAGTGGCTAAGACAAACAGCACGCAAATGTATCAAAGATATACTGAAAATGATAAACACTTTAAATTTGTAATAAGACTATATGAGGGTTCGAAGTTAAGTTGTTTGAAACATTTTGGTTTGGTCCAGGGCCACCCCAGGTGCTACCACCTTTAAAAGTTATGTTGTACCTAGGACATAACCCAACTGGTTCCAGACAGGAGTTCTCGAAATAGAGATCAGGGGTTCAACCAAAGCCAAAAGAGCCCCTTTCCAGCAAGTGCATAGAGTGGGAGCTTCCTTGGCTTGTAGACTTGGATGCAGTGCTGGGGGTTCCTTATTCAGACTACTGTGTGTATGACCAAGCTCCTGCTTGCGGGCCGTTGGATACCTGATTTATATCCCTACACTACCTTTAGAACTGAGCGTGGCAAGAATCCTTACTGGTTAAGGTTCAACCTTTAAAAGTTATGTTACGTAGAAAAGACCATTGCGGAGTGGGATCCCCTGACCCTCGCGCGCCTCACTCCCCTCGCGACCGCCCGCCACGTGGCACATAGAGGAGGTGGTGAGGCTGGATGGGGATCACCCGCACCCAGCCTCACCACCTTTCCTGTGTGCCACGTGTCACCGGGTCATTTAATACCCTCTTAAAGGGGTTCAGACGATCTGAACCCGACCATTGCGGCTCTACTCTCACCCTTTACCACTCATAATTCAGACTGTCAACTTTTTTGGAAGTCACATGTTAACTTCCTGAATCAAGATTTATCTGTTCTAGACCTGTGCAATACTGATGATCTCATATAATATATTTTTTGGGGTTCTATTTTCAATGGAGTCAATGACAAACTCTTCATTGACTTTGGAATATGTTGGAATAAAGAAAAATGACTCACTAAATTGGTTCCGCTTCTTATATTGTGAAGTAGTAGTTGATCGACACAGTTTGACGCAAAGTTTCATTATAGGTCATCGAAAAACAACATCTTTGTTGGGAAAATCGGGTATTTTTTCCACTACGACAACACAACTAGTGAAATGCACCAGTTCAGAACTAATGAACTGGACAGAACACTAACAAAACTACCCGACAAATAATATTGAATACTATACTACAATAGGAAAGAAAGCAATAAAACAACAATAAAGAGAACAGAACAATAAAAGAGATAAAGAGAGAAACACACCCGAAAACTTTGCCAATGGAGTTCAGCCAAGATAGCTTGATCTCCAAACACTTGTTGAATTGCTTGCTTCTATTTATATGTAGAAGAAGATACAAGTTTTGGGATGATTTATATAAGAGGAGGATGAGTTTATTTATAATCCTCAAATCTCTTATTCATTTCTAAACTATCGATGTGGTACAAAATCTAAGCCAAAAAACAACAAATCTCCACCTTGGATTAATTTTAAATCCTACCAAATACAAAACTTATCAACAAAAAAAAAACGTCTTCGTGGTACATCCAAGTATCTACTCAAATGTGCAAGATATTAACCAAGTCTAAACAATGTTCAAACTTGGCCCTTGTAACAACATTGGTCAACATATCTGCAGGATTCTCCGTAGTATGAATCTTCTGGAGAAGTATCTCACATTCTTTGAGAATTTGCCACACAAAATGATAGCGAACATCAATATGCTTCGTCCGTGCATGAAAGACTTGATTCTTCGCTAAATGAATATCAGTCTGACTGTCAGAATATACTTCAAGTTGTTTCTGACCAACTCCCAAGTCTTTAAGCAACCCATAAAGCCAAATTGCTTCCTTCACAGCCTCTGTAATCGCCATATACTCTGCCTCTGTTGTAGACAAATCCACCGTTGACTGTAAGGTAGACTTCCAACTAACTGGCGCTTTTGCTAAAGTGAACAAATAGCCAGTTGTAGATCGTCGCTTATCCAAATCTCCAGCATAATCAGAATCACAATATCCAATTACGCCTTAACCAAGTGATTTATCTCGCTCAAATACCTATCCAACATCTACGGTATTTTGGAGATACCGTAGAATCTATTTCACAGCTTGCCAATGACCCTTGCCTGGATCATGCATGTATCTACTAACAACACTAACAGACTGCGAAATATCTAGTCTCGTACACACCATCGCATACATCAAACTTCCAACTGCATTCGCATATGGGACTTTCGCCATGTATTCTCGTTCTTCGTCAGTAGTTGGAGACAAACGACTACTCAGTTTCAAATGAGGAGCAAGTGGAGTACATACAGGTTTTGAATCTTCATGTATACCAAATCGTTGTAGTACCTTCTGCAAATACTGCTTCTGTGACAGCCAAAGTTTACCCCTCTCTCTGTCTCTGCTTATCTCCATGCCGAGAATCTTCTTGGCTTCCCCCAAATCCTTCATCTCAAACTCTTTACTCAATTGAGCCTTCAACTTGTCAATATCTGCTTGGTTCTTTGCTGCGATCAGCATATCATAAACATATAAGAGTAAGTAGATGTAGGAATCATCTTGAAGTCTGCGCAAATACACACAATGGTCGTATTTGTTCCTCTTGTATGACTGACCCTTCATGAACTTATCAAATCGTTTGTACCACTGTCTTGGAGATTGTTTCAGTCCGTATAACGATTTGGTAAGTTTACACATCCAATCTTCTTTACTAGCAACCTTGTATCCTTCTGGCTGAGTCATGTAGATTTCCTCCTCCAAATCACCGTGTAGGAATGCGGTTTTCACATCAAATTGAGCTGGCTCCAAATTCAACTGTGCTACCAAGGCCAACAAAATCCTATTGGAGGAATGTTTAACAACTGGAGAAAACACTTCATTGTAATCAATTCCCTCCCTCTGAGCAAAGCCTTTAGCCACCAAACTTTCCTTGTAGCGAACATCTTCTTTATGAGGAAATCCTTCTTTCTTTGCAAATACCCATTTGCACCCAATTGCCTTCTTATCTTCTGGCAGTTGTGCCAGCTTCCACGTATTGTTCTTCTTCAGAGATTGCATCTCTTCTTCCATTGCACCTGCCCAGCTTCCCCATTCTGGACTTAGAATAGCTTCTGTGTAGGTGGATGGAATGTCATCAACAACTGTAAGTGCATAGGCTACCATATCAGCGAAACGAGTAGGCTTTTGAATTTCTCGTCTCTGCCTTCTAACTGCAATTGGCGCCGATTGCTGTTGAGGTTCTTGGGTAGAAACCTCTTCATCATCTGACTCTTCTTCTGCCATAGGAGAGTCACTGGTGGTGCTTCTTGCTGGAATCACCACTGTTTGCTCAAACTCCACCTGCTTCGGAGTACTATCAGTTCCTTCTTGATTTACCTTGTTCATCATGGCAGATTCATCAAAGGTAACATCTCTGCTGATAATCGTCTTCTTTGCCTTCAGACACCATAAACGGTATCCCTTCACTCCAGGATTGAAGCCCATGAAAAGAGCTTTCTTTGCCCGTGGATCCAACTTTGATTCAATCACATGATAATATGCAATGAAACCAAAAACATGCAAAGAATCATAATCAGTTGCAGGTTTTCCAGACCATACCTCCAACGGAGTTTTGCCATCTATAGCAGATGATGGCAACCAATTGACGATATGTTGAGCGTACGTCACAGCCTCAGCCCAAAATTTTCTGTCTAACCTAGCATTAGACAGCATACAACGAACTTTCTCCACAAGTGTCTTGTTCATACGCTCTGATACGCCATTCTGCTGTGGTGTCTTTCTAACAGTGAAGTGTCGAACTATGCCACAATCTTGGCATACCTTCAGGAATGGATCATTCTTGTATTCTCCTCCATTATCTGTTCGGAGAACCTTCATCTTCCTTCCTGTTTGGTTTTCAACTTGTGCTTTCCACTTAAGGAAAATGTCAAGCACATCATCTTTATTCTTCATTGTATACACCCAAACTCTTCTTGAGAAATCATCAACAAAGGTGACAAAATAATGCCTACCTCCAATGGATGGAGTCTCTGCAGGTCCCCACACATCTGAATGCACATAATCCAGAATACCCTTGGTATTATGAATCGCAGTACCAAATTTTACTCTTCGTTGTTTTCCAAGAACACAATGCTCACAAAATTCAAGTTTGCAAGCCTTAGTACCTTTCAAGAGTCCTTGCTTGGCAAGAATTTGCAAGGACTTTTCTCCAGCATGTCCCAACCTCATATGCCACAGCTTCGTTGCCTCAGCATCCTTCTTTGTGCTAGAAGTTGCTGCCGCTACTGCCCCCACCACTGTATTACCTTGGTAGTAATACAGATTGTTTTTCCTCGTACCTTTCAACATCACGAGTGCTCCTGAAGTTGCTTTAAGAACTCCATCTCGCATCGTCACAACTAGGCCTTTAGATCCTAAGGCCCCCCAAAGAGATGAGATTCTTCTTCAACTTTGGCACGTACCGCACATCCCGTAAAATTCTGGTGGATCCATCATTTCTCAGCTTGATTGATCCTATCCCAGTTGTTTTACATGGATTATCATTACCCATGTAAACAACCCCACCAACAAGTTCCTGGAATTCAAAGAAAAATTCCCGAATAGGACACATATGATAGGTACAACCTGAATCCAATATCCACTCATCTGGATGTAACGATGCTGAAGGCGAGACAGACAAAGAGATATCTGATTCCGCATCACTTTTGCATTCTGCAACATTTGCATCTTGCGGAGTCTTCCCTTTCTTTTTCATCTTTGGACAGTCTTTCTTCCAGTGCCCTTTCTCACGACAGAAAGCACACTCGTCTTTGGCAACGGCTCGGCCTTTGGACTTAGACCTTTCTCTTCTTCCTTTTGTCTGGCTTTGTTGACGACCTCTTGCCACCAATGCTTCTTCTGATGTCATTGATTTGTTTTTTTATCTTACCCTGCTTTCTCAATTCATGACTATACAAAGAAGAACAAACAGCATCTAACGACACATTCTCTTCCCCATGAAGTAATGTAGTTTCCAAATGTTCAAATTCATCGGGAAGAGACGATAACAACATCAAAGCCAGATCCTCATCCTCAAATTTCACATCTAAATTCAGCAGGTCTGCTACTAATTGATTAAACATAGTGATGTGTTCATTCATAGTAGTACCTGGTCGGTAGTCAAATTGAAACAGTCTTTTCTTCATGAGTAGCTTGTTCTGACCACTCTTTTTCAGAAACTTGTCCTCCAACGCCTTCCACAGTTTGTGTGCATAAGTTTCACTCTTGAAGGCATACTTCTGCTCTTTGGACAGACATGATCGAATAGTTCCGCATGCCAACCGATTGATGATACTCTAGTCTTTATCCTCTATCTCTTCTGGTTTCTTTCCTTCAATGGCAATATCAAGACCCTGTTGGAAAAGAGAGTCCAAGACCTCCCCTTGCCACACACCGAAATGGCCAGTACCATCAAATATTTCCACTGCCAATTTCAAACCGGACACCGGGAACCTCGACCATGATGACGAGGAGCCCGATGCCCCCGATGGAATATTTGAGATCACACCCTTCGCTTCTTGATCTTTAGTTGCCATTACAGACTCAATATATAGTATTCAATATTACAACAAATTTCAAACAGCCCAAGGGCGAACCTTCGGCTCTGATACCACTTGTTGGGAAAATCGGGTATTTTTTCCACTACGACAACACAACTAGTGAAATGCACCAGTTCAGAACTAATGAACTGGACAGAACACTAACAAAACTACCCGACAAATAATATTGAATATTATACTACAATAGGAAAGAAAGCAGTAAAACAACAATAAAGAGAACAGAACAATAAAAGAGATAAAGAGAGAAACACACCCGAAAACTTTGCCAATGGAGTTCAGCCAAGATAGCTTGATCTCCGAACACTTGCTGAATTGCTTGCTTCTATTTATATGTAGAAGAAGATACAAGTTTTGGGATGATTTACATAAGAGGAGGATGAGTTTATTTATAATCCTCAAATCTCCTATTCATTTCTAAACTACCGATGTGGTACAAAATCTAAGCCAAAAACAACAATCTTTGTATTTCTAACACATATGTGTACATCCAAACTTCTATACCTATCATAGACATAAGCCTCTAAGATAATGATGTAATGTTGTCATTGTATAATATAAGTTCTTGAGGTAATTGTTATGGTGATATGGTCAGAAAGATGGATTGTGAGACATTTCTTAAGAAATGCCAGCAATAGCAAATAAGAATACAGAGAGGATGGACTGCGAGACATTTCTTAAGAAATGCCAGCAATAGCAAATAAGAATACGGAAAGTCTTTCAGAGTTGATGTATGACCTTTTACAATACAAGTATACGGAAAATAGTAGGGACAGAACCACATGGAGCACCGGAGTGCATTATATTTACTGACAGTGCAGCACTTTTATAAGATGCCTAAGGTCATCTTTAATGGGTGCACCAAAACACCTATTTGGTACAAAAATTCACTCCAACTAAGCACCAAACTCAATACTAAATAGGTGCAAATGAATAGTGTTGCACCAAATAGGTGCAAACAATATTCATTGCACCAGATCACTATTCATCTACCACATCATCGTTTTAAGCATATTAATAAAATTTTAATTTCATTAATTTCGCTATAATAATTTTAATTTTGTTAATTTCTTTACAAAAAAATTATAATTTAATTTTTATTTTTAATTTTCAAATTTATAGGAACACGTTAATAAATAATCTACCTCAGTTAAATCAATGAATAATGAATTAATGAATACTTACGTTAAATTTATATGAATGTTAAATTTGTGTTAAATTATTTATAATAATAAATTAAAAATAGAATAATAGAAGAATCTTTCAGGAATATTCTTATTTGGAGCTGGATTTGGTGTTTGTGGTTGGAGTAATTTTTACTGTTTATTACACCAAATAGGTGATTTGGTGCAAAATTTGGTGTTTTGGATTGGAGATAACCTAAAGCGAACCTTTTAGGCTTTCAAGTAGGACTAGAGAAAAAAGCCAAAAAAAATGTAGAGAATAGAAAACCTGAAGATTCATATTTGATTATTGTTTACATAATATGCAGTAGAAGTTGTAGGCCTCCCTTTGAGTTTGAGGTATATGAAAGAAGACTTCCATTTCTCCGCAAAGTAAATTGCATTCTTCACAAATCTTAAGATGCTTGTGAAGGGGGCGTGCATCTACATAAAGGAAGTTGAAGTTTGATTTTCCTGAAACACCATAAATTTACTGTATGTTCTTTCTAAAAAGGTTGAATCCAATAGTAAAGGTCCCCGTCACCCCTGATTTTAGGGATATAAATTAAGTTTTCAAGATCCATTAGTAGAAGTTTTACTGTATGTTCTTTCTAAGTAGAGAATCAACAAGCGAGAAACTGGCGTCATGCCCGAAAATATCGAAGCTACATATGTTTTTGTCATAAGTCTCTAAACCACCAACCTGAATTTGTGAAATTAATAGAATTCTTTCTTTACTTTATGACATTTCATGCTGCTGGAGGGCTGGAACACAATATGCTATTAAAAGGTCTACTGTGAGAATAGAGATAGAAAAAAGGCGTTTTCAGTGCACTAAGCTTCTTCGTTTGTGTAAGGTTTGAGAAGATACCGGATTGTTTTGCGATCTGATGTACGCATGTAATGTTTTGACCAAAACAAGGGTTATGTCTGTACAAGTTAAATTAAGAATTAGATGCAAGAATTTAGTTTCGCTATAGCTGGGCAGATGATTTTCATTTCTAATGGAGTTAAGGACACACTCTTATTTAATTTTAGAATATGATAGAATAAAGCAAAATGATCTACTAAATTGGCTACGCTTATTATATTGTGGAGTAGCAGTTGATCAACACAGTTTGACGTAATTTTCATTATGGGTCATCGGGAAACAACATGTGTATTTATAACAGATGAGTATGGTTGCGTACATCCAACCTCTATACTCCATTATAGATGGAATCATCTAAGATAATAGGGTAATGTTGTTGTTGTATGGCTCGACATATGGTTTGGTACAATTTAAAAATTGGTCAACGTGCCTCGACGGCTGGAGATCATGGGGTCCTGCAACAGTATATATATACACATTTGCCCATATATAGTAGGCAAGCATTACATGGTGACATAAGTTTACTAACATTATTATTATTATTCTAGTCGATACGTATGTATGACAGGCATTGATCTATATTTATGCATTGAGCTAAGGTTTATTAGCTCTCCAATAACAAACACACACGACAATGTTTGTGTAAAAAAGAAATAAAATCTACTTATTAAAATGAAAGAACATCTAACTGCATCTGTCTTTCAGTTTCATTTTCCAGGAGTTCTATTATCCATGTAGCTTCCTCTTAAATGTCGGTGCCTGTTCTTGAATATAATGAGTCACCAAAAAGAGCAGACGACTTTACCTCCACATGTTCGTCGTAATAGCATTTAATTGTCTTTTGGTCTTGAGTTATGCTATACGCGGCTCCAAATTGTACTTAAATAATCTCTAAGGTCTAAAGTGTATGACGGTTTTGATGCAATTTTATAACCTTTCAAATTTTGGTTTTGACAATGTTATTATGAGTCTGATAACTGTAAATATCAATTTTCTCTTGCTCTGTCTCATTTATTGGAAAATGATTAACCCAAATTGAATTTAGTATCTTATAAATATACTTATGCTGTTATGCAGCTTGTACTTTAATGCGTTTTTTTACCTAACATGGAACGTAATATTACAGTAACATAGAAATGAATATTTCATACCCCGTGTTTTCCGAGTCTAGCATTACATAATTTAAAACGAATCAAAAATGTAATTTTGATAATTATGTATGTTTAGTAGGCTTAGTTAAATGAATTTTAAGCGGAAAAATAATTAAAAAGCTTAAATTAAGAGAATTAGGCCCAAAATACTAAAATCTTCCCTCCCCAATTAAATAATGAGGAAGTTACGCCAATTAGTATAACTCCTTCTCTGGACCGTCTGTTATAGGGAAAAGAAAAGAGGGAGAAACGGCTGGAGGAGAGAAAGAAAGGAAGAGAGAAAAAGAGAGAAGAGAAAAGAGGAAGAAGGAAGTGTTGAGAAAAAGAGTTTGAGTGATTCACAAAAATGCATGATTTAAATAACGCGTGCTTGTTTCAAAAAAAATAACGTGTGTTAAAGAAATGCATGACACAATTAATGACTTGTTACGTTTTTGTGACAAACTTGCCTTATATACTTTATATATAATGTTGCCGTACTAACAAGCCATGAAGCTTTAAAGCTTACATCAAATGGCAAACATTTGTTGTGTTTGAATTATTTTCAGGTTCCACCATTAATGAACTAAACTAGTTCATTAGGTGAAGTACTTAGTTAAATGAACTAAGTAGTTCATTAAATGGAGATATATTTGGAAAATGCATGAAGGCAACAAATTGAAGAATGGAAAGTCTCCTCCCACCTCTTCACACGTTTATATATATATATATATATATATATATATATATATATATATATATATATATATATATATATGTGTGTGTGTGTGTGTGTGTGTGTGTGTGTGTTCAGATTTTTTTAAAAGGCACTATACACATATATTCCAACGTACTATCGACACGTTACATATATTACGAACGTACGTCAACGTCACACCACCATACTTACCTCATATTTGTGATATATTCAGGTCTTATATCATATGATATAAGTCATGGTGATGACAAAATTATAACGACACGTTACAAGGTTCTAAACCAAAAATTGTCGTATCGGGTGACTACCTAAACTTCGCTAACGTGTCACGTATTTGTCATGTATAGATGGCCAGCCCCTACACTTCAAAAATGGCCACAAATTTCGTGGCTTGCATGGTACACTCGGCCATAAAATCATTCCATGTTGGCACACACAAATCACCCCCAATTAAGGCCAAATTGTGGAGATTCCAAATTTACTTTTTAAGCACTGTGGGCGCCATTTGTCTCAGTCATTAAGAGCTGAATATTCAAATTATTTTATGTATATTATGTGTGACATAATATATATAACATGTGCAAAAATTTGGAATTTAAATCGGAGAAAAATGCGTAATCGACGAAAGTCGAAAATTCGGTTTTCTACGAATACAACACATGGAACGTTTTTGGCATGACATGTAACATGTATCTAGACACTTTTTACATATTCAATACATACTAAAGTGTTCTAGAATATTCAAATTAGGGCTGATTGGAATATACCATATGTGTATAATTATTGTGCGCTATTTTACAAACCTTACAAAAATAAAATTCAGCACATGGTCAAGCCTACTTCACACGCCTAATGCAGCCTTGGTGGAGCTTATGTGGAGCTTAGTTTGTATCTCATTTGGTGGAGAATAAGCTACATAAGGTTAGTGACATAATGGAGGAAGCTACACAAGGTAATATTTCAAACTTTGTTACAAATGTAACACATGCTAAAAATTCAACATGTGTGAATTAATGGTGGCCGAATTTTTGTCTTAACGTGGATCAATTTGCTTCTCAATATTCAAGGAATTAATGTGTAGTAATATGGTAATATTTCAAAGTCTTGAGATGATTTAGCACATGCTGAAAATTTCAACATGTAAGACAATGAGTGGCGTTTTCTATGGCTTAATGGAGACTAATTTACTTTTCAAATTAATAGGGATTGATCGTATGCTATTTGGAAATGTTTTTAGTACTATTTTAGCACATGTTTTAGATGATATTCTCATATTTTTACAGTCATTAAGTGATGACAAATCTCATCCAATCAAGAAATGCCAAGTAGGCAAGGTCAAGACAAACATCCAATCAAGTTGTGCCAAGTAAGCAAGTTGATGTCACATCTATACAAGACATTCTTCCAAGGACTTAAAACACAATTCTCAAGATGGAGATGATGCCCTAGGGGGCGGCCAATTTGAAATAAAAGGAGAAGAAGAAGAGCAACTCAAATGCAAGACAAGTCTCATAATTTCCAAGTGCAAAAGGAGTAATCTACTTTCTTCTTCCACATTTCTTTCTTCTTCTTCTTCTCTCTCAAGCCTATTGTTCTTATATTCAAATATATTGAATAGGCTTTGTAAAGACCACCATACACGCTCATTGTTGTAAAAGGTTGATCAAGGCATGATCAATCCTTCATTCGTTCGGTGGTGGTGTTCGTGAAAGGTGTGATTGCTTGTATCGTTTGTAAAGCGTTGGAGTTGGTGTGTAACTCCAGCAACCCTTTGTGGTAAGGTGTTTTTTTGTGATTAGTGATAACCGAGGAAGGTGTCCTCGAAAACTGGAGTAGGTTGTGTTAACCGAACCAGTATAAAATTCTCGGTGTTATTACTTTCAGCACTTTACTTTCAGTTTCCAGCATTTTGCACCGCATTCATTGCATTAGTAAAAATATCAAACGACTTTCAAAAATTATCAAAATTTTCAAAAACATAGGCACACCTCTTAAGTTTTATTTGGCGCAAGTTGTAACCTATTTGGATAAATATAAGTCAATCAAACGTTAATATTTGTGAGAATAGTGCAATCTGATTTTAGGACTTGCAAAGGTTGAGAACTTGAATGTATTTGACATACTTCTCAAAGGAATTTGTTAAAACTGTTTCAACCCATTAAAATACATATCTTAAGAGGTTTGTCATTAAATTCTCAGACCATTTGGAATTACGGATTAATCGGAATAAAATTTTCAAATCAGACTACTGTTTCTGGAAGATTTGCGCAATCTGACCACAAACGATTTTTCAACGGGTTAGAAGTTGAGTTTTGATCTGAAATTTTTAGGAGATACTCAGAACATCTAAGATTAGAATCTCTCCAAATTTCAGAATTTTTAAAGGCCTGTAACCTAGTTTTTCAAACGTTTCCATACAGAATCTGAAAACAGAAGCTGTTTTCAGAAGTTGGATTTTTGGGTTAAAATATTTTAAAAACCAAATTTTCCGCACCCACTATTCAACCCCTCTTCTAGTGGTGCCTTACAGGTCCTACAAGTGATATCAAAGCACATGCACACTCACAACAAGAAGATCCAACGTTCTAAGTGAGATGTCAATCACTAGCTTCAAAACCGAACAAGAAGAAATGTCAGCCATAAGGCCTCCTTTTTTCGATGGTGAGTCTTTTATTCAATGGAAACTTAGAATGAAACTTTTCTTTATGGCCATTGATATAGACCTATGGTCCATTATAGAAGATGGTCCTTTCATCCCTTCGAAGTTATCTAATGTTGATGGTGTCACACTAGAGGTTGTAAAATCGAAACAAGAATATACTAGTGATGACAAAAAGAGATTAAGTATGAATGCTAGAGCCATGCAATTACTGTTATGCCCCGCACCCTCCGTAGAATAATTAAAGGATAAAAAGAAAATTAAATAAGATTAATGGCAATTAATGGTGATGAATTAAGAATTAAATTTCAGATTTATTAGTATTTATTGAGGGAATAAATATTAGAATTAATTAGTATTTAATTTAGAATTAAATATTAGAATTTAATCATTTAAGATAAATGAGATAATAGAATATAATTTAGAAACTCCAATTCACCCTACCCATATCAAAACTGACAGAACGTCAGTTTCTCTATTCATTCAGAGAAACCAACGCCCCTCTTCTCCATAGGCGATTCCTTTTGCGACTCTCCAACCCTAGGTGAAGAACTCTTCAAGAACCAATCCGATCTTCGTCCGTTCTTCAATCTGTCTCCTAGTAATCGAAGGCAAGTAATCTACTTATGAGTTCATATGATTTGCGAAAGAAAACAAATGCCTATTTTTGATATCAAAATGGATCACCATGAAGTAGTTTCTTTCCGTGAATCTATATGGGATTTATGTGTTTTGGTTTTGGGGTTTGGCCACTATTCGTTGGAAATCGTTGTTATTGTTGTTGATTATGTGAGATCATGCAAAAATCAATCCCTTGAACCCTATTTTGTTGCTATTTTCGGTTGAAGGGAAGAGAGAGTGGAAAGATGAGATTTTTGGGTTTGTTTTGATGGATACTTTGAGTTTTAGGCTTGAATCCTTGATTTGTACACGAAAGGTTTTGTTTTGGTTAATTAAGTGTGGATTGATAGTGAGGATTAGGCTTGGAATGGTTGGAAGGAAGTTGGAAATCGATTGGGGTTCAGATCTGCAGTTTCTGCAGAAATCGCAGAATGAAAATTCTGGAAAACGATGACATCGATCGATCGATGTCAGAGACTGACGTACATTGATCGATCGATGTATAGCTGAGGGAGAGGCTGATGTGTTTCAGATGTACGTGGATAGATCGATGTATAGTTGAGTGAGAGATCGATGTATCCTGATGGACGTCGATCAATCGATGTGAGGGAACGATGTCACTTCGATCGATCGATGTAGGCTGAATGAGAGATCGAAGTGTCCTGATGGACGTGGATCAATCGACGTCAGGGGTTGACGTCCATCAGTTTTGTGGGAAAGTAGGGGAAGAAAGAGGGAAGCTAGGGGATCCTTTGGGTGACCTTAAAGACTTCTTAGGACCTGATTGAGGTTAGTATAAGTCTTAGGAACACGACCTAAGCTGGTGAATCAACGATAAGGACTCCGTGGGGTATTCGAGTTGGACTTCAGTGTGAATAATTTAAGGAGTTAAGAATGAATGTGTGAGGCTTCGATAAGGTTCAAATGGAACGTGTGAGGGTGTTTACTTCATTCCTTGTGTTCTAAGAATGAAAGTCTAGGTAATGTTGGCTTGCCTGAAGTGTTACGCTTGAATATGCGAAAGGGATGAGTTTCAAATGATCGATTGACATGTGAATGCGCATCCTTGCATCATGGCACTTGCATTTGCATTATGATTTGACAAGAGCTATGCCTTGACATAGGGTATAAAGTTTGCGAAATAAGCTGTGATGCGTTAAGGGTATAAAGACAAGCTGTAACCATCACAGGGTATAAAGTGAGCTGTAATGTGACACAGGGTATAAAGACAAGCTGTGGCATATTACAGGGTATAAAGTTAAGATGTGGTGCATCACAGGGTATAAAGACAAGCTGTGGCCCATCACAGGGTATAAAGTCATGTGACCGGACATTATGACATGCATTGCACTGTTTTTGAAAAGTGAAGCATATTCATTTGGGTTTGTGTAGTGTAGTGCATATTTTGAATTGTCATGCATCACATGAGTCGTTTTAGTATGACTGACTCGTAAGTGTTTTGTTATTGAACTGTTGATTGCTTATGAATTATTGTTCTTGTTCTGTTATGCTAGGAACCTACGTTCTTGAAATTATACAAGACATGTGCCCCATCACCCCTTGATATAGATATTACTCATGCCTTGCCATGTGTTGATCCCGTATGTCTTATAAGCGGGTTACTTGCTAGTGTTTTTCGCTAAGGGTTCTATCATGTTGTTTTGCAGTTGAGCCCGAATATGATATGATTTTCATAGAGGACGACGGCGAGTGGGCTGAATGGGACGCTTAGAGTTCATATTGGGAATTGTTCTAGACTGTTTCTTATTATTCCAGTTTTCTTCGTTCATTTGAGGATGTAGATGACTGCGTCCATAAACAGTTTTATTTACTTATGTTTTGGGAGTACAACTTTGATTGGTTTAGATTTTAATTTGCACATGTCTCCGTGCTTGTTCGCTTACGTCATCGATGATGTGTATTCGAGAGATGAGACGTCTTGTAGTTTTCTCAGTAGGCTTTGACGGATGCACCGGTTCGGGTCCGCTGTCTGGGCTGGGGCGCTTCAATTACTCTTAAACGGGCTAAGCAAAAGTGAATCTAGTTATGTATCTAATTGCTCTAGTGCCCAAGAGATGTGGAGAATTCTTGAGATGAAACATGAATGGACTAGCCAAGTAAAGGTCTAAGATTAATATGCTTATGTCCACACTTGAGTCTTTCAAATTATTGCCAAGTGAGTCTATTGTTAACATGGATTTACGTTTGACTAACATCTATAATTCTCTTGAGTATCTTGGCAAAGCTTTTTCTACGCAGGAAAAGGTTCAAAAGGTGTTAAGTAGTCTTCCATTCGAACGGGATTCAAAAGTCACTACAATCGAAGAAAGTAAGGATACTAAATCGATAAAAATGGAGGAATTGATCGGATCATTAAATGTATATGAAAACAAACTCACTTTAAGAAATTCTTAATCTATTTCTAAAAATAATATGGCTATAGCGTTTAAATCAAATGAATACGTCTCTACCTCTTATGATCGCGTAGATGATAGTGACATAGATTTCGATGATGAAGATTTAATCACGATGGCTAAAAGATTAAGAAAGATCTTGAGAAAATCGATTAATAACAAACATAAGCCTACTTCATCTAAGGATCATAGAAATAAAAATAATGAAGACGTAAAGTGCTATGAATGCGGGAAACTTGGACACTTGTTATATGACTGCCCGAACAAGGACAAACAAACAAACAAATACCTTGACAAGGATCGGATCAAAACTAGACTCGTCTCAGAACTTAAGCAAAGGAGAAGAGCCTTCAAAGCCTCCACTTGGAGTGATTCATCCGACTCTGAGACTGACGATACGGAAGAACAAATGGCACAAGTATGCCTTACATCTAAGGCATCAAATGAGGTACCTTCTGACTCTGATTCTGATTCTGAATCTTCTTATGATGATTTATTTAGTCAATATTTAGAGTTGCATAAGTTCTCAAAGACTCTTGCAAAAGAAAAGAAACGATTAATTGAAGACAAGAAGTTGTTAGAATCTTCTAACACGAACCTTGTTTCTCAATTAAACGATTCAAAAGAAGAGTCGTCTTGCATAATCAATGCATTAAAATCAGAGGCCACATCATTAACAAAACAAAACAATGAAATGAAATCAAGGAATATAGATCTAGAAAAAATGGTGAAACAATTTGACACAGGTAAAAACATGCTAGATCGCATCATCTTTTCACAAAAGCATTATACCGACAAAACTGGATTAGGATACGTTGAGAAAAATAAGAAGTTAAATAAATCAACCAAATTCTTTCCATCTAAGAAAATAGAGGCATCTAAGACATATGTGGCGCCTAAGAAGACGCCTAGATCCCCCCTATGTCATTTCAATGTGCTTCATCTTCATATCATATGAAATATAATTTTGCGCCGTACAAATATAAAAAGAAGCCATTGGTGCATATGAGAAATCCATATCATAAAAATGCATCTAGATCACGCCCCCTGTATGCAAACCGAAATGCATATCAAAAACAAAGATCATACTATGTGCATGATGGCATTCTCGGCCAAAGGCCAAACGGATTTGCACGGAATGTCTATTGCATCTTCATCTCCTTTCTCACCTTTTGGAAGACCTAGAAAGGTCACCCAAATTTGGGTACCAAAAGGAACATTTGCAAATGATTGAATAAATAACCCTTTAGAACGAAATCGAAATGCATGAGTTTTTTTTTACTTCTTTCTTATATGCACTTTTGATTTTATTTCCAAAATAAAGGGGGAGAGAATGCATGATTTAAGGGGGAGATGTTAGGTCCGAAATACACTCTAGAGGGGGGTGAATAGAGTGTTTGGCTCTTTTGCGGAATTTTCTCGTTTGGCTCAACTCAAAAGATATTCAAAATCAGAGCAAGAATGGGAGATGAGAAGTAGTGAATGAGTACACCGGATATAGAGTGGTTCAAATCGTAAATGATTCTACTCCACTACCACTTTGTTTCTAAAGTAGATTTTCAACAACTACTCTACTTATTATGAACAATAAGAACAACCACAGCAATACTTACACTAACACTTTAGTGTAAGCAACAACAACAGCAACTTCTTGCACAAAACACACTTGTGCAACTACAGCAACTACAGCTCTTAGCAAGAACAACTTCTTGCTTCCTCACAACTTCAACAAAAGTTCCCTCAAGAACTTCTCACAGTGGGTTGAAGAAATATAGTAAGGTTCACACTTTCTCACAAGTCTAAGCACAAGCAAGAGATCAAATATTTATGGTTCCTCTTGTGCTTGACTTTCTTTCTCTCAATATACAACAATGAAGATCAAAGAAAAGCTAATCAAGCTTTAAACAAATTTACAAGTATGAGAGAAATATACAACAATGGAAAATGAAGCTAGATGATGTTGAAAGTGTGCTTTTGCCTCATCCAAGCTTCCTCTATTTATAGATGAAGTTCACCACGTTTTTTAGGCTCTCCACCAAGTCTTCATCTTCAAAAATGTCAAGATAATACCCAAATAGTCTCTAGCCACCCTATGAAGTGATTTGATCTTGGATAGCCACCCTAGAGAATCTTAGACATGTATACAATAGTCAAGGAAACATGTAATAGGTTGGGTTAAAGTCCACAAGAAATTTTAGCAAGATTGGAGAGAGAAAACATCATAAATCTCTCTTGGATTTTGTTCCAACGTTCAGAAAATTTGAATTCTGGGGGACATCGATCGATCGAAGTCCCTGGTAGGGAGAGATCGATGTCCTCCAGAAGATTGCAGTTTTGACACTGCCTGACATCGATCGATCGATGTCAGGGGCTGAAGTGACATCGATCGATCGATGTCACTTGGTTTAGAGATCGATGTTTGCTGATCAACATCGATCGATCGATGTCAGGGGCTGAAGTAACATCGATCGATCGATGTCCTCAGGTTGAGGGTTCGATGCTCTCTGATCGACATCGATCGATCGATGTCAGAGGCTGAAGTGACATCGATCGATCGATCAATGTCCCCAGCTTGAGAGATCGATGTCAACCAGTGAGTTCCAATCTCAACCATCTTTGGACATAGTGTGATTTGCCCATCTTGCATCAAATATCAAACACAAATTTAACTCATTCAAAACATCTTTTCATCTTTGATGATTTCAAAACCATGATTCAAAAGATGTTTTTACATGTTACATTTTCAACTATACTTGATATTTTACAACTCCTCCTTAGTTTATGCTCCCCCTCAACCCATGCATCAAGTTTCACATTTTCATCATTTCAATATTTAAGATATCATGCCAAGAAACTTTATGCTATGTCATGCCGCATCCAACTTCTCAAACTAAGCCATGTGATGCAAAAAAAACACCGATATCAAGATGAGACATTAAGATAATATGCCAAAACCAAATCATGCAATGCCCAACAAACTATGCCGAAATATGCCACCAAATCATGCCAATTTCCAACCAAACCAAAACATGCCACCCATGCCAATGCCCAACATATACCAAACCAATATCTTAAGGCATAACAAGTTCTAAGACTTCAACATCTTAAGGCATATCAAGAACATAAACCATTAGCATCAACATATCAAGAACATAAACCATTAGCATCAACATATCAAGAACATAAACTATTAGCACCAACATATCAAGAACATAAACTATTAGCATCAACTTCCCCCCCTTTTTGAAAACATCAAAAACAAGAGACACTAAAATGAAGGATAAATATCATTAGGAAATATCAAGTTTTGAGATACATAAGTAAACTCAAACTTGTAAAACTACTCCATAGCTACGAGGGAATGGGGATAACTACTCTTCATCAGAAAAGGAACATAATCCGGAGAGTGACGCTTTAAGCTTTGTCTTCAATTTTTGGTACTTGGTCTTTTGTATAGTGAGCTCCGTTTCTAAATTTTTGACCCTTTTTGTGAGATTTGGGTTGTCCTTTTCCAAATCATCAATACGGACTGCTTCCTTAGCTAAGTCTTCTTCCCATTGACCAAGTGTACGGTTTATTAAATCAATCTCTCCTTCTACATCAAATTCCTGCTCTGAATCACTATCTTCCTCTATGGGAGCCTTTCCCTTGTCCACTCGGGAGGTAGGACTTTGAGGATTAGGTTGGGGTTCAACGGTTGGCTCAGTAGGGTGGGTTGGCAATACCGGCTCATTCTCAGCTTCATCTTCCTCAGGGTCACGAGTACCACCCCTTCGTTGCGCTTCCTTCCTAGACTTAAGAATTTGCTGGATATTAAACTTTGTGTAGTAATCCTTATTTGTAATGACCTCTTCATATTCGTCATCCAGCACTATATCAGCTTTTCTCAACAATCTATATATCAGATTGCTGTACGGAAGTGCCTTTGATTTCTTGGTGACTGCCTCTAACACATTTTCAAAGAAGACCTCCCCAAAGTTTACTTGCTCTTTCATTGCTATGCGGTAGGTAATATAAAAGTCTAGGTTGCTTGGAAGTTTTGCCGATTTTCCATTTACACAGAAAGTAACGATGGCAAGCAAGACTCGATAAACTAAAGGCATGTTATTTGTGTTAATCGTGGGGTGGAATTCAAGAAAGGTTTTGACTTCGTCCTCGGTCACTTGGTACTTGTAATAGTCCCACTTCCAAGGATCGAAATCTTGGAATCCCTCATCAGGTGCACCAAGTATTTCATTAATCTGTTTGGTGTGAAATGAAACTACTTGACCATCAATCACCAAATTTAGAGAAAACGGCTTTCCATTGAGATAGTTAATCCAAAGATTAGCATAAAACATCTGTGTATAACGAGTCGACATAGAACCCATCTCAGAAGAATCCCAAATAAACATCCATTTTTGAGCATACAACCAATCAATGATTGGTTTTAATTCCTCATTGCTCAAAATGTCCTCAATTTTGAGCAGTTTCAATGGAATAGTAGACCTCTTGCTACTTTCCCATTCTTCAAATAATAATTGCGCTCTAAGAGAGATGTGAGTGAATATACCTGAACCTAGAGGTGCAGCCAGTGCATTCTCATATTCTCCAGTTTTAAGCCAAGGGAAATTTCGAATACCAAGGCTTTCTCTAACCTCACGGAGCAGATGTTCTTGGGATAGCTCTGGTTGCTTCCTTAGTCCTGTTGTTCTAGAACCCGTTGGAATATGTGGTTGATTTTGTGCTTGAGATGTTCTCTTCCTCATGGGATGATTTTTCGTTCTTGGGGCCATGAGAAGATTAGGTCACGAAATTTTTGAATATAGTGATGAAACTTGAAGAATATATGTGGATTGTGATAGTATTGAAGGAAAAAATGAAGCTTGAGCAAGGATTTTGTAGTTTAGGGGACGAAATGGGTGTTTTTCGCTTGAGAGAGTTTAGGGTTCGAAGTAGAAAATGAAGAGATGGGGGGTTTTCGCAGTTTTTATAAACCCTGTCCTGCTATCGATGTCTGGGACTTCGATCGATTGATGTCCTTAACATCGATCGATCGATGTCTTTAACATCGATCGATCGATGTCTTAAGAGACATCAGTCTCTGAGACTTCCACATAGATCGATCGATGTATGCAGAAATCTGTATTTTTGACATTTTTAACCCTTTAACCTCTGTTTATCATTCCTAATCTTGTTCTAATTGATTCAAATGTCTCAGTTGGAAGGGATTTTGTGAATATATCAGCTAGTTGGTCATTTGTTGGGACAAATTCAACGCATACCAATCCCTTTTGGATGCAATCTCTTATGAAGTGATGCCTCACCTCTATATGTTTGGTCCTACTATGATGTACTAGATTTTGCGCTATACTTATGGCTGAGGTATTGTCACATAGGATGGGAACTTTATCAAACTTGACATTATAATCGTTCAAAGTATTGATCATCCAAAGTAGTTGTGCACAACACGAAGCGGCCGATACATATTTGGATTCCGCCGTTGAAAGTGACACACTATTTTATTTCTTGGAGAACCAAGAAACCAAGCAATCCCCAAGGAATTGACACGTCCCGGAGGTGCTTTTCCTATCAACAAGATTTCCGGCATAGTCAGAGTCACTATATCCTCTTAAATCAAAACAACCATTTTTAGGATAAAACAATCCAAAGTTCAAGGTTCCTTTTAAATACCTAAAGATATGTTTAACAGCAACTAAATGTGATTCCTTAGGCACACTTTGAAATCTAGCACATAGGCACACAACATGCAAAATATCCGGCCTACTAGCGGTTAAATAGAGTAAACTACCAATCATACCCCTATATTTTGTTACCTCAGCCGGCTTTCCTTTTTCGTCTTTGTCAAGCTTTGTACTTGTGCTCATTGGAGTGCTCACACTTCTTCCATCCTCAAATTTGTACTTTTTGAGCAAATCCTTTGTATACTTTGTTTGAGATATATACACTCCATCTTGAGTTTGCTTGATTTGAAGACCAAGAAAGTAATTGAGTTCACCCATCATGCTCATTTCAAATTCTCCTTCCATCAATTTTGCAAAATGCTCACAAAGAGAATCATTAGTAGCACCAAATATAATATCATCCACGTAAATTTGAACAAGCAATTGATGGTTTCCTTGTTCTTTAATAAAAAGAGTAGTGTCGACTTTTCCTCTTGAAAACTCATTCTCAAGTAGGAAGTTACTTAATCTATCATACCAAGCCCTAGGAGCTTGTTTAAGTCCATAAAGGGCCTTTTTGAGTTTAAAAACATGATTGGGATAATCATGATTTTCGAACCCCGGTGGTTGAGCTACATAGACCTCTTCTTGAATTATTCCATTCAAGAATGCGGATTTCACATCCATTTGATATAGTTTGAAATCCTTATAGCATGCATATGCTAATAGCATCCTAATAGCTTCTAACCTAGCTACGGGGGCAAAGGTCTCATCATAGTCTATGCCTTCATCTTGCCTATATCCTTGGGCTACTAACCTAGCTTTGTTTCTAGTGATGTTTCCTTTATCATCCATTTTGTTTCTGAATACCCATTTAGTGCCAATTACGGGATGATCACTTGGTTTAGCAACTAATTCCCAAACATCACTTCTTTCAAATTGATTTAATTCTTCTTGCATAGCTAGTACCCAATCTTCATCATTTATTGCCTCCTTTATATTTTAAGGTTCAACTTGTGAAATGAAAGCATTTTCATTGAATTTTCTCCTAGTCATTATTCCTTGACTAGTTTCACCTAATATCAACTCTTTAGGGTGATCTTTCCTATACTTACATGATTCCGGTAAATTTGATGTATCTCCTTCTACTTCTTCATCTTCAACCTTAGATTCAAGGGAATCAATCCTAAGGTCAATAACAATATTACCTTTTGGATTCTCAAATTTCTCTATATGGCTTACTTCAAGTATTTCATCATCATCATCATCATCATTAATGTTTGATTTATCCTCATTAAGTTCACTAAATTTAACATGAATTGATTCTTCAACTTTCATGCTTCTTTTATTATATACTCTAAATGCCTTGCTATTTTGAGCATAACCCATAAAGATTCCTTCATCAGCTTTGAAGTCGAGTTTATCCAAGTTATCTTTGGTGTTAAGTATAAAGCACTTACAACCAAATACCTTGAAATAACCAATATTTGGTACTTTACCTTTCCAAAGCTCATAAGGAGTCTTTTTGAGAAATGGTCTCAAGTAAACTCTATTGATCACATGACAAGCGGTATTTACCGCTTCGGCCCAAAAATATTTGGGTAGTTCAAATTCGTTTAGCATGGCTCTACTCATTTCTTGAAGTGTTCTATTTTTCCTTTCCGCAAAAATTGTGTCCATACCCTTTGGATACACAAAATTCTTGAAATTCTCCATCAAACTCACCACCTCTATCACTTCTAATTTCCTTAATTGTGTCTTCTTTTTGATTTTCTAATCTCTTACAAAGCTTTATAAATTCTTGACATGCATCATTCTTTTTAGCTAAGAACATTACTTAAGTGTACCTAGAGAAGTCATCTACCACCACAAAGGTGTAATGTTTCCCACTTAGACTTGCTGTACCAATGTCCCCATACAAATCCATATGTAGCAATTGTAGAGGTTTGGTGGTGGGGATTCACTTTTGGGTTTGAAGCTTGTTTTAACAAGCTTTGCCTTTTGACAAGTGTCACATAAGCCATGGTTCTCGAAATTTAATTTTGGAAGACCTTGAACTTTTTCATTTTTGCAAATCTCTTTGAAGTTTTTAAAACTAATATGTCCAAGTCGTCTATGCCATAGTTGAGTCAAATCATTTTTGGCAACTAGGTAAGAAACATTTTGTGATATCAAATCATGTGTGCTAAATTTGCAAACATCATTTTTACGTATAGCCTCAAAAACAATCTTATCGTTCTTTTTCACAACACATTTTCTTTTCACAAATTCAATTTGAAAATTAGCATCACATAGTTGGCTAACACTTATCAACTTGTACTTAAGCCCTTCTACATATAATACATTATTAATAGTAAAAGAAGAGTTACCAATTTCTCCATGTCCAAGGATTTTGTCTTTCCCATTGCCAAAATGCACCGTTCCACCATCTTGGAGCTTGAGCTTGGTGAACAACGTTTTGTCTCCGGTCATGTGCGTTGAACATCCGCTGTCCATAAGCCATTTGGTTCCTTCTTCTTGGCTACTCCATTTATCTTGAGAGCCTACGAAACCAAAAGATGTATGCATTTGCACCCTTTGATGGTTGGGTCCTTTAAGGTTAGTTTGTCGACCCTTAGGCTTCCAAACATATGTGCTTGCAAATCTAGCTCTACATGCTTTCTTCACATGTCCTAGTTTGTTGCAATGAAAACAAGTGGGTACATGCTTTGGTTTAGAGGGTGATGAATTTCGTTGTGTTTTTCTATTATTTGCCTTTTTCTTTAAGGACTTAGGTGTAATAGAAGAAGATGATGAATTAAATCCTAAACCGGATTTATCATTTCCAATTCTTTGATTTCCAAGTAGTATGTCTAAATTGTTTTTACCATTTGTTAGTCTTTGTAAGTCTAACTTTAGTTTCTCACATTCTTTTCTAATTTCTACATTTTCAAGAGCTACGGTTTTATGCATGGTGAGTATGATGTCATGCTCTTGAAACATCAAAATATTCTTGTCATGCAAGCTCTTATTTTCTAAGATGCATTTCTTGAACTCTTTCTTCAAATGTTTATACTTTAAATTCAATTTTTCAAAGTCATCTTGCAAATCTCCTATTTCATCATGCAAATTTGAAGGATTAGAATTCACCTCAAGATCATCTTCAATTGCCATGAGACAAGCATGTTGAATCTTTGGATTGTCAACTATTGCAACAAGTCCAACACCTTGATCTTCACTCTCTTCTATAGAAATTTTCACTTGCTTCCTTTTCTTTAGATGACCTTTTGAAAAACTTTCTTGCTTGAGCTTTTCTAGTTGCCATTCTTCTAAATTTTCTTGCTAGAAGGGCAACTTCCTCATCCGATTCATCGGACTCTACCACCAATCCTTTGTGTGATGTTTGTGTGGGCTTGATAGGGTTCATCCTATTTTGTTCATCAATAAGAATTTCATGAGTAAGAAGATTACCGGATAGCTCATCAAGGGTAAGAGTCTTGAGATTCTTTGATTCGGTGATGGCGGTGACTTTGGGTGTCCATTCTCTTGGCAAAGAGTTGAGGAGTTTTGAGACAAGGTCTTCATTTGAGATTTTCTTGTCCACCATGGAGAGTTGATTCACTATTCGTGTGAATCGATCAATTGTCTCCTCAATCTTCTCACCGCTTTTCATTCCGAACATCTCATACTCCTTCATGAGCATAAGTCGTTTGGCCATTCATACTTGCTCAGTTCCTTCATGTATCATTTCAAGCCTTTTCCATGCCTCATGGGCTGTTTCAAGACCTTGAAGTCTTATGAGCTCAGTGGTGGTGAGAGCACTTGAGAGAATATCAAATGCTTTGCCATTAATGGCAAATCTCATCTTTTCTTCATCGGTGTAGTCATCCTCATCTTTGAATATTGATTCTCCTTTTGAGTTGGTAATCATAGGAACTTCAATTCCTTTGACAACGGCTCTCCATATATCAAATCCACAGCCTTTCAAATGATTGATCATTCGAAATTTCCACAAAGAATAATTTTGGGCATCAAACATAGGTGCTTTAGTGTTTGATCCGGAAAATAGTGCAGTAGGCTTAGGAGATGAAGTGTGAGATGAAGAGGTTGAGGTTGAGGTTGTCATTGCCATGATCTTTAACCTTGCTACTTGCAAAGATAGGCCAAGCAATCAAGGTTAGGCTCTGATACCAATTGTTAGGTCCGAAATACACTCTAGAGGGGGGTGAATAGAGTGTTTGGCTCTTTTGCGGAATTTTCTCGTTTGTCTCAACTCAAAAGATATTCAAAATCAGAGCAAGAATGGGAGATGAGAAGTAGTGAATGAGTACACCGGATATAGAGTGGTTCGAATCGTAAATGATTCTACTCCACTACCACTTTGTTTCCAAAGTGGATTTTCAACAACTACTCTTCTTATTATGAACAATAAGAACAACCATAACAATACTTACACTAACACTTTAGTGTAAGCAACAACAACAGTAACTTCTTGCACAAAACACACTTGTGCAACTACAGCAACTACAGCTCTTAGCAAGAACAACTTCTTGCTTCCTCACAACTTCAACAAAAGTTCCCTCAAGAACTTCTCACAGTGGGTTGAAGAAATATAGTAAGGTTCACACTTTCTCACAAGTCTAAGCACAAGCAAGAGATCAAATATTTATGGTTCCTCTTGTGCTTGACTCTCTTTCTCTCAATATACAACAATGAAGATCAAAGAAAAGCTAATCAAGCTTTAAACAAATTTACAAGTATCAGAGAAATATACAACAATGGAAAATGAAGCTAGATGATGTTGAAAGTGTGCTTTTGCCTCATCCAAGCTTCCTCTATTTATGGATGAAGTTCACCACGTTTTTGAGGCTCTCCACCAAGTCTTCATCTTCAAAAATGTCAAGATAATACCCAAATAGTCTCTAGCCACCCTATGGAGTGATTTGATCTTGGATAGCCACCCTAGAGAATCTCAGACATGTATACAATAGTCAAGGAAACATGTAATAGGTTGGGTTAAAGTCCACAAGAAATTTTAGCAAGATTGGAGAGAGAAAACATCATAAATCTCTCTTGGATTTTGTTCCAACGTTCAAAAAATTTGAATTCTGGGGGACATCGATCGATCGAAGTGCCTGGTAGGGAGTGATCGATGTCCTCCAGAAGATTGCAGTTTTGACACTGCCTGATATCGATCGATCGATGTCAGGGGCTGAAGTGACATTGATCGATCGATGTCACTTGGTTTAGAGATCGATGTTTACTGATCAACATCGATCGATCGATGTCAGGGGCTGAAGTGACATCGATCGATCGATGTCCCCAGCTTGAGAGATCGATGTCAACTAGTGAGTTCCAATCTCAACCATCTTTGGACATAGTGTGATTTGCCCATCTTGCATCAAATATCAAACACAAATTTAACTCATTCAAAACATCTTTTCATCATCAAAACGTTTTACAACTTAACAGGAGAGAGAATGATTGATTGCAAAAATCAAGGGGGAGAGAATTCAAAATTCAAAATTTGAATTTGTGCACGATTGGAGGAGGAGCGGTTAAATTTAAATCATGAACTAAGGTTATTTTGTAAATCATCAAAAGGGGGAGATTGTTGAGAAAAAAG
>AP025063.1:2732248-2775636 GCA_036186865.1 Eustoma russellianum
CTTGTGCTTGACTCTCTTTCTCTCAATATACAACAATGAAGATCAAAGAAAAGCTAATCAAGCTTTAAACAAATTTACAAGTATCAGAGAAATATACAACAATGGAAAATGAAGCTAGATGATGTTGAAAGTGTGCTTTTGCCTCATCCAAGCTTCCTCTATTTATGGATGAAGTTCACCACGTTTTTGAGGCTCTCCACCAAGTCTTCATCTTCAAAAATGTCAAGATAATACCCAAATAGTCTCTAGCCACCCTATGGAGTGATTTGATCTTGGATAGCCACCCTAGAGAATCTCAGACATGTATACAATAGTCAAGGAAACATGTAATAGGTTGGGTTAAAGTCCACAAGAAATTTTAGCAAGATTGGAGAGAGAAAACATCATAAATCTCTCTTGGATTTTGTTCCAACGTTCAAAAAATTTGAATTCTGGGGGACATCGATCGATCGAAGTGCCTGGTAGGGAGTGATCGATGTCCTCCAGAAGATTGCAGTTTTGACACTGCCTGATATCGATCGATCGATGTCAGGGGCTGAAGTGACATTGATCGATCGATGTCACTTGGTTTAGAGATCGATGTTTACTGATCAACATCGATCGATCGATGTCAGGGGCTGAAGTGACATCGATCGATCGATGTCCCCAGCTTGAGAGATCGATGTCAACTAGTGAGTTCCAATCTCAACCATCTTTGGACATAGTGTGATTTGCCCATCTTGCATCAAATATCAAACACAAATTTAACTCATTCAAAACATCTTTTCATCATCAAAACGTTTTACAACTTAACAGGAGAGAGAATGATTGATTGCAAAAATCAAGGGGGAGAGAATTCAAAATTCAAAATTTGAATTTGTGCACGATTGGAGGAGGAGCGGTTAAATTTAAATCATGAACTAAGGTTATTTTGTAAATCATCAAAAGGGGGAGATTGTTGAGAAAAGAGTTTGAGTGATTCACAAAAATGCATGATTTAAATAACGTGTGCTAAAAAAATGCATGACAAAATTTATGACTTGACACGTTTTTATGACAAACTTGCCTTATATACTTTATATATAATGTTGCCGTACTAACAAGCCATGAAGCTTTAAAGCTTACATCAAATGGCAAACATTTGTTGTGTTTGAACTATTTTCAGGTGCCACCATTAATGAATTAAACTAGTTCATAAAGTGAAGTACTTAGTTAAATGAACTACGTAGTTCATTAAATGGAAATATATTTGGAAAAGGCATGAAGTCAACAAATTGAAAAATGGAAAGTCTCCCTCCCACCTCTTCACACACACACACATATATATATATATATATGTATATATATATATATATATGTACATATATATATATATATATATATATATATATATATATATATATATATATATATATATATATATATATAGATTTTTTTAAAAGGCACTATACACATATATTCCGACGTACTATCGACACATTACATATATTACGAACGTACGTCAACGTCACACCACCATACTTACCTCATATTTATGAGTATATTCAGGTCTTATATCATATGATATAAGTCATGGTGATGACAAAATTATAACGACACGTTACAAGGTTTAAACCAAAAATTGTCGTATCGGGTGACTACCGAAACTTCGCTAACGTGTCACGTACTTGCCATATATAGATGGCCAACCCCTACACTTCAAAAATGGCCACAAATTTCGTGGCTTGCATGGTACACTCATCCATAAAATCAATCCATGTTAACACACAAATCACCCTCAATTAAGGCCAAATTGTGGAGATTCCAAATTTACCTTTTAAGCACATGTGGGCGCCATTTGTCTCAGCCATTAAGAGCTGAATATTCAAATTATTTTATGTATGTTATATGTGACATAATATATATATAACATGTGCAAAAAGTTGGAATTTAAATCGGATAAAAATTGCGTAATCGAAGAAAGTCGAAAATTCGGATTTCTATGAATACAACACATGAAATGTTTTTGGTATGATATGTAACATGTATCTAGACGCTTTTTACATATTCAATACATACTAAAGTGTTCTAGAATATTCAAATTAGGGCTGATTGGAATATACCATATGTGTATAATTATTGTGCGCTATTTTACAAAGCTTACAAAAATAAAATTCAGCATATGGTCAAGCCTACTTCACACGCCTAATGCAACCTTGGTGGAGCTTATGTGGAGCTTAGTTGGCATCTCAATTGGTGGAGAATAAGCCACACAAGGTTAGTGACATAATGGAGGAAGCTACACAAGATAATATTTCAAACTTTGTTACAAATGTAACACATGCTAAAAATTCAGCATGTGTGAATTAATGGTGGCCGAATTTTTGTCTTAATGTGGATCAATTTGCTTCTCAATATTCAATGGATTAATGTGTAGTAATATGGTAATATTTCAAAGTCTTGAGATGATTTAGCATATGCTGAAAATTTCAACATGTAAGACAATGAGTGGCGTTTTCTATGGATTAATGGAGACTAATTTACTTTCCAAATTAGTAGGGATTGATCGTATGCTATTTGGAAGTGTTTTTACTACTATTTTGGCACATGTTTTAGATGATATTCTCAGATTTTTACAGTCATTAAGTGATGACAAATCTCATCCAATCATGGAATGCCAAGTAGGCAAGGTCAAGACAAACATCCAATCAAGTTGTGTCAAGTAAGCAAGTTGATGTCACATCTGTACAAAGCATTCTTTCAAGGACTTAAAAGAGAATTCTCAAGATGGAGATGATGCCCTAGGGGGCGGCCAATTTGAAATAAAAGGAGGAGAACAAGAGCAACTCAAATGCAAGACAAGTCTCATAATTTCCAAGTGCAAAAGGAGTCTTCTATTTTCTTCTTCCACATTTCTTTCTTCTTCTTCTCTCTCAAGCCTATTGTTCTTATATTCAAATATATTGAATAGGCTTTGTATAGACCACCATACATGCTCATTGTTGTAAAAGGTTGATCAAGGTGTGATCAATCCTTCATTCGTTTGGTGGTGGTGTTCGTGAAAGGTGTGATTGCTTGTTTCGTTTGTAAAGCGTTGGAGTTGGTGTGTAACTCCAGCAACCCTTTGTGGTAAGGTGTTTTTTTGTGATTAGTGATAACTGAGGAAGGTGTACTCGAAGACTGGAGTAGGTTGTGTTAACCGAACCAGTATAAAATTCTCGGTGTTATTACTTTCAGCACTTTACTTTCAGTTTCCAGCACTTTGCATCGTTTTTATTGCATTAGTAAAAATATCAAACGACTTTCAAAAATTACCAAACTTTACAGAAGCATATCCACACCTCTTAAGTTTCATTTGGCGCAATTTCAACCCATTTGGATAAGTATAAGTCAATCAAACGTTAATAGTTCTGAGACTAGTGCAATCTGATTTTTAGACTTGCAAAGGTTGAGAACTTGAACGTATTTGATATACTTCCCAAAGGAATTTTTTAAAACTGTTTCAACTCATTAAAATAAATATCTTAAGGGGTTTGTCATTAAATTCTCAGACCACTTGGAGTTACGGATAAATCGGAATAAATTTTTTAAATCAGACTACTGTTTCTGGCAGATTTGCGCAATCTGACCACAAACGATTTTTCAAGGGGTTAGAGTTTGAGTTTTGATCTGAAAGTTTTAGGAGATACTCAGAACATCTGAGATTAGAATCTCACCAAATTTCAGAATTTTTGAAAGCATGTAACCTAGTTTTTCAAACGTTTCAAAATAGGATATGAAAACAGAAATTGTTTTCAGAAGTTGGGTTTTTGGGTTAAAATATTTTAAAAACCAAAATTTCCGCACCCACTATTCAACCCTCCCTTCTAGTGATGCCTTACAGGTCCTACAGGAAGAAGAAATCGTGGTCAATTCTAGATGCAACCCGTCCCAAAGTTCGACCAAATCACCGTAAAATTACCTAGACTCGAAGACAAGTGACCTTTCTGTTAGACCGTGCACCTGCAATAAACACCACTAGAGGGGGGGTGAATAGTGGTTAGCGGAAATTACACTACAACCCTTTGTTAAAATCCCCTTTGAAAACAGAATCTGAAACCACCTCAGATTCAGAACCCATTTTCCAAAAATTCACAAATAATTGTACACAACTCCAAAAATTATGAAAATTTCCAGAATTTAACTTCAATGAGTTAACAAGACTATATCCAAAAATCAGACAAAAATAAGATCGTTTGACCCTTCAAATAAATAAAAAGATTCAGATGGTCAATCTGGACAGAATTGGACAGAATGTTACTGATTTTGCAAAACGTGTTTCTCTTTGAATACTCAACCAAAAAGGTTTATCTTTATATCAAAACACTCCTTAGGATGTGTAGATGAAGTTTCCAAAAGGCCCTGACCTTAACCAACTCTTGAAAAATACAGAATTTAAGTTTTCTCAAAACTGGTCAGATTGCATCCAGATTGGAGCAGTTATCTTGCAAAGACTGAAAGACTAACTTTCCCTTGCTCAAATCAAGTGATTCTTGTTGCAAATGAAATCTAACAGTCTGAAGTATAACTCCACCAAAAATCACGAATTTTGAAAATGTTTAGCTATTTTTTCAAATTGTGAGAAGTTGTGTGAAAACTGCAGTCAAAAACGGGCAGAAAATAGAAATAAAGAAACAAGAGAAGAACACCGAGAATTTATCCTGGTTCGGTCAATGTGACCTACTCCAGTCCCAAGGAACACCTTTCCTTGGATTTCACTATCAAATGAACACCTTACAACAAGAGCCAAGCTTGATCCTTGGGTTAAACACCAACCCTATTCAAGACTTGGATGAACACCTTTATGCAACTCTTGGTTGCAACATCTCTATCACCTATTGATGTAGCCTTATAGATTTGGCTAATCAATCTTACAAATAAGACACAAGAAGGTGTGTATAGTGTAGCTGGACAACAACTAGAAATGGAACACCTTAGCTACACAAAGTATGAACGAAAATATGAGAAGAGAATAGCAAGACAACAATCTTCAATTTTTGCTTTCAAGTGTGTGTCTTCTCTTCTTCACATTGCCTTCTATTTATAGAGTGAATTGATGGCATATTCCCTCCAACTTTTAGACCATGTGATGGCTGAGAATTTTGAATTAAAACACCTCCATAATCATCTCCAACAATCTTGTCTCCATTACATTCAAATTTGAAATTTCAAGTTGGCAACTTTTGCCAACTAGCTTGCTTTTAGTTTGTCTTCTTGTCTCCAACTCATAAAATGAGAAAAACATCATCTCCACCTGTATAATCACGTTTTGGAGACTGTGTATATGTATACCAACTCAGATTTGTGAGGAGAAATCAACAAATAATAGTTGACAAGGTTATGTCAACATATAATATCAAAATTCCCATTTCTCCTTGACATTTTGTGATGAATCTTGCACCAAGGATACCTTGTAATCTCTGAAAGATGATGATTAAGAATGTCCAATAACATATATATAAGAGTCTTCAAGAGAAAATAGAACGTGACATCGAATACCGTCACATATCCCGCTACCGTCGATAAAATCATCAAATGAGAGAATAACATAGAAAACCACCAAATAATCTTCAATAATATACTAAATGAACTCCAGAATGAATATAATAAGATACTCAAGAGATTCCTTGAGTAAAAATACCGAAACTGTCTTCGGGGGTAAAATGACCAAAATGCCCCTAGTGAGATAAAACTCCAGAAATGACCCCGATGGTCAGAATTAAATATAATAACACCTTATTGATAATAAATAAGATGATAATATCTTCTTGAATCATATTCACCATGTCGAGTACCTACAAAACTCAAAATACCACTTTTGCCCTTTTTGGTAAGTTGTAGAAACTTCGAGGGCATATTAGTCACAAGATATTATCATCATAAAAATCACATAATCACAACATGATAAACATATATAAATCATGTAAAAATACACACAACTATTTTATCACATTTTAGAAAAATATTTCTAACAACCCTAGACATCGTGTCATTTTTCTTCACTTATTCAACTCTTTCATTTATAACACCATATGTGACATTTTTAAGTATTCATCACTTAAAATCATGACTTTGAAAATTATCCAAACATATTTCTCAACATTCTCCCCCTTTTGGATGATTTTCAAAATAACCTAACATGATTTTAATGTCACAACTTATAACCAAAAGTTTAACCAAATGTTTAACCAAATGTTTTCAACTATGTTTTCAACTTTTAAATAGTATGCCGCTCCCCCGCAACTCATACTCTCCCCCTTAACCTATGCTCCAAAATTTATACCAATAAAAACTTAGCATATGATTCATCATGACTTACCAACTAAAACATGATTTACCAACTAAAATCATGTTCATGTTCTTTTCTATCTCCCCCTTTATTTTGCAAATCATGCAAAAGATAGAACTATACAATGGTATCGTAAGTCATCATTCCTAATTTGGCTCGTAAGTTTTCAAAAGTGGCTTGATTAAGGGGTTTGGTGAAGATGTCAGCGATTTGATGATCAGTTCTTATGTGGTTTATCACTATATCCTCATTTTGAACATGATCACGAAGAAAGTGATATCTCACCTCAATGTGTTTAGCCTTAGAATGAAGCACCGGATTCCGTGAAAGATTGATTGCACTTGTGCTATCGTAGAAAATTGGAATCTTATTCATTTTAATCCCAAAATCACTAAGTTGTTGTTTAAGCCAAAGTATTTGGGTAGTACATAAACTCAAAGCGATATACTCGGCTTCAGTGGTAGAAAGAGTTACACTAGCTTGCTTTTTAGAAAACCAAGAAATCAAGTTGGTTCCTATGAATTGACAAGTACCACTAGTGGATTTTCTATCTAATTTGCAACCACCATAATCAGCATCACTATATGCGTGTAATTCCAACTTAGGGTTTCTATCATACCACAGTCCTAAGTGAGGTGTATGCTTAAGATATCTAAAGATCTTTTTAACTGCATTGTAATATGATACCTTAGGACAAGATTGAAACCTAGCACACATACACACACTAAACATGATATCAGGTCTTGATGGAGTTAAGTATAATAGTGATCCAATCATAGACCTATAGAGTGTGTCATCAAAAGTTTTACCATTTTCATCCTTGTCTAGTTTGGTGCTAACACTCATGGGGGTAGGTGTTGGTTTCAATTCTTCAAAGCCAAACTTCTTAATCATATCATTGACATACTTAAGTTGGCTAATGTGAATTCCTTGAGGGGTTTGTTTGATTTGAAGTCCTAAGAAATAATTCAACTCTCCTACCATTGACATTTCAAATTCTGACTTCATACATTCTTCGAAGTCTTTTACTAAGGTAGGGTTTGTTGAACCAAAGATTATATCATCTACATAGATTTGAACTATTAACAAATCATTATCTTTTCGTCTTAGAAATAATGTGTTGTCTATTGTTTCCCTTTGATAATTATTTGCAATAAGAAAGTTCGCAAATCTATCATACCAAGCTCTTGGAGCTTGTTTCAAACCATATAGAGCTTTCTTAAGCTTGTAAACATGGTTAGGATTCTTTGGATCTTCGAATCCAGGGGGTTGTTTGACAAACACCTCTTCTTGAATGTATCCATTCAAGAATGCACTCTTGACATCCATTTGGAAGAGCTTAATATTGCTTAGACTTGCAATCGCAAGTAACAATCTAATTGCTTCTAGTCGTGCAACGGGTGCAAAGGTTTCTTCATAATCTATACCTTCTTGTTGATTATAACCTTGTGCGACTAGTCTAGCTTTATTTCTTGTGATGTTTCCTTGTTCATCCATTTTGTTTCTAAATATCCATTTTGTTCCTCTTATAGATTCATTTTCAGATTTAGGCACTAAGTCCCATACATTATTTCAGATAAATTGGTTTAACTCCTCATGCATGGCATCTATCCATGATAAATCGCCTAAGGCTTCCTTAATATTTTTAGGTTCTAAGTGTGATATTAAGATATGCCCTTCAACTTGACTTATGTTTCTACGTGTTCTAACCCCAACACTTGGATCACCAATGATTAGCTCTTTAGGGTGTTTATGTTTATCTTCTATAAGCCACCAATTCCTAAGTTGACTAGGTTCACCTTCTTCTAGTTCAAATGTTTCATTCGTGTGAACATTTTCATATACAATTGGAACATCCTTTAAGTTAGATAGATTATCTTCCAATTGTAAAATTTCTTGATTTATTTCACCTAAAGGTTCATGCACATCTTGTTCAGGGGAAGTTGGTTCTAGATGATCATGAACAGGCTCAAGTAATATATCATCATCATCAAACATATTTTCAACATTATTCTCTTGTTTCTTTTTATCACTTACATCAAAATATGCATTCTCATTGAATTTCACATGTATAGATTCAATTATTTTTCTAGATGCATGATTATAACACCTATATGCCTTTGAGTTAGTTGAATATCCAACAAATATGCATTCAATAGACTTTTGTTCAAATTTATCTAGATTATCTTTGGTATTAAGTACAAAACATTTACACCCAAATACTCTAAGATAATCTACCTTAGGTTGTCTATTATTCAATAACTCATATGGTGTTTTATTTAATTTCTTTCTAATAGAAAGCCTATTTATTATATAACATGCACAACTAACAGCTTCAGCCACAAATATCTAGGTACTTTGTTTTCACACAACATAGTTCTAGCTATTTCTTGTAGTGTTCTATTTTTACGTTCAACAACTCCATTGAGTTGTGGTGTTATTGGTGGTGAGAATTCATGTTTTATTCCATGTAATTCACAAAACTTAATTATATCTTTGTTTTTAAATTCTCCACCTCTATCACTTCTAATTCTTTTAACATTTTCTTCATAAAGATTTTCAAGTTGCTTAATAAGATTTTCGATTACCAATGGAGCATCGTCTTTGTGTGTTAAGAACAATGTCCATGTGTATCGTGAGTAATCATCTACTATGACACACACATAGTAGTGTCCACCTAGACTTCTTGTCCTACTTGGACCAAATAAGTCTAAGTGAAGCAGTTCTAGTACATGACTAGTACTCACTTCATGTTTTGATTTCATTGTCTCTTTTATATGTTTTCCTTTAATACATGTTTCACATAATTGAAAATTATGTAAGTCTAACTTAGGCATTCCTCTAATTAGATTCTTCTTAGATAATCTTTCTATGGTTGAAACTCCTATATGGCCTAGTCGTCTATGCCATAAGTTCACATCTAAGTCATGTGATACTAAACACTTAATCCTAGCATTTAATATGTTATTTAGTGATAGTGTGTAAATGTTACCATCCCTATTTCCTTTTAGTACAATTTCTCCTTTTTCATTTATTATATCACAACAATTAGGAAGAAAAGAGACATGATAACCAGAATCTATAAGTTGCGAAATACTTAATAAATTGTAAGAAAGATTGCTTACTAACAACACATTTCGTATTTGAAATGTGTTAGGGTCCCCAATTGTTCCTTTTCCAATAACCTTGCCTTGGTTGTTGTCACCGAATGTCACCTTTCCTCCATTATCGATTTGTTCCAGTTCGGTGAATAGTTTGGGGTTTTCCGTCATGTGCCTTGAACACCCGCTATCTAAAAACCACTTGGTTTTTAGATTCTTTGACTTTGCCTCCTTCTTGTACTCTTTACAATTTTCCTACAATGGAGACAAAGTTTTAGGTACCCTTTACTTGGGTCCTTGAATGTTAGAGGTTCCATCCTTGTTTATATACCCTTTGGGTATCCAAACTTGGATGTACCTTTTGGGTACATATTCGGCTTTTTCATAAGTTGAATAAAGAGGATTAACATGTATTTGACGATTCCATTTAAAAGACGTTACATTGTCATACATGTTATCTCTTGGTTTATATGCATCATATTTTGGCCAACTATGATAATGAGTATGAGGCATATGATTTTGTTTCTTGAATGGCCCCATGTATGTATAATCATATGATGTATGTGAATTCCTATAAGTCTTATAAGGAGGATATGTATGTTGCCTATATTTAGGTTTATATGTATTATAATAAGTTGGATGCATTTGATTTTGCTTGGATACATTTTTATACATATATGCATAATTTTTATGTGATCTAGATGAAAAGTTTTGCCTTGATGCTTTTGGAGGTGCATGTTGTATTTTTACCTTAGAATGAGTAGAGGAAGGAGTAGGCAAAATATGTACATTTGACTTAGTTGTACTATATGGCAATTTAGACTTAGATGATATAAAATTAGTCTTTTTGTCTAACTTGTCATTTTCTTCTATATAGCCTAACCCCTTTTTATCATTTCCATATTTTTGTGACGAAATTAAAGTATCTAACATATTGGTTCCAGACTTAAACTGTTCCAACATTTTTTCTAAATCTATTTTAGATGTAGTAAGTTGTGCTATTTCTTTTTCACAATTAACTAACTTAGTTTTTAATATATTATTTTCAGTTTTCAATGTATTTTCATTTTTCCTATGTGACTCAATTTTAATTTTAAGAGAATCAAGAGTATTAGTAGACTCTTGTTTAAAAGATTCTAACTGATCAGAAAATTCCAAGTTGGACGTCTTCAACTTATCATTTTCTTCAGTTAGTTTCTTTTTCTCTTTAGATAGCCTTTTACAGTGAGCATGCATCTTTAAGAATTCTTCATACATTTCATCAAATGACATTTCGTTATCAGAATCTATATCAGAAGAAGATATTACCTCGCTGGATACGAAGCAGATTTGAGCTTCTTCATTTTCTGATTCTGAGTCAGATGAGTCGCTCCATGTGCTCGCCTTCATTGCTCGTTTGCCTTTTCTTACATTTGGCTCCTTTGTTTTGGACCATTGAGGCTCCTTGTCTTTGACTTGCTTATTATTGTTATTATTATTTTTCTTTTCCGGACAATCGTAAGAAATGTGTCCTTTTTGACCACATTCATAGCATTTTAATTCTCTATTATTCCACTTGTTATTATTAAAATTATTTTTCTTTGGTTGAGAAGAGGATGAAGAAGACTGTTGTCTATTTCAATTAGGCCGTTTGAAAAACTTTCTAAGTTTTCTAGCTATTAATATTAAATCATCATCTAATTCACTATCACTATTACTTCCATCATTGTTTCTATGAGATGACTCAGATGATTTGAAAGCAACAGACTTATTTGACATGTTTGATAATTCAGATTTTCGTTGATTCAATTTTACCTCGTATACTTTGAGTGATCCTATTAATTCATCCATCTTAGTAATTGACTTTGTTTCTTCGATTGCCGTCACCTTTGGATCCCATTCAGCAGGAAGACTTCGCAACACCTTTTGAACCTTCTCATTGTTTGTAAAAGATTTACCTAAAGCTTCAAGTGCATTGAAGATGTTAGTAATTCTCAAATCCATAGATGTTATGGATTCATTTGGCAACATTTTGAAAGATTCAAGTTCAGTCATAAGCATGTTTATCTTCGACTCTTTTACACCACTTGTTCCTTCATGTTTTAACACTAAAGACTTCCACATATCATGAGCACTAGTACAATTCGATACATAACCTGCTTCAGAAACACTAAGTCCATTCAAAAGTAATTGCATTGCTTTAGCATTCATAGACATTTTCTTTTTATCATCTGATGACCATTCACTTTTACATTTTTCAACCTCTTGAGTTACTTCACTAACTTGTGTAACTTTCGTTGGAATGTACGGCCCATCTTCAACTATAGACCATAAATCGATGTCTATAGCCATTAAGAATAGCCTCATTCTTAGTTTCCAATGAACAAAATTATTGCCATCAAAAAGAGGAAGACGTTGTGTAGACATACCTTCCAACTCACCTTTGTGAGAAACAATAGCCATAGTATGTACCTTGGATTTGAGACAAGCAGTATATAATGAATCGTTGTTTCTTGGCCTTGTATTGTTCGTATGGTGTTGAATCTTGCTTCTTTTTAGTGGTGTTGGTCTGGCTCTGATACCAAATGTTGGACCGTGCACCTGCAATAAACACCACTAGAGGGGGGGTGAATAGTGGTTAGCGGAAATTACACTACAACCCTTTATTAAAATCCCCTTTGAAAACAGAATCTGAAACCACCTCAGATTCAGAACCCGTTTTTCAAAAATTCACAAATAATTGTACACAACTCCAAAAATTATGAAACTTTCCAGAATTTAACTTCAATGAGTTAAAAAGACTCTATCCAAAAATCAGACAAAAATAAGATCGTTTGGCCCTTCAAATAAATAAAAATATTCAGATGGTCAATCTGGACAGAATTGGACAGAATGTTACTGATTTTGCAAAACGTGTTTCTCTTTGAATACTCAACCAAAAGGTTTATCTTTATATCAAAACACTCCTTAGGATGTGTAGATGAAGTTTCCAAAAGGCCTTGACCTTAACCAACTCTTGAAAAATACAGAATTTAAGTTTTCTCAAAACTGGTCAGATTGAATCCAGATTGGAGCAGTTATCTAGCAAAGACTGAAAGACTAACTTTCCCTTGCTCAAATCAAGTGATTCTTGTTTCAAATGAAAGCTAACAGTCTGAAGTATAACTCCACCAAAAATAACGAATTTTGAAAATGTTTAGCTATTTTTTCAAATTGTGAGAAGTTGTGTGAAAACTGCAGTCAAAAACGGGCAAAAAATAGAAATAAAGAAACAAGAGAAGAACACCGAGAATTTATCCTGGTTCGGTCAATGTGACCTACTCCAGTCCCAAGGAACACCTTTTCTTGGATTTCACTATCAAATGAACACCTTACAACAAGAGCCAAGCTTGATCCTTGGGTTAAACACCAACCCTATTCAAGACTTGGATGAACACCTTTATGCAACTCTTGGTTGCAACACCTATATCACCTATTGATGTAGCCTTATAGATTTGGCTAATCAATCTTACAAATAAGACACAAGAAGGTGTGTATAATGTAGCTGGACAACAACTAGAAATGGAACACCTTAGCTACACAAAGTATGAACGAAAATATGAGAAGAGAATAGCAAGACAACAATCTTCAATTTTTGCTTTCAAGTGTGTGTCTTCTCTTCTTCACATTGCCTTCTATTTATAGAGTGAATTGATGGAATATTCCCTCCAACTTTTAGACCATGTGATGGCTGAGAATTTTGAATTAAAATACCTCCATAATCATCTCCAACAATCGTGTCTCCATTACATTCAAATTTGAAATTTCAAGTTGGCAACTTTTGCCAACTAGCTTGCTTTTAGTTTGTCTTCTTGTCTCCAACTCATAAAATGAGAAAAACATCATCTCCACCTGTATAATCACGTTTTGGAGACTGTGTATATGTATACCAACTCAGATTTTTGAGGAGAAATCAACAAATAATAGTTGACAAGGTTATGTCAACATATAATATCAAAATTCCCATTTCTCCTTGACATTTTGTGATGAATCTTGCACCAAGGACACCTTGTAATCTCTGAAAGATGATGATTAAGAATCTCCAATAACATATATATAAGAGTCTTCAAGAGAAAATAGAACGTGACATCGAATACATTCACATATCCCGCTACCGTCGATAAAATCATCAAATGAGAGAATAACATAGAAAACTACCAAATAATCTTCAATAATATGCTAAATGAACTCCAGAATGAATATAATAAGATACTCAAGAGATTTCTTGAGTAAAAATACCGAAACTGTCTTCGGAGGTAAAATGACCAAAATGCCCATATTGAGATAAAACTTCAGAAATGACCCCGATGGTCAGAATTAAATATGATAACACCTTCTTGATAATAAATAAGATGATAATATCTTCTTGAATCATATTCACCATGTCGAGTACCTACAAAACTCAAAATACCACTTTTGCCCTTTTTGGTAAGTTGTAGAAACTTCGAGGGCATATTAGTCACAAGATATTATCATCATAAAAATCAAATAATCACAACATGATAAACATATATAAATCATGTAAAAATACACACAACTATTTTATCACATTTTAGAAAAATATTTCTAACAACCCTAGACATCGTGTCATTTTTCTTCACTTATTCAACTCTTTCATTTATAACACCATATGTGACATTTTTAAGTATTCATCACTTGAAATCATGACTTTGAAAATTATCCAAACATATTTCTCAACACTTTCTATACGCTTTACGCAATTTTGATTCTATAGGCCCTATTTTCCTAAGAAAGAGAAAATAGGATCACATATTGGGTTTCGTTCCATTTATGCTAATTGCTCTACTATGTGCTTCTATGTTTGTTGATTGGCTAAAGTTGTAATGTTTTGGGCCAAATTCTTGAAGTAATTGCCATTTACTTGATTTTTGATAAATATACCCTAAAGATATCGTTTTTGATGTGAATTGTTTCTTGGTAATAATCTATCATGCTTGTTGTTGGTACCTTAGATGAATTGAGTTGGTTTGAGGAAGGTGAGAAGTGTAAAGGGGTTGGCAGCTGAGTTAGGGATTGGTTGGAAGGTTTTTCGGAATTGTTCGAAGGAGTGAATTGTGGGAAGTCTAGGATTCATGTCATGGGGTGTATTTAGGATTCAACATGAAGTCATGAGTGTATAAGTGTGTTGGATTCACGTTTTAGGATTGAATTTAGGTGTTCTTTAGGCTCGGAATGAAGAAGAATGATGGTTGGGTCGAAATTGCAGCAAAAAAAGGGGTGAAAAGTTGCAGAAACGGGGACTTAGATCAATCATGGGAGGACATCGATCAATCCAAGTGGTCCTGGTAGAGTTTCCAAGTCTTTATAGAGGACATCAGTCGATTAACTGGGGGACTTCGATTGAACGATGTCTAGAAAACTGAACATCGATCGATCAGATGGACCACATCGATCGATCGAAGTCTTAGGGATGCACAACTGCAACTTTCTGGACGTCGATCGCTCATAAATAAGGACATCGATCGATCGAAGTCCAAGGGCTGCACATCAATCGATCAGAAGGCCACATCGATCGATTGATGTGGCCAGTTCTGTAGAATTTAAGCTGAACTTTTAGAAATGATAAGGAATGAATGACAAGTTGTTTGAGGGACTTTTGATGTAACAATTAGGACTAGTGTATGAGTCTAAGAAGTACCGTTGAAGTATGCTTGACATATGACGAGATGGGTAACCTTAAGTGTAAAAGAGTAAGGCTCAGTGTGAACTTGAAAAGAATTTGCAAGCTGAAAATGTGTGAACTAGTGCGAGTGAAGTACGTTGCGGTTTGTGGCCCGGTACTCGGTACGTAAAGTGTGTGTGCATGCTTAGAAGCTTGATCTGATGTGACAAGAGCATTTTGCATTCGTCATGAGTTTTGCCTTGCAAAAAGACACGTGTTGTGTAAAGAAAGGCCAAAGTTTTTAAACGACAAGTTTGGGCTGCTGGTTATTGCAGGGTATAAAACTCACGTCTGCAATAGCAGGGTATAAAAAAGCATGACCTGTAATCAATAGCAGGGTATAAAGTTTCGTTATGGGGCCGTGGATCTTTCAGCATGGGGTATAAAGTTCCTTTTTGCTGTGGATTGATCACCCACAGAGTCTAAAGTCTCTACTATGTGAAGAATATGATAAGAAGAAATAAGAAAAGTTTGTGAAACGACACGCATGACATGTTTGTAAAAGAAGGCATATGCATGGGTCTTCGTTGAGTTAAGTGTGTGATTTTGAAGAAATGCATGCATTATGTGTCACGAAGCATAAGTCTTGATATGAATGAAACGATGTGTGTATATGACTGTTTTCATAATATGTTACTCTCGATGTGTGTTTGATCCTTATCCTTGTTTCATTTATGTGACTTATCTGTTTTTTATGTTTACTTATACGATGATATTTGCTAACCCGAGCACCTTATTTTGGGCATTGTTTTATGTATCGGTGACTCGTCGTGTGTGATTCCGTAAGGTGTATAGATGGGTTACTTGCTAGTGTTATTTTTCACTAAGAATAGATACTTCATCTCTTTTCAGGTGAACCCGAGTATGAGATGATATTCGTGGAAGACGACGCCGAGTGCGCACATTGGGATGATAGATATTAAAGTAAAAAGGCTATGACAATCCTTTAGTTGATAGATTTTCTATTGGTACTTGTATTGGAGGACATAGTAGTCATTTTCCCGAACACGTTTCATTTCCGTTGTATTACATTCTGTTACACTGATGTTTCACTCTTAAGTTTTAATTTTAACATGTTTCCGCTGATTTATCTTACGTTATGGATAAAATGTGTTTGGTCTGCTTTGACGCTTCGTAGTTCTCATAGTAGACTACGGCGGATGCATTGGTACCGATGTCGGTATCGGGCCGTGGCGCTACAGAATAAGTGGGTCAACAGAGGTTTTCACCAGGTACCGTTGGACCTATATTGCTATATTAAATAAGTGTTCCTTTCGCTCTTTATGAAATGTAACATTCACAGTTTCTATACGTTTACTATTTTAAATCAACAATGCACTTTCTGTAAAGAAATAAGATATTTTCCTGTCAAAAGATAATAAAAAGAAAAGAAAACATTGTATGATTTATTATAATTGAAACTGTAATTACATTCTTTTATCAGTTTCAATGGCATGTCTTCGGCTGTCTAAGTAAAGATAACTGCAAAATGTCTAAGTAAATTTTGGAGTTGGCTCACAAGCTCGACCAGCATCTAGGTTATGACCTTGATCACGTTTTCTGGCCGTTCTAGATCTAGGATGAAATCTTGCATCGCATCTCTCACTCCAGTCTCTCCTTGGCTGTATGAACAATGTCGTCAAGGCTGACATGTTGTATGGATAATTTACCTTTTACCGCGACAGCATAGCATCTTTGAGCCACCTGCAAGCCTCTGTGTATGGTTGCCACCCCAGCTTGAGCACAAAAACTTAGGCTAACGTGCAGTGGAGAGACGATTGCCTCTAAGTCAATCAGGGCCGTCCTACCGAGGAGGATATTGTAGGTTGACCACTCTTCGACAATGACGAAATCCATCGCAGGTGACGAAACTTAGCATGTTCGCCAAAGAAGACCGGCAATGTAACCAGGCCTGTTAGCTGCACTACTACACCAAAAAATCCAGATAACGGTGTTGATACATGACGTATTGAGTTGTACTACAGTCCAAGTGCTGGGACGACGATGTAATACATAATATTGGTTGCGTTGCCGCTGTCAACATAAACTCGCCGCACCTTCACAATGTTATCCGATGCGAGAATGACCAGAATGTCAATCATCAAGCCTTCATTGCCGTAACCCAGGAGAATTGGATCTCAGGCCCATATGTTAACTCATGTGATAACTTATCCTTCATTTAGGAGGATCCTTCTAAAGTTTCAGCACCTCCAGGTACTGGTCGTGACCTCCGCATAACAGGGCCACTAGAAATCGTGTAAATGACGACGTTTACCTGACACTAACCTGCAACGTTGGGGTCATTCTGCTCATCATCATTATCATCATCTTTGTATCAGCGCGGCTTGTCTTCTCGGCATTTTTCTTCAGGAGGTAGTCAGTGAAAGTCTAGCCAATTGTACACTTTGATCTCGGGTTCTAAAACTGATGTAAATGACCTCTTTTACCGAGGCTCTTGACTCCTTCCAGTTGCCTGTAATTTTCGGTTTCATGACTAATTTCTTTGTGCCACTTGCAGTAAATCTAAGATCCATTTTTAGCCTCGGCCCTTTCAATCCGTCCTTTTCCATTATGGTCGGAATCTTTTCTTTAGAGGGAAGCAAATGCCGACCTTTCTTACCCCGTCCTTCTAGACGGTCAAACGCATTGCGATTGCCCTTGGAGCCTTTGCGGGCTTCTTTGTGGAATCACCTCGGCTTGGCTTGCGCCAGGCTGACTTAGTCTCTCTTTTAAATATGTTTGTCTATTCACCACGAACGAATTGATGGGCTTTCTCAAAACAGGCCCTTAGAGATTTCGCATTTTCCTTGGTCAATTGGGAGAAGAGGCAACATGGCCTCAGCCCATTGGTGAACGCAGCAACTATGACTCCATCATTACGATTCTAGACCTGTAGAAACCATCCGTGAAGCGCTGCATGTATTGTAGGACTGACTCATCTGGCTTCTGCCTCAAAGTTATCAAATGTGAAGAGTTTTTAACGAAAGGTTTACAAGACACAAATTGTGCCTTGAACTTTTAGGCCAGTTGTCGCAAAAAATAAATTGATTGAGACGGTAACTCTTGAAACCATCTCCTGGTTTTTCCCTTCAAATGCACTGGAAAAGTTTTACGCCTCAGAAATCAGGAACATTCTTCGAATTCATCACAGTCTAAAACTGGAAGAGATGATCCATGAGGTCGAAGATGACATCATAGGTATCCATTTTGGACACCTTGAAGTTGTCCGCATCCATATATTCTCCAATGTATTCAGAAAAAAACTTTCTTGCACAACCCAAATATACTCCTGGCGGTCCGAAAATGACTCATCTTTGTAACTCGACCGTAATTAGGCAGTGATTTCCAATGCGCATACTTGGTATAACGTGACTTAACTCCCAGGGGCTTCTTCATGGGTGGCAAACAGTTAGTATGCAATTTTTTTTTTATCTTTTTCCTTTGCATATGCAATAAATTTATCCCTTGGTCTAGTGGAATTGAACTGAAATAATATCTAAGGTCCAAGGTACATGATGGTTTGATACAATTTTATAACCTTCAAAATTTGAGTTTTGACAATGTTATTATGGGTATGATAACTTTAAATATCAATTTCTCCTGTTTTGTCTCACTTATTTTAAAATGATCAACCCTAATTGAATTTAGTATCTTGCAAGCATACTTATGCCGTTATGCGGCTTATACTTTAATGCGTTTTTCCTTTCTTTCTAACATGGAACATAATATTAGAGTAACATTGAACTTAACATGGAAATGAATGTGGGCCAACAGAGGGTCCTATATTGCTGTATTAAATAAGTGTTCCTTCCGCTCTTTATGAAATGTTACATTCACAGTTTCTATACACTTACTATTTTAAACCAAAAAAAAATGCACTTTTTATAAAGGAATAAGATAATTTCCAGTCAAAAGAAGAGAAAAAGAAAAATAAAATAAAATTATAACATCGGGAACTCTTTGAAGGAGTAGTTGTATTATTTCAAACTCAAAGATTGAAGACATGAAATCTTATATTTAATAGAACCATGTGAATGGACATGTTCATGAAACATGAAGTCTTCTATTTTTTATCCGCTGCCTAAATGCATCTGAAATGCTAATGAGGCTTAACTCAAGTGGTTAGAAGTGAGACTCCAAAACAAGGTTCTTGGGCTTAAATCTTTATAAGTGCAAGGTTCTCTTTATTTTCGTCGTAATCTTTCTCCACCCTTGTACTGGTGGTTATTTTAGTCCATGATTATATATTTTATAACATATGTATTCATGTAATGTCATGTACTCCACATGTGTATCTAAGTATTTTCACCAAAGTGGTAATTTATAATATCTTCATGTATCAAAAAAGTGCCTGTGATATATATTCGTGATGTTTACAAGATTATTCCGAAGCAGCAAAGACCATTTAAATATTAGAATTTCATCATATTAGACAAATTCTTCCCTCCGGGCATGACTCAGTTGGTACTCGGGTTGAGATTTGCTCCAAGAGGTTAAGAGTTCGAATTTAGAGACACGCACAGTATGGGTTGTTCTACTGCAGCTAAACCGAATGCCTGGTTTGCGAGGGGACACATTGTGTGGGTCACTGCGTAAGTTTCCACCCAACCTAGGAAGCCGCTAGGTTCCTGATTTGAATCCTCCACAATGATCCTTAGTGCTGAGGCGGTAGAGGCCCTCCGGACCAAGGTATAACCGTTTGCTCGAAGACAAATAATTTTGTTCCATATTTCCAGCATCACTTACAAGGAACAACGCAGCATGGTTAGACTTTCTCACCAACAATATAGGGGGCGCTTAGCTTGAGTTGCTTCAAGAGCAGAAGATTGATTAGTGAGTTCCACAATTTGTAAAATGCTTCATGAGTAACTACGACATGTGAAGGCGGACTCCTGTCTTCTTCTATGTAATCATCCAAATGATATGGTATTCTTTCATCATAATCATCCAAATAATATAATATTTCTTTGTTACATATCAATTTCTTATTAGTTATAAAGTAACTAATAAAACGTCATCTAGTTACTCGTTAAACACTCTAAAATTAGTGAAGTCAAAAAAGAGGAGATTGTCGTTTTTTATAGTTCAACAACTGAAGGGAAGTAACGCACAACAATGTATTGTGCAAACAATAACTGACTCGTTCCCATGCTTCTTGTGATTGTATTAAATGAAAATGCATATAATTGATGATTCACATAAAAAGTATTTCTCCATTTCCCATCTCCCTCATTCAATGCATCACCCTACGTACACTTTCTGAGAAATCCCTTTTCATAATGGAACCTGCCTCCCTGCTTTGTCCCCCCCCCCCCCCCCTCCAACACATATAGAATGCAGATCCTTCACCGTTGGCATATCTCAAGAATCTTACCTTCTCATCAGATGACAATCAAACTGTTCATGCATCTTCCAGTTATGGTTTTTTCTTTTATTCAATTCAATTCTGTTTGTGTGACTTTAGACACAGGTCAATCATCACGTATTTTTATATACTATAGTTTTATATAGCTCCATCCTTTTGGAGGTTGTGCAAAATTTGGTGCCGCTAATATAGCCTACTTCTGTCGGCATGCCAGATATTTTACTATTTTTTTTATGCAATTATCCATGTAATGGATGGTGTAATTAGTAAAAGTCCTCAATGCTTAATACTGCGCGCGCACGCCCCCCCCCCCCCCCCCCCCGGCCCATTTTATGTATATGTGCGAGAGTGTGTGTATATATATATACAGCCCCCGTTGTATTTTATTCAGGCAGAGTTCTGCCATACAGAATGGTTCGAGTAACCTTTTTCTTTTTTTTTTCCCTCTCCCAAGGAATGATTGATTAAACTCCAATCAATCAATCATACCCTGTATATCTCAACACCAACAAAAACTATCGTTAGGGTCTGGAAAGGGTGAGCGGCAGACAAACAATACCTCTATCCCAAATGATAGAGAGTTTGCTTCCAGTGAGACCCCAGTTCATATGTACCTGCATAAATGAAACAATAATGGGGTATGATGTGCTAGTGTATTAGTGAGTGAATTCATTAAATACAAATAGGAAGTTTCTGATATTAAAATAGCCATAAACGTGTATATGCACATATAATAAGCTCAACCAATTCAGTGAGTAATTTTGCTTTACTCCATCATGTTTCAAATACAAAGAAGAGTGTATTATTGATTCCATTAGAAATAAAAATTGTATACAATCTTTATAACAATGCTCAATTACTCAAAACAAAGTAACGTTTAGTTAGTCAGATAATGGTAATATAGAGACATGAAAATACTAGCTAGTGTCTATGTCACTATATAGTAATGCCAAATACATTACTCCTTTACTGTGTCATTCATACCAAGAACTGGTTGACTAGTTTCCTTATTTCTTTCTTTCTTTTACTTCTATAGTTTTCACCACAATCCTGGTTGAAATTAGTTTGTTTTCTTTCTTTTGCATTTAGCCTTTACTATTTAATTTAACTTAGTTAGGACCGTTCTTTTTTGAATCCCACAAATGCATGTGCCATGAGAAGATTATAGTACATCATGCATGTCTACTACAAATTAGAGCTGCGTGAAAATTGAAATATTAAATTATATTATCAGATACTTCACCACAACTAAATGAGGAACGTGACGTTAATATGAAAGGTTGTGTCAGAAAAATCAAATGATTTTGGGACTCTAAGTGTAATTCAGATGACACTCAGGTAGAAAATTATATCCAATATTACATGTTAAGTATCATCCCGGTATGAAAGTGTGAGTTTTGCTATGAACTTTAGCTCATGCTACGTTTTGAGATTTAACTTTTTGTAAACACTAAAAACCTTTTCCAATTAGAAAACTGTTGTGTTAGAGCTGAACTGATAGCCGCCGATCTGACTTGCCAACCATAACTCACTGTTTTCAGTTTAACAGTATACTGACCTGACCTCACTGATCTGTTGGCCGACTTGAACTCACTGATTTGCTGGCCGACTTGAACTCCCTGACGAGTTCAGCTCGGAAGATCTGAAGTGATAATTACGGCTGATTAGATATAATTGCAGATATCCAATCTAATTAGATATATTCTAGTCATTGAATTTATCCTGTACATAAATCTAGAGATATGATAGGATTTGTACGGATCTTGTATGAATCTCTATAGCTGTAGGTTAGCACAAATTGCTCCTTTGTATTTTCTATAAATTGACGAACAAGTGAATAGAGAAAATCATAGATTTGAGTTGCCAAAAACCTTTGCGTTTGTTTGTTTTTACATGGTATCAGAGCTAGCAGTGACCTCAAATCTCTGATCTTCTTCTTCCAGAAATTTTCTTTTCACCCATGTCCGCCGAGTCTTTTACATCTTCTTCACAAACCATGGCAACCGAATCTTCCCACAAGAAAATTATATCTCCTTATGATCTACACTCAGATGATCACCCTTAGTTGCTCATCACTCCTGTCCAACTTACAGGATCAAACTATGAAGAATGGGCAAGGACTGTTCGTGGCTCCTTGCTTGCATGACGGAGATATGGTTTCCTCGATGGAGCCATTACTCAACCTGATGATAGGTCTCCCAATATGCTAGTTTGGGAGCCTGTCAATTCCATGATTGTCGCATGGATTTTGACTATCAAAGACTGCTAAGGAATTGTGGTTAGACATCAAACAGCGTTTTGATGTTATGAATGCTCCTCGAGTGCAGCAATTAAAGAAGGCACTCGCAAATTACAAGCAAAATGGAGATTTTGTCATGGCATATTATGGTAGATTGAAGAAACTCTGGGATGAGATGAAAGACTATAATGATATCCCAGTGTGTTCTTGCAACGGCTGTAAGTGTGACTTGCGAAACACACCCAGTCGTCACAAAGAAACTGACCGAGTTCATCAGTTCCTTATGGGACTCGATGAACATAAGTTTAGAACAATGCGTTCATCTATTCTTAGCCAGGAACCTCTTTCTACTCTGAACAGGGTGTATCACATGGTGATTCAAGAAGAAAGTTTGGGGTCTATTGCATAAGCGGAAGAAAAGCATGAATCTTCTGCTTTTGCCCTGACGATGACAGGGAAGACAGGTGTTGACAGGAGGAACTCCAAAGCTGCGGTGGTGTGCACACATTGTCGCAGAAAAGGACATGAGGCCAGCGGATTTTTTCAAATCATAGGCTATCCTGACTGGTGGGATGACTATCCAAAAGGACAGATGAAGTCAAAAGGTCCTGCACAGCTGACATCCTCACGGTTCAAGGCAACGGGTAGCGCTGCATATGTGGCAACTACTCCATCAAAAGCATCCCCCACCTCGGATGATGCGCACGGGGGTGCGAAAATTTTGGCCGACCTTTCTGCAGCCGAGCTGAGCTCACTTCGAGCTCTTAATACACGTAAGCAAACAGCTCTAGAACGCCTCAGTGGTAGGCCTACTTACTCTTTTTGAATTATCGATTTGGGATCTTCTCATCACATGACGAGCAACTTAGATCTTTTGCATAGTTGCACCCCAATGCCACTGTGTAACATCTGGCTCCTTTACGGGACTGTGACTCAAGCGCAGCACCAAGGGTTAGCTCGGCTGAATGAAGAATTAATGCTTGACCAAGTGTCCTTTGCTCCAAACTTAACTTGCAATTTGCTATCAGTTTCACAATTTCTTTATAATTAAGATTATGTTGTTAAATTTACTAACGAAGGTCGTGTGATATAGGACCAGACACCAGGATACAGATTGAAGCGGGTGATGTGATCAAATGACTGTATATTTTGAGAAGAGAGACTCTATCCGGATGCATGCAGTAAAGAAGGAGTCTGATGTCTCCATATGGCATAATCGGTTAGGACACCTTTCCAACCGAGTTTTACGTTTGTTGTATAACATCATACCCTCCTTTAGTGACACCAGTATAACTTGTCGTGAGGTCTACCTTCACGCAGAACAGACCAGAAAACCATTTGATTTAAGTGATACTATTGTTGAATAGTGTTTTGATCTTGTTCATTGTGATGTATGAGGTCCTTATCGACACAAAACTTCATGCGGTGCGTCTTATTTTTTGACTTTTGTGGATGATCATTCTCGGAGTGTTTGGCTGTACTTGCTAAAAACCAAAGACCGAGTCCCAACTTTGGTGAAGCAGTTCTTCACCATGGTTAAGGCCTAGTTCGGCCGACAGATTAAAACTTTCCGAACTGATAATGGAATAGAATTCTTAACACTAACCACTTTTTTTTGCTGACCAAAGTGTGATACGTCAAAGCTCCATTCGATATACCCCACAACAAAATGAGAAAGTTAACCGAAAACATGGACACATATTGAATGTGGGACGAGCCCTTTGCTTCCAAGCTAACCTTCCTTTAATCTTCTGGGACGAGTGTGTCCTCACCGCGGTTTATCTCATCAACCGCACTCCATCTACCTTACTTGGCGGCAAGACACCCTATGATATTCTCTTTGGCCGACCTCCAAGTTACACCCATCTTCGAGTTTTTGGAAGTCTGTGTTACGTTCACAATGATCAAATCCACAGTGATAAGTTCCAATCCCGCAGCCGTAAATGTATCATGGTCGGATACTCATATGGAAAGAAAGGTTGGATGGTTCATGATCTAGAAACTTGTGAATTCTTTGTTTCTCGAAATATCACCTTCGCTGAGACCACATTTCCATTTGCTGACACATCTTCCCATATTCATTCACCAGCCTCCCCTGACCCTATGCTCCTGAACAACTCTACCATGGATCCATCTTTTTTCCACCTCCAGCACTACCATACACTTCCTCTCCCTCATCTGAAACGACCTCAACTGACCCGAGCTCAGCTCCCTAGCTCAGCTCGGCCGAACAGAATCCAACACTCTACTTCAACACAGCAGAAGAATCTTTGCAACCTAAGCTGATCTCAACAGCTCCTCTCTGGCCATCTTCACCTCAGCTCAGCCGAGGACATCGCATAAGGAAGCTTCCCGCAAGATTGGCGGATTATGACATGAATGCAGCACAGTTCAGCCCTTCGCCCACATCATCTACATCGACTGTTTCCCCAGGTATTCCGTATTCTATCACCAATTCTGTTAGTAATCATCGATTTTCTGCTGCACATCGTATGTTTCTTGTGGCTATCTCCTCGACCACAGAACCAGCTTCCAACTCGGATGCATCAAGAGACCATCACTGACGCATCGCCATGCGTGAAAAACTGGACGATTTTGAGGAAAATCGAACGTGGACTCTAGAGGGCTACCTCCTGAGAAACGTGCTATCGGTTGTAAATGGGTATACAAGATCAAACATCATTTGTATGGAAGTATCGAAAGATATAAAACCAAGTTGGTTGTCCATGGCAATTGTCAAATCGAGGGACTTGACTATACTGAAACTTTTGCTCCCAATTCGCATACTATTGGCTCTAGCTGCAGCTCGGCAGTTTTTTGCTTGTCAGATGGACGTCCTTAATGCATTTATTCATGGTGATCTTGATGAAGAAGTCTATATGAAACTGCCTCTTGGTTTCATAGCAACCTCACCTTGCACTGTCTGTCGGTTGCGTAAATCGTTGTACGGTCTTAAGCAAGCACCTAGGTGTTGGTTTGCAAAGCTTTCCTCTACTTTGCGCTCTTATGGTTTTGTTCAGTCCTACTCGGATTATTCTCTCTTCATCTATGCACATGCTAATATCCGCCTTTTGATTTATGTTGATGATCTCATACTTGTCAGCAATGATTCTCAGGAAATGGAGGCTGTTAAAACTTATTTGAGTACTTGTTTTCATATGAAGGATCTTGGTCCTTCAAAATATTTCCTTAGACTTAAGATCGCTCGCAGTGATGCAGGTATCTTCGTATCCCAACGTAGGTATGCTCTGGATATTATTGCGGATTGTGGTTTTCTTGCATCGAAGCCTGCTTCTATCCTTTAGAACAACAACATCAGTTGACTCAATCCACCAGCTCTTTTCTGGAAGATCCATTGTCCTATCGACGTCTTGTTGGTCGTTTGATTTATTTATCTGTCACCAGAGCTGAGCTCTCTTATGTTGTCCACACGCTAGCTCAGGTTATGCAATCACCTCGGCTTGACCATTGTCATGCTGTTCTGCGGGTTGTTCGGTATCTCAAAGGTAGCCCGGGCCAAGGGCTTCTTTTCCTGACCATCAATGACCTCCAACTGACTGCCTATTGTGACTCGAATTGGACAAGTTGTTCCCTTACTCGATGATCTCTTTCCTCTTATTTTATTCAACTTAGCGCAGCGCCTGTTTTGTGGAAGACTAAAAAGCAGCACACTGTCTCCCACTCCTCTGCCAAAGCAGAATATCGAGCTATGACATACACAACTTGTGAGCTGAAGTAGATGCTCGACCTTCTTAATTTTCTTGGCATTCCTCACTCAGCTCCTGTTACTTTATTCACTGATAGCCAATTGGCATTGCATCCTGCTCACAATCATGTTGTTCACGAACGAACTAAACACATTAAGGTTGACTGCCATTTTCCCAGGGATACTATTTTAGATGGACAAATCTGGCCTCTTCATGTCTCAACGACACATCAGCTTGCAAATATTCTTACAAAATCACTTAGGACTCGCGAGTTTTGTTTCTTACTGTCCAAGTTGGGCGTTGATGATCTTCACGCGCCAACTTGGGGGGGTGTTAGAGCTGAGCCGATAGCCGCCGACCTGCCTGTCGACCTGAACTCATTATTTTCAGCTCGGCATTATACTGACCTGACCTCACTGATCTGCTGGCCAACCTGAACTCCCTGACGAGCTCAGCTCGGAAGATTTGAAGCGTTGTTTACGGCTGATTAGATATGATTGTAGATATCCAATCTAATTAGATATATTTTAGTCATTGAATTTATCATGTGCATAAATCTAGAGATATGATAGGATTTGTACGTATCTTGTATTAATCTCTGTAGCTGTAGATTAGCACAAATTGCTCCTTTGTATTTTCTATAAATTGACGAACAAGTGAGAATAGAGAAAATCAGAGATTTGAGTGCCAAAAACCTTTGCGTTTCTCTGTTCTTACATGATGAGATCTGATTTATACCACCACAAAACTTATTTAAAGATTGGAAAGGTAGAAACATGGAGGTTAGATTATAATCCATTTGCATCTAACAAAAAGTGAATGACACAAGTTTTAACATGTGTTGACAAGCCTAACATGGTAACAGTTGCATGTTTGATTGATCTATTTGTTCGTACGTCGTTATCTTTTTTTTTTTAACACGTGTGCCACCATTTTCATATATTCTAGGCTCACAATTTTATATGCACGCTGAGATATATAATCTTAATTATGACTGCACGATGGAAAGCGAAAGTTCCATGCTCCGAAAACAAATGATATAGCAACCAACCAAATAAAAATATAGTAGTAATAACAGTCATAAATAAATTGGAGACATTTTGTTCGACTTTAGATCTTAGTTTTAACAAAATCAGTAAGACAATCATCCATCCTCGGAGGAGTTTATGCTTTACAACTTGCAAATAGAAATACCCTTTTTACTGGAAAAATAATAATATGCATAAGGAATCATGTGTTTTTTTGATTTTGTTGGGGTGCAAAACTGGGATCCTAGAAAGAAAACAACAACATTATCAAATTGTCTTAGAGGCTTCTGCTTATGGCAAGATATAGAATGTCTGATGTATGGGATCATACTTATGTGTTATAAACACACAGAGGTTGTTTCTCGATACTCAATAATAAAAATTGTATTAAGCTGTGATCAACGGTTACTTGACAATAAAATATAAATAGAAAACATAAATACAAAGAAAGAAAACATAAATAGATAAATTCCCAATCGACATGTTTCTTAAAGGTTGAGTTCTCAAACCGCCAGCCTTCACTAGCATTTTTTTTTTATTTAGAATTTTATGAATGATGTCAATCACAATACATTTTTTAAATGATGTCAATCGAAAAATGTGTCACATTTAATAACCTTTGGCAACCAATTCATATAAAATCTAAATCTAATTCATTAACCGCATTACAATATGTATATTTCAGATCATAAGCATATGTACTGCTAGATATACATGTATCTTTTCACTAGCTTATGCCCATGCGGGCTTTCAACATATTTCTTTATTTTTGTCTTTTATTATCTCAATTATATCTCTTGTGTAAGTTTTCTTTCTATTCTGTTGATTTTTTAAAGCTATTAGTTATTTTATTATTATTTATGTCATTGCATAACCAATATTATTATATATATCACTTCACCTTTCCCTTATTTTTATGTAAACTAAAAAAACCCATTCTTAAAGGCCAAATATTGACCTTAGAAATTTTTACTGTCTCAACCTCAAGAAACTAGTGGAGAAACAAATCTGGAGCCTAAGAGCCCCTTAGGGTGTTAAGACTACTCCAACAAACCCCACAAAATGTGTCCAATACAAATTGTGTCAGCAACTTGTTGTCCAATTGGGCGGTGCATAGTATGACCTTTCGGCAATATTAGCCCATACAGCAATGAAACACTTCCACTGCATCTGACCAAGATTCAAACCGCTTACCATTCTACTGCAATATCCTACATCGAATACGAACTAAGCTATGACGTAGAGGTTCAGCAAAAATTGAAAAATAATGGAAATTATAAATTATCGTCTATTGGATTAATTTGCGACCCGTGATAGGTTGTCTAGATCTTGTCGATATGATGTTTATATTAGTGATCAAGTATTTTTTTGTCTCGGACCATAGTCCAGTTGATACTCATTTTGAGATTTATTTGAAGAGGTCAAGAGTTCGAATCCTGGGACACGCATATTGTGGGTGTTCCACTGCTGTGAGGCCGAATGCCAGGTTTGCGGGGGGACACCTTGTGTGGGTCACTGCGTAATTCCTCACCCAATCTAGGAGGCCGCTGGACTCTTAATTTGCATCTTCCACATTGCTTCTTGGGACTGAAAACGGTTGGAACTCTCACGGTGAGAGATTTCGCTTTTTGCCCCAGAAAATCTAGTAAGATTTTATCTCCTATCGCTTTAGAAATTTGAATATTTCAATCATTTTACTCCCACTTAGATGATAAAGTATATTTAAAACAATCTGAGTCCCACTTAAGTTTCATATAGATGTATTAGAGGATCCTTTGAAAGTATAATTAAGAACAATCTGAGTCCCATTTGAGTTTCATATAGGCTTTAATCTACGGTCTAAATTGAGTCTCATTTAAGTTCTATAGAAGCTTGAATATACAGTCTTAATCGAAGCATACATCAACACCCATTGATAAAGAATACGATGCTTACCATAATAATAGATAAAATAATTTTCATAACGAAAATTATTTTAGAGTGATGAAGCCGGATCTTCACCAAGGGTCTAGACGACCTCGAAATAGCTCCGTCAGTTAACTTAAAGAGTTGTTAACTGGGATTGAGAGTTTGTAGCTTGAATAGCCTCTAAAATATCCTGCACAAGGAAGCACAGATCAGAGGTCCCGGGGGGTTGGCCCCGGGAAAACCCTCCGACGCTCAAGTCAGTTTGGGCCATATCTCACTGAGATTATAATTTAAAGGTGAGTTAGGAGTTTCTCACAGTGTATGCCGAGGAGCAAAGTGTATGATTTTGCTTTAGAGTATGAATTTTTAAATTCTGGATCCAGATCTCCCCTTTCTTTGTTCCGGTTGCCTTGCTTTTATAGACCTTTTCTCGCCTTTGGCTTCTGATAATAGGTAACGGATAAGACATTTGCTTGGGGCAGAAAGTCTAGGTCGCTGTAGGTCTGCTGATGTGATCAGTAGTCTGACTGATGTGACTAATAGGCCGGCCTGACTGATATAACTAGTAGGCCGGCTGTTGTGACCTTGGCGTGTTCAGGAAGAATAACCAGCTGTAATTGCTATATTCGAATTGCACCTCTGCTTGAGGGTCCCACAAGGTAGTATCGTACTTGGTTCATTCGCTGTGGTACACAGTTGAATAGGCCCTGCCGAAGTGCATGACTAGGCCTTGCCGAAGTGCATGACTTGGCCTTATCCCGCTGAAGTGGTCTGAAGGGCGGCATTTGAACATAAACGGAAGTTGGTGCCGAGGTGCAAGCCTTGGCATATTCTTCAATGTTATAAGGACGTCATGATGCCCCGATGATGTGCAACCGAGGCTGAACAGCCATGCTTGAATACTGGACCACTGAACTGCGGTTCTTATTGAACTGCAGTACTTTGAGTGCTGACCTAATGAAGTTGAACTGTTTGACTATTGCTGACTAACAGACGATTTATTTATGGTTTATCATTTGCCCACAGATTTTGTGTGGCTGAGCTGAACTACGAAGGCGGACAAATCTTGTTCCTGTGACATGGCAGTCCTTCATTAATTGCGCGGTTATTCTTTTACTGGCGCAGTAATTCCCGCTTTTAATGTAAGCGCTGATTTCGACACCTCATCATTACTTTTTCGGCGGTTTCATTCCCCGAGGGAGGGAAATGCGTGAACTTCTGCCTTTTCGCATTTCAAACGAAAAATTGTAGCCTTTTGTTTTCTCTCACTTATAAATAGAAACAATTTCCCTGATTCATTCTTTTCTTCTTCCCTTATCCTGCTCAGCTGGTTATTTTGCTGTATTGTTGAATTGCTCTTCTTCTTCTTCTTTGAAGTTTTCCTCCGACCTTACTCCAGCTCTTTCAACCTTATGTCTTCAACATCTTGTAAGCTTTCTTTATCTTACTCATGGCTTCGTCTTCTTTTACCTTGGAATCCACGGTACCCTCCTCTTCAGTGCATAACTCAATGTGCACCTTGAAAAACAACGACCTTTCTGAACTATGTCAACATTATAAGGTTGACAAGAGTACTTTTGCTCCCATTCTTCCCCTTCCTCATCAAACTGCTAATGACCCCCCAACTGGCTACGAAGTAGTTTATGAGGAGTTTTTTAGATCTGGCTTTAATTTACCCATTCCAGCTCCCTTACTCCAAATACTGTTCTGTTACAAACTTAGGCTTCCCCAAATAACGCCCAAGGGACTGAGAATTATCCTCAGTTATCTGCTTTATCTAAGAGCGTCTGAGAAGAGCTTCTCACTTGCAATTTTTAGGGAGATATTTGTATGTAATCAGGAGGGTAGTTGGTATAATTTTGATAGCAGATCTCAGAGTAGTGGGGGATCTTTTGTAATAAATCTTCCCCATTCTTTCAAAGATTGGAGGGGGAATTTCTTTTTTTTGTTAGGAATGTAGGATTACCTGAAGGAATCCCTTGGAACACTGGTAATGCAAATAACAGGAGGCCAAGTGAACAATTTCGCAATGAAGCCTCTCAACTGCTACTTCCACCCCGGGTCGTAGATTGGAAGAGAGTTAATAGGCAGATTGTAGAGGTTGCTGACCTGGAACATTTGTGGCCGGAATATAATTTTCGACATCTTATTCCTCTTGCTTTGTGCATAGTTCGGGGTATATGGCAACATTTTTTGGAAATCTTTTACTGATTTTGATATTGCACCTGTGTTTTGACTGCTTTGTTCCTGGAATTTTGCAGAAATCATGGTACGTAAGACCCTTGAGAGGCTGAAGAACTTGGTCCCCAGGAAGAGAACATGGTCAGGATGCCAACCTTCAACTTCAGAGCAAGCCTCTGCTAGCTCTTCATCTGAAGTGCAGACACGTCCAGGTAGAAGTTTGACATATTCTAGTCTTGGACATGTTTGATTCCTATGCAATCATTTGAATAATTTTCCTTTTCAGTTGAAACTTCTGATAATCCCCCTCAAGCCGAAGCTCAGGTTCCTGTTTCAACCTCAGCTCAACCTGGGGACGGGAATGGGGGAATTAATGCCCCCATTTCAATTCCTTCATCTCCTGCTGCTGAAGAGGAGAATGCTCCTCCCCCGGTTGGGTTGCTGATGAGGCCGTGCCTTCCTTCGATCTTTTAAGAGAAGCCCCCAAGGTAAATGCTTCCAGAGAAGGACCTTCTGAGGTGAAAGCATCGGAGGGAGAGCCCCCTAAAGGAAATAATCTTGAAGGGGAACCTTCCAGGGAAAACGCACCTGAAGGAGGGTCTTCTATGAAGAATGCAATGGAGGGGAGCCTTCTTCCCGACCTCGACGGGGCAGAAAGACATTAGAGTTCAGCTTCAACAATTCTGCCGAAGATCCTGGAGTAGCTAGGAAATTGACAGAAATGTCAATACTTCCTAAGGATTGGCAGATGTATGACAGTCTGGACTGGAGTACTGCCTTCAACTCATTCGCGAAGAATATGGCCCTGGTATGACTTCCCTCTGCTTTCCATTTTTCAACTTGACCTTTCATGCTTTTCTTAACCAGTTTGAATTTTTGCAGTATCGGGTCCAAGAATTTAACATTCCTAGACGAGCTGAAGAGCTCCATACCAGATTCTTCAAACTCTCTGAGACCAATGCCCACCTCAAAAAGGCTTATGATGAGTTAACTGAGGTGGCAAATCCGAATAGCACAAAGTTGTCCGGACTGGAGGCTGAGGTGAACAATCTGAAGTCGCAAGTTGCCACACTTACTGAAGACAATTCCTGGCTTTAGATGGCAAAGCGGGATTCAGATTCCAAGCTGGCCTCACTTTTGGAGGGGAACTCCAGGCTTCAAGCTGAGAAGCGAGATTCTGACGCTAAGCTGGCTGATGCTAAATCCCAAGTGATTGAGCTGAAGGAGACATTAGCCAGCACTGAGTTATCTTCTTCTAAGGCTCAGGCTGAACTGGAGTTCTACCAAAAGGAAATCAGTAATTTTGATCAAGTATTGTCCAATAACAGGGCTGAGCTGTACCAGCAATTGGAGGCAGAGAGGAAAAGTAAAGCTGATCTCCTCCAGCAATTTGAACTTCAGGCTGAGGAGATGAAGAAAACCATTGCTGAGTTCAGACAGTCTGAGCTTTTCACCGGAAATTTTTTGAAGATTCAAGGCTCAGCAATTGCTGTTGGGCAAACTTGGGCAATTGATGCTTGTTCAGAGGTCTGCCCCAGCCTGGACAAGAACCATCCTCGTATTGCTGAGCTGTACAACCCTGAGGCTGGGAACCTACTTGAAAACCAAATTGCTCTGTTCCAAAGTGGGGTTGATCTTAGAGAGAATGAGAAAGCTGGAAAGTAGAATAGGATTTTTCATGTATATAGTTGTAATTGTAATAGATTTTGTACTTAATGAAAATCCATTTTTTCCAACTTTTGCTCTTCGGCTTCTTTCAGCTTCCTTAATTGTCTTTGTCTTCAGCATGTGAAGTTTTATTTGCTTCGTCTCAATAGTGAATGCAAATATTTGTCCTCGGCTCTACAAGGCCTTACTTGCTCTTTTTTCCATAGTTACAAGTGTTTGTCTTCAGCACTGCGAAGTTTTATTTGCTTTATGCAAATATTTGTCTTCAACTTGCTTTATGCTGATAGTTTGCAAGTATTTGGCTCCAGCTTAAGAAACTTCACTTGCTCTATTTTGATAGTTTGCAAGTATTTGGCTTCAGCTTAAGAAACTTCACTTGCTCTATTTCGATAGTTTGCAAGTATTTGGCTTCAGCTCTGCCAAAAGAGTATCTTTTGCATGCTGGCTCTCTGCATAAGTACTGAGCTTTAGCTTTTATCCTTGGCTCTTCAGCTCTGCCGTGCCTTGATGAATTTCAAGATGTGGGAAAACCTTTATCCCCTTTTCATCAACCTTTTCAGCTTTGCTGAGTTAGAATATTGGTAAACTTGTCTCATTGTTGAGACTTGTTGAATCTCTCAGTTCTGCTGAAGATATAGGGAACTTATCCCGCTGTTGAGACCTGCTCAACCTCTCAGACCTGCTGAGGTGAAGATATAGGGGACTTATCCCGCTGTTGAGACCTGCTCAACCTTTCAGACCTGCTGAGGTGAAGATATAGGGAACTTATCCCGCTGTTGAGACCTGCTGAGGTGAAGATAATGTTGAGACCTGCTCAACCTCCCAGACCTGCTGGGGTAAAGACAATGTTGAGGCCTGCTCAACCTCCCAGACCTGCTGGGGTAAAGACAATGTTGAGGCCTGCTCAACCTCCCAGACCTGCTGGGGTAAAGATAATGTTGAGACCTGCTCAACCTCCCATACCTGTTGGGGTAAGAATATCGGGAACCTGTCCCATCCTGTTGAGACATGCTCAACCTCCCAGACCTGCTGGGGTGAAGATCCTGTTGAGACCTGCTCAACCAGGTCTGGGGTAAAGATAATGTTGAGACCTGCTCAACCTCCTAGACCTGCTGGGGTAAGAATATCGAAAAACCTGTCCCATCCTGTTGAGACCTGCTCAACCTCCCAGACCTGCTGGGATAAAGATATATATGCCCCCACTTTCGTTGTGGCTGATAGATAGGCATAAATTATTGCTCCATGCACCATAAGGTGACTTAACTTTTCCTGGCTGAATGCCAAATAAGAATATAAGAAATTGATCCCTCGATAACATAAGACTGAGCCAGAAGATACCGGATGAGCACAAGAAGAGATAAACCATGATTCGATTGAATCAGGGACTGTTGCCGTTATGTCAGCCTTATATGCTCAGGAACCCGTAACCCCCTTTCATCAGGATCTGAATCCTTATCACTTAGAAAACCTTGATGAGACCCAGGTTTACAACTCTCATCTGGAGGGGGTTCACCAAAGTCTAGCCTGTTGTGGAGCCTAGACCTCGGATTATAAAAGCGTCGCAGGTGACCCAACTTGATAAGACGCCCAATCTCCTGCCCGAGCTGCCTACAATCTTCTGTATCATGCCCAATATCATGATGATAAAGACAGTACAGTTGATGGTTTCTTTTGTGGATTGGTCCAGCTAGGGGCTGGGGTTCTTTTGCCAGAGATTTTTTCCTCATGTAGGAAAGAATATGGGCTTTTGAAGCCATCAGAGAGTTTCTTTCCTTTCCTCGGCCTCCTAACCGAATCTTCACAAAGCACTTTTCCTGCAGCGGTGCTTTGCCTTTATTGTCAACTTTTCTGCCATGTTTGAAAGGCAGGGAAACTTTTTGATTACATTTTAAGCTCCGGTGGCTAGACTTTTGTTCGGGCCGTCTCGCCTCGGCCATAAACTCAGCCTGTCGCCTGGGACAATAACCAGACCAAGTGGGAGAATACTCTATGTGTTCCAGTGGGTGAGAGTTACTGGAACGGGACCCACTGGACTTTGATGTAGAGGCCTTCCCCTTCATCTCCCTCACTACAGCTTGGAAGACCTCTGGGTTTTGAGCCACATAGCGAATGGCTCGCATGTGCTCTTCATATGTGAAGGCAATGGGAGTTGAGGATTCTCCCGGCTCCGTAGAGCATTGATCAGTTTGTTGCTGAGAAGACCTTTGACTCCTCCTGGACGTCATAGGTTGCTTGGACCATTGACTATCTTTTTTACTCATCTTTCTCTCAATAGCTTCCAAGGGCAATTAGAAAAGCTCTGAGTAATCGTTAGGAAAGCTTTGAGTAGCTGTTTTCTGGGTTAAGGGACTTAGAGCCCTCCTTCTAGCGCCAAATGATGAAGCCGGATCTTCACCAAGGGTCTAGACAACCTCAAAATAGCTCCGTCAGTTAACTTGAAGAGTTCTTAACTGGGATTGAGAGTTTGTAGCTGGAATAGCCTCTAAAATATCCTGCACAAGGAAGCACAGGTCAGAGGTCCCGGGGGTTGGCCCCGGAAAAAACCCTCCGACGCTCAAGTCAGTTTGGGCCATATCTCACTGAGATTATAATTTAAAGGTGAGTTAGGAGTTTCTCACAGTGTATGCCGAGGAGCAAAGAGTATGATTTTGCTTTAGAGTATGAATGTTTAAATTCTGGATCCAGACCCCCCTTTCTTTGTTCTGGTTGCCTTGCTCTTATAGACCTTTTCCCGCCTTTGGCTTCTGATAATAGGTAACGGATAAGACATTTGCTTGGGGCAGAAAGCCTAGGTCGCTGTAGGTCTGCTGATGTGATCAGTAGTCTGACTGATGTGACTAATAGGCCGGCCTGACTGATATAACTAGTAGGCCGGCTGTTGTGGCCTTGGCGTGTTCAGGAAGAATAACCAGCTGTAATTGCTATATTCGAATTGTACCTCTGCTTGAGGGTCCCACAAGGTAGTATCGTACTTGGTTCATTCGCTGTGGTACACCGCTGAACTCTGCCGAAGTGCATGACTAAGCCTTGCCGAAGTGCATGACTTGGCCTTATCCCGCTGAAGTGGTCTGAAGTGCGGCATTTGAACATAAACGGAAGTTGGTGCCGAGGTGCAAGCCTTGGCATATTCTTCGATGTTATAAGGGCGTCATGATGCCCTGCTGAGGTGTAGCCGAGGCTGAACAGCCATGCTTGGATACTGGACCACTGAACTGCGGTTCTTGCTGAACTGCAGTACTTTGAGTGCTGACCTACTGAAGTTGAACTGTTTGACTGTTGCTGACTAACAGACGATTTATTTATGGTTTATCATAGAGCAAAGATATTTGTTAGAGGACAAGAATAACAATGTATACAGACTATGTACTAAGTTGGTGTCGAACACATTATTTGATTTGTTTATAAACTACATCATTTAGATAAGGCTTGTTTATTACGTGTCGATAAAGAACATGGAGACATGCCTTAAAGTAACAAAGACGAGTCATGCAACAACAACAAAAACATTACCCCATTGTTTTATAGGCTTCCGCTTATGATGGAGTATGAGGATCAGATATATGCAATCATATCTATGTGTTAGAAACACAGGTATAGATCAAATATGAAAGAAAAAAGACAAAAATTAAATGTATACAAGCACTTAAAAACGCAAATGTCAACCATGACATTGTGATTTACGCCATGAGAAGGGTATTGATCCAAGAAAATTCGTGTTTTTTTAATGTGCCCACTAGTTGGCATCGGTATAAAATAATGAAGGTATCCTTACATATGGCAAAATGGATAAATAAACAACACTTCGCTACCTTTATTGTCGTGTAGCGTATGGCAGCAAATCAGAAACACAACATCCTTTCTGATGACATGTGAAATCCCAAAGCAACTCTTTCAAGAAAATCGCTTCACACACAAGTTCTAATCCCATTGTCCACTTATCGTTAATATTATTTTATATATATATATATATATATATATATATATATATATATATATATATATAACTTTTGAACTGGCACATACAGAAAATAGACATTTGGAAGCAGCTCATGTAGATAATCAATTGAATCGTATTGCCTATGCGGAGAAAACTTTTTTTGCTTTTGTTTCAAACAAGATACAACATAACAACAACAACGCATACCTAATATATCTCAATAATAGCAAAAGCTCTCGTTAGGGTCTGGAGAGGGTGAAAGGCATGCAAACAATACTTTTATCCCAAATGATAGAGAGTTTGTTTCCAGTGAGACCCCCGGTTCCATATGTACATGTATAAATGACACAATAATAGGAATATAGTGTGCTAGTGTGTCTGTGAATGGATTTAGTAAATACAAATATAAAGTTTTCGATATTAAGATAGCCACAACATCTTACATGCACAAATAATGAAAGATAAAGATAAACACAGAAAAGTGGAAACTCAACCTAAAGGGTAGAGAGTGTTTAAACTTCTACATATACTCTAAGGTGCCCATGTATCTTACCTAAATCTCGTTAACCTTAATCATTTGCCTCCACAAACTTTTATCCTAGACCATGTCCTTAGAGAGATGCAAATCTAGTAGGTCATGCCTAATCCGCTCATCCCAAGTCAGTTTGGGTCTGTCTTTACTCCTCTCCCCCTCTATAATAAGGCCTTGTACTGCTCTGACAGACGCCGTTACATGTCTCCTCTTGACATGCCCAAATCATCTAAGTCTTCCCTCCCTTATCTTATCTGCTATACTAGCCACCCATAACCTTTCTTTAAATACCTCATTTCTGATCCGGTCTAGCCTTGTACGCCTACACATCCACCTCATCATCCTCATCTCTTTCACTTCCATCTTTTGCGAATGTGTTCTTTTAGTAGCCCAGCAGACTGTTCTATATAACATTGCTGGTCGCACTGTCACCCTATGAAATTTTCTTTTTAATGTAGTTGGAAAATTCTTGTCACACAGTACCCCTGAAGCCGCCCTCCACCTACGCCGCCTGCCTGAACTTAGTATGCTACATCACTATCTATGTCTCCATCATGCTGTACAAATGATCCTAAGTACTTAAACTTACTTACATATGGTATCACTTGACCTTCGATGGTGAGCTGACTATTCTCACCTTTGGCTGCGCCGGTGAAGTCGCAGTGCAGGTACTCGGTCTTAGAATGACTAATAATTAAGTCTTTTTTCTCTAAAACACCTCTACACTGCTCTAATCTCAAATTCAAGGTATGTTTACTCTTTGCTACTAATACAATATCGTCAGCAAAAAGCATACACCTGGAACTGCCTCTCGTATTTTCTTTGATAACTCGTCGAAGACAACGGTAAAAAGAAATGGGCTCAAAGCAGGCCCTTAATGGAGGCCACTAGGAAGAAGTCTGTATTCTCCACAGATGTATGCACACGGTTGTTTTTGTCGTAACATACATATCCGTAATTATGTCTATATATTTCATAGGAACCCCTCTTTCTTCTAGACTATCCCAAATCAGTTTACGTGACGCACTATCATATGCTTTTTCAAGATCGATGAAGACCATATGTAGATCGCGCTTCTTCTTCCTATACTTCTCCATCAATCTCCTTAGGATGTGTATTGTTTCCGTAGTTGACCATCATTGCATGAAACCAAATTGGTTCACAGTAACACGAGTTTTATTCCTAATTCTAGTGTATATTACTCTCTCCCATAACTTCATAGTATGCCTTAGCAACTTAATCCCCATGTAATTCCCATTGTGCGTCGTCTTTGTTCTTATATAGAGGGACCATGACACTCTTTCTCCACTCATTTGGCATTTTTCCTGTTTTAGAAATAAGGTTGAACAGAGTGGTTAGCCATTGAACCCCTTCCTCTCTCAAATACTTCCACGCCTCAGTGCTATGTTATCTAGACCAACTGTTTTGGCTATTCTCATCATCCTAAGTGCTCTTGTCACCTCTCCTTGTGTGATGCTCCATCAGTTGCAGTTATTATGTGTTTATTTTTGGATAATGATGCTTTCTCTTTCTTCGTGGTTAGCCCTCTCGCCGTTAAAAAGCTTATGGAAGTATGTTTATCATTTACACTTGATGTCTTGTTATTTGACTCAAACATGTCCATCCTCTCCCTTTATAAACTTGCTGCCTCTTAGGTTCTGCCTCTTTCGATCCCTACCTTTGGCAATATTGAACATAATATGCTTTCTGCCTTTTGTTTCTAGTCTTTCGTACATTCTTTTATAGGTTGCAGCATTTGCCTCCGTTACTTCCTTCTTCGCCGCCTTCTGAACGATTTTGTAGTTCTCCCTCAATCTCCCTTTCTCCTCGTTTGTGCAGCTTAACAGCTCTCTAAAACTCCTTTGTTTATCCTTTATTCTTTTTGCACATTCTCGTTCCACCACGACGACTCTTTATTTACGATTGTATTTCTTGTTGTTAACCCAAGAGTTTCTCTCGTCGCAAGGGTAATAGTAGTCGCCATAGCCTCCCACATCTGGTTCATGTCCTCACCCAATCGATCTGATGTCGTGGAGATGACATTGTCTCTAAATTTGTTAATTTTTTGCCCTTCAAACTTCCTCATCGAATTATGGTTGAGATTTTCCAACCTCCTTGCTCAGCTTTTAGGTAAATGATATAACTACCACTAGTAAACGGTGTTGCGTCACTGCTGTCTCTCCTGGTATAACCTTGCAGTTCCTCCACAACCGTCGATCTTCACGCCTCATCAGAAGATAGTCGATCTGCGCGTTATGTCCCCCGCTGCTAAAAGTGATCAAATGTGATTCCTTTTCTTAAAGAATGAACTTATAATACCTAGGTCGTGGGTCATGGCAAGGTCTAGTAGATCCCTACACTGCTCGTTTCTATCTTCATACTCAAACCCTCCATGTGCTAACTGAAAATCATCGGTATCCTTTTTAATGTGGCCATTAAAATCACCTTATTTACAAATTCATTCCTCCCTAGGTATTGACGAGCATCACTAAATATTTCAACTTTTGTATTTTATTTTCGCTTGACCAAAAATGGTTAACCCAAGTTTCCATAACATTAAGTCAATCTGATAGCTGGTAGTAGCATCATAATTGTACGCTCATAACTTGGGTCCGACAGAGTTATTATATGGTTGGCAACAAAATATCAACTTAGGGGTGAGGGTGGTATGGCTCGAAAATAATTAACTCAAATTGACATGTAATATTTGCGTCCATATTTATATGTAAAGTTGACATGTAATATTTACTTATACGCTAAAATGTTTAAAATAAATATTATGTTATATATTTATACTAGTTGTATAAATAATTTGTTTATTGAATCACAAAAATTTAAATTAAATGAATCCAAACCGAATTACAAAGAAAAGTAAATCGTGATTATCGTAGTTCTAAACAGTAGCTAAAGTCATTTTAGAAATTGTAGATTGTACAAATATGTAAACCACAAGGTAATTTGCATACAAATTTGCAAAGAATAAAGAAAGGCCAATTGATGTTCCCTTGCTGGGAACAGCACCGCCAGTGACGACCACCAGGAGGCCACCCAGGCATGGGCCCACCGGCAAGGTTTTTGTGGGGCTCACAGAAGTTTGAGAAAAAGAGTAAACGTGGCGTCTACATAGAATGTTGAGTTTACTTGGTAGAGGTCTAAGGAAATAAAACAAAAAAATAATTATAGAATAATATGAAATTCGTAATTGGAGGGAGTGGGAGGGCAGCACATGGGTTTGTGTTTTTTGAAGAAATTCATGTGATCACATGTGCTTTTTTCTTTGCTTTTTTGACCGCGGGACCCACTCGTTTGTTATTTTGACATGGAAAGTTCAACAATTTCTTAAATAGAAGGTTATTATTAGGTGTCTAAAATATTTCGAACGCAAACTCGTTCGACTTAAAGAGTTGATAGTAAGATTCTAACACCCACATAACGGTTATTAAAAGTTGAATCGACGTTCTTTTATAGTATAATCTATCGTATGAGTATTAACTAAACTACGTCTTGTGACTAATCGTTTGCTAAATCTATCCGATTCTTCCTCCTATTTCATATCGGTTGATATCCTCTCACTACAGAGATTGTAACATTGCCACTGCAAAACACGTAACAAAAATAAATGTAAAACTAAATAAAAATGATATACAAGACTGAATGGGTACGTGAACAATTGTCTTCCCTGCAGTCCTGCACCCAAAAAGGATCCCATTCGGTTTCCTACTGCCTTCCTCTCTTTCCTTATCGTGGATTTTACAACGTGCCAAGAATAACTATCGGTGTAAGACATAATTAACTAAATAATGGATAAATCTTTTTATAGTTGAGAATGTCAAATCTCTGGTTTTAAGAGTCTTTATTGTCCTAGTAAAATAGAATCGTATGAATGACGTAAATCAAGAACTCAACAATATCTTAGATTGATAAGACGTAACCAAAAAACAAATACAAAGTGTTTACTGCAAACTAGATCAGCAATCTTTTAACCTAATTAAGCCGGATACACATTGCCTAAGTAATTACTGACACAGATGACAATAATGCACTCATGATGCGGATGTCTCAGTTCATCATGTGACATTCAAGTTATAATTTTCTCAACTCAAATACTAAGAGATCTATTTCCTTTGAGTAAATATTTTTATGGATTGCCATCTGATATGTTATTACTTTGCTTGTTCTCGTCTTAGATACAGAATAAACTGAAGGCGATCAGTAATGAAGTCTGAGACATAGTAATAAAATTACGGTTACCTATCCTTTAGATTCATGAATCACGTCTCATTTCGGCTGGTGTAACTCACTTCTCTCCACATTTATTTTCATTTTTTAATTGAAGATTGTTTAGGAAAATCGGACGATGTACCCATGTTAAATGCATGTAGTTTTTGGTTTGACTTTTTTTTTTTCCCGAAACAATGTTTCTGTATCAACTGAAATATGTCATAAGGACATATCGTATGAGTTTCTTGGTTTATTCGTATTGTGTAATTAAATATAACCACTAAATGAAACTGAACTAAACGTATTGCAATAACCAACGGACGTCCATAAAATTTATTGTTAAAAGATTTTCTAACAACTACAACAACAGCATTACCTATTGACTTAGAGACCCCTGTTTATTGCCGAGTATGGAGGGTGAGATGTACGCAACCATACTCATGTGTTAGAAACACATAGATGACCCGTAATGATATTTTTATTTTTCTAATAGGTAAGTCACATTTCAGGTAATAATGACAAGAAGTTTTTCTTAGAAAACATTCTGTTAATTATAACAAAGACCAAGGTTACCTAAATTCCGGTTAAAAGAAAATACACACAACTGATAATCCTTAATTTGTTGACCATAAAGATATTGTTTGTTTTTGAATACGTGTAAGAAGTTTACCTTTTGAAGTTTAACCATGTGATCAACAGAGAAAATATTTAAGAAATGGGTCGAAGACTCCAAGTCTTGTGTAATAATAATTAAAAAGAAAAGTTTAACGTGTGTCTTAAAGGATGGAAATTTTGATTAAAAAAAAAAGACGGGAAATTTTGATGACAGTATATATCATATTAACACAATCATTATATAAATATGAAAGTAATGTTAAAATGTATTACAGTTTCATTCAATAAAACTACATATGAAATCATAGTTAATATTTTTGGCATGGAGGAGCAAATTTTTGCTCCCAGTGCATAGTCCAGTTGATACTCGGATTGATATTTGCTCCAAAAGGTCAATAGTTCGATTCTAGAGACACGCACAGTGTGGGTGTTCCTCTGTTGCTAGGCCGAAAGCCGGGTTTGCAGAGGGCACCTTGTGTAGATCACTACGAAAGATCTAACACAATCTAAAAGGCCGATCCAGTTGATATTCGGGTTGAGATTTGCTTCAAAAGGTCAAGAGTTCGATTTTAGGGACACGCACAGTGTGGTTTTCCTTTGCTGCTAGGCGGAATGCATGGTTTGCGGAAGACACCTTGTGTAGGTCACTACGAAAAGATCTCACTCAATCCAGAAGGCCGATGGATTCCTGATTTGCATTCTCCACACATGCTCATTGGGACAGGGACCGGTGGGTCCCTCGGGCTGAGGGATTTCATCTTTTGCTCCAATATTATAGATTTGAGTAGGGCGTCATAAAAAAATGTTCTCGGTAAACTAAGTTTCTGTATTCGCACAGAGTCCGGAAAAAATCGAATTTTTTCGGGGTTTTATATAAACAGTATTACTTTACACTTTAT
>AP025063.1:2794414-2854414 GCA_036186865.1 Eustoma russellianum
TAATTTTGTCATCACCATGACTTATATCATATGATATAATACCTGAATATACTCATAAATATGAGGTAAGTATAGTGGTGTGACGTTGACGTACGTTCGTAAAAATATATAACGTGTCGGTAGTACGTTGGAATATATATGTATAGTGACTTTTAAAAAAATCTGAATATATATATATATAAAACATGTAGAAAAGGAGTAGGAGAAACTTTCTATTCTTCAATTTGTTGCCTTTGTGCCTTCTCCAAATATATCACCATTTAATGAACTACTTAGTTTATTTAACTAAGTACTTCACTTAGTGAACTAGTATAGTTCATTAATGGTGACACCTGAAAATAGTTCAAACACAACAAATGTTCGCCATTTGATGTAAGCTTTAAAGCTTCATGACTCGTTAGTACGGAAACATTATATATGAACTATATAAGGCAGGTTTCATGAAAAAACGTGTCAAGTCATAAAACGTGTCAGGAATTTCTTTAATACACGTTATTTAAATCATGCATTTTGTAATCACTCAAACCCCTTTTTTCTCAACAACAGTAACTTCTTGCACAAAACACACTTGTGCAACTACCGCTACTACAGCTCTAGCAAGAACAACTTCTTGCTACCTCACAACTCCAACAAAGTTCCCTCAAGAACTTTCTCACAGTGGGTTGAAGGAAATATAGTAAGGTTCACACTTTCTCACTGGTCTAAACACAAGCAAGAGATCAAATATTTATGGTTCCTCTTGTGCTAGACTCTGTATCTCTCAATATACAACAATGAAGAACAAAGAAAAGCTTATCAAGCCTTAAGCTCTTTTACAAATGTGAGAGAACTAAACAACAATGAATAATGAAGCTAAATGATTGTGAAAGTATATTTGCCTCATCCAAGCTTCTTCTATTTATAGATGAAGTTCACCACGTTTTTGAGGTCTCCACCATATCTTCAACTACACCAAATGTCAAGATAATGCCCAAATAGTCTTTAGCCATCATATGGAGTGATTTGATCCTCAATAGCCAACCTAGGATCGCTTAGACATGGATACAATAGTCAAGGAAGCATGTAGTATGTTGGAGTAAAGTCTACAAGAAATTTAATCAAGATTGGATAGAGAAAATATCATGAATCTCCCTTGGATTTTGTTCCAACGTTCAAAAAATTTTGAATTCTGGGGGACATCGATCGATCGAAGTGCCTTCGGTGAGAGATCGATGTCCTCCAGAAACTCTGAAGTTTTGAAACTACCGGACATTGATCGATCGAAGTCCCCCCTGGAGAGACTGATGTCACTTCGATCGATCGATGTCCCCTGGATTGAGAGATTGATGTTGGACAGAAAGTTTTCTGCCTGACATCGATTGATCGAAGTCTCCCTGGGGAGAGACTGAAGTGACATCGATCGATCGATGTCCCCAGGTTGAGAGATCGATGTTGGACAGAAAGCTTTCTGCCTGACATCGATCGATCGAAGTCAGAGGCTGAAGTGACATCGATCGATCGATGTCCCCAGTCTGAGAGATCGATGTTGGACAGTGAGTTCCAATCTCAACCATTTTTGACATTGTATAATTTTCTCATTTTGCATCAAGTCTCAAGCATAAATTTAACTTATTTAAAACATCTTTTCATCATCAAAACAATCTATATCTTAACAACAATCACCACTGTCACAGTAATCTTATGTGTAATGAATTAAGTAAATTAATTATCTGAGCTGACCTGAAATATTCATGCATTTAATAGACTACCTATTCTTCGAAACTGTGCATTAGTTCAAAAATCATAGAATTAGACCTTATGAATCCATATACTCCATATAAATTATGAACGCCTAGTGACCAGCAAAGTCTATGCTGACTTGAAACTCGGAGTACACACAACATTTAATCCTTGACAAAAAACTAAGTTTAAAAATTGTATTTGCAAATGTTGACATGCAATTCTGAAAAAGTAGAATGCCTTGAATTGTTTACCTCTAAAATCTGAACAAATATTTTTTTTTTCATTCTAGGCATAAAAAATTCAGTTTTATAAAAGAAAGAATATATTCTGTCTGACCAGTCTTGATGATTAAATTGCATTCATGTCAAAATAAAAAAATTCATACCTCATTTTTAGTTCTTATAACATAGTGATGCATAAAATTGAAATGCCTCAGCTAAATAAAAAGGATTTACCTCTAATAACTGAACACACATATTCTCAAACATAAATACTAAATATTCAAAGGATCACATACATTATATTCAGTTTTTATGGCGAAAATCTTGCATAGAAGTTAAAATATATTGATGCATGCATCATTGTACTAATGAAAATTTCCAAGATTTTTTGTCTTAAGTTTTTTAGGTACTCACTGGAAGCTTCTAGCCGACAATGGTTATAAGCAGACCAAGATGAAGTCAAGCTTGCTTATATTCATGAATACACCAAGCTTGAGGAGAGTATTAGAGAAGTGATGCAGACAATGTCAATCTTGGTTGTTTAAATACACCAAGCTTGAGGGGGAATATTGAAGAATAAGTTTGCAGAAATAAACGAAGGAAACTAACCGAGGTGCCATACCGAGCTGAGGTTCCTAAATGAAAAGAAGTACTGAGCCGAGGTGTCATACCGAGATGAGGGTCAAAGAGTACAGAAAGATCAAAGGAGTGCCGAGCTGAGGTGCTAAGCCGAAGTGAGGCAAAAGTAAAAGAAGTACCGAACCAAGGTGCCTAGCCGAGGTGAGGTTAGAAGTAGAAGTAATCGATGAAACGAAGTGGTGAGCTAAAACATGCAGTACTGAGGTGACATGATGTAGTGCCAATGTGAAACGATGAAATGCCGAGGTGATGAGATAAAGCACTCAGGTAGAATCAAGAGGCAGAACTATGCCAAAATAAGAAGTGACGAGGTGAACTGAAATGAGGAGGGCTGAGGTGATAAAGTAGCGGAACTGAAGGAAAGAAGGCCAAGCCGATGTGACGAAGTAAAGGCACACATCAATAGATCCCGAGATGAGGAGACAAGGTGAAGGCAAATGAACTAAACATATGTTCCAAATTGTACTGAGCACAACAGGAGAGAATAAAGAGAGACAACAACAAGAGACTGCACTGCCGATCTAAAACACTTAGGGTAATACAAGAATCTCAGAGGAAACACTAAAGAGATAAACTGAGCAAAGGTACAATCCATAAAATAAAAGAAAAGCAGAGCTCGTGTATTTATACCAATATACTGTACATCCACTAGATCAGTGAATTAAACAAATGTAAATAGAGTATAGCCGTTGGTGGCTTGAGGTTTCCTACCTCTTACAAGCCTTATAAAAGGGCAAACAAATGTACATTTTAGCGAGTGGTTCTGCTGAGAAGAACTTAAAAGTCTGAATAAAATTTTACACTATTCAGCCTCCAATTGAACTCTTCTATTTTACAATTATTCTTCTATATTCTACATCGTGTGCTACTCAAATTCTTTAAAACAATTGCTTCCACTTCTATACTCTGTAACTCTGAAAATCCAATAGGTGTGTGGTCAACGAGGCCTATTGACAATGGAAAAAAATTTGCTTATACTGTAATTAACTCATCCTCTGTCTTGCGTTCTGAATATTAGTGGGAAAAGGATGATGCATCTGGTTTTATCAAGGAAAACTCATCAGCATTATCCTTAACAAGAGCTTATGGAAGATTTGGCACCGATGTCTCCCAATATCTTGTAAACGATCTGGTGGGGATTTTAGCAGATTGGTGATCATAAAGCATAATGACTACAAAGTAACTGGTCTTGCAACGGAGTATTTGGGAAAAACATCGTACATCAACCATATAATGCTTGGATGATTTTTGCATATATATCATCTCAAGCTATGTAGATTTGCAGCTTTACAGCTAAATCATGGAAAATGTGTTGTAGTAGTTTGTAAAGGCAATAAAAGAAGAATGATGGTGGATTGGAGTTTAAATAAGCAAGAATAGCTTGACCCATGACATGGATCAATCCATGTCTCGGTTTGATTGATTCCATATGGCTTGAAAATGAAGCTGAGTGTTATGTTGGACATAGATTGATCACGTCGATCGATCGATTATGACATAGATCGATCACTTCGACCGATCGATGTATCCTGGGTGCAAAGTTGGAGTAAATTGTCCCACATAGATCGATCGTATAGATCGATCGATTGTGACATCGATCGATCGAAGATGAAAAGTTGGAGCACACTGTGAGACATGGATCGATCGATGATGTGGCTAACATGAGTGACTTTTCATCTAAAGTTGCAACTTATGCACCAAGAGACATATCCAACCACCTCCATGAACGGTTTTTGGATGTCTGAAATGAGGTTTCAAGTGCCTATAAAAAGGCACATTTAATACATTTCAAGACATCTTAATCTCTTGTTCATTCAATCATACATATTATTCTTCCTTTCCTATTGCATTCTCAATTGAATGTTCATGGAATTTCTATCTTATTGCTGGATAAGAAATCTGTGGCTTGTTGTATCATAGGAGGAAACTTGCCTATAATCCTACAGCAACTAGTGGGGGAAATATTCCTAACGGAAAGTGTGTCTACACGCCTCAAGCCATCTATGTACTACTTATTCTACTACTCTTTTGATTCCATTTTCTTAACAATCGTAAGGAATATGTTTGAAGATGTATTGAAAGACGTTTCTGAGTCAGGAGAGATGAAGTTGGATAATTTGATGGCTCGAATTTCCTCCGGTTGGAAGGACACGATGATGTTCTTGTTGAGCAAATTGTAGATTAGGCACTGTTTGGACTCAAACCTGACGGAATACTAACCCCATGTGAAGATGATGATGAACAGGTGAAGGCCGCTTGGAGGGAAAAAAACAAGAGGATGAGGTTGCTTGTGTCGAGGACACATCCTCAACAAACCTGTCGAATCGAATCTAAGATCTGTTTGTATCTATATCATCACTGAAGGACATATAGAACGCCTTGGAGTTCAAATACAATAACGAGAAACAAGGCGTGGACAAATTTCAGGTGATGAGGTATTTTAATTTTAAAATGATTGAAAATTTTATCATTATGGATCAAGTGCACGAGTTGCAGGCCGTTGTTCCCAAACTCAAGAGTTGGATGTGGAAGTTTCTGAGTCATTGCAAGTTGGCGGGGTAATTTCAAAGCTCCCCCTAGATGGAATGACTACATGAAAAAATTACTATGCTCAACTGAATCCTTTTCATTTGAGCAACTTCAAAAACATTTGCGTATAGAAGATGAGACTAGAAGCCTTGTCAAAAGGCATGTTTCTGAAGATGCACTAATAGTGCATTATATCGAAGGAAAACCAGGGAATTAGAGTGGAAACAAAAGGACAAGAACTCCGAAACATCTGAACCCACAGATAAGACAGAAACTTCAAGAAAGAAAGAGATGTTATAATTGTAGAAAAAAAGACACTTGAGAAAGACTGTTAGTTTCGTAAAGAAACAAAAAACAGGATGGTGGTTCCTAACATGCCAATCGCGGACTGCTTGCAATGGTTCTCTGATTCACATGTTGGTATGGTGAGTGATTGTATATGGCTACGAATGAAATCACAAACGATGTGGTTCTATTCGGATGCAACTATACATGTTTGCAACAACAAGGATCTTTTCAGGGCCTATCAAGTTTGTGGAGAATGGCCAACAAGTACTCATGGAAAACTGTGTAGTTACAAAAGTCTTGGAAAAAGGGTAGTGAAGAGTTAGACTATTACTTCTGAAAAAGTTGTTACTTGTCAACGTTCTACATATACCGGGATTTCAAGAATCTCGTTTCTGCAAACTTAGTCTATAAAAATGGGTTCAAGATTGTAATGGAGGGGGACAAATTATAATATCCAAAAAATGAGATCTTTGTAGGCAAGGGTTGTTCTTACGGCATGAGTTTTAAACTGAGCATAAATAAAAATTCCTACAGCTTCTGCTTACTCTGTTGATTCTTTTTTTCATTGCGGTATGGATAGACTTGCGCATGTTAGTAGTGCAAAAATTAAGTTTATGTCTAAACCCGCCTTTTAATTTCTTGTAAAGATGAAAATGAAAGAACATGTGAGATTTTCATACAAGCAAAATGACAAAGAAACCATTTCCAAAGGTTTTGAAAGAAAAACAGAACTCTTTAAACTTCTTCATTCGGATATTTGCAAATGGAATGGTGTTTTTGACCCGAGGAGAAAATCGAATTTCATTTACTTTCATTGATAATGCCTCCAGATATACGTATGTATATTTGTTAAGGCATAAGGATGAAGCTTTTGACATGTTCAAAGTTTACAATATGGAAGTTCAAAATCAATCTGGATTGAAAATAAAAATTCTAAAGAAGTGACTGTGGTGGTAAATATTTCCTTCTTGAATTTAATCAATTCTGTGAGGAAAATGGTATAATACATCAAAACAAAGTGCTCCTTATACACCCCAACGTAATGGTTTGGCTGATAGGAAAAATAGAAGTTTAGTTGACATGCTAAACTTAATGTTAATTAAACTCTAGGTTTGCCAAAGAATTTGTGGGGAGAAGCCTTATTGACGGCTTGTCATATTCATAATAGAATTCATTCTAAGAAGTTTAAGGTTTCCGCATATGAATATGGAAGAAACAAAGACCAAATATAAGTTACCTTAGAGTTTGGGATTATCTAGCCTAATTTAGAGATTCGGATCCAAAAAGAACTAAGTTCGGGCCAAGAGCCCTCAAAGGTGTTTTTATTGGATATGCTTGTAAACTCTAAAGCATATAGGATTCTAGATATAAACATCCAATGTGGTTGTTGAATCTAGAGATGTTGAATTTCTTCAGAATAAATTCTTAAGAACGGATTCAAATCAAGATTCAACAAGTGGAAATTTGAATCAACAATATATTTTGGAGATTTCTCTAATAGTCATTCTAGTGTTGAACAAAATCAAAGTTCTTCAACTGAGGTTAGGAGAAATCAACGAGGTTAGAAAGGAAGAGTATTTACATCCTAATTCATTTTTCACACTCCACTACTTTCTTTGTTGAAGGTAATAGGAAAATTGTGCTAAGTGTTGAATATAATCCTAATCCTTTAAGGAAGTGATGCAATTGAGAGATGCATCATTTTGGAAGGAAACAGCTGATGATGAAATGAATTCGTTATTGTCTAACAATATGTTGGTTCTCACTGATTTGCCTCCGAGTTCCAAAGCAATTGGATGTAAATGGATATTTAGAAGAAAATATCATGCAGATGATTCAATTCAAACATTCAAGGCTAGATTAGTGGCCCAAGGTTTTAGACAAAGAGAAGGGATAGACTACTTTGATACATATGCTCCGGTTATAAGAATAACATCCATTAGAGTGTTGATAGCTTTATGATCTATAAATAATATGTTTATTCATCAAATGGATGTTTAGAATGCATTTCTCAATGGTGATTTAGATGAAGAAGTCTATATGGAACAAACAGAAGGTTTTGTTCTACCGGGTAATGAGCACAAAGTGTGCAAATTGGTAAGCTCATTGTATGGACTGAAACAAGCAGCAAACAATGGCATGAAAAGTTTGACACTACCATTTGAAAAATGGTTTCAAGTATAACAGTGCTGATAAGTGTGTATATTCCAAGTTTACAGACAAATATGGTGTTATTATTTGTTGTACATGGATGACACGTTGATTATTAGCACTAATGTGGAAGGAGTAAATGAAACTACGAAGTATTAACTTCACAACTCCAAATGAAAGATTGGGGTGAGGTAGATACTATCTTGGAGATAAAGTGTTCAAACATGGTGGAGATTTTGCTCTTTGTCAATCTCATTATATAACAAAGTGTTGAATAAGTTCAAACACTTGAAGATCAAAGAAGCAAACACACCATATGATGCCTCATACAAATTGACTGGACATACCGGTAGAGCGGTGGTTAGCACAACTTGAATATACAAGTGCAATTGGTAGTTTAATGTGTTGGACCGTGCATCTACAATAAACACCACTAGAGGGCGAGGTGAATAGTGGTTAGCGGAAATTAACTACTACCCTTTAACAAACTCCCCTTTGAAAACAGAATCTGAGACCACCTGAGATTCAGAACCCGTTTTTGAAAATTCAAAAAATCAGCGTAAACAACTCCAAAAATTTTGAAAATTTTCAGAACGTAACTTCAATGTCTTGAAAAGACTCTATCCAAAAATTAAACAAAAATAAGATTGTTTGACCCTTCAAACAAATAAAAAGATTCAAATGGTCAATCTGGACAGAATTGGACAGAATGTTGCTGAAATTGGAAAACGTGTTTCTTTGAATATTAACCAAAAAGGTTGATCTCTATGTAAAAACACTCCTTAATATGTCTAGTTTATGTTTCCAAAAATCCCTGACCTTAAACAATACTTGGTTAAAACAGAATTCAAGTTTTCTCAAAACTGGTCAGATTGCAGCCATATTGGAGCAGCTATCTTGCAACGACGGAAAGACTAACTTTTTCTTGCTCAAATCAATTGATTCCTGTTGCAAATGAACGCTAACAGTCTGAAGTATAACTCCACCAAAAATCACGAATTGTGAAAGTGTTTAGCTATTTTTTCAAAACATGAGAAATTGTGTAAAAGCTTGCAGTGAAACACGGGCAGAAAATAGAAAAATGTGCAGAAGACAAGAACACCAAGGATTTATTCTGGTTCGGTCAATGTGACCTACTCTAGTCTCAAGGAACACCTTTTCTTGGATTTCACTATGGTATGAACTAAATTACAATAAGAACCAAGCTTGATCCTTGGGTTAAACACCAACCCTATTCAAGACTTGAATGAACACCTCTATGCAACTCTTCGTTGCAACACCTCTATCACCTATTGATGTAGCCTTATAAATTTGGATAATCAATCTTACAAATGAGACACAAGAGGCTTGTATCTCTATAACAAATATCACAAGAACACCCTTGGCTACAAAGAATGAAACAAGAATGAAGAGAAAAAGATAGCAAGACAATTCAACCTTTTGCTTTCAAGTGTGTGTTTTTCTTCTTCACCTTTGCCTCATATTTATAGTGTGAAATGGCTCTTGAAGATAAGAACTCCAATGTGTCACCATCTTCATCATCAAGTCCTAGTTGTCTTTACATCATTGATTGGCCACATAAACACCTTGTACACTTGGCAAAATGAAGCAACACAATTGGTCCACCTTTGAATCACGCTTGGCCGATTTTTCCACTAAAATTTGCCTTGAAAATAATGAAGATAATGTAGTAGGATAACATGGCATAACTCCTCTACTATCCCCCTCAACTCCTTTCCATGAGAATAGGCATGTGAGAGTTGAAATTTTCAAACAAAAAATCAGCTCCAAACCTCCATACCAGACGTTGGTTTCAAAAATAGAATTTCCAAGTTGGCAATTTTGCCAACTAGCTTCTTTTTGGTTGGTCCACTTGTCACCAAACCATAAAATGAGTACACCATCATTTACAACTGTAAATACACGTTTGGAGGCTTGTTTATATGTATATCAACTCAGATTTTGAAGAAGAAATCAACAAATAATAGTTGACAAGATTATGTTGATATATAACACCAAAATTCTAACTATTTCTTCTTGTATTTTCTGATCATTTCCACACCTTTAACATCTTTAAATTCTCTGTAAAATGATGATTAATATCCTCCAATAACATGTAGAAGAGGGTCTTCAAGAAAGAAATAGAATGTGATATCACAACTCGTTACATATCCCGTTAGTGTCGATAATATCATCAAATAGATAAATGATAGAAAATCACAAAATAATATTCAATATAATTATCAATAAACTCCAGAATGAAGATAATAATATGCTCAAGGGATTCCTTGAGTGAAAATACCAAAACTACCTCAGGGGTAAAATGACCAAAATGCCCCTAGTGAGAGAAAACTGCAGAAATGACCCGGATGGTCAGAAATAGATATAATGACACTTTGTGATAATAAATACAATATGAATGTGTCATTGAAACATTTCACCATGTCATGTTCGTACAGAACTCAAATACCAATTTTGCCTTTTTTGGTAAGTCGTAGAAACTTCCAAGGCACATTAGTGACAAAACATTATTATTATCATAAAAAAAGTAATAAAATCACAATATACATATATGAAACATATGTAAATGAAAACAATCATTTTTAACACTTTTTAGAAAAATTTCACCAAAAAATGATTGTATACATCGATCGATCGATCGATGTACCTCTGGTTGAGAGATCTATGTCTCACAGTGAATTTCAGTTTTTGCCTCTGTGTAACATCGATCGATCGATGTAGAGATCTATGTACATCAATCTTGACTGAGAGATCTATGATATACATCGATCTCTAGCTGAGAGATCTATGTAGAGATCGATGTCACCTTTTCATTTGTTTCAACTTTATTTCAACTTTTAATCACTTATAACACCATATGTGAAATTTTTAAGAATTCACCACTTAAAATCATGACCTTGAAAATTATTCAAACATATTTCTCAACATAATGTATGCTACATATTGCATTAGACCATATATTGCCTTTGTGGTGTGCAAATTATCAAAGTATACTAGTAATCCTAGTATGAACTATTGGAAGGCAATTGGGCGAGTACTTGAAAAGAGCTATGAATTACAGATTGTATTATAATAACTTTCTCTCCGTGTTAGAAGGTTATACAGATGCTAGTTGGATAACTAGTGTTGGTGATAACAAATCTACAACGGGTTGGATGTTTACATTAGGTGGTGGTGCAGTTTCTTGGGCTTCAAAGAAAGAGACATGTATAACACACTCCGCCATAGAATTTTGAATTCATAGCATTGGTATCTACGGGTAAAGAAGTAGAATGGCCGAGAAATTTACTATTGGACATAGAGTTGTTGCCACAACCGATGCCAACCATTTTCTTACATTGTGATAGCCAAGCAACGATGTCTAGAGCTTATAGAAAAATCTATAATGGAAAATCTAGACATGTTAGCCTTAGACATGCTTATGTAAGGCAACTAATAACGGATGGTGTGATAGCCGTTGCATATGTCAAATCCTGCAATAACCTGACAAATCCGTTGATAAAGAGTCTTTCAAAGGACTTAGTACAAAGTACATCTTTAGGGATGGGATTAAGACATATGGTATAAGTTCACTTGTGATGAAAATCCGACTTTTCCTAGCATACCACTAGTCAAACGTTCAATGGGTAACAACAAGTCACAAAGTGAGGGATTAAAGCACTAGGATTGATCTTTAAAGAATCAAACCACACTGTATTGATCTTTAAAGAATTGGAATATTAGTGTTAGAGGAGGGTGAGTGTTAAAGCACTCTTAATGAATGATTAAGAGGAACTATCTTAATATTCACCTATATGAACATGGGGAGTGGTGCCGCTTCGACAAGTAAAGATCATGAAATGTTCATGAATACTAGAGGAAGCACAAGGCCATAAAGTTCGATTTAAGGTGAACTTCTAGGGAGATTGTGGTTTCATGTGTATAATATTTCCGGTTCTAACATATAGGAATCTGATTCAAGTCTTTCATGCTATCAAGATTTCGTTAGAACTTTGAAGTGTGATACTAACAAGAGGTTCAAATCGAAAGATACTTCTTAGATGCATGAATGTCATAAATTGCTTTACAAACTATGTGGGAGATTGTTATATTAGTTTGTAAAGGCAATGGAAAGAAGAATGAGGGTGGATTGGAGTTTAAATAAGCAAGAATAGCTTGACACATGACATGGATTGATGCATGTATCAGTTGGACTGATCCATGTGGCTTGAAAATGAAGCTGAGTATTCTATTGAACATAGATCGATCATATCAATCGATCGACGTGACATAGATCGATCACTTTGATCGATTGATGTATCATGGATGCAAAGTTGGAGTACACTATCCAACATAGATCGATCGATGTGACATTGATCGATACTTCAATCGATCGATGTGGCTTGGATGAAAAGTTGGAGCACACTGTGAGATATTGATTGATTGATGTGATTTCAACCGATCACATTGATCGATTGATGTGGCCAACATGTGTGACTTTTCATCTAAAATTGCAACTTATGCACCAAGGAACATATCCAACCACCTATGAACGGTTTTGGATGTCTAAAATGAGGCTCAAGTGCCTATAAAAAGGCACATTTAACACATTTCAAGACATCTTAATCTCTTGTTCATTCAAGCATTCATATTCTTCTTCCTTTCCTATTGCATTCTCAATTGAAAGTTCATTGAGATTTCTATCTTATTGATGAGATAAGAAATATGTGGCTTGTTGTATCATAGGAGGAAATTTGCCTATAACCTTGCAGCAACTAGTGGGGGCAAATATTCCTTACGGAAATTGTGTCTACACGCCTCAAGCCATCTATCTACTACTTCTACTCCTCTTTTGATTCCACTTTCTTAACAAAATGTCCTCATGGTCTTACGTACATATGACAACTTAGGGTCAATAGTTGACTTATGTGTGGTGGACTTGAGAAAATGCAAGGTTCGGATAAAGTTCAGGTCGTGAGGTACATATGAGCATGCAAAGACAGCACCTTTATTATAGTTGGAAGTGGTATTAAGATCAATGGGCAGACCTTTGTAAAAATTGAAGGTATGACAGGAATGTGCCATTAAAGTCTGCCACAGATGATATTTGTAATGCCTTTCTTTTGTGAGCATCGTCAGTGCAACACGTATTTTGACAATGAAGCATAAGATTATGTTGAAAGAAACATAAAGAGTAGCATGTTTCTCCTCCAAAGTTGAAACATTGTTTTGGCATGATGTTATGCACAGTCATCTGGTGCATGTTACTTCAAATTCGGTAAGGTCATGAGTTTTGAATGATATAGCATGCCTTGATATGAATCCGATTGGAGAAGAACCAAATGATAGTCTGTCTTTTTGCTGTTGGCATGTATAACTACAGTAAGAGAATATATTCACTTTTTGCTATGGATCATCTTGCAGGAAGGATTACGGAGAGACTATCGCCCCTGAGACTATCGCCCCTGTAAGGAAAGTGAATGATTTGGAATTAAAACTAAATCAATCAAGAATTATGATGATTGATATAGGAATGATGGTGATTAGTATGTTGCCTAAAATATACAAAGTTCTGTAACTATATCTATGGATGTACTGTACTCTTATCAATCAATGAAATCAATTTAAAGTCTTTCTGGTCTGTTTATTCTAATATGGTATCAGAGCCAAGCCATTGACACTACAAAAAAACCAGCCATATAACGACAGACATATTTCGTCGCCATTTCGTCGCTAACGGTATTTAGCGACGAAGTGGCGACGAAATATGTATGTCGCTATATGGCTTGTCGCAAAGTGATTTTCGTCAGTACGACGTCGTTATATTGCGACGAGAGCAAGGTCGTCGGCGGTTCGTCGTAAAATTGCGACGTAAATCTGTCAGATCTGCGACTTGTTTTTTCCGTCGTCGGTTCATCGGTATATCTTTTTCGTTGCTATTTTAAAATTTTTGATTTTTTATATGCCCGGTCTGCGACATTTATGTTTCGTCGCAAGTTCATCGGTAATACTTTTTCGTCGGTGTTTTTTATTTTTAATTATTTTTATACGTCCCGTCTGCGACCTTTGGCTTCCGTCGCAAGTTCGTCGCTATTATTTAAATTAATATTAAATATTAAATATTTATAATTTATTAATAATATCAATATATTATTAATTAAATAGTTTTTATTATTATTTAATTTTTATAATATATTTTATTTTGTATATAAAATGATTTTTACGAATATTATACAGAAATACGGTATTTGCGTATTGAAATTCATATAATTAAACAACACAAATGAAATGGAATCCGTATAAATGTCAGATAAAATATAAAAGAACAAAGAATATGTCAATACAATAAATGAAATAGTCAGTACGAAAAATCAAAAAATGAAATACTATGCAGAGGAAGGTGGAGGGGGATCATGCGGAGAAGGCTGACCATCCTGAGGGAGAGGCTGAGGCTGCGAGGAGCTGGAAAGGAAAGAGCGGAGGATCTGCGATAGCTGCGAGAGTTCCTGCTTCGTCTCCTGCTGCGCCTGCTGAACCGACTGCTGCAGCGCCTGCTGGGTCTGAGTGAGCTGCGACCGCAGTGCCTGTACACTCTCCTCATGCTACGCCCTGATGGTCTACATCTCATGCTGCAGCGCCGCATGATTTGCGTCCAGGTGCAAAATATCCTCTGGCGTCGCAAAAGGCGCGGAGGTGCTGGCCTCGGAGGAAGCACCTGGATGTAGAACTTTGGGGAAGAATCGCGGCGCTGCTGATCCAACCCTGTACACCTCCCTCTTCTTCTTATTCTGAGGGCCGATGGTCCGAACCGCATCCCAATAAGCATGGTTCTTCTCTCCTCTCTGCCAGCAATCTGTTGTACTCGTCCTGAAATGAGAATAAGAATTGTTAGGGTTTAGGGTTTAGAAATAAAACAAACTAAGGAAAAAATAAATGATATCGTAGACTACTTACACTGATGTCGCGGGCCTTCGCCGTGATCCAGTCCTCCGTCCCGTTGGAGGCTTACTTCCGATACGTCTTGTAGAAGAGATCGTAGGAGGCTGGCCACTCCCCCGTCTTTGCGTGCTGAAAGAATGAAATAAAATATGTTAGTGAAATCCAGAATTTTAAAAATTTCGGCATGACCTATTCGTTTATCGGAGGTATCCCGGCCTTAAAGGCCTCTCCCAAGTCAAATCAAAAATAAAAAGAAAAAGGCAAATGAACACATATACTACTTACATTAACCATATACGAATACCAAAAAACAACAGCGGAATATAAGAAATCAATGAATCTAAATAATCCACTTAAGTCAATGAATCTAAATAATCCAATGAAATCAATGAATCTAAATAATCCAATATTAAAATACTTACCATAGCACGCATCGTGGTGGCGTGGGCAACCGAACCACCTGAGTGTGTGGCAGGTGCTGGGTTCTGTAGATTGCCGCTGCGCCGGTTCGCCGCGTTCCGGGCGCTGCGGGCTTGGTTAGCAGGGTCCAGCCACCCTTCTATCCACCCTGCCCAGGTGGCCTCGGATACGTAGGGAGGCCTCGCAGAAATGGGGTCACGCTCCGACTTGGTCTTGAGCGAGTTGACGAAGTCCCTGTAGCGTTTAGCGGCCCTCTGGCGCCAGGCCTGCTCCACGTCATAGGCGATGTCGGCTGGCCAGCTGTACGCCTTCTGCAATTATTATACAGAGGAAAAATAAAAATGTAGTTAGAAAAGTAATGATCGATTACGCATCAAAAAGTGAAATTCATCAAATTTGAATACCTGAAACTCATCCCAGTAGAACCTACGTGTCTGCGGGGTGACATGGGACCAGGCATATCCAGCAGGGTCCTGCCTCAGGTGGAAGGACCGAGTGATGCAACCGGAAATCTTGTCCGAGTCTGATGCAAACCTGAAAGAGGTGAAGTTGTTAGGAAAAAATAACTCGTGAAATAGATTTGAAAACGTGTTAAAAAAAATAAATCATTACTTACGTATGGGTAGCCTGTGACCAAGGGAGGACACGACGCCCTGGTATGACACCCTCGTCCGATGCCGCATCAGACGCCGGATGATGGGCTGAACCAGTGGGTGTGGGTGGCGTCGGAGATCTGGGGGGTGCGGACCTATCGGCAGGCCCTAAAAGGTCCGCGTCCGCAGCCAGAGCGGCGGTCGACACCTAACCAAGCAGCTCATGCTGAGAAACGAACATATCGAACTGTCCTGAGAGGGCCTGTCTGGCTGGTGGGTAGGTGGGTCGAGTAGGTAAACCTTCACTCACCATCAGATCTGCAAGGGTGAAAAAATTAAAAGGCACATTCAACAAGTTTAGGGTTGGTTGGCCAAACAAATAAGATGTCCAAAAAATGACAAGTGTTTACATACATTTAATGTAAGATATTAATAATTTTGAAAATTTCGGCATGACCTATTCGTTTATCGGAGGTTTCCCGGCCTTAATGACCTCTCCCAAGACAAATCCAAATCCAAACAACATGACATGATTAACCAAACTTCATCATCAAATTACACTTCCAAGTATACATCACTTGAACTTGAAACTTAAAGCATAAATATGAATCACCTCTAAACAAATTACACTTCAAAATATACATCACCTCTACATCCTTATGATACATCACTTGTAACATGAACTATGCATAAAAATGATAAATTTAAGAGAATTATGGGCTGCCCAAAGTAAACGCAATTCAGTTTAACAACAAGCAGGCTTCAACCATAAACTAGCTAAACAAAATACATGGCTTCAATAATATACATCATTTGAGCTTCAAACTTGAAAAATAAATAAAAGCTACTTAATACATCACTTGTAACATAAAATAGGCATAAAAATTGAGAATTTAAGAGCATTAGGGGCTACCCAAAGGCTGCCCAAACATACTTTAGCCACATGATCACCAACATGCTTACTTCATATGTCGTCGGACATGGAAACCCAACCCAGCGCCACCACCCCACTGCCCTACACCACCCCACTGCCTTACCCACCCCAACACCACCAAGCACCACCCAGCACCACCCAGCCCCACCCAGCCCCACCCAGCACCTACCCAACACCACCCAGCTCCTGCCCAGCACCACCCAGCCCCACCCAGCACCAAAGGCACATATTGACGATTTTCTTATCCCCTTAGCATGACAACAAGAATACCACTGTAAACTAACCACTCTAATTCATTAACATATTATGGCCCAAAATAACAGTCTCCTTCTCTATTATAATTTTTTCTTTTTGGTCCTACAGTTTCTAACGAAATGGAAGGAATGATAAAGGATAAGCATCTTCTCAGCCTTAAATTTTGTCTTCCAATTTTTTTTTTTTTGCTAAGAGAATAGTCAAATCCTAGAATATTAATAGGTGTTCAGAAGATTACAGAAGAACCAACTCAGCAAAACACTCATGCAACCTTCTAATCTTATATACACTAAATTTTCAGTCATTATCACAAAATCATATGACCACCCATTACATCGAGCCTTCAACATGAATACAACAGTGGTGTTGATGCAACATGTAGTTGTTTCCGTTCTCCTAACGCGAATTTGCCGAAAGAAATTATGATCATTTCTTTTTATCTCAAATCCACCGTCATATAATTTAGTATATAAAACAAATACGACTTATCAATTTAGACTTTCACACCACTTGTATTAGGAACTCCAAATCTATGGACGATGAAGGTTATGATCAAATCTATGCTGCTACTCCTTCTTTCAGCGACACAACTATATGTATATATTTATTCATTACCCCATCAATTATAAACGAAATAAACTCAATATTGAAGGTTAGAGAAAAGATTACTTTCAACACCGGATCAAAATTGAATCACGTTACTCAGGTGGCTACTACCCGAAACCTAGAGGAACCTTCTTTTCTTTAATGATCCATGATAAATGTATTCACATGTTATTGCTAAAACTAGCAACCAAGATTAAAGCGCTAACCTGTGAACCCTTGGGCTAGACTTGTGCTTGTCGCCACTGCCGTTCTAGGGCTATCTCGTTTGTCTCCAGGTGGAACCCTCTTTTTTTTGTGTGTGTTTTAGGGAAATGGGGAAGAAGAAGGGAGATTTCTGATTTAATTTCGACATTTTACGACGAAATAGCGTCGGGTGTTCGTCGCTATTTCTTGTGTCGTCGTTATTCCAAACGTGCGACGACATGTTTCGTCGGTAAATTGTCGACGCTCTTCAGTATATTAAAAAAATAATAGAAAATATAAAGTACTTACAGACACACATTATGTATATACATGTGTATAAGTACATTAACACATACACACTTTCACATAAAGAGGTACATAAAAATTTTGACTGACGTCAATCTTCATTTTCATCCGTATCCTCATATGCATCTTCATTTTCATCTTCATCTACATGCTCGTCGTCCTCTTCATCCTCGTATTCGTCTTCACCTACATCTTCAATATTGTCAGCCAGTTGTATGTTGAGATGAATTTCGATAAAAAAATCGCCGTTCGGGTCATTTAGAGGAAGATTGTGCACTTCAACATGTGTCGTATCCACAACGCGCGGGTTTTCTTCTTGAAATGCGGCATCCATGCCATCTGAACCCGGCTGGATACTGACATCAAACTTGCCCGATTTCACTTTGCACACGGCTCACCAGTCTTTTGAGCTCGCATTCATCCTCGTCGTCGGATACGATAGATAGTACACCTAGGACGCTTGACTAGACAAAACGAATGGATCGTACTTTCTGTACCGTCGCCCTTGGTGTATGTCTACCAACTTATATCGGTCGTGAACCTTTGTGCCAGCGCGATAACCTTCTCGAGTTGGATCGTACCATTCGCATTTGAATAGCACCACCCGCTTTATAGGCAATGCGGGATATTCGAGCTCAATGATGTCAGTAAGGTAGCCGTAGAAGTCATCCTCGTCCGGGCTATTGTCATACCGCTTGACACATACTCTGCTGTTCTCCGACGATTTTCGGCTGGCATGGGAGACTGTGTGGAATCTATAACCGTTCACAAAACACATGTCATAGCGCGTGACTCTGTTCAATGGACCCTCGGCTACTGGTGTCAGAATGTAACCGTACTCTTCGTCAGCCAGATGACCTTTGCTCGCCTGTAAAACGACAAGTAAGTATACATCAGCGAGGCAATAAATGCGTATCACATGACATACACGTAACCAGCAAATATGTAAACTTACATGCCACCTGAACCAATCAGCAAACTTGGCATCTAACTCATTGTTTATTGCATCGCTCGATATCCCCGGTGAATGTTCTTGCAATAAATCAACGAACAAGCTGAAGCAAATTACGAATGAGTCTGTATACCTTTGTAATATAATGGATAGAGTAGCGCAAGGTATTTACAAATTAAAATTGGATATCGTTTATACCTCTGGAAACGGTCAACTTGACGGCAGTTGCGCAGAACATAAGAATGAGCAATCTTCAGATCGCTGTCCCCCAATATCATTTCCTTTCCCTGTCCGTGAAATCTGATCGGATTTGTGAATATCGGGAGGACACCGGATCTAGAAATGCCGTCGTCGTTCTGGGGAACATCTCTGCACCTCGACGGGACATCTGGCTCGAAGTAATGAGACACGAAGATCGAGGCTTCCTCCGTCAGGTAGGCATTGCACATCGAGGCCTCGACTTTTGCCTTGTTCCTGATGTTCAGCTTCAAATGCCTGAGATATCTGTTCATATAGTGAATACTCCAACGTCACATGATGAAACAAATTGGTAAGCATGCTCGCGCTTAGACATATAAGAACGTCACGTAATAAATAAGAGTACCTCTCGAACGGACACATCCACCTGTACTGAACAGGACCACCAATGCGTGCCTCGTATGGTAGATGAACTGGCAGGTGTTCCATTGAATCAAAGAAGGCCGGAGGGAATACAGTTTCCAGCTTGCAGGTGTTCCATTGAATCAAATGACGTCTGGTCAGGAACTTCTTATGGCTGTCGAACCAGCAAATCTTACATCCATGTTTCAAGGACATCGTCTTCGCTTGCTTCATGCAGTAAGGGCAAGCGTATTTCCCTGCTGTACTCCACCCCGACAACATAGAATAAGCCAGGAAGTCGCTGATCGTCCACATCAGCACAGCGCGTAGCTGGAAGTTTTGTTTGGTCGATACATCGAACGTCTCCACGCCAAACTCCCACAACCACTTCAGCTCCTGTATCAATGGCTGCAGGTATAGGTCGCTTTACCAATATATAACCCCACAGCCTTACATTTCACATAAACAAAGATATAAAACTTCCTAAACAAAATACAAAGTATGCCCCGTCGTTATAGAAGAACCCCAAGGCGTGGAGGGGCAAACAGTGCACCTCCACAACAGCCTCCTCCTCAACCACAACCATCGGTTGAGCGGGAGGATTCAATATCTGTGCATGGCCCAATGCCGCCAGAGGATCCTCAACAAGAAATGCCGAAACCACAGATCAACTATCGTACGCTTATAGCAAACAGGCAGCAGGAGTCGAGGCAATTGCACAGCGTGAACAGAAGGCTGCGCAAGTTGAAAGCCAGATATTACAATCTGAAGTGCCTCCTCAAAGAGTTCGCGAAGAATGTGGCGGCCACTCTTTCTTCCGATGACCCTTCCGATGACGAAGAGTGAACGGCCTTTCTCTGCTTCTCATTTAGATTTCTTTTTTTAATGTTTTGTCTTTATAATGTAAATTTTTATTTCTAAATGAATAAATTTTTTTTTCCAATCATCGCTTTCTTTTTTCTTAATTCACACATGTGTTTAATCCTCGACGAATATGCGACGACACAGCGACGAATCAGAATAAAATACGAACGAAAAGTAAAACGAAACATTTGCGATGACTAATTCATCGGATAAACACCGACGATATACCGACGAAACTTAATACAACGCCGAGAACCTACTAACCGACGAATTTATTTCCTTGTTTATCTGTGTTTATGTTTCTGGAATTTTAGCGACACATTAGCGACGATATAGCGGCGCAAAGCTACAAACTAAATAGCGACGAACAAAAGACACAGAGTAGCGACGAACCACCGACAAAACACCGATGAAATTGTAACGAAAGGATTAACCTGACTACTTTTTTGTAAGGGACAATGTATTTCATCGTAGTTTCGTCGCAATTAACGACGAAACTGTTTTTATCGCTGTTGCGTTGCAAATTAACGACGAAAGGCCGACGTACCTCGTTTCGTCGGTGATGTTTTCGTCGGTAATCGAAATTCTTTTTGTGGTGTGAGCTAGTGCTCAACCGACCGAGTGGCTAATCCTCATTTATCAAAACTTACCTGAGGCAATGGGAGATCAAACACCAACTTCTTCCAGCGCCTCTGAAATTGCCGAAGCATCTGCTCACCAAAATCAGACATACAATCTGTCCCAAATTCTGGAATTATTCCAAAACTTACCGCCTAAAACCAAGGCAACCGAGAACACCTCAAGTCAGTCACTCAGTCTGACTGAGAAACTCAACGACCGCAACTATATAGTCTGGGCTAGGAAATTAAGTCTTGCACTTGATGGCCGGGGAATACTCAATCATATCACCGTTCCCCCGCCATCTTCGGACAATCCACGGTTCACCGAATTGCTTCAAGCAGACTCAACAATAATTACGTGGATTTTGGAAAACATTGAGGCTGAACTAGTCAACCAGTACATAGACTATCCCACTTCGTGGGATTTATGGAAAGGAACCGAAGCAATGTTTGGATCAGGTAGAGACCCTCTGCAGATCTATGATCTGACAGTAAAAGCCAACACCCTGAGACAAGGGACACAACCATTAGAGCGCATTTATAGCCAGTTACAAGCAGTGTGGAAGGAGATAGACCAGAGACAACCTAATCTGATGGAGTGCCCATCGGATATGACCAAATACAACCAACTCCAACAACAGAACCGCCTATATCAGTTTTTGCAGACTGTCGGTGATGACTTTGACACAGAGAAGAGAGACTTACTGAAACAAGATCCCCTACCCACGGTGGAGGAGGCCTACTCCAAGATCCGACGGGAGATGGCCATAATAAGTATTATGAAGGGAGAAGGAGGGCCATCATTGGGAGATTCTCCCCCGGGCATTGTGAGTGGTCTAGCGGCGGCCAGAGGAGGCACACGTATAAGCACTCCAAACAAACCGGATTTCGGAGGGCCACAGGGACAGCGATCAGAGCAAGAGGGGCTCTTTCATCTCGTAGAGAGGATGGGAAGGCTCACCTAAAGTGCACCTTCTATGGAGGCACAAGACACACCACAGAAGGCTGCTTCAAGAAGATAGGCTACCCGGATTGGTGGCCAGATAGCTGGAAGAGAGGACGGAAGCCAGCTATGGCGGGGACTACGGTGAGCAACCTGGAGGTCACCAGCACCAGAGCCAACCAGGAAGTATTCGAGGAATGCTTCACACGAGTGGCTAAGGCAACATCTGAAATGTAGGAGAGATAATGGAGGTAATGAACCTGGGGAAAAGGGGAAATCCATTTCCTTTCCCAGGCTAATAATTCGGCTGGCCCTTTCCCTCTTTTAATGAGTGTGCAGGTCAAAAAAGGCGCTATATAGGTTGAAACAATCTCCAAGAGCATGGTTTGGTAGATTTACCAAGGCAATGAAAGAAAATGGCTATCGGCAGAGTAATTCAGATCACACTCTATTACTCAAGAAAAGAGGGAGCTTAATCACGTGCCTTATTATCTCTGTAGACGATATGGTTATCACCGGGAGTGACTCTGAAGAAATGGCCAGACTCCGAGATAGGTCATTTCAATAGTTTGAGATGAAAGATCTCGGGGATCTTAAATACTTTTGGGAATAGAAGTGTTCAGATCCAAGAAGGGTATCTTTATCTGTCAGCGAAAGTACATATTGGATCTACTAGTTAAAACATGGTTGATGGATTGTAAACTGGCAACCACTCCTATGGTCATAAATCATGGCTTGCAGACAAGTAAAGGGAAAGCAGGGGTTGATCAAGGGCAGTACCAGAGGCTGGTAGGTAAACTCATATATCTGGCGCACACCAGGCCAGATATAGCATATGCAGTAGGAGTCGTCAGCCAGTTCATGCACTGCCCTCAGAAAGCTCATATGGAAGCTGCGTTGAGAATAGTGAGATATCTGAAGGGGTCTATTGGACGAAGAGTACTGCTTCAGCCACAGGGTCATTTGGAGATTGAAGCATACACCGATGCAAATTGGACTGGGAACCCAAATGACCGGAGGTCCACGACAGGTTACTTTACTCTTATTGGAGGAAACCTTGTTACTTGGAAAAGTTAAAAACATAAAGTGGTAGCACTGTTAGTGCGGAGGCTGAGTTACAAGGAATCGCACGAGGGCTCGCAGAGGTACTATGGTTATGAAAGTTGTTGACTGAGATGGGTTTTCCACCTAAGGGAGCGTGTCAAATTAAGTGTGATAACAAGGCAGCGGTCAGTATCTCTGAAAATCCGATACAACATGATCAGACAAAGCACGTGGAGGTGGATATATATTTCATAAAAGAGAAGCTGGAAGGAGGAGTCATTGGGCTTCAGTACACGAGATCGGAGGACCAGTTGACCGACATCTTGACAAAGGCGGTGCCAGGGGGAGTGTTTCATTCAGCATTGGTCAGGTTGAACATTGGAGATCCACTTGTCTAACTTGAGGGGGAGTGTAAGGAAAGTGAATGATTTGGAATTAAAACTAAATCAATCAAGAATTATGATGATTGGTATAGGAATATGGTGATTAGTATGTTGCCTAAAATATACAAATTTTTGTAGCTATATCTATGGATGTATTGTACTCTTATCAATCAATGAAATCAATTCAAAGTCTTTCTGGTGTGTTTATTCTAATAGCTCCTAGTTCCGCACTTCTTTGTTCCTCTGAAGGGGTGTCTTATTTATTATGTAGCCTTTGAGACGGACATCTTCTAACTTTTGTATGGAATGTGAACACCATAGATCTAATCTTTTAAGTGGTATAGTCTTGCGTGGTCTTGATTTCAGTCTATATGGATTCTATATTTTGTTATTATGTATTTGGAGTCGTTCTGATGATTTTAGAATGTTTCAGTATGTGTACGAATCCGTATAGAATTCAATGCGGTAGGTAGGAACTGTTTGGAAAGAACTTTCCTTTTAGAAGAAACTATGGTTTTGACTAATTGAATAGTCGTTAGTATTTAGATTACATCTCGTCCTACAGACATCGGATTGACGTGATTTCAATTTCTATAGAAAGCTAAGATCTATATCCACAACTCTTAAGAAGGGCTCACTATCAGACTCAGCTCCTAGAAGGTCAAGACTTAACGTGCAAAATCAAACAAGATTTCAGAATCCTAGATTGATTAGGAATCTTTTGTTTTATTTTTCTAGATTAGGTTGTGCCTATTTATAGGCCTTATATGCATGAAGTTTGAACGAGACCTGAATAAAATTAATTTCTTATCAGCCACAAAGCAGAAATTTTTGCAAGTTTTACTTGTGTTGATATCTGATAACAATTAGAGTTCATATCAAGGTCTTGACCAAACCTTGAGGTGATCCGAGTTCTTCACCATTGAAAAACGTATGAAGAGCGTGAATTCGTCCTTGGATCACGAACACGTTTCAAGAGGAAAGAATCTTGCTCAAGTGTGGAGGTGGGGGCTGAAAGAAATATCAAAAGATAAATCACAAATTTTACAATGGTCATTGATATCAAGTATGATTAGTTGGTCAATGACCAATAAAATGTGTAGAATATTTATGGCCCCTTGTTTTGGTCAATCACTCCCTTGTTTGAATATAAATAAAGTTTTTTTGTCATCATTTTATTGAGTCACTAATTGATCAATGAACACAATAAAATTTATTAACATAAATTGGTCTGAACCTGAAGCAAAATTGAGAGGAAAAGAGTGGCGCCAGTGTGAATATTTCTAGGTGATATAGTACAAGCGAATTAATGGCCAAAGCCCATCAGCTTTAACTTATTCTCCTCTTTGTTCAGGGACCTTTCTTTTTCTTTCCTTTAGTCCTCCTCGTCATTCGTGCAATCTCCCAAATCCCCTTCTCAACACCCCAGAGATATAAGAAAAACCCCAGAAAAATTTGATCTCTTGCCGCAGTACATTAACAAAAGAGACCAAGGAAAACCCTCCGAAGTAACTTGTTTTCTTTCTTCCAGTCTTTCTTGAAACATAGCAATTCCGTCAGAGTTCTGCTGTAGCCCGTAAAGCTAATGGCATGGAAACAAATGCAGTTTGTGAGAAGGTGGTCGCTTTTTTATTCCAAGTAGGTACCTGTTTCATGATTTAGTGCCCATTTGTCTATCTTCAGTATTTTACTCTGGGTTTGGTGTCATTTTCAGTTAATAGTTTTTATTTCTTCTCCCTTGTGACTTGATCAAATTACTTATATTGAATTTATAATTCTACCAGATTTTAGTTTATGATTGCAACCTGATATATGAAAACAGGTTTCCAGCATTTCTGTTTTATTTTCTGGGTTGTATAATTTTGGTGTGACTTTTGAATTTAACTCGTGTGACTGCTGCATGCATACATGAAATGCATAAAAGAATGAAGCTTGGATTGGTTACCCTTTTAATGAAATGATCAATTTGTAACCCCTTTAATGAAATGATCAATTTGTTTAACGAAATTGTGAATGTAAGTTGTGATTTTCTGCATTTGTATTATATACATAGAATGCATCAAGTAAAATGATTTACTAAATTGGCTGCGCTTCTTATATTGTAAAGTAACAGTTGATCGACAGTTTGACGCAATTTTCATTATCGGTCATCGAGAAATTAACTTCTGTGTGTTTTTAACACATAAGTATGGTTGACTCCCATACCTGTAATAGGTGGGAGACTCTAAGTCGATTAATGGATTTTTTGAAGACCAATTTTTCACCATGTTTTTTCTTATTTTTGTTCCCTTGTTTCCATACTCAGCAATGTCGCTAATGAGGTTGATGGTGCCGCCTATACCATTACGTTCTAAATAGACAAAAAGGGAATCTCAAGAAGGAAAAAAGGAAAAGAGAGTAAAAGGGAAATGTATCAGCACGGAGGACATGATTTCGATGATACAATCTTCTATAAGTTTGATAGTTGTCCAGTTGTCTATAAGCCTGACGCCGGAATTGAAAATTTATACTTGACATTTTCCAATGGAATACACGTTGTGATGAAGGGTGTTGTTATTACAAGGGATCCACATTATGTCTTGTACATTCCATTTGTAAATTGCATTAGCGGAGAACAATTAGTCATACTTGCTTGGAAACCATTTTAGAATGTTGAGTTCAATTTTGGAAAATGGTGTGGTTGAATTATGATATCCTGCTGCATCTTAGATTTTTCGCTTCTCGTTTCCCTCTGCTTAATTGAGTTTTCACCTCTAAAATTATGTTATCTATGATACATGAGAACCTTGCTTCTGTGGTTCTACACCTTGGACAATTCTTTGAAAGAAAAAGGAATTACAAAGAATAGGTTTGTGCTCCTATTGGGCACATGTCTTTGATCTATTATGTTTACTCTGTGATAAATGCTGAGTACCGAGCCAGAAAACAGTAATATACAAAATTCTTTCTTAAGAGCTCTATATATACGGATGAATGAGAAGACAACATTACATATTTTGATGCCAGCAGGGTGAGGAGTGCTATAATGAGAGGGATAGGTGGAAGTTTTGAACAAGTGAAGGCTATTTAGCTATCAGTTCATGTTCTTTTTCCATTCTCCAATCGGGACTTGCATATTTTCATCAAAACTGTTTTTTTTTCTTCGTCTTCTTCTTCTTCATCTTTTTTGGAATTTTCTCAGTAAGAAGTTTCGAGTTATTTGACCACTTCCTTTGTGTTTCTTGATTCATGTCTATCCTGCAAAATTAGTGACAGGTTTGGGGATTTTCAGTGTGCAGTTAGACGAACTCAATGAAAGATAAATTCAAGACTTTTATCAGGCCGTAGTAAATTATGAAACACATCTCTGTTGCACCACTGTTTGGCAAGCTATGGAGGCTGCCATAAGTGCTTGACAATTGTTCTGATTGATGAAAGGATGGTGGCAATTATTTTCCAACTGTATATACAGATTTAGATGGCTGCTCAATGTTGCATAGAAGTTCAAAATATCGCTTTACTCCTATAGTAACATGTTTAAGTTCTATTGCGCTTCAGGTCAACGTATAACTGTTTTGTGTGATTTTATTATTTCTGGTTTTTTTTTCCACATTTTGTGTGTGGATGACTATTCTTTCTTGGCTTGTTAATTGAATTAGTTGGTGTCCAGGGCAGCTTCCGTTGGTTCATTTTATGGAAAGTTAACTGATTCCGTTACTTAATATGTTTTCCAAATGCAGGTCAACATATCGGTTTGATGTTCACTTCATTGATTTGAAGCTGTTGAGCTTCTGCTCGCCATTGTTTCCCCTATCTTTGCACATAACTTAATGATGTAATTTGATAGCTAGACAATATAGGGAATGAAGCCATTGGTCCTTAAGCTACCAATTTTGTAAGATACTCGTGTCTTCTGTTAGGGAAGATGCATAACATGGACGTGTATATCGTTTCATCTATCTGACGGCGTACCTAATTTAGGATCTAGATCATGTTTTTCCATTCATCCAAACATGTTAGTATGAAGCAGATTCTTCTATTTCAAGCACAGCTGGAAGGTATATTTTTGTGGCATCACCCTCTCGCCTTCTCTGTGAAATAGGCGATTTATTTTCCTAGGCATCTGCATTTTCTTCCATTAGGAATCATCTTTACTATTTATGTATTTGGTCTGCTAGATCTTGGGGTCTAAACTGTGTTAGTATTGATCTATATTTGGTTATTCTAAAGTGTACTGCTTGACTTGTGGCATGACAATTGTTATGAGTACAGCAATGTCTCTCTTGCATGCAATGATCCTCTTACGTAAACAAATGTATTACTCTTTAGTAGTGTTTATCTACCAACGTTCGTGGTCCTGTCACTCTGTGTCTGGAGATGTTGAAATAGAATCCGCACTCGTGGTTTGTGGCTGTGTGCTTCCAGTTGTCTTGAGTTTTCTACAGGACATTTGGGTTCACTGAGGTCCTTGTAATCTTTTGCTATTTTGAAATATCTGTTTTAATCTTTTGGTCGATTGCGTGTAGTTGTTTCCATTTCCAATAGAGTGAATGACATATTTTTCTTTGCCTTTGGAATATGATGAAATAAAGCAAAATGACTAACTAAAGTGGTGGTGTTTTTTTACATTGTGAAGTTGCAATTGATCGACACGGTTAGACGCAATTTTCATTATGGGTCATCCGAAAACAACTTCCGTGTGATTCTAACACATCAGTGGTTGCGTACATCCGCTTCTCCATTTCCTGCCATAGACGGGAATCTCTAAGACAACGAAGTAATGTTGTTGTTATTGTGGTTGATTGCTTGTAGTATACTCGAGAATTTTTACGTGCTATATGTATAAAAACACACACGCATATGTATAGTATTTGAGTGCGAATTTCTTTTTCTGAAGGACTCGGAAATATGTCTATATGTATAAAAACATACACACACTTATATATATTTTTTAAGAACGAAGGTAGAGCCTTCTTTATTTTATTGATGATCCCTACTTATGACGAAGGAAAAACCTTTTTTATTACACGATATAAAAAGGAAAAACTAAACCTAGCATTACAATAGAAGAAATATGTACACACACATATACATATATATATATACATATACACACACACACATATATATATATATATGTATGTATATGCATATAATGCATATTTATACACACAAAGATATTATATATATATACACACACACACACACACACATATATATATATACATATACACACACACACATATATATACACACACAGATATATATATATGTGTGTGTGTGTGTGTGTGTACTTCTTTCTTCTATTGTAATGTTAGGTTTAGTTTCTCTTTTTTATATCATGTAATAAAAACGGTTTTTCTTCCGCCATAAGTGGGGATATATATATATATATATATATATATATATATATATATATATATATATATATATATCTTTTGATTGTAGAAAGTTGTTTGTCTTAAGAACTAATGAGCTAATTTCTCATGTATTTCTAGGTTAATGTGTTTTCTTAACTTTCATTGATGTTTATTTGTATAGCACATATGTACTGTGTATGTATATGTGTATGTCTGAATTAAATTGGGTTGCTTGTTGCTGGATAAGTGTAAAAAGAACTTAGGCTTGTACCTTAAATGTCGAACTGGATAATTGCTTCCCATGAAATATGTTTTAAGCAATGTCTACGTACATTGTGGACGAGTAACGTTTCTAGTATAAATTTTTAACATTAAATGTGTAAATTATGTGTGCGAAAGAGAGAAGGCTTTTTATACGATCTCTATTCTTTCTATGGTTCATGTTTTGAATGAAATATACTTACCCTCTTTAACTCTTTAAAGGCTTATAACTTCGGTCTGGTGGCGACTTTCAATTGGATGGTAATAAATGTCAATTCTTCAAACTGACTATTGAAAGTTAACTTAAGATGAAAAAGCATATTTAGACAGTATTTTTTAATACGAGGATATATTGCATGTTACCATATATTGAAAATAAATGTTGTACGGTACGTGAATATATTGAAGAAACCACCGGTAAAAAACCATTATCCACTATTAAAATGTGGTAATAAACTAAAAGGAATTTGAACCTAATTTTTTTTTTTGTTAAGCTCTAGTCATTTGATTCGTCCTTTTTTTAAGCTTAGTATTTAGGCATTGTCTTAGAGTTTCTTGCCTATGGTGGGGTACAGGAGGCCGGATGTATGCAACTATATCTATGTGTGATTAAAAACATAAACTTTCAAGATAACTCTTCACAAATAACCAATTAGGATTTAATTATAAATCATATAACAACTATTCACAAGGAACACGATCTTACATTCTTCCATTTATTCCTTGTGACATCTTATATGATCTGTAAAACCATAATGTGCACTTTAGTATATAATTAGATCCTTTAACCATACATTGATCTCTTATAATGTTGCGAGTAAGTAAAGTCTAATGTGAGTCATGATGGTGGTAAATCATCCATTTTGATAAACTATCTTTCACGCACTACATCAATAAATTTGTCCTTATTACAACCTTTAATGAATAGTAAGGCACAACTTTAATAAACATTCATTCATATAATATAATTCTGATGTATGTGCGTGTGTGTGTACACACACAACACACACACACATATACACACACACACACACATAATACACATATAGATCTATATACATACGTGTGTCGGTGTCTATATATGTATGTTTATGTATATGTATATTTTTTAAGGTGAAGGACGGGCGGTATCGTCTGGATATTTTATTCATATTTAAACCCTCACTTGTGGCGGAGGAATACCGTGGTTACATGATCGCTCCTAGCTATGGCAGGAGACTCTCCCAAACTAGACAAAATAGATAAGAAAATATGCTTAGAAATAACAAAATACAAGAAAGCAATAAACTATAATATGAAAAAAATCATCAGTAAACCCTCTAATCTTGATCGAGCGTAGCTCATGTCATGCCCGACGGTGGAGAAACTCGGATCTGTCATTGGCGCAGGATGACAATGCCTCTGATATATGGTGTACCTCGAATAAACAGACATGTAACTCATTACATAGGTGAGATGGATGCTTAAACCAAAATCAAATGGAAAGGTAAATGAGAAGTGAATACCCAGGTTGCCTATAACTCTGATAGTTACATGCAACAATAAATAAAAGATAGTCCCATATGTATCCATCCTCGAACAGTTTGTGTTAGTCTCATTGTATTGGAGTTTGAATCTCATCACAGAAGATAAGCGTGACATCAGAAATATGAGAAACTGTGAACTGCATAAAAATAAGCATAATGTAAAACGTACCCGGCCGCCTGCATCAGATGGATGCAGGCATGATATTTGAAAAGTGCAGTCTCCATGAGGATATTACGTGTAAATGTATGATGTATGAATATCTGTACGTAAACTATCACATACCAAAAAATTCCTACGAGACAGTATTTGAATGAGTTAGCAAGAGCAGTTTCCTCCTCACGAGTGAATTTGATGGCTGGAACACCTTTGAATTGAGTTATCTCACAAGGAGGGAGATTTGGTGTGGAGGCCTTGAGAACAGATGCAAAGGATCGTTGTGGATCCATGGCGGCACCGCTGTATGAAGATCGCTGAAAGCATCGATCGCAACTCGACAACCGCAGAAACAAGAAAACGGATGCAACAACAGAAACAGTAGAAGAAGAGATTGTAAAAAGAGGAATCCAGACACACACATATATGCACACATATACATATGCATACACACAGATATATATGTACATCTATATAGTATATATATATACACACACACACACACACGCACACACACATATATATGTATATATATGTTTGTATATATGTGTATGCGTGTATATATACGTATATACATATATGTGTGTATATGTATGCAGACAAACATATACACATATATGCATAAATACATACATACATATATATATGTGTGTGTGTGTGTCTGTGTGTGTATACGTATACATATATCGATGCACACACGCATGTATACACACACACATGTATACACATATATATGTATGTGCATATGTATATGTGTGTGTGTATATATGTACAATATATATATATATATATATATATATGTATGTATGCATATGCATATGTATATATGTATACATACATACACACACACGCACACACAGATACATACATTCATACACACATACACATATATATACACACACATATATATAGACATATATATACACATATAGACACACACACACACATATATATATATGTGTGTGTGTGTGTGTGTCATGGTTTATTTGTGGGGGCGGGAAGTTTATTGGATTTGTTGTTAAGATGTTTGTTTTTGTTAGGATAAGTTTGTTGAGATTGTATTTGTTAGGATAAGTTAGTTCAAGATATTCCTCATTTATTGTTACAAACTTGTATATTAACCACATAATTGGTGGTAGAGAAAGTGTGAAAGAATACTACACTGTTTCTAATTCTTTATGGTATCAGAGCAAACAAACACAAAAAAAGTCGTCAGTCTTCCAGTAGCTGAGCCTCCATCCGGTCACATCTGCAGTCTAGTCTTCTTTTGTCTCTGTCCACCGTCCACCGCTGCTCAGCAGTCTAGTCTCCATGTCTTGGTTTACCATTCACTAATGCTGCACGTTTCTTTCTTTCTTTTTCAAAGCCCATTAACTCCACCTTTCATAAAGCTCATCTTTTCCCTCTCCATTTAAAAAAAGCCACACACAAAAATCTTTTTCTTCTTGTCTTATGTTGGCTTTTATGGCGTCCCAATGATATAATTGATTTTTATATATATTTTTGTATCTTCTACTACTTAATTTGAGCAATATTTGACACTTTATCGGTAAAAAAAATGATTAATCTGGATATTTTTAGTTTTCAGTGAAAAAATTGGAAAGTATTGATTTTTAGCTAAATTAACTATATATTTTGAGTTTAATTGAACTATTAATTAAATGAGATTATTTTCTATGTTAGTTAGCTAAATAATAAATCTTTAGTTTATTTTATTTTATTGGAACTACATTTGTTTTTTATTTAAATTGAAAATAATATTCTGGATAAAGATCGAGATAAAGATGGAGACTAATTTCAAGTGAATCAAGAAAGGAATATCAGATTTTATGGTATATCCAAATCAATTAGGAATATCAGATGATATAATTGAATCAGCCATCGCGTCAATCAACACTAGTTGTCATCGCAGAAGGCAGCAGTCAGCTCTCCAGCAGGCGCGTCAGCCAGCGGTCAGTCTGCAGTCCACCAAGCGCGGTTTCTAAGACAGTGTTATGTGCAATTCTCTACACGGTTTATTTTTTCTACTATTCTTTTACGCAATTATATACGAATGTGATGGATAGTATGAATTTAATTTGTGGCTAAATGTTTATTTTCTTGACTATTTTTTTTGTGAAAGTTGAATTCTTTTGATATATTAATGTATTAATTTTTCCTCTTTAATTTATCTAATTTACTAGTTGAATTCCAATCGTTAATGGTTGTCGTTGTTCTTATTATGTCAATAGATCAGCTCCCTATTGATAGGACATATAATTAATTTTGATGAACCGAGAGGTGAAGATTTTAATTAAGATCGTGTGAACAACAACCTTATAGTAAAATTGACTAGGGATAGATTCGATTTCTATAGAGGGATTTCTAGAATTAAATAATCAAAGATTATTGAATTCCATACAAATTTTGATGCCATTTATTTGATTAAAATTCACATAGGGATATATAGCTTATCAAATTAAATTAGGTTTTTACACCAAGACATTAAGTAAAATTAAAATAGGAAATTTCTTCCTTAACGGTTCAGAATAGAAAATAGTTAATTATTTTGGGTTAAAGAGTGGATTACACTTGAGAAAAAATTCAACTGGAACATAAACTAGTCAACGAATTCTTAATAAAGGGAAAAGCTAAGGTTTAGCAATTTAATTAGTAGTTAGTTTTTGTTTTTATTAAATTTTATTTGTTAGGTTTAAATGAAGGTGAAAAATAATTTGGTACTTAAAATTAGTCCTCGTGGTATCGACAACTCGCTTGTCTACTACTCTACAATTGTACCTAATACACTTGCTATTTAGAGGTTAGAAATTACGTATCACCCAAGCAGCACCAACAGACCCAAAGTTTCCATTTTATTTACATCCCTCTGATCATCCATGTCTCATTTTCGTCATCTAGCCATTAAGCGAGGATAGAGACAACTATTTTGTATGGAGAAAGGCCTTCCTGAACGCCCTTAAGTCGAAGAATAAAGCGGGTTTTCTTGATGGCACCATCTTATGCCCTGAGAGTGCATCCGCCAAATATCCACAGTCGGAGGCGGCGGCCATGGCAGCGAGACCCTTTTTCCTACCTCGTTCTGCTGGCTTACCACTTTAGAAGGTCAGAGGCAAGGGGGAGCGGCCATGTTGCATATATTATGGTAAGCTTGGTCATTTACGTGAAATGTGTTATGATTTGATTGGTTTTCTTTCAGATTCACGTAGTCGCCGCCAGCGAGATACTCTTGCACTGGTGACCTCAGCTAAAAAGATCACGCAAGTGCGTGGGGGATGGTGCATGTCGATAGCCTATCCTCTATATTTGCCGGACTTACTGTGGCGCAATAACACCAGGTAACTCAGCTACTTGAAAAATGAAAGTATGATGCGCCCACCACTACGCCTTCTGTTGCACCTTCTGCAAAATTTCCTCCCTTGGATCCGGGTAAGGTTTTATCTTGTTCAGTTTCGCCATCTGTTTGGGTTATCGACAATGGAGCAAGTGTGCATCTCACCAATGATTCAGATTTGTTGTCTTCTGTCAAAGAGGGTGTCGTGGGTTGCCATGTTCGGACCCCCATGGGGTGCTGGTCCCTGTTAGAGCCATGGGCTCCCTTACCATGCCCAATGGAATTCTTCTGCAGAATGTTTTAGTTGTACCCAAATTTCAGTTTGATCTTTCATCTGCTAGTCAGTTGTCTAGAGATATAAATTGTACAGTAACCTTTTAGATGGATGTTTGTGTCATTCAAGTAATGCCCTCGAGGAAGCTGATTGGAATGGGTAGGTTGCGCGATAGATTGTATTATTTGGAGCACTAACCGACGACTTCGTTACTTTCAACGGCGGTGAATAATGATGCAAGTGTTTGGCATCGTCGCTTAGGCCATTTTCCATTGTCTCGTTTTCATTTTATTCCTGGTTTTTCGTTTCGCACTAATGGATAATGTCTTTTATGATGCTTGTTGACGAGCGAAACAAACTCCTTTATCGTTTGTTTTAAGTACCAGTGTTTCTGCCAATAATTTTGATGTAATACATTGTGATATTTGGGATCCTTACCAATATCATACATTGTCAGATGCTCGCTATTTTTTGACTATTGTTGATGATCGTAGCCGTTATACTTGGGCGTATTTGATGGTATATAAGTCCGAGACCTATTGTTACTTGATGCATTTTCTTGATTGGGTACGTACTCAATTTGATATCTCTGTTAAGACTGTACGCACTGACAAGGGCTTAGAATTCACCAGCACAGAACTCCTTGCTTACTATTCTGATAATGGTATTACAAGTCAAACTTCCTGTGCTTACACTCTGCAACAAAATAGGATAGTGGAACGTAAGCATCGTCATGTCCTTGAAGTAGCTCGTGCCCTTTGGTTTCAAGCTAGCTTACCTATTAAGTCCTGGGGGGAATGTGTCCTTATTGCTACTTATCTTATTAATCGCATGTCCTTGTACGTTCTTGACAATAAAACTCCATATGAAGTATTAATGGGTCACATGCCTTCTCATTCCCATTTGTGTGTTTTTGGTTGCTTGTGCTATGGCTATCAGTCTCTTGGTCATCGCAATAAGTTTTCTCTGGGTCAAAAGGGTTATAAAGGGTTTGACTTGTCGACACATCGTCTTTAAGTTTCTCGTAATGTTCATTTTGGAGAGCACATTTTTTCTTTTGCACATTTATCTTCTGTAGACCTATGTCTGTCTTTGTTGCCGTCCACCACTTTCTCCTGTTGGGATGATGTTGTGCCTCATGTCCTTTTGGACTCACCCAGAGTGGATGCTCCTGCACCTCTGCCTTCCTGCAGCATGCGTTCGAGGCATCTGCCCCGTCACTTGGTCGATTACGAGGTTGATCTTCTGCCATCACTTGAGCCATCGTCAGACTCCCCTCCTTCGGCCGACTCTACGGTATTTTCCTTATAACATTTCCTTTCTTATTCTAAATTATCTCGGTCCCATCATGGTTTTCTTGCGGCCATCTCAGCCACGAATGACCTTTCTTCTTTTCGCCAGGCAGTTCGACATTCTCATTGGCGTGATGCCACGCAGCGAGAAATTGATTCTTTGGAAGCCATTCATACTTGGTTCCTTATTCCTTTGCCTTTGGGCAAATAGGCTATTGACTCTCAATGGGTCTACAAAGTCAAATACCATCCTGACAGTATGATTGAGCACTATAAAGCTTGCTTGGTTGCTCGTGTTATACGCAGATTGAAGGTGTTGATTTTCATGAAACCTTTGCTCCGGTTGCCAACTTAGTTACTGTTCAATGTCTGCTTGTTGTTGCTATTGCTAGACATTGGCATTTGCATCAATTAGATTTCAATAATGCGTTCCTTCACATGGATCTTGAGGAGGATATATACATTTGCATTCTCCAAGGTTTTGCTCGTCAGAGGGAGACACGCACATGCAAATTACATAAATCTTTATACGGTCTACGTCAAGCCTTTTGTAATTGGTATTCCAAATTTACCTCCGCTATCACTAGCCTTGGCTACTGTCAATCTGGTGCTGATCCCTCACTTTTTATTTATGCTTAGGCTTCTTCACTTGTCGCTGTCTTAGTTTATGTGGACAATGTCATTGTCACCGGCAATGATCTCGAACACATTACTTCTTTGAAACAATATTGAGTCGATCAGCTTAAAATTAAGAATTTTAGTCCGCTCAAATATTTCTTTGGCATTGAAGCTGCTCGGTCACCTTCCGGTCTTGTTCTCAATCAGCGTAAGTATATTCTGGACATCCTTCTGGAATGTGACCTTCTTGACTGTTGGCCCGCGCGAAGCCTTATGAACCAGAAGGGTCGGTTTTCAAATGACGCTCCTCTCCTCTCGGATCCCAGTTTTTATCGTCGCATTGTTGAACGCCTCTTGTATCTCACTATCACTTGTCCTGATATTTGCTTTGATGTTAATCTTTTGAGCCAGTTTATGCATGCTCCTCGTAAATGTCATCTTGATGATGTCTTTCATTTTCTGCGTTATCTCAAGAGTGCACCGGGACAAGGTTTATTTTTCCCTGCTGACAACCCCTTACGGTTAGTGGCTTACTGTGATGCTGATTGGGCAGGTTTCCTGACCACTCGACGTTCCACTACTGGGTATGTTATCTTTCTTAAGTCCTTTCTTATCTCGTGGTGCTCCAAGAAACAACCTATTGTTTCTCGTTCCTCCGTCGAAGCAGAATATCGCGCAATGGCACATGCCTCGAGTGAAATTGTTTGGCTTCGTCGGTTGCTTGCCGACTTATGTGTAGCACTTGGCGCACCCGTTCCGCTCTGTTGTGACAACCAAGCTGCCTTACACATCTTTGCCAACACTAAGCACATTGGATTGATTGTCACTTTGTTCGTCAGCACTACATGTCCAAGACTGTGCTCCCAAGTAAGGTCGCCTCAGATTCTCAATTGGCCGATATGTTCACAAAGGTTTAGGGTCCTGATTGTTTTCATCATCATTTACGCAAGTTGGGCATTTTTGACATACATGCTCCAACTTGAGGGGGATTATTGGATTTGTTGTTAAGATGTTGTTTGTATTTGTTAGGATAAGTTTGTTGATATTGTATTTGTTGGGATTGTATTTGTTAGGATAAGTTAGTTCAAGATATTCCTCATTTATTGTTACAAACTTGTATATTAACCACATAATTGGTGATAGTGAAAGTCTGAAGGAATACTACATTGTTTCTATTTCTTTAAAGTTGAAAATGGAAAATTAACAAATCAGGTTGAATGACATTATTTGTGTTTGCTATTCTAATGCAAATTTGGACCCAAGAACAGAGGAAGGAAACGGCGAAGCATCAAAAATTAATAAGTGGAAAGACCAGGAAGGCAAAGGAGAAAGAAATTATACTCCATTATCACCGCAAAATATGGTTATAAAAACACACGTTAATATGTGTTCTCCAAAGAATAAAGAACTTCACTCCCATGTACATAACAAATAAATTAATATTGGTGAGTATTCGTTCCAACCCTTATCACAGGAACCTTGAACTCTTGCATTCAGCAGAAACACCTTGTGGAAACCTCTTGAAATCTTTGCAGTAATCATAAACCATGAATCTTGATTGCACCCATCTGAGCCTGTTCCTGCCATTTGCATCCAGTCCTTGATTTATGGAAGGATCAGAAATCTTGGAAGCACATGATGAACCAGAGCAAACATTCCCATTAATCTTGAGATTTCTGTAAGAGGCAACAAAAGGAGCAAGACTCCAATCTGTTTTCACCCTTCCACCTTGAGTTGCCCAATCATCTGCATTCCATAAGCTGCAATACATCTTCATGGGCTGATTCTTTGGGAATGGAATCCCCATATCTTCATCATTGTTAAAAACTCTAATTGGACTGTTATCTATCAAGAATCTACAGAAAAAAAGTGCGGAAGAATTTTAGATATTGCTCAAATACACATATAGTAAGTTCTTAAATTAAGTTATATAATTTGTTATGGGCTTACATGATGCGTTGAGGGCTCCAAACAATGGAGTAAGTGTGAAACGCGGCAGTTGGATCGAACCACAAATGGAATTGTTTTTCTCTGTCTCCTTTCCCTTGGGCATAAACATTTGTATGAATTGTGTAAGGCTGCCCAGAAACATTTCCCAAGAACTCAAAATCAATCTCATCATGCCCTGATCCTTGTGATGACAACTGAAATCAAGAGAAATAAACAAAAAAGAAAAAATTGTCAGAGGACTACTGGACCCAATTTTCACAAAAATGAATCAAATAGAAAAGATTTTGAGAACTCACAAAAAAGGTGGTGACAGTCCCAGCTGAATTTCCAGCTACAAGCTTGATTTGAAGGTCGAATCTTCCGAAAAGATACTCATTCTTGGATTGAAAACCAGACCCTGAATTTTTATCAAGAGACAGAGTGAGACCTTGGCCTCCATTATCAATCTTTCCTCTTCCATCACCCCATGTAATGTCTACATCTTGGTAGAAGTTAGCAGCTACTGAGGCTGCCATTAGGCTACCCATTACTAACAAAACTTGTAGCATTAACGACATCATTTTTCTTTTTGACCCCGTTTGGGCGTTTCTTCTTGAGCTAAACAAAAATATGGGCAGAGAGAAGAATCTAGGAATTGGTTTTGTGACTTTTGTGGTAATGTGAGAGAGAGGGATTAGATATATATGTATATATATATATATATATATATATATATATATATATATATATATATATATATAATATAGGAGGACCTTTGTCGCGTTGAGGAGTTGGAGACCGGATGAGATCTGAGGAGGAAGAATATGAGGTAGAATATGAGGCCTCCAATCACGCGACGCCACGTGTACAAAAGGACTTTTTTTAAAAAAGAAAAAAAAGTAAACAGCGGGCCCTTTTGTACACGTGGCGTCGCGTGATTGGAGGCCTCATATTCTACCTCATATTCTTCCTCCTCAGATCTCATCCGGTTGGAGACTGCTGTCTGTGTGGGAAATGCAGTGGAAGTAGGAGAGAATGGGCCAATGGAACGAAAGCTGTCATCTGCTCACTTACTCTTCAGGACAGATGTATGCGTTTACGCGTCTCGTGTGATCATTATTCATGTCTGCAGGTCACCCCACGCACTTATACTATCCCAGGTTGAACCCAATCAGTAAAAGTCCTGCTATACCTAGTCCCAAAGATAGTGTAAGGAGGTAAATCAGGTACCAAACGGCCCGCTAACAGGAGTTTGGTCATTTACACAATAGTCTGCATTCAGTAAAAGTCCTGCTATACCTAGTCCCAAAGGTAGTGTAAGGAGGTAAATCAGGTACCAAACGGCCCGCTAACAGGAGCTTGGTCATTTACACAATAGTCTGCATAAGGAGCCCCCAGCACTGCAGGCAAGCCTACAGGCCAAGAAGCTCCTATACTATGCACTTGCTGAGAATGGGCTTTCTTGCCTTTGACGAGAATTGAACCCCTGACCTCCCTTTCAAGAACCCTTGTCCGGAACCAGTTGAGCTATGTCCTGGAGACCTCTATGAGACTTTATATAAAATGCAAAAGAGGATCATCTACTTTTCTAGATGAGAAGGTATTATCTAATGTTCACAAGATGCCGATTCCAAACTAGATTTATAGATGCTTAACTTTATATTGAAGTCGACTTTATACTAATAGTGGCTTAAGCACTAACATTGTGGCTGGCAAGGCTCCAACATGTAATCTTTATGTCAAAATCTGCTACTTAAGTACCAGTTGAACGACGCTGGCCGTGTGATCACTATTCTTGTACTCTATTTATTTTGTAGTTGAGAGATTTCATTTTGGTTAGTGAATAAATAAAGAGCAATTAGTAACACAACTGTAGATTTTTTTTTGAATTTTACGTGTACAATCTACTTCTTAAATGTGTAAATTTATAGATTTGTTATGTGTTATGTGTGAGGTTTTACATATGTTCCACATATATCACATAGTAAGTCTATGTAGTTATATATTTAGAAGAGAGATTGATGATAGAAAAATAGAAAGAAGATTTGATCTCAGTAGTGTGATGTTATAAAATGATTTATATATGTTAACAAAGAAAATGGCGATTGATTATTATAGATGACTCATATATATTTAGACATTGAATTAATTGAAGAGGAACAAGTCATATTCGTTCCGAGAATATTTTAAAATCTATCGTCTTCTAGTAAGTGTTTTATTGAAAATCGTGGAAGAAAGAATAAGGAAAGTGTTTGCAAGACCAAAAGACAAACAAAAGGGTAAGCTATAATGCATAAGTTTTAGTATTTCGCAAGAAAGATACATATAAACCCTTTTGATGATCTCGAAAAAGTTTAAGGCAATCAATTTTAGATTGTAAATAATAATAACTTTCCTTCTACAAATATTTTCAGAATTAATTTAAGAGGCTTATTTAGAATAGCGTGTAGTAAAATGTCGTCAAAAGTTTTTCCTAACTTGTCATTTCATTCATACACCATGAAGACAGTATAAGTTTATAGCACAAGGCTATCATCTTCTGGTATACACTTTTACGAAAATTCAGAGTTGGGATATTATTTATACATCGTGACAATGGTGTGTACTCTATCATAAAAATGGTGTATCTTCTAACGTGATGATTTCGAAGAATATAGTCTTGTGGTGCAAATGACCCATAGAATGACCATATTTTCAAGGTCCTTCTATAATGTCTAATGAATGGCTCTCAAAGGTATTTGTGACGGTCTTTGGAAATGACCTAAATTTCAAGGTCTTTCTTAAAGGTTCAAAGTATGTCATCAAGGGTATCATTTGACGGCCAAGAGAAGGTTCATAGAACTCTCCCTCAAGTAAACCACCATCAAGGCTATTCATAGAAATGCTCATTAAACAGCCTCCAAACACCTCAGACTTGACAAACAGTATGATCGCAATGCTCAATCATAGTGTTCTTATTGCTTAAACACCAAGATCGTGGTACATCTAATCTAAAAACACTTTGATTACGGTGTTTAAATGCCATAATCGAATTGTACTTAGTCCGCACCATAAAACAACAGAAACGGAACCAAAGGTCACCGTCATCACGGTATGTTACTCGCCGTGATCATTATGAGACCGGTGTATAGTACACCGTTATAGCAGTGTATAGCTCAATAAATAGTGCATGTCGGTCACGATGTAAATGTCTTGCTTTGACTACAATTATGTTTTTGTCAACGGTTTAGATTTTTATTTAAAAAAAATAGTACAACACTATAATGCCATGCAAGTAAATTTCAGTTCCGAGTCTAAAGAAAATTCATCCTGATATTATGTAGTGCAATTATGTTTTTGTCAACGGTTTAGATTTTTATTTTAAAAAAAATAGTACAACACTATAATGCCATGCAAGTAAATTTTAGCTCCGAGTCTAAAGAAAATTCATCCTGATATTATGCAGTGGTGTGATTTACCCCTTTAAACTTTTATTATCTTGGTCTATTTGGTGAAACATCGCGACTTGTGAACAGCTAGAGATGATTATTACATTGTATGAGTTGTTATTCCAAGCCAATCAAATTTATAGATATATATAGATCTATTATAATGACGAATTACTATCATCCTGATTGATATATAAATTTGTATATGACATTCATTTCATTATAATGCTAATTACTTCTAACTTACTCTCATATTACCATAAAATCTCTCGTATATTTCTAGCTAGAGCCTCAATTAAGACATTTTACTTTTCCATCTTGGTTTATAGTTCCAATCTCATAATTTTACTTAATTAAAAATTCTATTCGATATTTATTATACTAAATCTGTTGTTTAGATAAAAGAATATTTTTATTTGTACATAAACATGTGTTTTATTATACTATATTGTATTTTTTCATAAAGTCAAAATAACTAAGAAATGCTAGATTAACAAATGAAGTTGGATTTTATATATTATGTTGGACTTTTCAATGCGTGGAACACAGAAAGGGCAAAAGGAAAACGCGTGATGTCAAAAATTAAATATGCCTAAAGAACAGGAAGGCAAAGGAGAAAGAAATTACACGCCATGATCATAGTAAACTATTTCATTAAAAATCACATTTAATACATATTCACCAGAGAATAAAGAATTTCAGTCCCGTTTATAAATGGGTAACGTACAAAACAAATGAATAAATACTGGTGAATGTTCCTCAAAAAAGAAATGGTGAATATAAGTTCAAGCTTAATCAGAGGAATCTTGAGCTCTTGCACTCAGCAGAAACACCCTGAGGAAACCTCTTCGAATCTTTGCAGTAATCATAAACCATGAATCTTGATTGCACCCATCTGAGCCTGTTCCTGCCGTTTGCATCCAGCCCTTGATTATTGGTGGGATCAGAAATCTTGGAAGCACAGGATGGACCAGAGCAAGGATTTCCATTGATCTTGAGATTTCTGTAAGAGGCAACAAAAGGAGCAAGACTCCAATCAGTCTTCACCCTTCCACCTTGAGTTGCCCAATCATCTGCATTCCATAAGCTGCAATACATCTTCATCGGCTGATTCTTTGGGAATGGGATCCCCATCCCTTCATTGTTGTTGAATACTCTGATTGGACTGTTATCTATCAAGAATCTGGATAACCAAAATCCAGCAGAGAATTAGATGTTGCTCAAATACGCATATATTAAGTTCTTAAAAAAGGTTACATAATTTGTTATGGGCTTACATGATACGTTGGGGGTTCCAAACAATGGAGTAAGTGTGAAAGGCTGCAGTTGGGTCGAACCACAGGTGGAATTGTTTTTCTTTGTCTCCTTTTCCTTGGGCATACACATTTGTGTGAACTGTGTAAGGCTGCCCAGAGACGTTTCCTAAGAACTCAAAATCGATCTCATCGTGACCTGATCCTTGAGAAGATAACTGCATTCAAGAATAATACACATTTCATCAGAAAATTGCTGCACTAAATTTGTACAATACAACAACAACACATACCCAGCATATCCTACAATATCAAAAACTATCGTTAAGGTATGTGGAGGGTGAAAGGGAGTCAAACCTCCATCCTAAAGGGTAGAGTATAAAAGATAAATCAAATTGAGAAGAGTTAGAACTCACAAAGAAAGTGGTGACAGTCCCAGCTGAATTCCCAGGCACAAGCTTGATTTGAAGGTCGAATCTGCCAAAAAGATACTCGTTCTTGGATTGGAAACCAGACCCTGAATTTTTATCAAGAGACAGAGTAAGAAGTTGGCCTCCATTAACAATCTTTCCTCTTCCATCACCCCATGTGATATCTACATCTTGATAGAGGTTACCAGCTACTGAAGCTGCCATAACACAACCCATTACTAACAAAAACTGAATCGTTGATGACATTTTCTTTTGTTATTTCAAGAAACTGTGGATCTAGAAAAGGGGAAAGTCAAGAGGGAATGTTTGGTTTCTAAGCGATGTTTTGTGGTCAGCTAAGGAGCGGCATTAGCATTATATGTAGGAAGAGGTTTGAGCGTATAGGAAATGCATTAGAAGCAGCTGAAGTATGAAAATGAAGCTGGCATTTGCTCATCAACTTGGAAACACATTGATATCGTTTACGCGTTCATTAATATTTTATAGTATTTACTTTTGGAATGAACACGTTTGAAATTCTCGTTCTTTTATATGTATACTTTTGTTTTATTGTTTACCTACATTAATCATTTAAAATAGTTATTATAGAAAGTATATAATAGTTTCAAAAAAGAATAACAAAGCGGATTAGAGGGAGTAATAAATTTTTAAATTTGTGTTAGTGTTAAGATTATAATCGAAGCAAACTAAAGATGTTATATATATCTTTTGTATACCATATATATCACATTAGATGTGGATATCCAAAAATTTTGTTCAGATTCAACGTATCTTCATTCCATGAGCCCTATAAATAGGACCCCCATCATATATGAAAGGCACACATGGAGATAAAAAGCTCTGTAGTTTCTCTTTTCTCTTCTCTATTATATTCTTCCTTGAGTTTATAACACGTTATCACCACGAATTGCTCCAAAGAAACAAAAACAAGTAATCAAGAAAAATATTAGAGAAAGTAGAAAAAGAGGGAGAACACCCTTAAAATTTCGCTGGTGCAGGCAGCCTTAAGCATGTCCAGAAAAACTGAATTTTCCGAGTCATCTACCGTTGGATCATCACCAAGTTTTGACAGATTATTTCTAGCACATAAAGGTACATTTTGAACGCTGAAGATGTGTTTTGGTGACCTCTAGGTTAGTCCGAAAGGGTCATTTCTGAGGCTGATTTTTTGCTGAATTTTTTTTAGATTTATGATTTGTTCATTTTTTGCGTTTCCATTGTTACCTGTTCTATCTTATATTTGAAATATTTATAAAAGAATAATCTAGCCTAAATGCTAGATTTATTTTGAAGATAGAAGAATAATATATGGCTAGCAGCTATATGGATAAACTGTTATCATGCACAAAGCATTACTATAGTAGCCATGGCCGAAGCATAAATTGTTGATATACCCAAAGATGAATAAATGACATGCCCGCAGTATGAATAGTTGCCAGGAGACATGAATAAGTGGTATACCCACAATATTGATAGTCGAAATACCATAAGCATATGTAATTCGCACGTCAGAAGCATGTGTAATTCACACATCAGTATCACAAATAGTTCACATACCGGAAGCATGAGTAGTCAACATGCCAGAAGCATGAGTAGTTGACATGGCGGAAGCATGAGTAGTCGACATACCGGAAGCATAAGTAGTCGACATGCCGGAAGCATGAGTAATCGGCATACCGGAAGCATGAGTAGTAGACATGCCAGAAGCATGAGTAGTAGACATGCCGGAAGCATGCGTAGTCAACATGCTTGAAGCATGAATAACAGATATGTCTGAAGCACAAATAGTTACCATGCTTGAAGCATGAGTAGTTGACATGCCCGAAGCATGAATAATCGACATGCCTAAAGCATGTGTACCTTTAACTCGACTATCCTCAACTCGACTATGGATTGTTCTATTGAGAATTCTGATTCACGAGATGATAGCATTGACTCTGTCCTTCCTTTTGAATATTACCCCGTCTATCTTTTGGTATAATCTTTTGCAAAGCATGAATTAATATTAAATCATTGTATTATTTATTGTATCCAGAATGCCAATTTAGATTATTGATTATTTGAAGTATTTTGAATGTTATACTGATCTATTTTGGATGTCAAGTTTATTTGAATCCAAATTTTGTTATTCATGATATTGATTGAACTCAAATCTTATACTGGTAACAGTGCAATGAAGTTCTATCCTCTTTAATGTATATAAAAGCCAAGAATATTCGGTGTTAGGAAAAGTTGTCCTTGTGATTACCATTTTCTTCACAATGCTGTTAGGAAAATATGAATCATTATGCCTGAAGTATATCATGCCCGAAGTCTACAACATTAACTCAAACCTGTAGTTTTGAGTGAAAAATCTTATTTTATCAGATACTTCACGTGTATATGTTAAAAATAAAACATACGTCTTCCACTTTTCACGTATCCAATATGCTCCTGCAGTAGCAATATCAGGAAAGAAAGTTTGAAATGTATTCTCATATGATTTCATGTATGCTAGTTGCTGAGTAATAAAATGAAATTTCGATGAAAAATCACTATTATCACCAGACCGGATTACCAATGGAAGTAATTATAATAATCTACGTGGTCGTGGACGTGGTTATGGACGTTATAGAAATTTTACATCATACCACCTGAAATGGTAAAACAAGGAAAAGCCTCAAGAAAATGCCAAGGGTATGAAAAATGGGACACCAACTAAACGGACTTGTTATTAATGTTGAGCCCAAGGCCAATGGTCCATACTTGACACCAAGGAATTTCTTTGATCTTTATCAAGACATTCCAGAAGAATGAAGGCAAGAGACAACTAGTGCACTTTGCCTAGGTTGGTAACATTATATTGATTCATATATGAATAATGTTTTTCGAAGAAACGCCACTGACTATTTCTCAGTTGATGTTCCAAAATTGATTTTGACATTAACATATCATCCAAGGTGAATGATATGAGAATATGTCCAGTTGACAGTGGAATGACACATACGAAATTACTGAAAGCTTCAAAAAAATTGGCAAAAGCTAGTGTTAATACTAATTCGAGTACTACGAGATTGATCGAAGGCTCCAGAAGAGCAGCCATTTTATTAACTGATGATACACACATTGGTTAATATGGCATTATTTTCCACCAAGTCGAAAGAAAACCTATTGAGTTTCAAAGATATGTCTCAATGTTTTTTATGTTGCAACCATGAATATAGGGAATATGGAATTTTCATGTATCACATATGATGATCCACACCAGAAGCTTGTTAATGAAAAACTCCTAATTTTCTCATCTGGATTGTATTATGTAACTATACGTCCAGTCAAATCTCATATTGTCATGAACCAGAAGTTCAATAATCGAAAGATATTTCCGCTTTGGCATGATCGACTTGGTCACCAAGGTACAATAATGATATGTACAATTACACCATATTCACATGTGCATTTTTAACAAACTAGAAGCTTCTACTACCTCTTTACAGAATCAGTAGATTCTGCTATCTTGTGATTGTGTGTGCGTTTCTTATTCATATGAGTTTGTTTCCGAAGAGCACAGTAGCTTTTGCCAAGCTTCTTACCCGTTTTAACGCTTCATGACACGCATTCCTCAAAGCTTTTAATGATTAGTGTAAGTCAATTGAGATTGACGTTGAGCATTCAGTTGCATGTGTATACACTTAACATAACCCAGCAGTGTCATTTATTAAATGTTTACAAATTATTGCTACACCGCTGATTTCAAGGTCTAATTTACCCACACCAGTTTGGGGACATGCAATTATGCATGCATCTGCATTGATTTGGTGAGTTAGTTTCCCCGCCGTTAGGAGAAGAGAAAGTGTCGTTTCCTGAAGAACGGTGTGAAATTGTATGGAACGTTCCTTCACTATCTCACCTTGATCAACAAACAAATCAATGCGAGCAATAAGTAAAATGATAACAAAAGATAAAAACCCTCAGAAAAGAAAAGAAGTTCAGAACTTTAAGAGCATACTACATAAGAGAAGAGATGTTCACAGCTTGAAAGCGATATAGAAATCGAAACTGATCAGTCTGAAATTGATGAACAAGTTGCTCCAGAAGAAGCATGTGAACAAAATTTTTGAAAAGATCTCTTTGAATAATGTAAGTTCAGGAGAAAATTGGGATAGACAAAAGGTTATTATTGATCATGTTTTTGCTTGTGGTATTGCATGTGAAATTCTTAATGAGGATCCTGAACTAAGATCCAGTGAACAGTGTTGAACAGAAACGATTGGCCAAAATAGAAAGATGCAATCCAAGTGGAACTAAAATCGTTGGAAAGTCGCAAAGTATTTGGACATGTAGTGCAAACCCCTGAAGGGATAAAAACTATTGGACATAAACGGGTTTTTGTAAGAAGATGCAACGAGAAAAATGAGGTTGTGCGATATAAGGCACGTCTTGTTGCGCAAGGTTTTTCACAAAGACCTGTGTTTGATTATGATGAAACATATTCTCCAGTAATTGATGCCATAACATTAGGATATCTAATTAGCCTTGCAGTCATTAAAAACCTGGATATGCGGTTAATGGATATTGCTACTGCATATTTATATGGATCATTAGATAATGATATTTATATGAAGATCCCTGAAGGATTAAAGTTGTCTGCAACATGTAATCAAATGACACAAAGATTATACTCAATCAAATTACAAAGATCCTGGTATGTATTAAAACAATCTAGCAGGATGTGGTATAATCGTCTTAGTGGGTACTTTGTCAAAGAAGGCCATATAAGTAATCCAATTTGTCCTTATGTATTCATCAAGAGATCTGGTGATGGATTCTCTATAATTGCGGTATATGTTGATGATTTAAATCTTGTTGAGACTCCTGAAGAGCTCACTAAAACCGCTAATTATCTTATAAAAGAATTTGAGATCAAAAATCTTGGAAAGACCAAATTTTGTCCCAGCCTGCATATCGAACATTTACCTAATGGAATATTTATCCATTAATCTTCATATACAGAAAAGATCTTGAAATGATTTTATATGGATAAAGTTCATCCATTAAGTAGTCCTATGATGGTACAATCATTAGATGTAAAGAAAGATCCATTCCGACCACCAGAAGAAAATGAAGAATTATTAGGTCTAGAAGTACTATAGCTTAGGGCTAGTGGTGCTCTTATGTTTTTTGCCAATTGTTCAAGAACAGATATAACATTTTCAGTCAATTTATCGGCAAGGTATAGCTCTACACCAACACGAAGATATTGGAATGGTGTCAAACATATTTTACGCTATCTTCGAGGGACGCTAGGTATAGGTTTAAACTACTCAAAGAATTCAGAATCGCAATTAATAGGTTATGCTGATGCTGACTATCTTTCCGACCCTCATAAAAGAAGATCACAGAGTGGATATGTCTTTACTTGCAAAGGTGCAGCTATATCATGGAGATCATTAAAGCAAACCTTAACTGCTACATCTTCAAATCATTCCGAGATTTTGGCATTGCATGAAGCAAGTCGTGAATGCATATGGTTGAGATCGATGATTTAGTATATCCAAGAGTCGTGTGGGTTACCTTCGCTAAGAAAAACTCCAACAACATTGTTCGAGGATAATACAGCATGTATTGCTCAAATTAAGAATGGCTACATCAAAGGAGATAGAACGAAGCATATATCACCAAAGTTCTTCTACACTCATGACCTCGAAAGAATGGTGATATTAATATCCAGTAGATACAATCAAGCCAGAATTTTGCCGACTTGTTCACTAAAGCACTACCAACGACTATATTTAGAGAGATGATCTACAACATTGGAATGCATCGACTCAAAGATCTCTTTCCAGCATTAGGGGGAGTGTGATTACTACATGCATACTGTACTTTTTTTCCTTCATCCAAGTTTTTTATCCCACAGGGTTTTTCTTGGCAAGGTTTTAACGAGGCAATGTATAACACTTATAGATTTTTATGAATGTGTACTCTTTTTCTCTTCGACCGAGTTTTTATCCCACTAGATTTTTCATAACAAGGTTTTAACGAGACATATTCCATAAAATTTGGATATCCAAGGGGGAGTGTTATATATATGTTTTGTATGCCATGTATATCATATCAGATGTGGATATCCAAAGAGTTTATCCAGTTCATTTTATCTTCACTTCATGAGTCCTATAAATAGGACCCCCTATCATATATGAAAGACACATCTGGAGATAAAAAAGCTCTCTAGTTTCTTTTCTCTTTTCTTTTCTCCATTATATTCTTGCTTTAGTTTATAACAGATGCGATGCATTAAAAAATTATAACGTGAGCTTTTGATATTTGTTTTTCCATTTTATTATTTCTATTTATTAAGTCATAAGTCGGGATTTGAAGTAAGATTGATCTCCATGTCAAATAGACTAGGTGAGGGTAAACAACAACATTATTACACTATTGTATTAGAGGCTCCTGCCTATGGTGAGGTATGAGGGGTCGGATATATGCAAATATACCATGTGCTAGAAACATACAAAGGTTGTTTTCTGATATTCTATAATGAAAATTGCATCAAGCTGTGTCGATCAACTGCGATTTCACAATATAAGAAGCGCATGCAATTTTTTGAGTTATTTTTGGTACATCATATTCCATCGTATCTTTATGCAACCAAGAACTTTAAGGGAAAAAATTATGAATCCATGAATCAAAACAGTCACTTTATAAAGTAGAAATCACCACGAAGATGATAAGATAATGAATCCATGAATATTTTGATGATAAGATAATGAATCAAAACGGTCACTTTATAAAGTAGAAATCACCACGAAGATGATGAAAATGAAGCAATCTAAGTACATGTATTGATGTGCCCAAACATTAAACAATGACCGCTGAGTAAATAACTACTAGTAGTAGTATATATTACTAATATATTATTGAACCAATTTTCCACGTAAGTATCGATAATTTTACTTCTCAGAATCGAATATAACCCACAAAGAAAACTAATCAAATACAAAAGTAGCAGAATAGTAATATCAAATTAAAAAAATCATTTAACTGCGAAGCCAAAAACCTACTCATACATCCTCAAAAACTGCGTAAAACGCTGTAAATTCCCCCGGTTAGCAGTTAAGAAAATCAATAAATCAGCAGTATACCACAAATGTGTGACAATGAAAGGAATTCGTCCAAGAGAGAATGTGGAAAGAAGCCCACAGCTCACCAAAGAATTCAGGTCCCGACTAAAACCTTCCGCTGCTAAAATAAAAAGAAACGAAGATAGCGGATTGCCCTGTTTAACCCCACATGTCGGGCTAAAAAAGCCGCGGGAACCCCATTAATCAGAACAGAAAAATATGTGCTGGCCAAATAATTAAGTACAAGAGTAATAAAAAAAACTCAGAGAAACCAAACCCCCGCAGCACTGCTTGTAAGAAATGACACTGACTCGATCAAAAGCTTTAGCCATGTCCAACTTGACAATAGCATGAGATGTCCGACGCCCTCGATCAAACCAATGAACTAATTCATTGCCCAATAATACTTGTTTGGCAATGCCCCTTCCCTTCTGAAATCCAGCCTGCTCTAGAGAAATAACTCTCGGGAGAACGACGAAAAGTCTAGTGGAAAGAATGCGTGTCTGTATCTTACTCATAAATGTGGACAAAGCAATATGCTGACAATCACTGAATATGCGCTGTGTAGACACCTTTGGAAGCAGAATAAGCACCATATGAGCCATAGCTTTAGGCAAGGGAAATCCCAAAAAGAATTCCTGAACCGCTTTATAGACATCAGCATAAATTACCTCCCAATATGATCTGAAGAACCAGCCATTAAATCCATCTGGGCCAGCTGCACTCTGAGTATCTAACGCCCATACTACCTGTTTTACCTCTTCCTCCATCGGCATTATAGGCAATGAGCGATTAACGGCTGGAGTAATCACCCGAGGAATACACTCCAATGATGCAAAACTGTCGGCAGTGGGCTGACCCGAGAACATCTGCATGTAAAAGGATATCGCTGCTTGCTGAATAGTCTCATGCGTGTCACATATCACGTCATCCTCCCGCTCAATTTGCTTAATACTCCGCCATCGTTGTCGATCTTTTACGATAGAGTGGTAATATTTGGTATTTGCATCCTCCTCTTTCAACCATTGACCCCAGCTTTTTGCTTCTAGAAAGCCATCTCTCGAGATGATACCATCGGGAATTCAGCTTGCCCGAGTATGCCAACCGAGTATCATCAGATGGGTCGGTATCATAAGCCACTTCAGCCCCTCGAACATGGCCTTCTGCATATTCTAGCCGTCGAAAAATATTGACAAAAATCTCCTTATTCCATTTAGTGACATCACGCTTAAACAATCGCAACTTAGCATGCAAATATATAGAATACCAGGTGAGAAGAATGTAAGCAATTAAGTCTTTCAGGATCTAGAAATCTATGTTTTCACATACACAATCATTTCACAACTATAAGAGGATGTTTAGCGGAAGCGTACCTTTCACCATGATACGGTGAGCGGAAGCGTCTTTGACGAGCAAAACTTCAACTGTGATGTAGACGATCCCGAACTTGAACGGAGGTTTCTCTCCACTAACCCTTACTTTAATGTTTATTTCGATGGATAAGTAAAGACAATGTCAGGGTGAAGAGAGGACTTTCATCCATATTTATAGGTAACCAAAAGGTACTTCCATCATAACCTTTGGCGTAGCACCCCTTTGATAAATGGATATGTCCCTTTAATGAAGAATTGTGTCTATTAACTTAAAAGACATAACTCTTCTAGATAACTCTTCGTAAATAACCAATTAGGATTTAATTATAAATCATATAACTATAATATCACAAGGGACACAACCTTACAATCTCCCACTTGTTCCTTGTGACGTCTCATATGATTTATAAAACCATAATGTGCACTTTAGTATTAAATCCTTTAACCATAATATATGTCCCTTATAATATTGTGAGTAAGTAAAGTTTAATGTGAGTCATGTCGGTCGTAAATCATCCATTTTGATAAACTCCCTTCCATGTACTACATCAATAAACTTGTCCTTACTACAACCTTTAATGAAGAGTAAAATACAAATTTAATAAACATTCATTCCTGTAACATAATTCTGACACACTCATGTATACACAATAATCAGAAACAGGAAATATCAGAAACAAATAACTTTTATTGAGCTAAGAGTGTCAATACATTAATACATATCATCCACGACGTCTAACAATACCCATACGTTCAACATGCTCATGAAATGTCTTTGGTGGCAATCCTTTCGTTAATGGATCTGCTACCATAAGACTGGTGCTAATATGCTCAATTGACACTCTTTGTTTCTGAACTTCTTCCTTAACGACAAAGTACTTTATCTCCATATGCTTAGCACCCTTAGAGTACTTGTCGTTTTTAGAAAAGAAGACTTCTGCGTAACTGTCACAATAAATTTTCAGCGGCCTAGCTATAATGTCGACAATCATAAGCCCTGAAATAAAGTTTCGCAACCATGAACCTTCAATAGTGGCTTCAAAACACGCCACAAACTTAGCCTCTGTGGTAGAAGCAGCAATGACAGACTGCTTCGCACTTTTCTACTAGATTGTTAAATCAACACATCCCGCATAATATGAATCTGAATGTCCAATTACCTCTAATTGATCCATTCTTCTATAAGTGAGCATGTAGTCCTTAGTTCCTTAGAAGTATCTGAGAATTTTCTTTGAAACCTTCCAATAATCCATCACAAGATTGCTTTGATATCTGCCTAATATTCTGGCAGCAAAGCTAATATCTGGTCTGGTACAAGTATGAACATACATTAAGCTCCCAACAATTGATGCATAAGGAATACTTTTCATATGTTCTCTTTCCAATTCACTTTCCGGACATTGTTTTAAACTAAAATTGTCTCCTTTTCTGAATTGGAACCATTCGTGCTGAACATTTTTCCACATTAGCGGCAACCAAAATATCGTCAACATATAAGATTAGGAAAATAAACTTGCTCCCACTGACCTTCATATATATACACCGATCAACGGTGTTCTCTTTAAAACCAAACAAGGTCACATTGCCAAAAGCTTGTTTAAGTCCATATATTGACTTCTTTAATTTTGTTACCAACATTCTCATTTCAAGAATGTGTTCTTGCATAGTACGTGAGTCATCACACTTCATAGTAGTTAGACTACTCATTAATGTACCAGCAAGAGACTTATCAGCACTTTGAGAACATTCTTTTTACATTCATCATAAATTCCTTAGCACTTTTAGTTTTGGAAAGGGCAGTCTTAATGTTGCTAGCAATCGCCATTCGCATAAACATTATTCAATCGGTTTGATCTTTCTCAGTCTCTATAATGGTACTTATCATCATCACTGCTTTCATCAGTGATGTCACCTAGTTTCTCCTCTTCGAGTGACATATCTAGATCCAATGCACTTAAGTGGAACCGGATTTGTTCAATCCATTCCGAGAAATTCAAACCGTTGAACAAGAAATAGACGCAACATATGAAAGCAACAAAATAGAAACAGGTACTGCAAGTATGGATCACAGAAACTCAGATTCTAATGGAGGGTGACATAAAATGCATATCAAAACTCTCCTTTGGGAGATATTAAGATATGCAACTATAATAAACTTTAATTTGGTAAAAATATGCTACTTAGATTTATATGCTATCTTTGGATATGCAAATAAACTAAATAACATATACACCAACCATCACATTTATTATAGAACATTTAATCAACCTTTGGGCGATTACTTAATTGTTCTATAATAAATTAAACACTTATATATAATGTCATTCTTTAAAGTTCCATAACTTTAATTTTATCATATTATATAACTTGATCAATTTGGTGACTAACAAATCATATAATATAATAAAACCCCTTATATGACATCAACAAAAGAATAATGTCATTCTTTAACTCTATAACTTTAATATGTCATCAACAAAAGTTCTCTAAATAATACTTTCTCATCTTTAGGAAATCATCTAGAAGTATCAACACCAAGACATAAGAATGCTAACTCTCAACCGATAATCCACAACCAGAGATCAGTCACTTAATTAAAAATATTAACTACCCCGAAATCGTACGCATGCAGAAAGGACACACCGTAACATAAGGGCGTGCATAAATTGCATGGGAAATAACCGATCAGCAAATAGAAGAAAAAATAAAAACTGAGTCTTAACTGAAATGCCTTTTTCACTTTCTATACGAAAACATAAGGATCAACAAGGTGACTCAAACTTGTAATTCAAGGTCACACAAAACAACCTCTACCATTCTGCCCACATTTTTTTCCCGTAAAGATTCTCGGAATCCTTAAGAGAGCCTGAATTGCAATTAATTAAGATATTTGGAGGGATAATACCTTAAAATGCAAAGGACTGATGAACTACAGCATGGACAATCGCATCGAACAATGGTGAAAGAAGTCTGTAACTGACCTTTTGTTTTCATGGAGGAAGTATAAATCAATAATGTAGGGGAGCCTCCAAATTCATACTCTTTGGCGTACATGGTTTGGATTCAACCTAAGAACCGTGCTAAGGTCTTGCCAACCATACCTCGACATTTTCTGGTTCTTTCTGACATCATCTCCGTAGCATTACATATACACAACGCAGAAGAGGATTGCATACTGTTTGGATATATTGGCTGTATTTGTTACCTTACTATGAAATTACTTTTCACCTTTCGCTATTGTGTAATAGTTTGGTTCCAGAGAAAAAAAATAATAATAATTGATGATACCAGAAAATTCACCCGTCAGTCAATGACAGTCAACGTTAGAGCAAGAGTTCAGAAATGATTAAGGGCCGCAGGTCGGCCTGACAACTGACCAAGTCCCACGCGGACAAGTATTTCGGCTCGGCCACGGAGGCCTCACGCCATCCCGGCTACATGGTCAGTACCCTACTGGAACTAAGGGTTCCACCTCGGCCTAAAGGGTTCCACTTCGGCCTAAAGGATCCACCTTGGCTCAATGGCTTTACCACGGACAAAGGATCTTATCCCGACTACCTTAACCAATTGGAATAGCCTGGCCAGAACCTTGGCCAGACATCTTATCACAAGACCCCGGCTTTTCTGCCCATTGAAATGGCACCTCGGCCATAATAACGAACATCTAGAAGAGCGGATACACATCCAGCTCGGCCAAAAGGGATCCGAGTTCTCCATAGTTTCATCTCGGCCTCGGCTCTGACTACTGATCTTGGCCAGGTTACAACAGTCACAGAGCTGTATGCTACGTGGTCTACATGCAATATCCAACCTTCCAGATGTCAATCATACAGAGGGAAGGTGCCAGGACAGCAATCTTTAGCAGCTGCACGGCTATCATGCAAGCAAGCCAGACGTCGTCATCACAATCATCTGGGACACGCAGTTCCCAGCTTCGCCAGCTATAAAAGGGCTTCTCCAACAGTAAGAAGCTCCAAGACCAAAATTGGGAGCAAAAAACTACCAGTCCCCATCACAAGTAAAACACCCCGTTGTACTCATCTCAGCTCGGCCTACACCTTGGCCGACCTCAAACAGGTTCTGTCAAACCACTATTTCAGCATAAGCCATACGCTATAATGCCCGTAACTGACTTGAGCGTCGGAGGGTTTCCCTGGGGCAGCGCCCTGGGACTCCTAACGCGTTCTTTCCTTTCTCAGGCTTCCTAGGAGGACCAAATGACGGAGGGGTGACGGTCTTTGACCCCGGATATTTCGACTTTTACCTTGGCGAGACAATCCGACCTCGTCAAATTGGCGCTAGAAGGAGGGCCTGAACCTCTGGGTCCCTTGGCTTTCGAAATATCGTCATTTCTAAAAATTCTTAGCTTAGGAAGCTATTGAGAGAAAGATGAGCAGAGAAGGCAATCAAAGGCTCTCTTTGCAACCAACTGCTTCATGTTCCCAGGAGTGTGAGTTAACTCCTATTACCTTCTCATATGAAGAACATATGCGAGCCATACACTATGTGGCACAAAATCCAGCAGCTTTCCAAGCTGTACTGGAGTTGAGAAGGGAAGCGTTCAGAGAAGGAACAAGTAATCCTTCTTCCAGTAGTACCAGCGTTCAGCAGCTGGAATATTCTCCATCTCGGCCAGGATATCATTCTGAATGTCAAACTGAGATTATAACTGAAGCTGAGTACCCATTTCGAAGGTCTGATGATCAGACCATACAGAGCCCCTCGACCTCACCTCGGCCTCGAAGTCATGAAAGACATATCCAGGCCTCACGGCGAGAAAGAGCATCCGTTAAGGTCCGGATGGGGGGCCAGGGCAGAGAAAGAAGTTCCTTGCTGGCTTCCAAAGCTCGTATTCTTTCCTATATGAGGAAGAGAAGTCTGGTAAAGGAACCTAGACCTCTTGCAGGGCCACTCCATAAGAGGGATCCACAACTCTACTGCTTATATCATCATGATATAGGGCACGATACAGAAGATTGTAGGCAGCTCGGAAAAGAGATAGCTCGTCAAATTGAGCTCGGCCATCTGCAGCAGTTTCACAATCCGAGATGAAACTTATGCAGTTGAGCCAAATTAGATGTTCCTTAAGGTGAACATCAACCCGAGTGGTAGCTCTAAGTTGGAAAGTTAGGCTATCTTGTCCATTAAGAGTTCAAAGTGGGGACCAATTTTCGAATACATCTGAAAACCCCCAGCTCAGCCTTGTAGTTGGCCTGTACAAGTCACCTCGGTGTATGAAACTTCTCAGCAATAAAAGTATTCATTCAATTATGGACAGTTCTGTAGAATTTAAGTTTCTTACCAGAAAGACATCGGCTAAGTTCCAGGCACTTGCCCGCTAAAGGGTAAAAAAAAGACCTCGGCTAAAGTTCCAGGCACCTGCCCGCTAAAGGGTGAAAAAAAGACCTTGGCTAAAGTTCCAGGCACTTGCCTGCTAAAGGGTAAAAAATTTCTCCTCAGCAGGTTCTGGGGAAAGAGCCCGCCAGAGGGTTAAATTTCTCCTCAGCAGGATCTGGGGAAAGAGCCCGCCAGAGGGTTAAATTTCTCCTCGGCAGGATCTGGGGAAAGAGCCCGCCAGAGGGTTAAATTTCTTCTCAGCAGGATTTGGGGAAAGAGCCCGCCAGAGGGTTAAAGATTTCTTCTCAGCAGGTTTGGGAAAGATCAAGAGTTGAAGTTGCGTCTCGGCCAACTCGGGACGCTAACTTGCACAGGACTCGTATGACCTTGGCAGATCTGGAGAAGGTCGGGGCAGATCTCTATATCTCACCTCGGCTAGTGTACAACGGATATGCTCGAGTGATTTTAAATGAGATCTCGGCCAAGGCTTCACGAGATTCTCTTATTCAAACTCAGCAAGACAAGGTAACTTTTATTTTGTCTATCTTTTATTAAAGTTGAGCAGGTTTAATAAGACCGACATTCAATCTCGGCAATAATGAACTTGAAAAGTTTGACTACACTAATCTGCGGGCAGAGGATTGTTTAAGATTATTGGGTCCGATGTGCCACCTCGGCAACAAAAAGTATGAAGAAAATACTGAAATGCAAAAAACTTGGAAACGAACAAGAATTGCAAAAAGGGCAGAAACTTTCATTGATGACCAGAGTACATTTGTTACAATCAAAGTTTAGATTTGCTCATCATCATCACGCAAGTCTGCCTCATCAGTAAACTTCTGAAACTGGGCTTCGAACTCGGCTTCAACATTGATATTATAAAGCTCGGCTAGCCTAGGGTCATCTTTGTTTAACTGGGGGCAGACCTCAGCACAGACGTCAATGGCCTTCGTCTGGCCCATCTGCATAACTGAGCCTTGCAGCAGCACCATGTTCTCTTCAAATAGCTCAGACTTCTTAAACTTGGCCACTGCTTCAGACTCGGTTGCAGCAAGTTGAGCAGAAAAGTTTGATGCTTGTTGTTCCAGTTTCTCTTGCAGAGACTTGATCACAGCATCTTTCTGCCCAGACTCGGCCATGACTTGGTTGTAACATGCTTCTAGATCAGCATTCCTTTTTTCTAGCTCGGCCACCAGGGAGTTGGTCGTAGCCCATTTTGTCTCGGCCTCCTCCTTCTGGTCTTGAATTTTGATGATCTCCGACTTTAAAAAGGTGATGCTCTGGAAATTGGCATCAGACTCTTTGGTTTTGATTGCCAGCTGACTCTGTAGCTCTTCACCTCGGCTAATGAGCTCGGACAGTTGTACTTTTAGCTGTTTCACCAGAATTGGATTAGTAAAAACTTTAGGTGAAACAAGCAAAAGATAGATCATACCATGGCGGAGTTAATCTGGACAGTGTTGACCAAGCTGCCCCAAGACGCAGTTGAGAAACGTTGTTTGTCAACAGGCAGTATCAGACTGTTCATCTTCTTGGCTATAGCAGGGTTCATCACGGTGTCGGCTTCATCAAATTCGCCCACCGTTACATTTTCCTGAGCAGGTGCCATCTCGGCTTCAGGAATAGGAATACTTTCCCTTTGCCTCTTCCCCAGAACAGAGCCCTCATGCTGATGGGTTTGTTCGAGGTCAGCTAGAGCTGCACCCTTTTGAGGGATCTCGGCCCTTGCCTCTGCTATCATGATCCGAGTGAGGAAAACTACCTAAAAGAACAAATCAACAGGACAGGAGATGTAAAATACCTGGGTTGGTTGACTCCGATGCGATTGTGATGGCCTGATTCACCTCAGCCTCGGCCATGCCTTCAGCTGGGGGCAGACCTTGAGCCACCTCTGCCCTTGCCTTTGCGGCCTGAGCCTTCTTACGAGCTGCGGCCTTAGCAATCTTTGCAGCTACATCCTTCCCTCCAGGGGCCATGGAGCCTGCATAGAGTGCGCAAGGTTAAGTGGGGAAGTTAGAAATGAAAAGGAAGCACAAGTACCAGAACATACCCCGGACTATAGCCAAATTGTCTGGAGAAAGGGGTTTGTAATGGGGACCTGAGGCTAAGGAGCTCAGGTCAGCCGCCTCCAGAACGGATTCATTAACCCTGTGCCAGTCAATGACCACAGGCAGAGAGTACAACTTGGCCGCTTCGTCACAGTACTCTGAGCTCGGCTTCGTGTTGTCAGCTCTGCCTGACTTCCATATATCAAGTTGGGGTAACCCTAACTTCTTAATATAGAAGAACCTGCCCTTCCAGTTCTTCTTGAAGGAGGGAATATGTACAACATAATTAAAATCTTCAGGAGTCACTCTTTTGGTAAAATAATACCAACTCTCTGAAGACCTACAAGCAAATAGACTCCTAAAGATTCTATGATCAAAAGGGAGTTCGGATGCTCTAAGGAAGAGCAGAAAAGAAAGAATAATTTTCAAACTGTTAGGCTTGATTTGGGGAAGCCTAAGGTTGTAAGAGTGAAGAATGCGAAATAGAGAAACTGGGATGGGAAGACGAAACCCAGAATGAAAGTATTCTTCATAGATAGCCTCATAGCCCTCAGGAGGGTCATAGGCTGTTTGATTGGACAAAGGTAAGAGGGGATCGAATTGCTCAACATCGATGTCATACATGCCACAGATCAAGGAGACGTCCACCTCGGACAGAGTACAAAAGGACTCTTGGACTTCGGCTGAAGGAGACCCCCTATAGACAACTCCTACTGGCAGAGCTGAAACCCTAGATTTACTAGGCAGCGTTGCCGAGCCCGGAGGAGGAATGGTTTCTGCCTGCTCTGGAGAAACCTCCACCACTCTAATAGCTCTGCTCGGCACAGCTCGGCCACTGGGGCCGGCAACATCACCAGCACCAGCCAGAAGCCGAGCTGGAGGACGGCTCTCAGAGACAACCGTCTTCTCCGATGAGGAACTAAAAGTTCCGTCATTACCAACATAAGAAGCTCCTTCGGAGCGATTCTGTGAGTCTGAAGCAGAAGACATGGAAACAGAAGACTTACAGGCGATTAGCTAGAAGAGGAAGAAGATTGCCGAGGTGAAAAGGACGTTGGAGCAAGGGAGAAACGCTGGAAGAGCTGACACCGATGAAGAGAGAATGAGGAGAGCA